>OZ057408.1:18071275-18461244 GCA_964056735.1 Allodiplogaster pararmata | reverse complement strand
TGGAATGGCGTGGAAGGTTCCTAGTCTGTCAGTCCTGGAATGGCGTGGAAGGGTCCTAGTCTGTCAGTCCCGGAATGGCGTGGAAGGGTCCTAGTCTGTCAGGCCTGGAATGGCGTGGAAGGGTCCTAGTCTGTCAGGCCTGGAATGGCGTGTGAGGGCGTTTCAGTCCTGAAATGGCGTGGGAGGGCGTGAATAGCAGACAGAGTGGTTATTTAGAAGAGAACAGTGAGCTAGAAGAAGACCATTGGTACTTTCCCCAAAATACGAATTATGTTTCTCATTTCTTGAAAGAGTTTGCTAAAGAGTATTGAAAGAGAGATAATCTAGAAGTCAATTTAACCACTTTTAATCAATTTCTGAAAATATTCAAATTCTTGGTTCCCAACCATAAGATTTTGAAGATCAATTCACTCCGTTACACCAATACAGTTTTTTTCAGAACTTAGCATTGGAACTTAGCACCCGTATTATGCAAATAAATTTATTGAGTTGAAAAAACCTAACATGATTTTTTGTTGATACAATAGGGTATCGTCGACAAAGACTGGCTTTTTCATCTGCCCTTGGATAGAGAATAATGATATAACTACGAATTAAGGAAGCGAGAGCAACGTTGAAGTTTTAGATAGAGTGAGGTTTCGTATATATTTTGGTTAAATTTTAACAACCATTATGTGCTCATATTGCAAATTCAGATGTCATTTATGATCAATAACTTCTACGATCTTAGTGTATCAACTTGCTGAATGAGTTTTGCTTCTCATTTTCCTTCTTAAAACTTTAGCATCGACTTTTTCATTGAATGCTCGTTAAATTTTGAGTAGTTTTTTTCAGTAAATGTAAAAAATGTTGAAATGACGTAGAACTTATACTGAAACCTATTATTATGTACAAATGTTTGTGTGATAGACGATAAGCCGCTGCAAGATTAACCTAACCTTCTAAACATTTTTAATTGTATTTGATAATTTTCTAATAAGAAATGATCCCTTCTGTGTTTCATCTCCATCCTACTACAGCTCTTTCTTTCTCTTTGAAGCTCTTTCACTTTCTAATTTTTATACATCTATAAAAGTGTCTTTTAATCTACATATACATAGTATGTTTGAGTGTCTCTGCTGTTCTTTATCTCTTGAAGATTCAGGAAAACTTTTTGTTTCTCCGTTTCACTAACTTCAAATACATTGTTTACTCATTATTCTAAGATTATTTCTTTTTGTCTTTTTTCCCTTTTCCATCCTCTCTTTTTCTTCAAAGATATATGATACCTGTATCATCTAATTTCTCAACTTTTGCCGTTGTTCTTGAGCTTTTACCTGCATTTTTTCTTTGGCCTTCAGCATCAATTTATCAGTTAGAAAATTATGAGGTACCAAAAGAACTTTATCAGTTAGAAAATTATGAGGTACCAAAAGAACTTTATCAGTTAGAAAATTATGAGGTACCAAAAGAACTTTATCAGTTAGAAAATTATGAGGTACCAAAAGAACTTTATCAGTTAGAAATTTATGAGGTACCAAAAGAACTTTATCAGTTAGAAAATTATGAGGTACCAAAAGAACTTTATCAGTTAGAAAATTATGAGGTACCAAAAGAACTTTATCAGTTAGAAAATTATGAGGTACCAAAAGAACTTTATAAGTTAGAAAATTATGAGGTACCAAAAGAACTTTATCAGTTAGAAAATTATGAGGTACCAAAAGAACTTTATCAGTTAGAAAATTATGAGGTACCAAAAGAACTTTATCAGTTAGAAAATTATGAGGTACCAAAAGAACTTTATCAGTTAGAAAATTATGAGGTACCAAAAGAACTTTATCAGTTAGAAAATTATGAGGTACCAAAAGAACTTTATCAGTTAGAAAATTATGAGGTACGAAAAGAACTTTATCAGTCAGAAAATTATGAGGTACCAAAAGAACTTTATCAGTTAGAAAATTATGAGGTACCAAAAGAACTTTATCAGTTAGAAAATTATGAGGTACCAAAAGAACTTTATCAGTTAGAAAATTATGAGGTACCAAAAGAACTTTATCAGTTAGAAAATTATGAGGTACCAAAAGAACTTTATCAGTTAGAAAATTATGAGGTACCAAAAGAACTTTATCAGTTAGAAAATTATGAGGTACCAAAAGAACTTTATCAGTTAGAAAATTATGAGGTACCAAAAGAACTTTATCAGTTAGAAAATTATGAGGTACCAAAAGAACTTTCGAAATCTCTTTACCAATGGAGAAACTGAATATGGAACGATTTATAGACAGCGAAAATACAGAGATAAATAGAGAGAAGTAGCGAGGAGAAAGAGAAACAGAAATACAGAGGAAGAAAAAGAGATTGAGAGTGAAGTAGAGAGAGATAAAAAAATACATGTAAATAGAAAGGGTAGGAAAGAGAGAAAAAGAGAGAGAAATATACAGAGAAATAGAGAGGGAAGTAGAAAGAGAAAAAGAGATGTTAAAGACTGGAAATGGGTTTGAGAAGAGAAGAACTTCCAAGAAAAGATTCCCCTTCATAGTGAATGCATTTCCATGCATCCATATATCTCTTTTCTCCATTCCATTCTCTCTCTCTCTCTCTCTCTCTCTCTCTCTCTCTCTCTCTCTCTCTCTCTCTCTCTCTTCTCTCTTCTGAATCATACTTTTTCAAAAATTCTCGATCTCTTTTTCTTTTTTCCCTTCCGTTCTTTCAGTCTCTCTTCATCTCTCTCTCTATTTTCTCTCTCTCATTCCATTTTTTTGGATTTCCAAGTCCTGAATCTTCCGTCTTCTCACCTCAAAGTCAAAATCACCATCTTGAACCTTAACGAGAGGTCTGGAAGCTTCCATTCATTCTCTTTCTTCTTTGTTGATAGTTTTTTGCCATTATAATAAAATTTAATATTTGAACCCATTACCAGGCTGCCTTCCCAATCTGCGCTCGTTATTATTTGAGTAATGGGTGTTGTGGAGTAGAACTGAAGGGAAGAGAAGCAAAAATATGTAGAGAAATGAACCATAAGGGTTTCGACTGAGAAAAAAGAGGGAAAGAGTACAGTAGAGGAAGAGATGAAAAGATAGAGAAAGAGCGAGAGAGTGGAAACAAACAAGCAGAAAAAGAAGCAGAAAGTATAGAAAATGAGAGAGAAAGAGAAAGAGAAAGAGAAAGAGAGAAAGAGAAAGAGAAAGAGGAAAGAGAAAGAGAAAGAGAAAGAGAAAGAGAGAAAGAGAAAGAGAAAGAGAAAGAGAAAGAGGAAAGAGAAAGAGAAAGAGAAAAGAGAAAGAGAAAGAGAAAGAGAAGAGAAAGAGAAAGAGAAAGAGAGAAAGAGAAAGAGAAAGAGAAAGAGAAAGAGAAAGAGAGAGAAGAGAAAGAGAAAGAGGAAAGAGAAAGAGAAAGAGAAAGAGAAAGAGAAAGAGAAAGAGAAAGCGAGAGAGAGAGAGAGAGAGAGAGAGAGAGAGAGAGAGAGAGAGAGAGAGAGAGAGAGAATGAGAAAGGGGCAACGGGGGAGGGGCAAATGTAAGTGCGAGAAGCGGATTGAGGATGTGAAACGATGTTTTAATAAGAAGGTTTTGATAATTACATAGGAAGGTGTGGCTGCGGATAGATATGAATTTTTGTATATTTGTGATGAGAAGAAAGTCACTCCTAATGACCACTTTCTTTGGAATTGTGTTTGTGAAGTGTGAGTAAAATATCTTGTGTAGTAATTCCAACTATCCGCTAGTATAGTAACGCGCTCACGGCCAATTACCCATGAATCAATGTAAATTTTTATTCTCTTTTCAATCAATAAACTTGACTCTGTCATAATTATCATTATGTTTATATATATTTTATCGACATTTTACAATGCAAGGTTATGGTGAGACACATTGTAAATAATACAGTACCGCCCAAAATGTTAACATATATTGAATTATTGAACATAACTTTTTTCAACAACAAAAAAAACGAATGAAGCTCAAATTTTCAGATATTTTTTACAAGCCAAGTTCACATGTTTCGAGTGATAGAACAACTTTGGAAAATGTTTTATCAGGTTCATTCGTTAAAAAACTGGAAATAGTAAAAAGTGCTTATAGAGATGTTCAATTTTTTTCGAAGTATTAAAACAAATATTCTAGTATTTGGTGGCCTATCCTTTGGAGTCAATGACTGCCTGACATCTACGAGGCATAGAATCAATCAAAGAGTTAATGGTTACCTGCGAAATCGCCTTCCATTCCCTCCTCTAGCTGCTTAAACTTTTCATAAGCATTTCTGCATGTTTTTCCCGTCAATTTTCGTTGCAAATGTTCCCATAAATGTTCGATGATGTTCAAATCGGGAGACTGGCTCGGCCAGTCCAAAACAGCCACATGCCGACGGCGAAACCAGTTCTGAACGTGCTGAGGTCGATGTTTCGGGTCGTTATCTTGTTGAAAGGTGAACCCACGACCGAATTTGGAGAGGGCCCAAGGGCGCATAGTGCTTTCCATTATGTTCTCATAGCCGTAACGATCGAGATTTCCGACAAAACGTCTCAGTGGACCCATGCCGCTGGCGGAAACACAGCCCCAGACCATCACAGAACCACCGCCATGTTTGACTGTGAGCGACTGGTATTGCGGCAGGAAACGCTTGCCCGCTGGACGTCTTTACCCACCTCAGACCGTCACTGCAGAACATATTAAACTTGGATTCACCGCTCCAAACAATCTGAGACCACTCACGGCGTGTCCAACTGAGGTGATCCTTAGCCCACTGAACTTGAACTTTACGATTTTTTTCGCTGATGAAAGGCTTCTTTGCAGGCCGCCTTCCATTCAGTCCAGCGGCTTGCAAACGGGGTTTGATGGTAGTTATTGAAGGAGCAGGAGTCGTGGGCGATGATATGACAGCTTGAATGTCTGTAGCAGTGCGTTTCGGGTCTTCGCGAGATGCGCGCAGGATGCTTCGGTCCATGTACCTCGAAGTTACGCGGGGTCTCCCCGAACTTGTCTTCACGATGACTCGTCCCTGCATTTTTTTTGTGTTCCAAAGTTATTCAGTTGTATAAAATTCGTTTACCTGGGTTCGAAAACGCCGGAGGATACGGGAGATAGCGCTCTGAGTTACCCCCGAACTGCTGGGCGAGCTCGCTCTGTGACCGGCCCTGTTTCGCCCCAGCAACAACAGGTTCTTACATTCTTTTACTTGTATTTCGATGTCCAACAGTTCGAATCATGACTTCAAACAAAATTTTTATGAATGAAGTTCGAAAAAAAAAAAATCAACAAAAAAATCATGGAGAAAAAACTGAAAAATGGAAGATATACCAATTTTGGTGTATTTCTTGGAGATAATTAATAAATCACTCCAAATGATGTCCGGTACGGTACAGACAACCCAAAAAACTTCTGTGAAAATTTGAGCTTTGAATTTTATCTTTGAAAAAGGTTATGTTCAATAATTCAATATATGTTAACATTTTGGGCGGTACTGTACATACCTAAGTATGGCGACAGGTAAGGCAAATTTCTAAATGCTACAGTTCACTTAGCACATTCTCGTTACGGAGACGACTTATGAACTGTTCTACTTTACCTGAATTCAATATTTCACTCGAGATTCCGTCAAACATTCTTGAAACCCGTAAACCGAAACAATAGAATATAGAAGTGGAAGAAGTACATTCAATTGCAATACCATTTATATTTGTACGAGTGGGGGAGGTGCGTTTGAAAATGCGGGATTTTTCAATAATAGACTTATCATTGAAGATCTTCCAACCTATTTTAAGGTCTGCAATCACCCTTCTTTTAGCTAAAGTACTCAGGCCAACTATATTCAGATGATCTCTATAACATGGAAGGCTGAGGGGTGGGATATTTCAATCAAATTAATTTTTGTTCCCATTCAATAAGCTGTACTATGTGAATTGAGTTTCTTCATCCAGGATTTCGATATTAGTATTTGTCGTAGCCTTCTGAAAGCTTTTTGTTCGGGAGTCGCATAGACGAGTTCGAACTGGTGAAAAAGATTTGAGCTATTAAGAACCTTTTAAAAGATGCTTATTAATGCAAGTGCCACCATAATATGCCCCTTCGTGGACTAATATGTAGCTTTCAAAGCATATGTATATGCATTTTGTCATTCCTTTTCATACAAGAACAATTCCAGAATAACTTTTGTTTGTAAAAAGATGTTTGTCTTGAGTAGTTGATGAATTGGACTTTCAAAAACATTTCTCAATTTATTTAATCTAGAATCCTTCATTAGAATTGTCGGGATACATCTTTGATGACATGCCTGAGTGATGCAAGCACTCCATTCACTTTCCGCCTGACTCACTTTGTTGAGTTAGTCTGAGAATGCCCTCTATGTTGTACACGCAATAAATTGTAGCACTAGAAGCACCTGGTGAACACTGTTTCCGGAGAAGAAGGGCAAAGTCATTCTCGAGATGCTATCCCGTACCACAGAGACAAAGAGAGAGACAGAGAGAGAGACAGAGATAGAGAAAGAGATAAATCTGAAGCCGCTCAAAGGACGGAGAGAGGAATTCAGAGGGAAGAGTGACATAGATGAAGATATACAGAGAAGAGCAGAGAAGAGGAATGGGAAATATAAGAGGGAGAAAGATCGTTGAAAGAGAAAGAGAGGTACCTAAGGTATGAGATAGATGGAAAAAAAAGAAGAAGAGAGTGGTAGTAAGAATGCGAACTCGATAAAGAAGACGAGAGATGAAGGGAAACTAAATATACACTAAGTATATACAGTACACTAAGTATATACAGTACCGTGCATAATTCTATAACGTTTTGATTTTTCGTTGATAACCTTTTCCATTTCGTATCTAGTAGTTTGAAACTTTAACCATTCATTTCACATAGGAAAAAATTTAACCAAAAATCACGGAAATAGGAATATTAATGATAAGCTGCAACCCGAAAACAATTGTATAACAGATATTCATTTTGACATAAAAATTAAAGTAGATCTGAAACAGATGTTAACAAGTTTTTACTTCCGATAAGACGATTCATTCAACAACAAAGAATCTAATGTAGCCACACAGAAAAAGAAATTTAAAAACATTTAATTTTCTGTCAACATTAGAAAAATTTAAAAATTGAGTTTCGATTTACCTTGAAGCAGAGATATTATTACAGCTACAGCATATACTTTCATGAAAATACACAACAAAAAATGGAAAGATCAAGAAAATATTTTCGCTTCCTGCAAAGTTTCATTCAAAAGTAATCGTTTTTGATAGAATTTGGCACGGTACTGTTAATAGTAAATTGGTGTATGGTAGTTATAATAAAGAGGCCGAGTGTAATTATGAATCATGGGTAGAAATTGCTGTGAAGCATAGGCAAATAGGTACATTGTGTAGAGGCAAAAAAGGCAAAAAAACTGAGAAAGACAAAAAAGAATAAAAGAAGAGAAAAAAGTAAAAGAAAGAAGAAAACAGATTCATTCTTCTCTCTTCTCTCTACTCTGAACGGCTGCCATGAACATGCTCTCATGAACTACACCATTATTGCTCCCTTCCTCTATACTAGCTGTTTCCCTTGTTTTCCGTTATGCATGATATCGTCATCATGCTCGATCCCTCACAAGAGAGATGAAGAGAAAAAAAAGAGAAAGAGAGAATCAGTAGAAGAAGAGAGAGAGAAGAGAGATTGAGAAAGAAAAACATATTATAGAACTAAGAGAGAAAGCATGGGGCTCAAATAAGAAAAGCGACAGAGAAAAAGAAAAATATAGAAACGAGGGAGTGAAATACCAGAGACAAGGGAGTGAAATACCAGAGACGAGGGAGTGAAATACCAGAGACGAGGGAGTGAAATACCAGAGACGAGGGAGTGGTATACCAGAGACGAGGGAGTGAAATACCAGAGACGAGGGAGTGAAATACCAGAGACGAGGGAGTGAAATACCAGAGACGAGGGAGTGAAATACCAGAGACGAGGGAGTGAAATACCAGAGACGAGATAACGCGAAAAAATAGAGAAACTTCATAAAAAAACATTAGACATTAGAAGTTTGTAGTTAATTTTGATATCCCATGAATTTTGGGACTCCATTGAAACATCTCAGTTGCTCATGGATTTAACCGAAAAGAACCCGTCGTTCAATATTTTAAACTTTGTGTCCGGGGAGGTTGAAAGGTGTCACATAGAACCGTAGATACTCCTGTTCGGTATTTTGGTAAATAGGTAAACTAAAACTCAGCGTATCGGAAATCTAGATATGTTAAACTCGAATTCTACTCTTTTGCATCACAACTTCTTTCGAATGAAGAATAAATTTAACTTTTCACTTATGATCTGTGTCTTGCCTAGTTATGCATTGGAAGAGATAGGAGAAGAATCGGACGTTTCGCTTTATCAAAGCATCATCAGCGATCAATTTAACTTTTATTTCTATAGAAGATAGTTTTTAGTTGCACTCAGTTTCTCACCTTATTATAAACGGCAGAGGCTATAAATCATAAACAACTTCTTGAATAAGCCTTCGATGTTTTCATCTTATAACTCCAGCTATTCGAGTTTCTCTATATTTTTATTCTCGTAGTAGTTCTTGCTGTTTTTCTTTCTCCTTTTCCTTCCCAATTTGATTTTTTTCTCTCCAGAATTTTCATTTCTTCTTTTCACACCCAATTTCTAACTCTGTCTCTTTTTCTCCATCTACAACTATATTTCTATGAAGTCTGTTAATTCATCTCATTTTCACTGTATATTCGTTAACTTTTTATGCTTTAACGATTTTCTTCATTTCGCTCTGATTCAGATGCTCTGATATACTGTTGTTATCTATGCTTCTTAATTCTTTTTCCTTCTTTCTCTCAGAGGCTTTTTCTTGTGCAGCCCTCTATTATTTCTCTTTCTCCCTGTTCAATTCCAATTTTCTTGTTTTTCTCTCTCTCTCACTCTCTCCCACACACTCTCTCTTTTTTCTCTTTGGTGAGCTTTCAGCCTCTCAAGCTGCAGATGTTTCCTATTATTTCTTATTCACCCACTGGCGACGAGTATATCATTACGAAATGCCCAATCTCGATGTTACTCAATCTCTGACTGAAGAATCTCCAACAATGTAGTTTCCACAGCTGAGGTAGGCATTCTGAGAATAATGTAGAGAGATTAGATGAGGGAAACAGAGGACTGTAATACGCAGACAATGGGAGAATAGGCGTCAAGACGTAACATAGGAAGAAGGAAATTAATCATGCTCTCACTCTAGGCTTTATTATCACTCCTCGAAGAAGGTGGATGGAAGACTTTTTATAGACTCCTTAGTGGCGAAGACAGAAAGAAGAGGGTTACCAGGTCTGATGGTCAGATGAGGGATAGAAAGAGAAACAAAATACTATCAAAGTTCTAGAGAGAAGAAGATTTGATAAGAAAAAGAGAGAGAAAGAGAAAGATACAGAGAGTGAAGAGAGCAGGAGAGAGCGAAAGAGAGGAAAATTGAGTGCTGCTACTCAGTCCAACTTCTTCTACTCTACTATACTCGACATCTCTTTCCCATATACTCCTTCTGTCAATCACCCATTACTCTCATTCATTTTAACCATTACTCTCCATTTACTTCAAGATCAATTACTTTATTGTCAATTAAGGAAAGGGGATGGGGAGGAAAAGAAAGAAGGAGAGAGAACAGGAAGCGAAGAAAGTAGAACAAAATTCTCTTTTGAGACTTTTTTAGTCTTCGAGTCCTGACGTCGGACGCGTAACTTCTGAGGACTCTCTCCCACAGGAAGCCACTCAACTCATTTGTGCCATTTGATTTTCCTACATAATTTCTAATTGTTAACTTATTCACTCAAATGCTCTCGCTCTTTCCGAGTCTCTTTTTCTCTCTCTCGCTCTCTCTCTCTCTCTCTAGTTTTGCCTCTTATTTCCTCTCTCCCTCAACTATGGCTGCCCCCTCAGAAGTCGTCCTCAACAGTTTCGCTCATGTCTGTAAAGGATTCTAGTTGTCCAGAGTGGACTCTTCGGTCTCAGTTCCGTTAAAAACATGGGTTCATCGCAAGATGCGTTCAAAAATCAGTCTAAGTTGTTGCATAATTTAATGCTCTCCGTAGTCGCAATACATTACCTTTAATTCTAGCGCCTACTCAAAATGCCTCTTTTTGCCGTTCAAAAAGTTGAATGAACAACTTTTATATGGCCTGAAGTCTAAATAATTAAGTTTGTTACATCTCATGTCAAAGATCTAAACTCGTATGATGATATTTCATTTGAAACCTTGAATTTTATTTTTGAAAAAAGTTTAGGTTTTCTGGAGAAGAGATAAATAGAGATAATATAGAAGGAAACAGAGATTTGACAAAAGTTAGACGCAATAAGAAGAATTTGAAAAAAAGTTAAAAGACGAAGATATAGGCCGGATTGAGTATAAGTTCGAGGAAATTACAGGATACTGCAGCTTTGTTCCATTGCCTGCAACAAATGGAGAGAGAGAGGGAGGGGGACGAGTTCTTTCCTCTCTCAAAATTAGATTCCGTTTGTCTCTTCTTATACTACGTACCCCCCCAAATATTTCTTTCAACCTCCACACTTTCCCTGATTTCGTGCCATTACGAGAAAACTGGTCGTGAATCTGTTAAGGCCTTTTTCTCTCTCATGATATCGTGAAGTAAAAACTTTTTCTCCGTTCAATTTTCCTCACACTTTATGAAACGTTTTCTCGAGAACCATCACCTTGGTCACACATCTACTGTTTTCCTCAAGATTTTGGGTTTGAAATTACTGGAGTCTTTCTCTGATACCTCTACGGAAACTGAAGAACTTATTCACTTCAGCCAAAAGGTTTGACATATGTGCTCCATTAGTAGAATTTATTGAACTTTCCGTCAAACTTCTTATGAAAAAAGTTCCGAGAAATAGTTCACATACAACAAAAACTTGTTTCACTCATGCTAAAGATGATTTTTTATTATTTTTATCTCCAAAAAAAGTTTCATAAAAAAAACCAAACTTAAAATCAGGGTTTAAAAAAATTTCATTCTCTTTTTTTTTCACGGCCTTGAGAATTTTTTGAAGATTTCGTGCGAACTTGTTTCTATGGTTGAATACATTGATTAATCTTCGACTTTGGAATTTCTACCTGAAACTTAAGAAAATGTCTGATATATATTAAAATAGGCGTTACTTCAAGTCAATCTCTGCGTAAAAAAAATGCAGATGAGTTCTCATGAATTTCTCAGTGCCTCATCATTTTATTTGTGTTCCTCTTTTCGTTTCAAGTTTTTCTGTCGACCTGAGCAAAACAAATTTCTTCATTCTGAAAAAAGAACGTTTTATTGCTTCACTGATGTTCACCTGGTCGTGATTGATGCGACTTCTAGCTGACTTTGACTTGTTAGAGTCACTCTTCCTGGCTTATTTGGGTTTTTAAATGTGACTGTTTTTTCAGGGACGAAGGAGCTAATCCAACTGATAGCAGCCGAGGCGACTCACTTCTTGAGTGAGTTTTTCTTATTTCTATTCTATTACATTCTGAATACAACCACCTATGAATCAAAAATCTTCAAGGGTTACTTCATTATTACGTAATTAATTAATATTTATGTAAGAATTACAGATGATTCACTCGAATTTCGAATATTATGAAAATTATTCGTGAGGTAAGAGTCTTACTTCAAAACGAATTTGAGTTCAGAATACTAATACTTGAAAAAGTTGAAATAATTGGTTTTCATTTAATCCTTTTTTCCTATTTCTGATTCTTTGACCCATACTTTTTTTAAATTCTATATTTTACTGAAAACATTTATTTGAATGACTTTTTGATTGTCAGAGCATAACCTGTTCCGTGTAAACGTGGCAGATTGACATCAAAAGGACTAAATTCAAAAAAAACTCAGTTCTATACTTAAATAGGGCTGATTTATAAGATCATGACCAGGGTAGGGCGACAAAAAAAAATGGAAGAAACCGAAAAAATTGAAAAATTCTTTCTACTTCTTGGAAATTTTTTTTCGAGAATTGTCGAAAAAACCAAAAAACCTAAAAACGAAAAATTAATGACCCTGATCATGACTAATTTTTGCCAACAAGAATTAGTCATTCAACAGGAATGATTTGTTTTAAACAGAATCACTTATAATATAGATATAATTCGTATCTAAATGACCGATTAGCACTACCAGGAAAAATCTTCGAATACAGGACTGATTTGTAAAAGCGGTAATATTTTTTCAAATCTTACTGATATTCCTTGACAGGACTGACCGTCTAGAAGAGAGAGGGAGGGAGGAACCAGCCGAGCCTCTTCTGTCACTTCTCCAGCAAGCTTCACTCAACACAATGGGTCAAGGAAGCCTCGAGACCCTCATTGCGTATGTGCTTTTTGCTTGCTCATTGCTCGCTCTTATTCGAGGACTTTTGATCAGAAGAAGATTCAATGCGTATCTACTGAAAGATGATTACAGAAACGCTTTCAGTGATATATGATAGTTTTCCAAGATTACTGTAAAAACTCATGCCTCTGGTTGTCTCCTTTTTTGCAATGTTCTCTCTCTCTCTCTCTCTCCTTTTTTGCAATGTTCTCTCTCTCTCTCTCTCTCTCTCTCTCTCTCTCCTTTTTTGCAATGTTCTCTCTCTCTCTCTCTCTCTCTCTTTTTTTCAATGTTCTCTCTCTCTCTCTCTCCTTTTTTGCAATGTTCTCTCTCTCTCTCTCTCTCTCCTTTTTTGCAATGTTCTCTCTCTCTCTCTCTCTCTCTCTCTCTCTCTCTCTTTTTTTGCAATGTTCTCTCTCTCTCTCTCTCTCTCTCCTTTTTTGCAATGTTCTCTCTCTCTCTCTCTCCTTTTTTGCAATGTTCTCTCTCTCTCTCTCTCTCTCTCTCCTTTTTTTCAATGTTCTCTCTCTCTCTCTCTCCTTTTTTGCAATGTTCTCTCTCTCTCTCTCTCTCTCTCCTTTTTTGCAATGTTCTCTCTCTCTCTCTCTCTCTCTCTCTCTCTCTCTCTCTCCTTTTTTGCAATGTTCTCTCTCTCTCTCTCTCTCTCTCTCCTTTTTTGCAATGTTCTCTCTCTCTCTCTCTCCTTTTTTGCAATGTTCCGCGTCGACCGAACTAACGTATTCGCATAATTTTAGCATTGTTTTTTTTTTTTTCGCATAATTTTAGCATGTATATGTATATAATTTTTTTCAAAAATTCGGAAAAATTTCAATGAAAGAGTTCGAGTTTGCTTCTACATAGTAAAATTCTACATAATACGTAGTAATGCACTTAAATGTTTACGGTGAGACAGAATGGTTTAAGTGCTATTTATGAACAAAATATGCAGTTATCACTTCTGCTTCACTGTTTTAAATGCTTTTCTCACATGTTTCCAAAACTTTTCGTTTTTTTTTTGTACAGAAACTGGACTTTTAGTGAGTAATAATTGAGTGCGAGTGATAGGGGGGGGGACTTTTAGTGAGTAATAATTGAATGCGAGTGATAGGGGGGGGGGGAATTTTAGTGAGTAATAATTGAATGCGAGTGATAGGGGGGGGACTTTTAGTGAGTAATAATTGAGTGCGAGTGATAGGGGGGGACTTTTAGTGAGTAATAATTGAATGCGAGTGATAGAGGGGGGACTTTTAGTGAGTAATAATTGAATGTGAGTGATAGGGGGGGACTTTTAGTGAGTAATAATTGAATGCGAGTGATAGGGGGGACTTTTAGTAAGTAATAATTGAATGCGAGTGATAGGGGGGGACTTTTAGTGAGTAATAATTGAATGCGAGTGATAGGGGGGGGGACTTTTAGTGAGTAATAATTGAGTGCGAGTGATAGGGGGCTTTTCGTTATTCAAGAAAAATATTTGAAATGAAGACATCGATTCTCTTAGTGAGCATTTTCCGAAGTGAATTTTGTAGTTTATTATATATTATATATTTTATCTACATCATACGATGCAAAAGCAATTTATGTGGAAAACAACCTGGAAAACCATATTTTTTATTAAAAAAACTTACGTTCTGTTTATTTTTGATTTCATTCAAGATATCACCTTCATAGCAAAAAGAACAGCAATGATAAGAATTTTTTTTCTCGAGTTTTATCTTTTTTTTTAGTCAAAACAACATTTAATGACTCCAGATGTTGAAATAGGAAACTTTCTGAGAAAAATAAGTTTTATTTTCAATCAAGTTACGCTTTAAGAAAAAAACAAAGACTTGTTAAAAAAACGAAAAACAAAGGTTCACTGAAAAAATTTGAAATAACTCGAGATTTTTTGCTCCAGAGGAACAGTTAAGGAAGTTTCGAACAAAAAAGCGGCTTTTTTTCATTTTTTCGAATTCTCCGGATTTTTTTCTCGAGAAAATTATCTCGAAAAAAATTTCGAACTTTTTCCCGCACATTTTTAAGATCATGTGAATGAAGCGCAGGCTTTCTGTAGAGGATGCAACTCTTGGAATTCAGCGTAAAAAGGCTTTTTTCTGAGTTCTCTGTTTAAAATCAATCTTGCTCTTAATTTCATTGGAGCAACGAGCTGTGCTGCTGAAAGTTTTCTAATTACTCCGATACATCACATTACCCCTTGCGTTTACATTAAATGTTTTTTCGGTTCAGAACTAGCATATGGAGTTAGCACCTTCTATTAGACAGTAAGCAGTTACACGGATCACTTTAAAAATCTCCGTGAATGTAGATCTCTTAAAACTATAAAAACACAACCCGAGCTTTCAGAATATTTCTACTAACTTCATCCAAATTGCACTTTTTTAAAAGCTTCACCACACGTCCTACATACATAGTTGAGAAGACTCAAGTAGCTTGGCGACTCTAAAAGGTAATCAGCATTTCTAAAACCAAGTCTAAAATTAACATTGTGTTTTTAACCCTTAACTCTTATCGTCTCTAGATATCTTCTGAAGATATATCGTGTATGAACGATACGGTACATATTCAGAAAAAAATATGTTCAAGTAAATCTCATCGAAAAAGTAAAAAAAAACTTTCGAAGTAGTTCTCTAGGTTTTTTACTTTCTGAATATTTGTTGAAAAAACTCCTTATTCCCTGATTTGTGTGAAAAACGTACACTTCTTATTCTTCCTCCTTAAAAAGCCTTTCTCAGGTCTCCGTTTGTACCAAATAGCTCTTCTCATCCTACACAACTTATTCGGAGCTAGTGCACTTCTGTGAGAATAATGATGTTATCTTCCGCTTCTTTTGCAATTCCCAACTCTGGAAGTTTCTTCTAAGACAGGTGATTGGATCGTTAACGAATTCAGAGTAGTCTCTTTTCGGTCCTCCCCCCTCCCCGGCTCTTTCCTGTCTTTTTCGGGTACTCAAACTCCTCCTCTATCCGATGTGGATTAGTAATGGGCTCTTCATTTGTAGAGTGTTTCAGGTACATGTTTCACTCACTATTTTTGAGGGAAAAAAACAAACTTATTCAACAAATTAGTTTAGCACTTCGAGTCTCCGAAATTCGCTTTTTTGCTAAAGATAAGTGCGAATAATATATATGTTTTCTAGACTGTTTTATTGGGTTACATTATGGCGGTGTGTACACGAATTTTCCATGCGGGACTCCATTTCGAGCCATGGAATTCAAGCGAAACAGGAAAGAAACCCACAAAAAGTTTTAGCCTCTAATGACTTGCTGTCATAGTCACTGACATATGGTATAGTTTATTTGAATAACCTATGACTCTTATTTTTTCAATTCATATACTCTTTGATTCAAAAAAAGAAATGTTTCAACTCAGCTAATTGACTATGATTTTTTATTAGAATTTCATTCACGAAGGAAGGAAAACATTCACGTTTTACTGAAATCGCCTTATCATCTGCAACTTCAAAGTTTTAAGTCTCATAATCTTAATACCGCGGTATTACGTTTGTGTGAATAAATGAATTATGATTTTATTTTCTTCAACTTCAAAAAGTTCTCTAATGTTAATATACTAGCTTTTCAACAACAAAAAAAGTAAATCTATGATTATTTTCAACAAAAAAGTAAATCTATGAATCTATGATTTTTTTTCGAAAATAAATTTTCCCTAACATGATCAATAAGTATAGTACTATAGTATGAGTATGAGGATAGCCTTACGTGATGAATATAGTATCATACAATAGTTGAAATAGAAATTTTTTTTATTGCTACCGCATCAGAGTTTGTTTCGCAGATCTGTACATAATCATTTTCCATGCTGACCCCGCAAATGAGCGGTTGTTTACAACCTTATCTTCATCACCAATAGTTCATTCTTCAACGTAATTAAATCCTGTCTCAAGATAATTCAGGTCTTTTGAGAGTGTGCTATCCAAATCATATTCAGAAGTCCATTAATACGTTCTCGCTCTTACTAACTGATAGAACGAAAAGTGCCGCGAAAAACTTCACAATTAAAGGAGCTTTGTGTCTGAGATATTAATATAGATGTAATTTTTTCCATATTTCAAATCTAACAGCATCCCAAATACCTTGAACAGATTAGATATTTTTCGAAAACGACACAATGTACATGCATATGTATGTATGTAGACTTGATAATACTTATTCATCAGAGGTCATGAGAAAATGACTTCGTTTTTTGAACAAGAAAAACGGGGAAAACAGAGAAAGTTGACAAATATTTCACACCTTAACTACCTTCGACCATTTTGACTATAATCAGCCGCTCCGAGACGCTCGAATATTCTTACTTCCCGAACAAAAAGAGTCGTAGAGCCGTGAGATCTTGGCAAGTTTAAGCACTTCAAAGATGATCATATGAATACTATAAGAGTAAATAAAGTTAAAAATAAGAGTGAAAAAGTTTTTAAAAAATCTTCTTGAAGTCTACTGATAGGCACCTCTGGAACATCCATACTCTGGAACAATCCATACGTAATTCTCAAGTAAGCTTCTCTTTTAATATGCCTGTCTTCTTGCTGCCGTACACTCTTGCGCTCTTTCTCTCTCTTTCCCCCTCACTTTCTTTGTATCTCTCTCTCTCTCTCTCTAGTCGACTGCAACAGTGAATGCCCCCCGGTTCAATCTCTCATGTTCTGCTCTTTTTATCTCCTCGGCTGCACTTCATCGTGTTGCCTATCTCGAATGACCCGGGCAATGTTCCCCCGGGGGATCTCCCCTCTCACTCCTTCACTCCATGTCTCTTATCCACATCCAGAGTCTTCTATTGTTTACTGTTACTATATTCGCAGTATATCTCCCTCCTAGTTTTGGTTTCCTTCATGGCTTTCTTCCTTCTAACCTTCTACAACATTTTTCCTCCAAATAAACATTTTAAATTTTTTTAAACGCAGAATCAACGATTATGTGAGAAATAAACTCGGAAGAACGTGCCTTTATGATTAAATTGATGAGTCTTCTGCTTTGTCTTGGTCAACTAAAGCAAGCTGCTTGAAAGTCTTCGTTTTTATTCGATTTCTTCCATGAAGTTCATCTTTGCTTCTCTTTCATGAAATGACCGAGTCCTCGCACTATCAGTCAGATCATATATTGTATATGACTGACTACTTTTGTATTATCTAGTAGCTCACAGGAACAATCCCGAGATTTTTTCTTGGCAGTCATCTTTTTGTCACTTATCTGTGTTTCTTTTGATGACGACTAAACGCTTCCTCATCAGACTTGTGGAATACCGTCGAACACAAAAATTTTATTTCTTTAACATTTACATCATACTTTTGTCATTTTTTCCATAACAATTTCTAAATGAATCGAGTTTTCTTTCCTCGTTCACAATTCTGTTCCATCTTCCATTTTCATCTTCTTACATCTTTATTTTAACAATTTTAACGACACTTTTTTTTCTGCTGCTCATTTGTTGTTGCGTATCCCATCGCGGCTTTCTGGATGGATGGCCCTTTCTGGATGGGCCTACACAAATAAAAGCCAGAAATTGCCAATCTGCTTCTTTTAACCAATATTCTCATGCGCTGAAATCATCTCCGTTTACCATGTAACAAATCTGAAAATGGCTACCCGTGTCCTTTTCTCCTCAAAACATGATGCTATCTCCTCTCGTTTTTACTACTGTGCAACCTATCATTACTTGTTGTCATTCATTCCTTTCGTGAACATTTTGCACTCTTACTCTATTTCTAACTCCTTTTTTTCTCTTTGTTTCTTTCTCTTTGTATATTTCTAACTTTTCTTTACCCTTTTTTCTCCGTTATCTGCTTTATTCCTACCTTGTGCAGGGAAAATGATGTCTTGGCTTGCCCTTACAAAGAAATTCTTCTCTGAACCGCAAAGCTTATCCTCCGACAAAAGCAAAAAAGGTAACCAATGTGCCCTTTTATTAGAGTCTTCAGAGACTGAAATTGAAAGAAGCAGCAGAGATGCTAGAAAAATATTATTCGATGAGTTATATTTAGAGAACTTCAAGAGAAGAGAATGTAGACAATGTAAGAAGGTAGACAATCAAGAGGAGAATTAGAGAGATTAACAAGATTCCAAGTCACAGGAGAAAAAGGAAAAAAAAAACAAAGTAAGGAAGGAGCTCAAGCTTTTCTGGTTGATAGAGGACACAATGGTATCCGTGACAGAATTGGTTCTTTGGTTGATAGAGGACACAATGGTATCCGTGACAGAATTGGTTCTTTGGTTGATAGAGGACACAATGGTATCCGTGACAGAATTTGTTCTTTGGTTGATAGAGGACACAATGGTATCCGTGACAGAATTGGTTCTTTGGTTGATAGAGGACACAATGGTATCCGTGACATAATTGGTTCTTTGGTTGATAGAGGACACAATGGTATCCGTGACAGAATTGGTTCTTTGGTTGATAGAGGACACAATGGTATCCGTGACAGAATTGGTTCTTTGGTTGATAGAGGACACAATGGTATCCGTGACAGAATTGGTTCTTTGGTTGATAGAGGACACAATGGTATCCGTGACATAATTGGTTCTTTGGTTGATACAATGGTATCCGTGACAGAAGGACACAATGGTATCCGTGACAGAATTGGTTCTTTGGTTGATAGAGGACACAATGGTATCCGTGACAGAATTGGTTCTTTGGTTGATAGAGGACACAATGGTATTCGTGACAGAATTGGTTCATTGGTTGATAGAGGACACAATGGTATCCGTGACAGAATTGGTTCTTTGGTTGATAGAGGACACAATGGTATCCGTGACAGAACTGGTTCTTTGGTTGATAGAGGACACAATGGTATCCGTGACAGAATTGGTTCTTTGGTTGATAGAGGACACAATGGTATCCGTGACAGAATTGGTTCTTTGGTTGATAGAGGACACAATGGTATCCGTGACAGAATTGGTTCTTTGGTTGATAGAGGACACAATGGTATCCGTGACAGAATTGGTTCTTTGGTTGATAGAGGATACAATGGTATCCATGACAGAATTGGTTCTTTCGATGATGATGCACATAAGTTTTAACGCAATAAACGAATGAGTTATGCAGACTTGGTTCTAGTGTGAATTCGCTGTTAGTCTATCACAAAGAAAAAAACTGAAGGGCGGTTTTAAAGCATGTTGTTTGATTTGTCTGTGTAAATATCATTTGTCTTTTGATCGAGTGAATTTCTGATGTTCCATTTTTTCTTCATTCTCTCTTCAGCATCACGTTAACGCGAAAAAAGAGAATAAGAAAAATGAGTTAAATGAACTGATCACATGTGTTACGAACCCAATGTTGCCTTCTAGCTTGACGTTCTTTCTCTCTTTCTCCACCACTGTTTATGACTATCTCTTTATCTCAAAGTCTCTCTATTAGTATTTTTGAGAATGTCTTTCTTTAACATATCTTCAAAGTCTTTTGATCTTCTGACTCGAAATGTCGAACTCCCTCTCCCTCTTTCTCAATTTTTTCTTTTTCATTCTTTCTCTCACACTTCCTCTTTCTCTCTACTTCTCTCTCACACTTCCTCTTTCTCTCTACTTCTCTCTCACACTTCCTCTTTCTCTCTACTTCTCTCTCACACTTCCTCTTTCTCTCTACTGCTCTCTCACACTTCCTCTTTCTCTCTACTTCTCTCTCACACTTCCTCTTTCTCTCTACTTCTCTCTCACACTTCCTCTTTCTCTCTACTTCTCTCTCACACTTCCTCTTTCTCTCTACTTCTCTCTCACACTTCCTCTTTCTCTCTACTTCTCTTTATCAGTCGACCTCTCAAAAATACATGTTTTTCTCAAAAAGACTAAATTTGCGATTGCTCATTAACTCGTATCAAATGCTTATTTATTTATATATTAATTTTAACTCTTCCTGAAAAAACAGCCTGAATTAGTTTTTATTTCGTAGTTTATATTTTTGAAGTGATTCAACGGCCAAGCTCTGGTTTGCGTTTTTTGTTGTTGAACGGGCTTCTTCTGTATTTTTGACATTGTACGAATAGCGTTGTTACTATCTTTTTTGTTTCTCTCTCTTATTTTATGACTCCCTGACCCTTTTCTCTCCCCCTCTCTTTATGATTCTGTTCTTGTCTCTCACTATTCTCTTTCTCTCTCTCTCTCTCACCAAATTGGCCTTTATTCACAGAACAAAATCGTCTTTTATTTACCTTTAGCTAAATCCTCTCGTTTTATGAGTTCGTTGTAATAAGTCACCTATTTTCTATGAAATGATGTCTCCCTTCTTATTTCCTCTCTTTCTTTCTCTAAATCCCATTGCTCTCAATATCCCCTCTTCTTCTCTTTATATTTCTCCCTAATTCGAATTGCATCCATACCCTGTGAATTCAATGCTTTTCACTTCAGAGAGATAATCGAAAAAAGTTTTACAAGTGAATATTACTTGATGACGTTTTAAAGATGTGAGAAATGGGCTTTCTGATAGTGCTTTTTGCTTCAAAGCTGAGCTTATCCTTCCCGGTCGGCCCCAAGAAGTATTAGACCCTACACTTTCGCGTTTACATTCTCTCTCCAACAGATGACCTCTCTCTCTCTCTCTCCTTTTTCTACTATCTTTCTAACTCTAGTGCAGTAGATGTTTTATCCTGTCTTTCTCACACTGAAAAAAACTTGACATGTTCTTTGAAGCTCTCGCTTTCCTCTCTCACTCTTTCTCTCTCTATTTCTCTTTCCCTCTTTCTCTTTCTTACTTTCTTTCTCACTTTTTCTCTCTCTATTCATCTTTCCCTCTCTCTCTTTCTTATGCAGTGTTTTTATTTGCGAAAAACATAATGAAACATAACGACATCCCGTTTTTTTTTCCATGTTATGTTAACAACTAAAATTTGTATAAATACTCTCTCGCCGCAGACACTATACTCTCTCGCCGCAGACAACGAGAGACACCGCGACTTCTATGTCACAGAAAGGGCACAAAATACCGTACACCATGCACATTTGAAGCGCTATTCCATTTGAGACTATTATTTATACAAATTTTAGTTGTTAACATAACATGGAAAAAAAACGGGATGTCGTTATGTTTCATTATGTTTTCGCAAATAAAAACACTGCATTACTTTCTTTCTCACTTTTTCTCTTGAAACTGGGAAAACTCTCTTTCTCCCCTTGTACTCCAATCTTTTCTATTTCTAACCTCCACTTATTTTCTTACTTACTTCGGTTATTATCGTTGTCTCTTCTTTACTTCTGTGCCAAAAGGGGAGAGGCAAGTCAATCTCTTTTTCAAACGAATCTGATTTTTGAAACCAACTATCACTTTAAGTACTACCTACATATGTACCTTGCTTGCTCTTTCAAATTTTTACTTCTTTTTTCTGTCTTCTTCAATAAATTTTTTTCCATCTGTTTCATTCTCTTTTTAAAAATATCGCTAAGAATATTGCATTCTGTCGGCCTCAATGTCTGAAAAGTTTTTTCTTTCTTTTTTCCTTTAATTGTGCATCTGAGATTCAAAATCTTTCTTGTTTCTCAAAATCTGACAGTTTGTCATTTTTCTCTCTTTCATCTTCCTTTCTCTTCAATTTCTCCCCTGTTATTCAGTCAACCTCTCTCCTCTCTTCATCTTTCTTTCTTCTCTTTCCTCTTCAATTTCTCCCCACTCTCTCCTTTCTTCATCTTTATTTCTTCTCTTTCCTCTTCAATTTCTCCCCACTCTCTCCTCTCTTCATCTTTATTTCTTCTCTTTCCTCTTCAATTTCTCCCCACTCTCTCCTCTCTTCATCTTTATTTCTTCTCTTTCCTCTTCAATTTCTCCCCACTCTCTTTTCTCTTCATCTTTATTTCTTCTCTTTCCTCTTCAATTTCTCCCCACTCTCTCCTCTCTTCATCTTTATTTCTTCTCTTTCCTCTTCAATTTCTCCCCACTCTCTTTTCTCTTCATCTTTATTTCTTCTCTTTCCTCTTCAATTTCCCTCCAATCTCTCCTCTCTTCATCTTTATTTCTTCTCTTTCCTCTTCAATTTCTCCCCACTCTCTCCTCTCTTCATCTTTATTTCTTCTCTTTCCTCTTCAATTTCTCCCCACTCTCTCCTCTCTTCATATTTATTTCTTCTCTTTCCTCTTCAATTTCTCCCCACTCTCTCCTCTCTTCATCTTTATTTCTTCTCTTTCCTCTTCAATTTCCCCCCAATCTCTCCTCTCTTCATCTTTATTTCTTCTCTTTCCTCTTCAATTTCTCCCCACTCTCTCCTCTCTTCATCTTTATTTCTTCTCTTTCCTCTTCAATTTCTCCCCACTCTCTCCTCTCTTCATATTTTTTTCTTCTCTTTCCTCTTCAATTTCTCCCCACTCTCTCCTCTCTTCATCTTTATTTCTTCTCTTTCCTCTTCAATTTCCCCCCAATCTCTCCTCTCTTCATCTTTATTTCTTCTCTTTCCTCTTCAATTTCTCCCCACTCTCTCCTCTCTTCATCTTTATTTCTTCTCTTTCCTCTTCAATTTCTCCCCACTCTCTCCTCTCTTCATCTTTATTTCTTCTCTTTCCTCTTCAATTTCCCCCCACTCTCTCCTCTCTTCATCTTTATTTCTTCTCTTTCCTCTTCAATTTCTCCCCCTCTCTCCTCTCTTCATCTTTATTTCTTCTCTTTCCTCTTCAATTTCTCCCCACTCTCTCCTCTCTTCATCTTTATTTCTTCTCTTTCCTCTTCAATTTCTCCCCACTCTCTCCTCTCTTCATCTTTATTTCTTCTCTTTCCTCTTCAATTTCTCCCCACTCTCTCCTCTCTTCATCTTTATTTCTTCTCTTTCCTCTTCAATTTCCCCCACTCTCTCCTCTCTTCATCTTTATTTCTTCTCTTTCCTCTTCAATTTCTCCCCTCTCTCCTCTCTTCATATTCTCCCCTCTCTTCCGCTAACTTCCATCCTTCAACACATCAATGTAATATGTATGTATGTTTTTTCTCTCTCCATTCAGTTCCATTGTGCTATGTCGTTTCACTACTCTTCCAATATCTCATCAATTATTAAACCGTAATGAAGTGGACTCAGCGTGAATTTCTGTCTCGTACCTTACCTACTTCTTGGGATAGTTTTTTTTGTTGAAACGTTGCGTTGTTCTAAAATTCTCTATACCGGGGAATCTGGTTCGATTTCAGTACAATTGCCGCTATATCGCATTATTTATTATTTCTTTACTGTTTTTTTAAAGGCTTGATTATACAGAACTTTCAAAGAAGAGTTCAGACAAATTTTGTGGACAATGAAAAAGTCCATAAAAATTGTAAGAAACAGACCGGAGACCGGTATTAAATTAGAGGTTAAAAAAGGCAAGGAAAATCAATTTTTAAGAAAAGGTCAAGAGATGGTAAAAAAGTTGGAAGTGGATCAAAAAAGTTTTTTGAAAAATTAAAAAAAAGGTCAGAAGGAAGTTAAAAACTCATATAAAAAGGGAGCTTTGATAGAAAAAGAGAGAGGGAAGAAGGAGAGAAACAGAAGATAATGGAAAGAAGAGAAGGGGAAGAAGGAGAGAAACAGAAGATAATGGAAAGAAGAGAGAGGGAAGAAGGAGAGAAACAGAAGATAATGGAAAGAAGTGGATGAAAGAGAATATGTATGTAAATGATTGGTATACTTTTTGGTAACAGCTTCTGTAAATGAAAATGTTCTCGCGAGTTTCCCGTTTCCCCTGCTGCTTTCAACTTGTTTTCTCCGTTGCCATTATTTTTTCTTTCACTCTCTTTATCTCTCGCTCCCTTTCTCTCTCTCTCTCTCGCTCCCTTTCTCTCTCTCTCTCTCTCTCTCTCTCTCTCTCTCTCTCTCTCTCTCTTTCGCTTTCGGCTTTTTTGTACTCTCTCAATAACTCTACTTCCCTTTGTTCTCTTGATGTCTTATCAGTAACCACTGTCCCCCGTTTCCTTTTCATTCCATGTCTCCATTTCCTTATATAATAAACTGTCTTCTGCTCTTTTATTCTCCATTTCTTCTGTCTCATGTACATTGGCTACTCTTCCTTTCTCTCTATTCTCTCTCACCTGGATTGTATGATAAATAAAAGTACCTCTTTTTCCCGTCTTCTCCTACCCACCCAAATGTGTGCCTGTCTTCTTCTTGGGAGGGGAGGTGAATGAGGTGCCCTCATCCTCTTCTCTCTCGTATAATCGTGCGATCCGTGTGCTATCTAGCAGCCTAAGCAGAGTCACTACTCCCCCAGGTACATAAGAGAGAAGGAGATACAAGGAAGAAGACTGAGACCGAGCTTCGCCCATTTCGTCGCTCACTCACAGGCTCCTTATGAGTGTTTATGTTCTAAATCTAGCAGACGCCGAAGGCGGCGGAAAGAGGTTAGCTATTCATATCCTTCACCTTATTATACTTTCATTCATTCATTCATTTGAATACTCTTTCATCATTCACTTGACTGCGCATCGTGCATAAACTAATCAGTTGAATACTAATCAGCGTCACGAGCTGCGAAAAACCCATCCATGCATCCTACGTATTTGCCTTGATATTGATAATGCGTTCTCTATTCCGCTTCTAACCTGCCTCTTTTGTAATCGGCGTTGCAATTTTTTGAGATATTTCCTTTAATTTTGAGTGTCTCGCTATAACACTTTGTTTGAAAATAAACAAGAAAATTCTTTTTGACGCTTTATAAAACAGCGAAACTCAAATCAGTGAACATTTTCTTTGTAAAAGATTTGGTTTCTGAAGAGTTTCGAGATTTGTGATTCTTGATTTGGCTTATTGAGTTTAATAGAAATTGTAATCGTTGATTGCTATCGCTTCAATTTTTTGAGTTTTCAAAATGAAATTTTTTTCTATGTTGTTTTACATTTGGTCTGGTTAGCAGAAAAAAGTGCGTCGTGTTCTTCCTTCTCCACTGAATTCATACTGAAATCTTCATTAAATATATTTTAAATTCGGAAACGACTCTCTCTAATCGAATTTCGTAGATTTCCCAACGCTAATAGCTCTTTCTTCAAATTAAGCTTTTCACAACATTTCTGTCTAAGATACCGAATTACGTCAAAAGCATCTTCGAATTTTGGCAAGAAATCGCTTAATTGGTTCAAGCGTGAAAAAGTTCTTTTTACCGAGAATGATAGGTGCGAAAAAACACATTTATGAACGATTGATAGTAGCTATATAGATCTGTTCAGAGTCAAAGCTATGTGGTATGATTTACAGAAAAAAAGGTTTGGGTATAAAAAACAACTTGTGTCAAGTAATGAGCAACTGTGGCGTCGCCTTGAAGAATTTTGATAGACCGCTCACTCTTTAAACTTAATGCAACTGAAGATTCTGTGGAATCGGAGTGAAATTCAGTAATCTGTGAAGAATGGTTGAGTAAGAGCTTCTGAGAAAAACTAGTGGTAGCAAACGCTTCTCTGATTTTCGAGTAAGATAATAACTGGTATCAACTGTCTCATTTTAATAGTAAAACTTTGGTTCACGGAAATTTAGGTAAATGAGAAATCCGTAAGAATGAGTCTTTCTTTTCTCAACTCAAAAAAGTATTTATAAAATAACTTGTTAATTTGCTTTTGTTTTCCTTTCCTGTTTCCCTGTGTGAACAGATCGGTCACCTCGTCTGAAATAGTTCACCATAAGCTCTGAGTAGTGTTGTGATTACGCGCTCACTCACAGCAAAAAGCGGGATCTCAGAAAAACACAAACTTTCAGCAGAGCTAATACTCCTAGTTCAATATACCGATTTTTTATAACGTCATTAAAGTTTCAAACTTAATTAGTTTTTTTACTTCAAGTAAAACTAAGTTATTGGAAAGCAACTTAAAAACTAAAAAGCTTTTTAAAAATCAAAACTTACTGTAAATGTCTGAAAAACTATTAATTTAAAAGTAAAAGTTTCACAATGAGACATACATATAATGTGAATTATGATGAATGCAAAATTCAAGTGCATGCATTTATTATATGTATTATGGCTAGAATTGATCAGGCGCTTTAAATTGATCTGGTCTCTTTCTTTCGGCTTTCAGATGGCTCTTTCGGCTGAATATGAGAACTTTTCTTATGTGGTCTCGTTAGCCTAACCCGTCCCTAAAAAAAAAAATATTTCAAAATTATTATTTACTTAAATTGTTTTTACATTAAAAAAACGCTTAGGCTTATGCAAAAGTTTACGCTAATGAAGCCGTACGGCTTAGGCTAACGAGAACGCATAAGAAAAGTTTTGATGTGAAAATAAATTTAATGTAAAAATAGAAAGAAACTAACTGCTGATAAATTTAAAGCGTCTGATCAATTCTAGCCATAACATATATACTGCTAAACTCCGCACATTTGTCAAAATCATATTTGGCTAGCTTATTGAATATCTTTGTATTTTCTCTTTTGCTCTCATTTCATGTCTCATGCTCTGTATTTCGCTCTTTCTCTGTCTCTCTAAACTTATCTCTCTCTATCTCTCTCTTTATCTATATCTCTCTCTCTTGTTCTGCTTATCTCTTTTGGTCTGACTTTTTCTCTCTTTCTTTATCAGACTGACTGATCAAGTTCCTCAGTTCATAAACTGAAGTTCAACCATCGAAGTTTAGCATTCGAAAGGCAAACTCTCCGTTTGTATAGACATATGTACAGTACCGTGCAGAAGTATACCAAAAAGTATATTTTACAGTGTTTCTCTGCAGTGAACGCGAATTAAAGGCTCAAATTTTTATTAGATAATCTACAAGTACTTCGAAACACTATTTCAACATAACTTTTGAGATTCCCGTTAACTGTGAGCTGTTCTGCTTTTTCAGAAACCGCTTCATTCCATTACAGTATGACGTAAATCACGAGCCACACAACATATAAAAAATTGCGCTAGTGGGCGCAAAAACACGAAAGTTATACGATAAAATATACTTTTCGGTATACTTCTGCACGGTACTGTATGTATGTACAATACATACAAGTGTGGGCAGATTTATTGCTCTTGCAATTTGGTTGTTAACCGATTTCTCAAACGACAAAGAAGCTTTTCGTTCCAAATTGACAAGTTTTGTTTTGACCCTTGAAAAGTACATACAGCCAAAAAATCATTCAAAACGGGCTCCTCCTTAACTAATTACGGTCTTCAAACGTTGTGTGTCTGGCTGGCTATCACGGCGAAAAAATACTCTGGTGAAGATTGTGCCAAGCTCTTTTCAGAGACGATTTGAGGGTGATATACTTTAGCACAACTTTTGCCTGCATTTTTTCCCCAGATGGCTTAGTCGGGAAGCTTTTAAACAGAAAACCAGGCCATTATACCCGCGCCTATACACATCGAGAATTGGCTGCTACCGTACTTTGGCTGCTACCGTACTTCTCAAAATAAAGAGAACTCCACTAAAATTTTAGAGGATGTTGATGAAAGAATTTACTTCGAAATGAAGATTCGTAAATCAAAAATTATTCTAGCCCAATTGGAGCGCTCATGAACTTGGACATTCATTGCAATAATTCAGCTGAACCCTGAATATTCAATTTAAACGCTTTATCAAGATCAACTAGCCACATCGGGAATAAAACATCATCGATTATGGGATCTGAGCGTTGAGCGGAGGTTGAGCGAGGCAAGCAGTAGCGATCGAAGTGCTACTTTTCCTCTTCTGTCGCTCATCATGGCGCTACGATCCCGGAGCGCCAAATTTTCTCGGGAAAGGACTCTCACAGACGAGGGAAGAGACGATGCGGGGAGCAACCGCTTGCGGAGGGCGACGAATGAAAGAATATACTTATATAATAGATACAGCAGCGATCAAAATTATATAGAAAGTGTTTTTTTTGCCCATAACTTTACAAAAAAGCACGAATTACGTTGCAATTTGCAGCTGTTTACATGGTTTTTTTTTACATTTCCCCGTTTTACAGTAGTTCAGATGTTTTCATGGTCTTTTTACAGTACCCTCTTTTACAGTAGTTCAGCTGTTTTCATGGTGTTTTTACAGTAACCCGTTTTACAGTAGTTCAGCTATTTTCATGGTGTTTTTACAGTACCCCGTAAAGTTTGAAGTTGTTCCATCAACATCAAATATTTTTCGTTCGAACCAAGTAGTGGAAAAGAACTACTTAATTTTGCTGTTGTTTTTAAAAACCTAATTTCTGTTTATATGAAGTTCTTATACTATTTAGTTCTTAGCAAAATTGGAAAACTTCTTGGAAGTTTATATATGCATCGAAATGTACAGGAAACGATCAGATGTATATTGGTTTTAATTATTTAATTAGGGAGTAGGGGGAGAATTTATATTATCGAATTTTCACAGGAACAGAAAAAGGAGCTCAAAACCTTACCCTTTTACATTATCTACCCACAAATAAGATTTCTTAGTTAATATTTTTTATTACAGAAGCTCACCGCAAAATTTTATTCTGACCAACCACTTTCTACTTTCCAATCATTTTCAAGCAGTCCTTGCATCGAAAAAATTAAATTTTTGAAAAAGGACGATATAATCAAATATTAAGAAAAAAATTTAGAAAATTTTCCATTAGAGAACAAGCTATCCTGATATATATATTTTATAACAACCGGGTTTAACGAGCGTTTGATGGAGCGTTACAATTCGAAAAACGTACTTTTCTAGGGTGAGATTAAAAAAGTAAAATTTTCGTACATTCATTTGTCTCAACTGCATTATCATCGTTAGCTCAGTTGGAAGAGCATTCACCCGGAATGCGAAAGGTCGCTGGTTCGATTCCCGTCACACCACAAGATTTTTGCACAAGTTTCTGCGAACAATCCGCTCCTCTGCTCGGTATAAAAATTCGTTGCCTGAGATCAACGAGGAGTAGGGAATACTCTTATTTACACACCACGAATTTACGTGAGTTGCCAAGGGGTTATTGTGTTTTTTCATTGTTTTGAAAAAGTGATTGCCTCGTTTAAAAAAACCTTCTAAAAATACCGCGGTTCATATGCAATTCACGGCAACTCGTGGTGAAAATAATGAACGCACGAATTTACCACTTTTTTCATCTTACGCTATAAAACTACATACTTTTGTATTTATTTTAACGTTCCATTAGCTGTTTCCAATTTATTCTCCCTTTTTTCTCTCGCTTAAGCTTAGGCGAACGAGGTTTGGCTTAGGAACGAGGCTTAGGAACGAGACCATACAACTCAGGTGCGAGGTCGTATGGAACATTTAGCTACAATCTTGATGTTGGAACCCGTCTAATTAAGTTAATCGTCTTAGCTGTTTCCAGCTATTCATAACAGTTTTCCCAGCTTTCTAGAAAAACTAAGGCTTAGGCAAAAATTACGGTAACGAGGCCGTACGGCTTAGGAACGAGACGGCATAAAAAACAATATTAACTTTTTTGCCGATTCAATTGACTGAACTTGTAAAAAAAAAACAGCAAAAAGGTGTAAATAATACATTAGTATGAACACAATAAAAACAAAAGCTCACCATACAACTTCCTAGTAAAGAGCAGACCCTCAAGTAAAGGTTTGTGCATATATCTCAAATTGATTAAAAAATATTTTCTTGTATTCAACAAAGAGAATTTCGACAATAATCAACAAGGATTATGGCAAATAATAAGGTTCACAGTTACTTTCAAATTCAATCTAAGTTGTAAGTAAATAAGTTCTCAGTTCACCGTAAGTTTAAATCGTGACGTGCTCGCACACGCAGTAAAATAAAGAGAGAAGGGTGGATTGAATCGAAATATCCAATTTCTTTATATGACCAATTTGTGGAATAGCTTGTTCTTCTCGTAATTTAATCCTATTTCATCGAAAACATGAAGTAGTATGGTCGGTTCAGTTTAGAAAAGAATTGTCCATGCAGGCCGAGAAAGCTGTTAACACCAGAAACACCAGAAAGCTGTTAACACCAGAAACACCAGAAAGCTGTTAACACCAGAAACACCAGAAAGCTGTTAACACCAGAAACACCAGAAAGCTGTTAACACCAGAAACACCAGAAAGCTGTTAACACCAGAAACACCAGAAAGCTGTTAACACCAGAAATGCATTAGAATTATTTGAAGGACAAAAACTAACAAGCGAAGTGTTTCACCGGCTTCCGATTCAAAATACACTTAACCATAGAACATACTACATATAACCGCAAAAATAAGATGCAGAATGGAATGAGAGCTGCCATCCTGTTTAGCAAATTAGCACAAAACTTTTCATTTTAAATGCTTTTTCTGAAAACATGAACAATGTCTTGATTAAATATTTATACTACATATGTACATATGTTGACCACAACGCAGGTCTTGTTTTTGCGAGAATTCATTGCATTATAGAATTCATAAAACTAGTGCCTGATTCAGATCTCTTTTTATAAGCTTACATTTGACGCTTTTCAAATCAGCCCTTTTTTCTTATCAAAGGATTTTTTCTCGTATCTATTCACTATCGTGTTAAGGATTAGGTCGACTTTTGCATTGCTCAATTTGGAATGGAGATGAGCTTCATGAAAGCGTTGAGCTTCTACTATATCACTTAAGTTAAACACGTTTACTTCGACAGCATTGATATTACTGAAGTATTGAATTTGACAAATTCTTTCTTTATTAAATTTGTTGAATCTGAAAACTACTTCAGAGGTTTACTTGTTCGGAGTCATCTCGAAAAGGTTTCATTCTACTGGATCAGACTAAGGCGTGATCTTGAAGAGTCTCGGTTGACCGCATAGCGTCTGTACATATATCGAGAGAAGTCTTTAGGATGAAGATGAGCTGGAGAGAACGGAACAATTTTAAGAATTTGTGGGGAAAGAAAATATGAGGGAGAAGTTAATTTCCGAATTGAGTGGACTGGCCGAATTCCGTAGTGATCTACATAAACGGGAATCATCATCTACTTTCATTCTGCTTTTATGTCTTACTAATCACGTATGAAGTTTCAAATAAAACTTGAATAAGGTTTTTTTTAAAAACTAGCTTATTCAACTGCAACAAGATGTAATTAAGACTGTTAAAAAACCAAGAACATAAATATATGTAGATTGATTCACATTGGAGCTTCAGTCATTCCCCTAACTCTCTCTTCATCTTCGACTGTTGACCCTCAATGTAAATGACTGATCATAATCCGATTCATCTAAAATCCGTATATTTGTATAACAAGTATTGAGATGTCCGAGAGAGGGTGCCAAACAGCATTTTAAAGGTAATTGTAAGAGTAGCCAAGGTAACTCTGCCCCGCCTATCCTTTAGACACCAAACACTCTCATTACATCCAGGACTCGAAACCACCAGTCGCAACATTCTATTTTGAAGGAAGTTAGTGAGAATAAAAGTTTTATGTGAGAAAAAAAAGGTTCAGTTCTATATTTCTCTCAGATGAAGAAGTAGCGTGAGTAAATGGAAAGTTGAGAGAAAGGAGCTTCAAAAAGAGAGAGGGAGAGAAAGAAAAAATATGGGAAGATATGAATGTGGACAAAAGTAGACATAAAAAGAAAGCGTGAGCAAAAAACCAGAAGATGAAGTGAGAGAGCGAGAGAGTGAAAAAAGAAAGGAGGGTGAAAAATAGAGAGAATTGTGAGAGATCCAAATGGATATATTGGACTAGAGCAGTGTTTTCTTCCACATCATCCATCCATCGAAAGGTTGCGCTTATCTGGTCTTGCCTGGTTTTTGCTATTTCTGCGTTTTATTTTGCGTGTGCCCTGAAGGGTTCTTTTCGACTCAATCCAGTGTTCCTGATAAGAAAGCCCCTTTCTATGCGATTTAGGGGTAGTATTGAATTCTACTCTTTTAAAACTTCACATCTCGAATTATTGGAAGTCAGTTTTTTTCTCTTCAAAATAGCTTTCTAAGAAATCATCCAACTTGGTTATCACTCAAAAAAATTTTACATATGTGCATTTTTTATACTCGGTTAGAGCTCATTAATTCAAAAATTATGCAATTTTCTAGTAAAAAAATCTTCGAATTCCCCTGGAGGAATTGAATTTTTCGACTACTTGCTCAAGCTTTGTTTTTCCCTACTCGCATCTGTTTTCGAGGGGGGGATTGTGTTTAGAATTACTTCATATAGTTTTCACTAACTCACTCGCTGTCAGAATAATTATAAACCGTGATAATTTTTTTTCATTTTGAATGAATCGGATTTTTCGCTGAATATACATAGCTATTACCTTCGAATTACTAATTATATATTTTTGTACTCAATAAGCCGCGATAATGAATTAACTTGTATTATTTCGCTCTTCCAAGCTGCCAGAGAAGTTTTTTTTGGAGAATAACATCGTATTGTAGCCATGAGAAATCCTTTCTCAATTATTTTCCATTAAAAAAATCAAAAATTTGTATTCACTCGTTAAAAAGAGAAAAAAACTTATTGGACTTTAGACGAGACATACATAATTCAATGAAAACACTTGGAAACTTATATTCTTGCTCAGAAAAACATTCTCATTCAGACTTCCGAGTTCAATTCTAGACTTTATAACTTCAAAAACATGGTGAAGATTGAGAACTTACATAGTTCACATACAATATTTGTGCTTTTAAACCTAAACTTTTTCTTTCATGCATTCATAAGTAATGGCAGCTGATTTATGCTAGTCGAATACATAGGATTGATATTCGAACTCTGCGGTTGAATTTGTAATAAGATACTGGAAACCTCTCTATTTCTCCTGAATCGAAATGCTTCCCTTTTTCGGAATATTTTTCTTACTCTTATTGTCTATCAGTATCAATTTATCTGCTGTTTTTTTCTATACTATACATCTTAGCTTTTTCTCAATCTCTCTTTTACCTCTCTCCTCGCGTTCTCTCTCTCTCTCTGTTTTTATAACTCTCTCTCACTCTCTTTCCTTCCTCTTTCTCGTAAAATATCACATTCCAACAATTTTGACACTCCCCCGCAGACTCTAACCACTCTTCATTAGATTCATCGTACCCTAATGTGAGGCTCTGTCTCCTCGCTCTCTCTCTCTCTTTTTTCTTCTTGCGAATGGAGTATCTCCGGCCTGATTTCCTCCCATACAATGATCACTCCGTCAGGTGAGTTCTTCTTCTCTTGTTCATACCCACTTTACCATTTTTTTCTTTGTAAATTTTTGAAAATATCCAACACTTGGTGGTAAATTTTTCTTATGCAGCAAGTTCGAACATATTTATGTACATATTTCATGAATATTTTTGCTTCTTTATCACGAGTAAAGCTCTGCCTAGTAAGCTCATTCATTTGTTAGCACACAAACTAATTTTTTCAAATAAATTTTCACAGATAATAGATTTACCAAGCAAACAAATTTTCCAAACAGACATAAAAATTTCATATTGCAAGTTTTAGTAATAAAAGACCATTTTACTAGGTTCAAGCATTAATATTGTATCTATGGCAAGTGCTTATTTCTGCTTTGATATGCCCCGTTTTTCTGCCATCAGAGTCCCTCTAGCAACTGTGTAAATTCCTCAGAAATATAGGTCCATATAGCAAATCCACCTTTCCATCACAAAAGGTTTATATACTTGTTCCTTGTTATTTTCATCGGAAAAAGTCTCTCCATTAGCAACAAGGTTCGTTTCAGATTTTTTTCTGATACCACTGAAAGTTCAAATAATAATTTCTCAACTCTCTATAGCAATACTAGTTTTTCCTAAGAAAAAATCTTCACCCACTCAATCTTATTAAACGATTATTTTCGTAGAAAATACTTTGCTTTCCCTATTGTTTTTATGCAATCTTCATGAATAAGAAAATGGACTTATAAACATTACATCCATGTTACCAAAGAGTGTTTTTTTTCTTAAGCAGTAAAGCTGTTTTATTAGCAAAATCAAAGATCAGGCACGTGATCAAACGTTCGTTAATCAAACGTTTCAATTTCGAGTAAAAGTGTGAAACTATGTATTGGTTTCCTTCTACTTTCTGAGAAGATTAACGGGTAAACTGTATGATTTGGCCATAACAGTAACCATCACGAAACTATGATGTTTCGCCACTTAAAACGGATGAAATCACTCAAGAAGAAAATCACTCGTTTTGGCAGGCCTATCAAGCGCTAAAATCCCTATAACACGTGTTTTAAATACTAATTTTAAAAAAACATAAGTTCATATACGAACTTCTCTTCTCGAATTTTTAATTCACTGTTGCTTTTTGAAAAAAAACATGACTATTATTACACTTTTCAGAATCGCCATAATGTAAATAAGTTAGTGCAAGAAATCTCTCTCTCTATATTTTCGTTTGTTCTTCTTACACTCTCTCGCTTCATTATCTCCAAATTGATGGTTAAAAACTGGCGCGATTTACTTGAGCCTGTCTTCCCAAGTTACTCAATTTTTTCTCATTTCCCTCAAGACTTGAAGAAGAATGAATCATGTAGCGAATATGAAAACAGCGTGACCAATGGTGTAACGGTTCTAGCTTTAAAAGAGATTGACCACGCTGAAGATTTCATTCATCAGCTTAAACACAGCGCAAGGCCCGCCTTTACAGTACTCACTAGCGGGCCTTTGATGATGTAAAACAGGCCATTACTTACATTGAAAGTCCTTTTTGCGGAACTTTTCATCGTAAGGTGAACAGAATCTTATAAAAAATTTCTCTCGAAGTCAGGATTTCAAACAAATCATCGATAGCATAACAGAAAACTCAGAACGACGTCCACAAACTGAATAGTTTATACCAGCGAATTGAAACTTAGTTTTTGTTCAAACGTGGTTTTTATTGAATTGATGTTGTAATTCAAATGTGACATGTAAAAGGAAGGGTTTGAAAGCAGTAAAAATTTAAATTTTAAATTTTTTTTAAAAAGTTGAAAAAAGCTTTTATCTAACTTTTTGGAATATAAAAAAAAAGAATTGATATTTTTTATGTGCAACAGTGTTGAGTGGCTATGAAGCAAAGAACCGAAATAACAAAAAAAAGTTACTGGACATCGGTTCATCAACAAGAGGGGCGAAGTTATATATTCTTGATGAATGAAGTTCTATATATTTATGATGATAATGAACTTTAGAACATAAAAAGAGATTAAGCTAACCGAAAATGCCACAGATCTTCTAAAATCACAGAGATTTAAATGAAATTTGAAAAAAATGAAGTTTCAAAAGTCATTCTTGAAAAATGTTCTGTTTTATAAAAATTTTGTCAGAAATCATAGATTTAAATGTAAGCAAACTAAATAGTTTCGTGGCACTACGTGAAGTATATGAAAAATATTCAGAATTTTTTGCTTGTTTTGTAAAAGATAATCAGGACTTCGGGTAAAGTTTATGTTTTAACGGAAACCGAACTCTTCGAGCTCATTCATCACACTCAAAGCCACGGATCAAAAAAACTTTTTGAAATCGGAAAGATTTAAAGTAGCTGGCTGGATTGCTCTGAGCTTCTTTTGAAAGTTGATAATTTATTCTTCGACAAGAGCTGAAAACGAAAATAAACTAAAAGTATCAGAAAAAAGTTGTGGTAACCCTTTTCAAGTGCTTTATTTCCTTCTGGTATTTTATTAGGCACGTAGTTTTCCGGAAAAAAAGAATTTTAGTTTGTAAAGGAAAGCTGATGTTCAACCTTGTTTTTCTTTCATTTTTAGAATAATATTCACAATGATGACAGAGGGGTTTCTTAAATATTATTGGACTCTTTCCGGATGTCGTGTCGGCTCTTTCTTTTGACCCTTTTTCTGCTCAAGTGAACATGCCGACTCTTGAAAAGTTTTTTGTTTTGTTAAATGTATTATTCTGTTCCTTTTCTCTCCCAATGACTCTCTCTTTTTGTCTCAATGTTTGGCTCATTCTCTTTCTTACCGTCTGTTTTCTCTCTTTGTATCTCTTTCTCTCTCTACCTTCTTCTCTTTTTGACTCTTTCTTTCTCTTTTTCTTCCTTTCTCCTTCTCCTTATTTAAATGTATTGCGAAACTCAATTTCTAAGCTCATTAATGTTTAACACATTTTAGCATCACTTAGGTGACAAAACGAGAATACAAAATGGAGTATAATACAATTTGCATCACTCCTCAAGTTGAACACATTCATGTTTAGTCCCCTTCCTCTCCCCTTCATTCATTCTTTCAATACATATCCTTATGATATCATAATAAATATTAAGACTTCGCATGATCTTCTGTTGCGTGTTCTTCAGTACTAGGGTAAAAAGTGTTTACGTTTCATACCTACATATTTATCTTGTTTGCTCTCTCTGGGGACTTACTGATGAGCCCCACCCAGAGAGCGCAGAAGTCTTTCTGAGCGGAGGAGAAACAGACTTTTATGAATTAACGTAATCGCATGCTTGAATTCTTTTCTCAATAAGTTCAATCATGCAGTTAAACCTGCAACACTCACACTCTTCCTCAATAAAATTCATAACTCAAGTAAATAGTAAAAACAAGCTGAGAAATGGAACGAAGGTAAAAAAAAAACAACATAAAACATCTATTTATAGTCGCTAAATTTTGGATTCTAATGCATTTCAGGAACCAAAAAAAGCAGAATCAAAATGTTTGAAGAATGGTAAAGCTAAGCTCATTATAAGAAGAAGAAAAAAACAGAAGTGAGAGCGCTTAAATGATTGGTAACAGAGTGAAGTTTGAGGTACAGGAAAGAGGAAGCTTCAGAAAATAATGCAGAAAACAGAAAGTAACAGAATGAAGTGAAAGAGAAAGGATCACAGTTAACATGAAAGAGGACATGAAGTTATAAAGATCAGAGAAAGACATACATATATATAGTACAGAAAGTATTACAGAAGGCATAAGGAGGTTTGACAAGATTCAGAAGGCACAGGAAGTGATAGAGAAGAACGAAAGAGATTTATGAGTAAGAGAGAATACAGAGAGAGAAAGAGAGAGTGGAAAGAGATGGCCAGAACGAGAGTGGTATTAGAAGATGGCTAGTGTTAAAAAAGAAGAGAAAATGAGAGTGGAAGAGTGAGTGAGAGAGAGAGAAAGAGAGAGAGAGATAGAGAGAGAAATAGAGAGAGAGAAAGAGAGAGAGAGAAAGAGAGAAAAAGAGAGAGAGAGAATAATAGACCTGAGGGCAGAAAAAAGGCGCAGGGCGGGGAGAGAGAGAATGCTTATACTCTCTCCGTAGTGACTCCTGCGACTCTTCTCTTCCTGGAGAACTCGAAGAGAGCAGGAAAAGGTTCTCTTTCTGGGAGCTGCAGACCGTCCGCCCTCACTCAATCCCACTCATCTAGTCTAGTTTAAGCTCATAAGATAGTACTAGTGAGTTCTAGAGCTGCTGCCCTTCTTTCCAAGCGAGTTCAGCAAGAAGTTTCTTCTGATGCTGTCCCTCTCTCCAGCGTAGAAGAAAATACCTCGCTTTCTTTTACCATTTTCACCCAGTTTTTGACTAACTTTTTGGTATTTTTTGTTGAACAAATGTCCCATTTAAAATCCAAAAACGAAAAAATTAATGTTCAAATCCATGCTTTAATATCGGATGCTCTCGCAGATTTGGCTTCCAAAAGGTTAGTGAGGAGGAAAAAGATGAAATTTCAAGTTTTTCTTCGAAATTCACCGACTTTTGCTTCCTGGAAAAAGTTCTCTTTGGTAGAAAGAGAAGTAAAGCTGCTTTTAGCAGAGGGGTGTAGAACAGAAGAGAGGAAGTCAGCCCAGCATTGTGAGTCAGAAGAAATAGATCTTTTGTTGTCCCATGCAACTCTCTCTCCACTAAATATTGTTGTTTTTATGTCGCTCCGGGCAATTTTCTTCTTTACTGCCCATTCTTTTACTCTTTCATAACCGAGAATCAAGACCGGAATATTACGTATATCACTCATTCACCTTTAGCTAATTCATTTTCTCACACCAGTTATGGATGGAAGGCAATTAGTTTTTCCTCTCTCTGCTCTTTCTCTTTATCGAACGGATAACTCGATTACAGCACTCGTAACCTTCTCTAGCTGAGCGCTAAGAAAAAAACATGAAAGAGAGTTGGCGAGTAAAATATATCACTAAAAATACAAAATGAACGACACAAACAAAACATTAGGTGAATAACTTTTTTTCTTGATCAGAAAGGTTTAAATTTTATTTTAAAAAATTCAACAAAGTGATCAACCATCTTTTCGTTTTTCAGAAACACGTTTTTTCAGAAACACAACCTGAAAAGTATTTTTTAGTGATTAAAATAACAACCTTCAATTAATAATGACGTGTTCAACGGTAAAAATTATCTTCATATGTGAGAGAAAAGCCATAGAGTTCTTTCCGTTGTTTCAGCGACTCTTACAAGTTCATTCGGATGACAGAGGACCTGCACGATGTGGCAAGCTACTTGAACGACATCCGACTCTGCTTCGTTGCCATCACAGTGACTGGCTACATACTTCTCGTCATCTACGCCATCGCCCTCTGCGTCCGAAGGAATCGAAGAAATCAACCGAGGAGACGCAATTGGGACTACCAAGTAACATTCCATCATTCTATGTATCATTTGCATCAGCCGGTCGAATATTGGTTACAGCTATTTTCAACCTTAAAATTTGGTTTAAAGAGAAAAAGAGACAAGCCTACACAGTGAAACAGGTGAGAGAGTGAAAGAGAGAAAAATGTGGAAGAGAGAAAGAAAGAGATAGAGTATAGATATAAAGATCAAAAGAAAGACGAAAAACAGAGAGAAAAAGTGAGAGAACAAATTCTAGTACAGAAAGAGAATGGTTAGAGATTTGAAAAACTGCCCGAGATCGGGCCATTTGAGTGACGGTTGTTAAGAGAAAGTAAGGCTGCTTCCACCGCCTTTCGTTTTCCTACGACTAAAAGGAGTTGTTGCAGAATCCGTCTCTCATTGCATCACATTATAACTTCTTACGCATGACTAGAGAGGGAAATAGTCATGATTTATACAATGAAAAGTAGAGAAGAGAGAAAATACAGAGAGAGAGAGAGAGAGAGAGCGAAAGAGAGACAAAGCGGTCAAAAGAGTGAGAGAAAAAAAAGATGAAGATTACGATTTTGATTTCGTCTCGTATGAGGAACCGATTCCGGCTTTAAATTCATGAGAAATAGCGACTGGTCCTATTTATTAAATGCAGGTGATTCAAGCTATTTTTCATTAGAGGTTATTTCGCTTATTTCGCAAGTTTGGGCAATTTGGGCCTTGCTTCGTGAGAGGAAGCATATCGAGCCTCATCTTAAGAGAGAGGGAAAATCGGGCCTTGTCTCTCGACAAAAGTCGACAAACCTTGTCTCAGACAAAAGAGCGAATCAAGCCTTTCCTCACGAGAGAGAACGAATCTAGACTTTTTCTCACGAGATAAGGCGTTTCGAGCTTCTTCCCATCGCAGAGGGCGAGTGCTATGATTGATTTAGAACTCGTTCAGAATGAGACTCAACGAGAGTTTCCCCCCGCAACAACAGCACCAAGCGATGATTTGACAAGCGTTCGGACCGAGGTTCAACCGGCCTACATGAGCCGCAATCATCACAGGTTACCTACTTACTTGAACAAAAATTTTTATGAATAAAGCGTCAAATTCCAATATTTTCCCAGTAACATTTTATTAAGAGGTGCCAGAATAGTAGGGGAAAAGTGACTTGAAGAGCCAGAAGTCGCAATATAAGCTTGTGATTTATGTATGAGATAGTATACATATGAATAGCCTGCCGACACAAACGCGAGCTTAGTGTGAGAGACAGCGTAACTGATAAGATTTCTAAAGATTAGAGATCTCATACTTTTTTAATTTTGAGAATTTTGTTATAATCGTCTCAAAAACTCGCATTGAGTTTATGAAAGCTTCAAACTCTTTCTCTCAACTTTGTATAATTTTTACCTTTGTCATGTAGTACGCTAGTGAAAGGACCTATTTAATATACCTTTCAACATCTTTTTATTAAGAGGAAGAAAAATTAAGAAATGCGCTTAATATGGTAATTAAGGTTATGTATGAATAGCTGATCTTTTGAAACATTTGAATTGACTAACCAAGTAAGGCTCAACCAACAATTAATTTTCTGACAAAACTCATTGTGAAGCATGTTTTAGTTAATTACTGACCCAGGTTTTAATTAATTTAATTTTTATTTATTTGATACTTCCGCGCGCTGTCTACCCCTAGGGCGATTGTGGGACCTCTACCGCAGGTGAGTGGGGGACTTGGTGGCTTTGCCATGGTTAACCAAAGAGGGGTTTAGGCTTATAAGCGTCGCGGGTAAGTGTGAGAATTGGGCAGACCAAATCCTATAAAATGCTCGCTTACTGTAATCTTACTAGCCTAAGGGAAACGGTCAAGAGGCTTAACCAATAAAGAACCTCTAGCCCACGCAGCCCGAAATCCCGGGTTGTGTGGCCCAATCGGTCGTAAACGGACGTCAGGCAGAATTATCGACTTGAATGTTCGAGCGACAAACCGGTTTTGAAGAAATCGTCGTAACACCCCAAGATGCACCTCCAAGAACCCACCAATGCCAGGGCGTCCCATTTAAGCAACGCCCGTCGAATCCCGTTCGACGTGAGAAGTATGCGAGGGGTTTCGAGGAATAATAGGCCGTGTCCTTGATGTAATAAGTGAGCAGCGCGATCTATACAGCGGATCTTGTTCTCGGACAGGACAAACGCTAAGAAGAAGAATAGTGACCCGAAGTTGTTTTATGATTCGAGATTCTCCTGTCGAATCATACATGCAATAATTTTTTCACTTGAAAAGGTAATTTTTTATAAAAGAAAAGAACAATGAATGAAAGAAAGACTAGAAGACTGATTTGAAGAAAGACTAGAAGATGAGTAGAAGAATGAATATAAGAATAAACAAAATCTCGAATGAAAAGAAGATGAATGAATTCAGTCGCCTCGGCGACCGACAGCCGCCCTCCTTCATGCGGCACGGTCACAGCAACCATCAACAGCAGACAACGCGGCTCATCTCCGAGCACGACGGATCCGTCGTTAAGCACCAGATTCCGCACATCACGACGACGGATCCGCCGCCGAACGACAAGAACTCATCCTCTTCGGGAGGTGGAAGTGTTCCGCAGCTTCTCAAAGACTCCGTCGAGCTGAGTTGAACACTCTTCCGAGAGTTCTGGATTTCGCTTCATGCCCCTCTTCTCTTTTCAGTGTGGGCTATGACCGGCCCATGAGAGATGATCTAATCTTCCACCGAAGACCAGTGCAGGCAAAATTCATAAATTATATGATAAAGTGCTCAGAAAAGTACTTGTTATTGAGCTATACTTCGATATTTCGAAGCATGGAAGCGTTTCTCAGCTTGATTTTCTTGTTACGCTCTGCTCATGTTATCGGAGGAATGAATATTGTTAGTGAAATGGTTATGTGAGCCATGAATTTTCTATTTGTGGTATATGTGTAATATAGAAAACTTTCATGATATTTTACTAAAATTGTAATTCTAAACGGGATATTTGATGAATCCGATGAAAAAAGGTATTATTGGATGATTTATTAATAAGTACACATTATTTGCTTCTGATTCGGAAGAGAAAAAATTACTCTTTGTTGAGAATTATCTATTGCAGTTCTGAAGTTGTGTCATAGATATGTATTTTATTTTTGCACTTCTTAATGCAAACAATCATTTTTTTCTTTTTGCATTTCTCAATGCAATCGATCAATAAGACACGGGTTCTGATCGACTCTCTCACTCTTTGTAAACATCTCATTCTCCATTCATTAAAATCTCAACCTGTAAGCTGCTTTACAATAATTTTCGTCCTACAACATTAATTCATTCACTCATTAAAACTTTTTTTAGATGAGAATGTATTAGTAATATCAAAAACATAGAAGAAGTATTTGAGTCTCGAAGCCTTTCAAGTATGCATTTTTTGTACTCATTCGGCGTGCTCATACAGAGATCTTTTCAATGCCCACGGTTCACCAACTAACGCAATATGGTTCGCATACTATATACTAGAGGCAATAAACTGCAACATGCTCCATCCTGGTTGGATGCCTTCAAAGGCCTCTCCAATGTGCATTCTGTCCTTCCTTATACGCAATTTATTGATTTGCTCATTCGCCTGGAGGAAAAGACAGGAAGTATAATGTATTGAAAACGGCTTGTTTTCGAGAAGATATGTTTGACGTTGATTTAGTAGAGGTGTATGTAACTTTTCTAGCATTGTTCTCCGGTAATAAAACCCCCTTTTTTCTTCTAAAAAACTCTAAACGCTTCTGGTTTTCTGAGAAAAGTTGCCCCAATTTTCTGTTGAAGAGTCTTTCTTACATAATAGCCCATTGGTCTGCCATTGAATGAAAGACAAATACGCAAGGCAATTGGTTGCTTTAGTTATATTAATCGGCTCTTTGCCAGTGCCTTGAAATCTCTGCGTCTAGAGATGAATTTTGAGAAGCTGCCTCTTGAATTGCTGAATTTCTGATGAAATGAAGTTTTATGAATTACAAATCGACAAAGTACCGTTGAAAGCCCACAAGGATGCAGTATATGGCTCTAAGAAACATAATGGTTTCAATAGAAGTAAGTTTTTTTAAAGCAAGTTATCAAAAGTTGAAGCAAGTTGAAGCAAGTTATCAAAAGTTGAAGCAAGTTATCAAAAGTTGGAGCAAGTTGAAGCAAGTTATTAAAAGTTGAAGCAAGTTGAAGCAAGTTATCAAAAGTTGAAGCAAGTTGAAGCAAGTTATCAAAAGTTGAAGCAAGTTGAAGCAAGTTATCAAAAGTTGAAGCAAGTTATCAAAAGTTGAAGCAAGTTATCAAAAGTTGAAGCAAGTTATCAAAAGTTGAAGCAAGTTGAAGCAAGTTATCAAAAGTTGAACCAAGTTGAAGCAAGTTATCAAAAGTTGAAGCAAGTTGAAGCAAGTTATCAAAAGTTGAAGCAAGTTATCAAAAGTTGAAGCAAGTTGAAGCAAGTTATCAAAATTTGAAGCAAGTTGAAGCAAGTTATCAAAAGTTGAAGCAAGTTGAAGCAATTTATCAAAAGTTGAAGCAAGTTGAAGCAAGTTATCAAAAGTTGAAGCAAGTTATCAAAAGTCGAAGCGAGTTGAAGCAAGTTATCAAAAGTTGAAGCAAGTTGAAGCAAGTTATCAAAAGTTGAAGCAAGTTGAAGCAAGTTATCAAAAGTTGAAGCAAGTTGAAGCAAGTTATCAAAAGCGTCCTAAGAAATACATCACCAGTAAACCTGATGGTCTCTGATATCATAAAACGAAAAAAGTTATCAGAAAGAGTAGCATCTAGAGGTAGCAAGGAGGAAAAGAAGCAAAGCGGTTGAAAACGAGAATCTTGAGAAAAAAAATCAAGTTAAGCTTTTCGACATAATGGGTTTTGAGAATCCACGAGATCACGGAATGCAAAATAAAAGCGTAACTAACTAGTTTTAAAATAATTATTCTTCTTCTTAGCGCTGCCTCGCGATGGCGGGATCCACTTTTCGGATCGTTGCTCTCCACTTATCCCGGTTGAGGGAAACTCGCGGGTGCAGGTTATTCATATCAACGTTAAGCGTGTCCTGCCACCGCAATTTTGGCCTTCCTCTCTGCCTCCAGCCTGCCACATCCAAGCTGAAGGCGATGCTGGCGACGGTTTCTGGTGCAGCTCTGGAGACGTGCAGCTCCGTACCATCTTAGTCTAATTTGATGCATTTTGTCGTTAATGGGTGTCACGTCGAATTTTTTCTTGATGGACTCGTTGGTCAAGTGTTCACGCAGAGATATGCCCCTTTACCCAACGAATCATACGAATTTCCATGGTTAGGAGCTCGTCTGCTTTAGTTATCGGCCAGCATTCAGTTCCATACAAGGCTAGACTTTGTCTTTGCAACATTAAGACGGAGTCCAAACTGGCTCAGTCGGTCACTCCAAATTTGTGCACGCTCTTATAGTTCGCTCTTGGTTTTAGCTGCGAGAAGAACATCGTCAGCGTACAGAAGAGTCGGTGTGGAAGCGTCTTGAAGATCTCGCGTGATCGTGTTCATCACTAGGATGAAAAGGAGAGGCGAGAGTGCAAACCCCCTGGTGTACGCCGACTTTGACTGGGAAACTGTCCGAGATACCGACCTAGCATCTCACCCTGCTCGTAGCGTCTGCATACAGCAGTCGAACCTAATCGATGAGCTTTTCAGGTACATCGTGGTCCCGCAGAGCGTACCAGATTATTTTATGCGGAACCCGATCGAACTTCAAGGTCGAGAAAAGCAAGGTGGAGATGCTGCGACTTTTCTCTGTGCTTCTCCATCAGTTAAAGTACAGCAAAAATTGCATCTGATGTACAACCGAGCCCTTCACAAATCCACACAGGTTGATCCTAAGTCTAACGATTTCTCGAAGCCTCTGTTCGAGAACTCGTTTGTAGATCTTCATTGTGTGGCATAAAAGCCGAATAGGTCGGTAGTTTGAGCAGTTTGCTGGATCGTCTTTGTTTTTGAAGATCGGTACAGTAGTACCGGTCTTCCGATCCTTGCGAGCTCTCCCAGCTCCAAGAATCGAGTTAAAGAAATTGGTTAGCCAAATTATCGCAGTTCTTCTAAGCTCCTTCAATTTTCACAGGTCCGCGGGTAAATCATCGGGGCCAGGCGCCTTAAAGCCTTTCATTCCGATGATCGCTCTTGTCACTTCCGCAACCGTGATACGAGAAACTGGGCCTTCGGAAATAGTTGGGTGCAGAAACTCAACGTTGGAGATCTCATCGAAGTGCTGTTGCCAGCGTTGGAGAATTTCCCCAGTGTCTTGTAGCCGTTTTCCATCTTTGTCCTTGATACACTTATATGTAGTGCTCAATGTCCAAAGGAGCTTTCTTCCTCATCTTAGCGAATCGGTATATGGCCTATTCCCTTTTTTTGTGTCTATTCGATTGTACTGATCTCGATGGTGATTAGCTCGCGAGGAGGCAACCGTTCTCTTCGCTAACTTCTTCGTTATTTTTTCCATGTACATATGTTTAACGTGGAATCCAAATATAAAAAACAATCTAAGATGGATTTTTATATATGATAAAACAAAAATTAAGAAATGAAAAACGAAGATGAGGTGATACAGTGGCAGTGTATTGAATCGTTTAGTCAGAAACAATAGTGCTAGGTAAAATAGTATTTTTAGGAAGTTCTTTCAGTTTCGTCAGAAACATCTCATCAGAATGAATGCATACTATTTCATAAGGTAGGGAGTTCCATAAAGAGATAATTCTTGATGCACATGCAGAGAACCGGGAGCTGTTTATAGCGAATGGCAACGCGATTCTCAACTTGTGAGCATTTCTAATATTCTTAAGAAGTGGTTCAACAATGAATAGTCTGGAAGAATCAAATTCGGAAAACGAATGTACTCTTTTATGAATAAATACTAGATTGTCTAAGGCACGAAGACCGTTCTTTCTAGTCAAGCATTATCATGAAGAAATTGCGTCATGAAAGGAGTGTAACTCCACAATCCATGATAAAGACAGAAAGATGATGGTAGAGATAAGATCAATGTTTGATTTTGTTAATCGTTTTAAGCAACGATGGGCTGAGACTATAATAAATGAAATCCATCGCACGGGCAAAAATTGGCACTCGGCTAGGACCGAATCTCCGCTGCCTAACCGGGGCTTGTAGAGCGTTAACCAATAGACCAACCGAGCACACATTGTCCCATGCGAATAAATACTAGGTCAGCAGCAACGTGACGGTATTCAAGTGACTCTAGATGAAGCATTTCTAGTCTTTCAGAGTAATCTAACCGAGGAAGTCCATTCCTAGCTAGGATTCTTCTGGTGAAACTCCTTTGAACTTTTTCAATGTCTTTCACAAGGCATATCGCTGTTGGGGACCATACTACGGTCGCGTATTCGAGGATTGGGCGTACATAAGTGACAAATGCTCGCGTCAGAACATCGTGAGACTTATTTTTAAATGTAAGCAAGAATAAGTTCGCAGGGTTTGTTGCTTTCTTACGGCCCTTAGTGCGACTTCGACATTCAGAATAGAACAATTTAAAGTTTCCTTCAAGTTTCCTTCTTAGTTCGCTTTCTTTCTCAATTTTGAGAAAATTTAACTGTTCAGAAAAATCAGCAGACAGATTGTGACTGTATACAGAATTAGGAGAATGAAATTTAGCTCGTTGAAGCTTGTAATACATTGTAAGGAGCCAAGGTGGATAGTGGTCGATGTCAGAGAACTCAGAAAAAAAAGGGACGAAACGGTCGATAAAGTGAATAAGGAAGTCAACAATGTAGTTATTAGCAGCGTCAGAGCCAAAGGGAGCTAGAGAAAGCGTCCAGTCATGAGATGCAATCAGCCATTCCATCATAGCCCAACTCTCACGCGCGAAATTTTTTAGAATGAGCCGAAGCAACAGGAAAAGCTGAGAAAGTCACTTGAAATTCTACGGTGGCATGGTCACTTGAGGAAAAAGGCGCAATCACAATACTGTCGGAAACAACTAGACTATTAGGCAGCACAATATCTAATATGTTCGTACCACGTGTTGGTTGGGAGACGAATTGGAAATAATGCTCATCGCAGCAAAAATCTAATGAAGCGTTAGAATTCAACTTTTCACTATGCAAATTAATTTTCTGCAAAGTGATCCCGTTGAAAGCTCCAATGTCTCACCACGAATTACCGTGAAAAGAAAAATGGACTACGGTATTACTTTCATAATAACTTTTACTGTTGGACGTAATTTTTCATGAAATTTACAGAAAAATCGTCGCTTTGTGTTCTTTATTTTTACCACAGTCCATTTTTCTTTTCACGGTAATTCGTGGTGAGACATTGGAGCGTTCAACGGGATCACTTTGCAGAAAATTACTTTGCAAAGTGAAATGTTGAATTCTAACGCTCCATAAGAACAAGGAATGATCCTCATTGTAATGGAGCGTTAGAATTCAACTTTTCACTTTGCAAAGTAATCTCTGCAAAGTGAGAGATGCGGCCTAGAGCGTTAAACGCTTAACGGGATGTGGCCGGGATGCGGCCTAGAGCTTTCAACGGGATCACTTTGCAGAAATTACTTCGCAAAATTAAAAGTTGAATTCTAACGCTCCATAAGAAGTGTATAGGCTATTCCAGTCAAGAAATGGAAGATTGATATCTCCTACTACCACCATAGGTATGTTGGGAAGAGTAATCGATTTAATGTAAGTTAACAATCTGATCATCGCTGATAATGTACAAGAAGTGGAACGGTAGATCACTACACATGGCATTTGTCGTGGAAGTGCAATAGGGTTGAAAATAGCGAGAGATATCAGTTCTATGCCCTTATCTTGAAAAGAGGAAACTAGAACAGATGGAATATTAAGGGAGACAAATGCGGCAACTCCACCGCCTCTATTAGGATCATTTAGGGAACGATCACATCTATACAACAAATACGTATGATCCTTCAAAAACTCACGATCGTAATCTAAGGAAGAAAGCTAAGTTTCTGTAACAAAAACAAGATCATAGTTAATGTGAATAAGCTGCCTTCCCTAGCCCCAATACCTCAAAGTCGGTGGGAAGGTGTAAACTCACTCAGCCCTACTACCGTGATTGCCGGAATCACGACGTTCTGAGTGAGGCTAAATATGGCCCCTTTGGACGAGTCCACTTCCGGCAGTGGTTCTATCCGTCAGATGGCCAGGCCGAGAGGGGTTAGTCCAGGCCACACGAGTCGAGGCGTCTTTTCGATTAATCTTCTGCTTTTCTATGGTCAAGGATTAGCAGGAACTCCCGACAAACACGTTCCGCGATGCCAGGCTGGATTGACCATCCACTCAACAGGCCGATCGCATGAATACCCTTGTTGTAAACCATGGCTTCAAGTTCTTGAAGATATATCACCAGACCTACCTCGATTTGGAAAAGGCGTTCGACAGAGTCCCTCATGATCTTATCTCATATGCATTGCGCGATCATCAGGTTCCTGAAGAGTACATTCGATGGACAATGGCGATTTACGATGATTCAAAGAGTACCGTCAGAACTCCGGTCGGCATCACAGAGCCATTCGCAGTAAACGTTGGAGTGCACCAAGGGAGTGCTTTGTCTCCCCTTCTCTTCATTTTGGTTATGGATACCGTCACGCATCCTCTACTGACTCCGGCTCCGTCAACCATCGCGTACGCCGACGACATTCTCCTTGCTGCTCCTACACGTGTCAAAATCGAGAAACGCACCCAAGAATGGAATGAAGCTCTTAGTAGACATGGCTCACGCCTCAACATCAAGAAGACCGAGTACCAGGAAATCGGAGTGCAAACGACGGGAACTGTTCACATCAGCGGTGAACTGCTCCCGAAGACCTCCGAATTCAAGTACCTTGGTTCTGTCATCTCCTCAGACACGTCAACAAATGCAGCGGCATGCAGCTTGGATGAAATGGAGAGAAGCTACAGGTGTCCTCTGTGATAGGAATATCACAGCTGGCATACGCGGAAAGATGTATAAAACTGCGATCCGTCCCGTGCTTCTCTATTCGACGGAGACCTGGCCTACAACGCGTGTAACCGAGAACATTATCCACACGAATGAGATGAAAATGTTACGCTGGAAACTAGGACTGACTCGCCTAGATTGTGTGCGTAACACAATTGTGAGAGGGAGACTCGGCGTGGCTCCAATACAAGACAAGATGCGAGAAGGGAGAGTTAGATGGTATGGACACGTGATGCGAAGAGACGCGACCAACATCGCAAGACACGCCCTTGACATGGAAGTACCAGGCAAACGCCCGCGAGGCAAACCGAAGACAAGATATATGGATACGCTCAACCAAGACCTGCGCCTTGCAAGACTCCACTCGGAAGACGCATCGGACAGATGTTTCTGGAGCGGACCCTGCTCCGACCTCGGCCGGCGCGGGACAACGCTAAGAATAAGAAGAAATTAATGTGAATAAGCAAAATATCAAGATCAGATAATTTATTGCGTATAGATTTCGCATTGAATAAACATGCTTTCGTTAGAGGGCAAGAAAAACAATTCCTAACACTGCCACTGACCTAGCGAGAACTTGTTTTGGTAACGTTCGCGTATGTCCTCCTCTGTACTTCTCAGAATGGTCTCGCCGTCGATAGCTTGGACAGCTGAGTTCCTCTTACGGTTCACTCTATCTGCCCGGCCGCCTGGTTCCGCTTTCTGGCAATATGTCTGCACTGCTTCTCTAATTCGAGTCCAGTTCTGGTCAAGTCTTCTCTAACGAAGACTCGGGAAAGAGACTGCAGGACAGGGAGCCTGGAAGTTCTTATCTTTTTCAGACAAGCTGAGCGTAGAGTTGTAGACGGGAGATATATCTTCAGAACTCGTCTTTTGTGCTCCCCTTTGCCAACCCGTTTGTATTTGAATTCGCCTTTCTTGAAGGCCTCCGAAATGCCCTAAATTTCCAGTTCTTGTATCAACTTAGAAACGAAGGTTTCATCGTTTGCGGCTGTGACTGAGTCAGAGTCGTGTTCCTCCATTCCAACAACCACGATATTCTTCGCCTTCTCTTCTATAACATCTTTGTCTTCGAGTAAGCAGCGTCTGACTGTCTCATACGCAACAGCGTCTGGAGACAAAGTGAAATGAGAAGATTGGGTTGCTGATGAAACGGCAAATTTTTCTTGAGTGAGAGACTCGATCTGCTTGTTTTGAGCTTCGGTGGTTCTCGCTTGAGTTGCTATCGTTTCTGCTTGCCAACGGATGGTTTCCAGAACAGAGGCGACTTCAATGTTGGAAAAAAAGAAGAGGACATGTTCGGACAGGAATAGGATATAGGGCACTGGGTCAAGAAGTCAATATCAGAGCTTTCAATATACAGCACCGCTCACTGTGAGAAAAAAGACAATGAAGAAAAAAGACAACTTCTTGGCTTTCCTGCATTCTTCCCAGTTTTCATCCGTCTTGTCAGAAAACCATTTCTTGTAAGCCAACTTCTCTGTAAACACATTCTCCTGAACTTCACTCGTCCATAGCCCCGCCCCGTCTGTTTGTCTGTTCGTAAACGTCCAGACTTTTTGGTACCAATAACTGTTCTGGCGGTGGTTACACTGAGTCACGAAATTTAGCCCATGTAGCATATACATCTTTCAGGTCAATTTTCGGAAAGGTAATTCTGGAGATAATGGCTGTTTTTTGCTCGAGTAGTTTCCACCACTTTATGGTTCTGGGCCAGTCACTCTAGCTCTTATCTTGACGCTGATGGAGCTAGACATTCTGATGGAATCACCTTCGTGTTGATAACTGCAGGGAAGTCTCGCTTTTTGAGCAGGAAAAAGTTGATTTGGCTGGTGATGGGACGGCTGGAATAAGTTATCAACTGGCTTTTTCTCTTCTTGAAGAAGGTATTCGATATTACAAGGCCATTTGATTATGCGAAATCTATAATTCGGTTTCCATCGGTATTCCTTATCCCGTAACCTTCACCACCGTGATAGCTGCATCCGTCGCTCACGCTTTCAACATGTCCATTTAGATCACCGCCGAGAATTAGAAGGTCTTCTTCTGGGCAAGAGGAGACATGGTCGTGCAGATCCTGCCAGAATTTATCGTTCTCTTCTTTTTCACAACCGGTTTGCGAAGCATAGGCTGAGTATACGTGGATACGACGTTTATCTGCCTAGATGGCGACGGACATCAGGCGGTCGGAGAGACGTTGGACCTCAGCAACTCGGCATCGCAGATCTTCGCTCACGAAAATGGCGGCTCCTTTGGTATTGTTGCCCGTGGTAGATCAACTTGTAACCTATACCGATGTGGCGTGACTCTCCATATCGTCTCTTGATTGCAGACGATTTCTACTTTTCGGCTTCGAAGCATCTCTGCCAGTTCATAGCTGCAGCCGGTTAATGAGCCGATATTCAGAGTGGCCACGCGGAGAGCTCTGGGATGTATTGATTTCTTGACTCGCAGTACTTGGGTGGCTCGCCCTCGCATATTTATCACGCTGGTCGGGCATTGAAGCCAAACAAAAAAGTAACTTTATATCAATTTCTACATGAAGCCGTGACTTAGGCAAAACCAGGAGAAAATCCCAATTTCACCATTAGTTTCAATTTCAGCCCCTCTATCGGTTCATCATTCAGTTCTTGCTCTTCTCTCGGAAGCGGTTGTATGTCATTCACGGCGGTCATCTTCGAGATCATCTTCATGGTCTTCTCCCTTCACATCCTCTTCTCTAATTACTCCCTCACTTTTCGACGTTATTTTTCATTTAAACCTGATTGTGGTGGGTTGATCAGGGAAAAAATAGAGCCCTTATCATTCCTCTTAACACATAAACTTTTATTATTTTAGCTTTTTTTCGAAGCTTAGGCTAACTTTTAAATTGAAAACTCGTCGAGAAAAAAAATTTTTTTTGAGTGTTATACTTATTTTCATATTTCTATAAAACCTCTAATTTCTTTGATAATCATGAGATTATTAACGAATGAAAAAAATTCCAATTGGTTTGAAATTTTAACATACGATCACAAGATCTCTTGCACAATTTCTTCTACGGATGTTGCACAATTTCTTCTACGGATGTTTTTAATTTTCTTTTGAGGTGCATCAGCTTTCTTCTTGTCAAGTGCAACGTTAGAGGAGTCTCAAAAGATGAAGAACATGGAACGGTCTCAGAAGGGCAAATCTTAAGTTTCTCCTCGAAATCACTAATTAAAATCGGTTTTTAACTCTAAGCTCCTTTGACCTCTATTTCTCAAAAAGTTCAACAAAAAATGAAACATTCCCTACTACTACATACATGATTTTTTTGTCAGCATATACCGATACCTAGATAATTTTTGTCAGCATATACCGATACCTAGATAATAAAAAAAACTAAGCGTTTTCATTGACTCCAATGTTTCAATGGAACTTTACAAAATGTTTCTTAACTTAGAAAAAAAGGAAGCTTGAGTAAATACCTTAAAAATTCCATCGAGCTTACAGTAGCAATACCAAGAAAATATTACATGAGTTAACGTTTCCAAATAAAAAGGATTTTCTGCAAAAAAGCAATAAATTTGAAAAATTGTGTTAGTCCGGATTCTAGAGTGGGAAATTATTTATTTTTTGACGATTAGAGTTAGGAATGGTATCACGACACTTCGTATTTTCGACACTTCGTACCCGACACTTCGTACCCGCGACATTTCGTACCCTCGACATTTCGTACCCACGACACTTCGTACCCGACACTTCGTACCGCGACACTTCACATATCGACACTTTGTACCCATGTTAATACGAAACTTCGTACCGCGACACTTCGTACCCCGAAACTTTATACCCAACATTTTTTCTTCTGGTTTTTCGATTATGCTGTTTTAGGTGCACAAATTGAAGAGTTTTTAAAAATGTGATTCTAGAGTTGAATAATTTTTCTTTTTTAGAAGACCAATTTGAATGAACTTTTTATTTGTTTTCTCAAAGAAAAGCGTTTCGATAGCTCTATAAACTTGATTAATGATTTAAAATACTTGTGAAATTTAGCTGTCCGACGTAATTTGCTGGATCAACATAATCGGCTCATTTTACTGTATATCTTTCATTCTTGTTTATTCATTACAGCAGAGCAGTATAGTGTAGGGGTGAAGGAGCTACATTGTCAATAGTTTGGCAAGGGTTCAGATGCGCTGATGTTGAATTTTTTTTGCAACATCTCCTATATTGTTGAATTGGTTCCTTTTAACTTGGGGGGAGCGCTTTACTTGGGGAAGGGGTTTTAAAAAATAACTTTCTTAAAGATTATTTTTACATTAAAAAAACGCTTAGGCTTAGGAAAAGTTTACGGCGAGGCCGTACGGCTTAGGCGAACGAGAACGCATAAGAAAAACTTTTTTGTACTTAAAAAAAAACAAACATTTTTTGAAAGAACCGAAAAGAGTTCACCCCAAGAGTTTCTATTTTTACATTAAATTCATTTTTACATCAAAAAAGTATTTTTACATTGAAAAAACTCTTAGGCTTAGGCAAAAGTTTACGGTAATGAGGCCGTACGGCTTAGGCTAATGAGACCGTATCATAAAAAAATTTTTAAAATAGAAAATGTATAAAGATAATTCAAAAAAAGACGAAAAAGATTAACAATAAAGATAATTTTTAAAAAGAAACACAAATAAAAAAGAAATACAAATTAAAAAGGAATACAAAAAATGAGCCGATTATGCCGATTCAGCAAATTACGTCGGACTGCAAAATTTCACAGGTTTAAAAATGAGAAAAAAATAAGGAAATGGTAGTGTATTAACATGGGTACAAAGTGTCGTGGTACGAAGTTTTGGGTACAAAAACTCGCGGGTACGAAGTGTCGATGGTATGAAGCATCGCGATACGAAATGTCGCGGTACGAAATGTCGCGGTAAGAAGTGTCCGGTACGAAGTGTCGGTGATCCGTTAGGAGTTGGTCAACTATTAGATTTAAAAAAAAAGGAATTTATTGCTGATCGCTTAGGGCTCTGAACCTATTTTTTCTAGCAGTACATACCTCTTAGAGAGTCCGATCGCTCTCCATATTCTGCCCTTCATCTCTCTCTATATATATATATATCTCTATATATATCTCTCTCTCTCTATCTCTCTCTCTATCTCTCTCTCTCTCTCTCTCTCCCTATCTCTCTATCTCTCTTTATTTCTCTCTCTCTCTCTCTCTCTCTCTCTCTCTCTCTCTCTCTCTCTCTCTCTCTCTCTCTCTCCCTTGTGCCATTTGGTAAAGAAAGTGAACGAAAAGAGCGTAATCATTAGCTCACACCAAAAACCAATTATATTTAATGGTATTTCAGTGACAGATAATCGAATAAGGGTGATATTTTGCATGGTTTCAAGAGGGAAACAATTCATTTCAAGAGAACGCATTTCCGAAAAAAAATTGGACCGATTGCTTGATGATCAGATAAATCTGGTTCCAAAACTTTTCATCTGAGAAGAAAACAGCGACTTAACTAGCCGTTGTACCGTAAAGCGAACTTTTCAGCAGAATTTGAACTTTTCAAAACTGTCTATAGCGTATCCGCAGTCCAGAACCCACAAACCAAGTTACCTATCCATTACACGACAGAAACTGATGATTGGAAGATGTTCTTGCTCAAGAGACGCGCCTAACAATCATTATATTGACGAGTCGAAAATTGACACATTGTTTTTAACTAACTGTTTATGGGTATATTTGTGAACAAATAGATTCATTATTTTGAATAGTTGAATAGTAACGTCCAAAAAAAAGAACAACGAAGCGTCCAAAAACTTGCATATTCACGTTGAAAACATCTGTTCCGAAGCAAGGATAAATTTTTGAATACAACGTTCTTTTCAAGCAAAGAATAAACTTTTTGTACTTAAACCGTACTTCAGGCCATTTCTAGAGTTAGCGTTTGCCGCGCCTTTAATTTCTCATTGAAAAGTTGATGATAGTGTGTTTTTTTGCTGAAAGTTTACACTAGTGCGAGCTAGTAAAAAAATCTTGTGGGTTTTTACTGTTAGAAAAGATCGAGTTGAGACTGGCGTGAGCTAGTTAGAAGCAGTGAATTGAGCTCAACTCAATCAAATAAAAACAATAACCCCCTCTGTAGAGAATGTTCACTAAATCATCATATATTGAAAATCAAAAATGCTAAAAATTAATTACGAGTAGAAAATCCAAAATGATTCCGAGATAAAACTTTTTTACAAGTATTGCGAAATTCGGTACTCCTTTCTCTCTCTCTCTTTCTGGACAATCTTTCTCTCTCTCTTTCTCTCACTCTATGTCTCGTTCCCTCTGTGTTTTTTATCTCTCTCTCTCTCTCTCTCTCTCTCTCTCTCTCTCTCTCTCTCTCTTCCTTCTCTCTCTCTCTTCCTTCTCTCTCTCTCTCTCTCTCTCTCTCTCTCTCTCTCTCTCTCTCTCTCTCTCTCTCTCTCTCTCTCTCTCTCTCTCTCTCTCTCTCTCTCTCTCTCTCTCTCTCTCTCTATGACTCTGATCTTAACCATTATTTTAATAACACACATTTGCTAATATCAAGTCTGGCTTTTTCAATAGTTTCACTTGCAATATAAAAATAGTTGCAATTTAGGAAGTTGTTTATCGTAAACAGAAAAGTGATTTAAGAATTGGAAAAAGAATTCAAACAAAAGGAAAACCGTGCCAGACACTTTGTTCCGTAGGTCATTTTAACGCTCATGAGAACTTTTTCGCAGAACTGAGTTAAAGTCACCGGTGACAAGAACACAGTGAAATTGAAGGCGCGGCTCATGTCCGAAACTCAAATGACTTTGCTTACTTCAGGAAAATAGAGTTTTTCTCCATCGTTCTCAGCTACTATGTCCCTCCTATGAGCAGAGAATTAAAATTCTGTAAGGCTGCACTCCGTTAGCAAGACAGAAAAAAACGACTGTTTAAAAGGCTGTTTTTGGTTATTTGAAAGTATAAAACCTCTTTCTTCAGTTCTAACTTAATTGTTGTCGCGTTCTGCCTGATTTTGAGTCCTTTGCTTTGATATGAGGTTGGAAATTCCTTGAGAACTTGGGAATTCTAAATCGTCCGGAACGTATTCAATCACTGACGAGCTCGTTTCTTTTGCCTTTGATGTGAATCCATTCGAAGCGAAATGAACATTCGGCTCAATCGTGTTCGCCTGGTTTTTTCAAGTTCGCCCGGTTTTTGGCACGAATAGCATATCCAAATTTTTGGTTGCGGTGGTCCAGGATTCTTCTCTACATCTCAGTTTAGTAAGAGTCAAAGCTGGTACAGGACGAACGAATGCCTGCCTAATTTTCGAGAAATCGTATTTATTCGGCGCGGATGCGTCCGAAGAAAAAGTTGATGGTCTTTGCAGGCGGAACGGCTTGTCACGCTGCTCCACGATAAGGCGGCACTCTTTGCAAGCCGAACGGCTTTTCGCGCTGCTCCACGACAGGGCGGACATCTTTGCCGACCATTTTTTTTCTAGTACATCGGTGAGCCTGATTGTTGAAGATTCAACGAAAAAATTTTATCACTTAACTATAATTAATATTGTGAACTCGAAAAAAATTTTTTAGGTATTGTTTTTCTCTCGTGCTTTTAGCTTTGAAGATGCAATAGCTGTCCCGATTACTCATCAAATAAAGTTTTTCTCTCACTCATTCTCTTTCCCTCTTTCAAATACACACTCTCTCTCTCTCTATCTTTTTTCTTACTATAATCCTTTTTTAATTCCTTTTTCCCAAATAAATAATTTTTTCCCCTCCCTCGTTTTTCTCTTTTGTCTCTCCTTCTGATCCCTATTTCAACTGTAGCGCTCCCTTCATGTTGTTTACCTTTGAATATCGATTACTGCAAAAGTTTGAGGAACTATTTGATTGAAATGCTTCTGAGTTCTGTTAGAGTTAGAGTTAGCTGTTAGAGTTAGATATGGGGAAAAAAGGGGGGGGCGGGGGTTCACTAATAAATTAGAACTCAGGAAGGCGAATGAGAGAGTAGAGCATTCGCTACCTATTCCATGTACATACACACTAGCTTTTTATTCTAAGAAGTGGCAGAAAAGAGCAAAGGTTACATCATTGAGAGAAGGAGAGGAAGATAGAGTGAGTGATGGAGTAATTGAAAAAAGGGGGAAGTAAGAGAGAAAGAGAGACAGAGAAAACGAGAATGAGAGAGAGAGAGTGATTTAAAAAGAAAAGAGCAAAAAGTGAGAGAGTATAATAATGAATTGAATAATTTTGATGAAAAGAGCTTTACAGAACATCGGGGTGACACAAGATTAAAGGGGCACAACCACCAACGGTTGTGTGAAGAACAGCAAAATTTAGGAGATAATTGTTGTTTTTTTTTGTGTTCTTCTCTCGACACTAATGAAATGAATCATAGCTTCAGCCAATTTATTTTGCAGCGCACAGTTGCTGTTATTTTGCAGCGTGCTGTTATTTTCTTTAATCCTAACGGATTATTTTCCCGAAGCTTTTTGTGCAAAGGTCAGTTAAGACTTTTCAGTTACTCAGATTTTCGAATGAATAAATTTGCAAGTATTCGCTCAACACTTCTACTACAATTTTCATGCACGAAGCTCTTGAACAGAAAAGTTTTGGATTTAATTTGCCAACAGTTCTCTCGAATGATCCGATTATCCAACACCCTCCTTTTAACTTTTTCTCTGTGGTTTTTCGAACTTTCAAAACGGATGTTTTTGATTTTTTCACTCTCCTTTCGTTTTTGAATGAAACAAAATTCCAAGTATTTTGTTCCTCTATTCAATTCAATTGTGTGTGTTCATGATGCTTACTCTGCCAAGTTTGTTTACCTATTTCCTACCTACTCCTCTTTCAATAGCGCCTCTACTTCCTTCTCTTCCAGTTGCCATCTTCACTTTTCATCTACTTATTCTGGCTTCAAGACCGACCTCAGAATATCCTCTAGGAAGAATTATTTGGCGATCTCAAACAACGCTCCAGAGTTGAATCTGCTGGAAGGATGAGAAAGAAGTTCGTTGATGATTGCTGGTTACTGACCTGAAGACTACCTAGTCACGACGAAGTCAACCAATTAAAGTATTGGTGAGTGAGAGTTAGCGAACAAAAACGCCATGATGGAATGGCCTCGGCGTGACTCACTGGAGGGTTCGAGGTCGAAGGAACGTCTGAGGCCCCTCGACCGGAAAAGACCGCGCCCTATGAGACCTCCTATTGTAAGTCCGCCTTGAATTTTCACCTCTGATGTTCCATGTGTGGAGTGAATGTAATTGCAACTTCCTTCCTTTGACCTTCATGAAAGAAATCGTCATCACTTGTAGTCTGTGCTTCTATAACAGCTTCTTTTGTCCGAATAACCTCAAATTAATTATAAAATTGTTACCTGGAATCCCATTTGGTATGTGCTTCGGCATGCTAATTTCCCTTTCGGAAGAACATTGTCAGCTTGATTTAATTCTAGTTAGTGCTTGTGTATGACAGCTTCTATCCCGTAATGCCAACATCTTCTCATATTCCTTCTCGTGTGTTTCTGCATGTCAGTTACTTTCCTAATGACATTGACTTATTATAACCTTTCTAACGTGTGCTGCGGTGTGGTAATTTCTCTTTCGTAAAACAGTGTCATTTAGAATCCCCCCTCACGTATGCTTCTCTTGACAATTTTTCTTTCGGAATAACCCTGTCACCTCGAATTCCTCTAGTGTCCGCTTCTGCATAAAATATCGCTTTCCGATTAACAATTTTTTTAAATTTTGAATTACATCTTGTGAGGGCTTCTTTATAAAAATTTCTCTTTTCGAATGTCATTGTGATCTCGACTCCCTTCTCAGGCATGCTTCCGTTTACCCAGTTTCATTTTGATCTCTAAATCTCCATGTGCTTGCTTCTGCTTAAAAATATCGCTGTTCAACCAACATTGTCATATTAGATTACATACTTCTAGTGTATGCATCTCTGAAAGGTTTAATCGATAGGATTTACTGCTAAAGTTCCAATAAATTATTCTCTTGTGAAGCTTTTAGTTTTAAAAGAGCTTACAATTTGTGAGGCCTCCGAGGTGCAATAGTTGCAATGTATCCTTTCCAAGCTGTTCTAGATTACGAAAAGATCCTTCTCGAGATATGACCTTTAAGCATCTTTGTTTCCGCATCGCCTGAAGAAGAGAATGTCTTCTTAATAATTTCATACGCAAGAGCTTATTTCGTGAGAGCGCGTGGCGGTATGCGTGACAGTATTATACTTTTTTTGCATCGTACTTCCCACAAGTTGCTGTTTGAGTGTTTTTCAACAAAAGTCAGAATGTTTCTTTTTGCACATTGCACAAATCCTTATCTTACTGGGAAATATTTTAAGTTACCAAGAATTATTTGTGTGGGTCTTTAATACTGACTCACGGGACTCTGTGCAGAGAAACTTGACGGACATCGACTGGGAGGACATGCCGGATGGTCGGTGGCCGCCTGGTCCGAACGGGCCTCAGCAGTACATGCTGGACCCCCTCTCTCAGCCCTACTCACAAAAGTTCAACCAGGCTCATTTCATTCTGTCTAAAAACCCTTTAAACATCATTTAGGCTGTGAGAGAGACGGGCGGGTTCTATCCAGTCCCACTAACTAAGTTTTATCAGTACGATGGTACAGTAATACTACAGGGACATCTACAACCAATTTCTGATTTGCAACAGACCTGATAAGCTTCATAGTAACGCTGATAAAAAAATTGATTAAGCTCGGAGGACACAGATTCTTCATCGAAATCACCAGTGAACTCCCTCGAAATGGGCAGATGGCAAGCAAACAATAGAGATGACAAGAAACGCCCCGAAGATGCATGGAAGGAGAATGGGAATCAAGAAGATAGTTCAAAAGCATGTCAGTGAAGAAAGGATATAGCTGAGATGAAACATAGAAACACTAACCAAAGATTTTTATAACGAAAAACGATTTAACAAAATATACATCAGACTTATTCGACAAACAATCATTAGTTAGCAAATGAATTTTTTCAGCAATAATAAACAGATGTATGTTTAAAACAGTCGACTGCTCAAGTATGATGTGAATAAAAATCGAGTAGGGAACACAATGCAAAAGCTTTCGGAGGGGGTTGGTTATTCAAGAATTCCGGAAAAAAATTCAAATTTTTTCTCGATGTTTTGTATAATTAAAACTACCTATTAACATTATGAATCCCGAAAAACCTTTGATTCAAACTCAGATGATATATTTCAACCAAGTTTGCTAACAACTTTTTTCTTGCGTCAATGAAAACAATAGGAAAAATCAACAAAACGCCAGAAAGTGTAGAGATAGGTTTAATTACCCAAGTTTGAGGGTAATTGCATATCGCTGATGATGCTTCAATTAAAGCGAAACGTTCGAACTCTTTGCACGAAACCACACCGCATCTCTTCACTGGCACGACAAAGACTTTAACTGTCTAATAGATTATAACGCTATGAAGTGTCTTGAGAAGATGAAAATGCTATGAAGAGACTGGAAAAGATGAAAACGCTATGAGGTGCTAGGAAATGGAAAGTATACGGCCCTACACACGGAGCAAATTTGATCACATTTCCACGAATTAGTGAAAAATATAAAGTTGAAGTTCTTACAAACGCCAAATAAATTGTTCAGTTACGATCGTGCGAATAGTATACAATATTTTGCCCTAAAATGCACTCTGGAATGATGTTTATGAACGATCAACAATATTGATCACTTGCAAGAAAATGGTGCGGTAGAGTCTCGCTCTTAATTGGCTAGCTATACCGTTTCCAATTATTGGAAATTTTTCGACTAATAGCGGAAAACGGCTCTAGAATTTGATTTTCTGTGCCATTCCCAAAATTGTGTCCAAATTAATACTTTATTAAGGACAGAGTCGTATGTCCGTTTAATTATACAGTGTAGTGCCTATATGACCCCCCTGAGTAAATTATAGATAAAGCAAATTGCTCGTAACTTATATCGAACGGGGTTAGAACAAATGTAAGTACCAAAGCAAATAGAAGAAAAAAAGCTTAAGGTCGACACTCAGCCCGTCGAAAATGTATCAAAATTCATCAACATGTTTGAACACTTTCTATTGATATAAAAATTTTCTCTGTGTGTAGTAGGGCTTGGTCTGGCAATCGGAGTGCCTGCAGCAGTTTTTCTACTTGTCATGGTCGCTGTCGCTGCATTCTGCCTTCACCGGAGAAACAAGTCACTCTTTTGCACTAATAGACGTTTGTTTGTTGTTGAAAACTTTCTATATTAGTTTTAATCCACAAGTAATATTGATTTTGGCAGTTCCTCAAGTGCTCCATCACAAAAACGACAAACTTCTTGTTGTAACCCTGCTCAGCGCATCATAGAGTTAAGATCATTCGAGCTTCGTACACTTGCAGAAGACGAAGAGCTGTGTCAGAACTGCGGCCGGGCGCTTTGCCGCTTGCCAAGATCGACAACTACTACAGCAACTTCAGTGGAATAACGACGACGTAGTGCTTTATCTCACCGAACAAAAATATTATTATTCCAAACACATCTCTTAGAAGCTTTTGTTTTCTCTGTTTTCATTTATAATGATTAGCTTTGAGCTATCCTTTCAATCATGCGTTTGAATTTTCAAAGGTTGTGTACTAATTTTTCATCCTAGAGACATGTGGGAACTGGAGCGATCCAAACTCACTATCAATTACGACAAAAAACTAGGTTCTGGTGCTTTCTGCAACGTGTATCAAGGTGAGTGTTTCTTTTCAAATGTTCCCAAGCTTTGCGAATAAGCAACGTGGCTGAACTCTTAATCAAGTGACATGATCGAGTGACAGCTTGAATAACGCTATCAAATTCTTGAGTGATAGAATGCCATTCAAATAAATTACTGATGTAGGAATGAGTTTAGCGAGTGATATCATCAGATTTTTCACTCATATATACGCCCCACACCCAGTCCTTCTGCATCACAAATGTATTCGAGGAACAGCCTGTGAAAAAATTTCTTTTAGGAAAAATAACAGGGAACGCTCCAGTAGAGCGACTGGCAAGACGAGGATTGCGACTCCCCCCATTGAACGATGTGGAAGTCGCTGTCAAGATGCTGCCCTCATTCGCAGACGACATCGCTCGCTCTGACTTTCTACAGGTTTCCGCACTGTTTTTGGCCGTTTAACGTGTTAGTAGAGCTGATTTATGAGTTTTTGTTCAAGATTTGTGTTAGCGGGTTCGCTTTTTAATTGAAACGGACATGAATCAAAATTTTTCCAAAGAAATTTTTTTAGAAACAAAGTACAAGTTGATCGTCAAAAAAGCTTCTTTTTCGTGTGGTAGAAGCCACACGGATTTTATAATCACATCTTTTGTCTGCTTAAAATATCTTTCTTAATCGAATGATAAACATTTCTAGGCACTTACTGCTCAACCCATTGGAGACGCAAAAAGATTAAAATAAGAGGAGTTTAAGGAGATAAACTTCATGAAAGGCCTCGCTTACCACCCCCACCTCGTGTCTATGCTGGGCTGGGTGGCTGACCAACAGAGTCCTCTTCTACTGGTGGAGCTGTGTGAGAAAGGCGACTTGCTTCACTTCATCCGAGAGAAGAAAACGGAAATCAGCACGGTTCGATGTGCGCTTGTGATCAAAATTTTTAAAATTTCATTAAATCGCTTCCATAATCAATGCCACAGATGTGAAGCCCCGGAAAACTGACAAAAATACAGTTTTTTCATTCATGTTTTTGATATAGTACAGGGTGCGGCAAAAGTCCAGGTGGACAACTTTGTCACTTTGCATCTTTTTTGTTTGGTGTAGCAGTCGTGTGATTTTTCGCTTGTATCTTATTCATGATGTTGCTAACATACCCTGAAAAAATCAGAATGATAACTCTTTTGTTTTCCGGTAATGCTCTCTGATATCGACCGAGGCTACATTCTGCGCTTGAGCCAGTCCGGGCACATTCAAAAGCACATCGCCAGAACCACTGGATTCTCCCGTAGGACCATTGAAAACACAATATGTCGCTTTCTTGAGACTGGTACAACAAATGACCGTCCCAGGAGTGGCAAACCAGTGACCGCGACCACTTCCTTCAACATGAGAAGCATCCGAAAATTCCAAACGGAGTCTCAGAAAACTCGCGAAGGAGCTGCGTTATCTCAGCTAATTCTGTTCAGACGATCGTCAAATCCCGCATGGGACTTCTCCCCATCAAGCTGCAGAAGAATCACGCATTGAAGAACCAGATGAAGGCGACCCGTCTTCGGAGATGTCGTGAACTGTCAAAGCGGTTCAAGCCGGTGGACTGTTTGGATATTCTCTTCACCGATGAGAAGTTGTTCAATATTGTGCAGTCCTTCAACCACCAGAACGATAGGATTTGGTCGAAATCGGTCAAAGTTGCCAATAAGAGTGGCCGTTACGTCTCGAGAAAGGGCCATCCTGCTTCTGTCATGGTCTGGGCCGGGATTTGCGCGACTGGCAAGACTCCACTCGTTTTCGTCGAGCAGGGAGTCAAAGTGAATGACAATAACTACCTGAACGACATTCTCATGAAGGAAGTACTTCCCTGGAGCCAGGCTCACTTCGCGGGACGCAAATGGACGTTCCAGCAGGACTCTGCGCCCGCCCACAAGGCTAAAGTGGTGCAAGACTGGTGCAAGAGCAATTTCCCCTCCATTATCACATCCGCCGAATGGCCTCCGTACTCACCTGATTTGAATCCTCTGGACTTCTCTGTGTGGTCGGTCCTTGAGAGCAAGGTCTGTGCCCCCCTACACAAGAATTTGGAAAGTTTGAAGCGCGCCCTACAGAAGGCGTGGGATGATCTTGACGTCGCTTACCTGTCCACCACGGTGGGTACCTTCCACAAGCGACTCCGCGCCTGTGTCAAGGAGAAAGGAGGGCTGTTTGAAATTTGAAAAAGCAGTTATATCCCAAACTATTTGAATAAATTCTGATGAAAATTTTGTTTGATTTGCTCAATCCGTTTTTATCGGAAAAAATACTGTCCACCTGGACTTTTGCCGCTTTTTGTACATACAAGCGAGGGCGTAGAACGCAAAGAAGCATGGCTAACCTGGTTAGTACGATACGGTCACAAGGTGTACGAAATCTGCTAAAGACCAAGTATTACTTACTACATGTTGAATAGCGGATTAGTAAAGCGGAAATGTAGAAACAACCGCTATTTCGCCGGTCAGAAGTGAACAATCTCATTCACATACTCTCACTTCATCTAATCTCTTTTTTTTCCAAGCACAACCATGAGAGTCCAAGGATACCATCAAGTAAACATGTTTGACATCATAAGTGTATACCTAATTGTTGACCTCACAACTTAAGTAACCTCTACCCCAACCGATTCTCAACCTAATTGTTCACCTTATAAGTTAAATAACCCCTACCTCAACCGATTCTCAACCTAGTTGTTCACCTCACAGCTTAAGTAACCACTAACCCAACTGATTCTCAACCTAATTGTTTCACCTCACAATTTAAGTAACCCCTACCCCAACCGATTCTCAACCTGATTGTTCACCTCACAACTTAAGTAACCCTTACCCCAACCGATTCTCAACCTAATGGTTCACCTCACAACTTAAGTAAACCTTACCCCAGCCGATCTCAACCTAATTGTTCACCTCACAACTTAAGTAACCACTACCCCAACCATTTCTCAACCTAATTGTTCAGCTCACAACTTAAGTAACTCCTACCTCAACCGATTCTCAACCTAATTGTTCACCTCACAACTTGAGTAACCCCTACCCGAACCGATTCTCAACCTAATTGTTCACCTCACAATTTAACTAACCTTTACACCAACCGATTCTCAAGCCTTCGAGGGAACCGAAAGTCAAAAAGCTATGAATTTTCTCCATTCTAAAGCGTTTTATTTTCCAGAAGCGAAATTTTGATTTTATGAAGTGGTATGAATACACCTTCTGTTACTATGTTGTTTTTTTACAAAGAAAATTAGGTTTTGACAATCATCTTATTCATTTTCTAGGTAACAAATAAATTTTGTGATAGTGTAGTACATATAGTAGTTCAAATAAAATTAGGCTTTTTCTCACAATGAAGTCACAAAAGATTTGAATTTTCTTGACTTTTTGAGTTAAAAGAACGACAGCAATAACAGACTTGCAAAGTTGTTTAAAAAGCTGGCAAAACAGTGATATTGTGACTGAATGTTCCATAAGGTTTCGTTTCTAAGCCTGACAACAGCTCAATTTCTGGAAGAGCCTACGCCCTATTGAAAAACAGTAACAAAAATGAAGCCTGAACAACGGCTTATATGACTCAATAAATTACCCGGTTGTTGCGTAGGAATAAGGGTAAAATTTACTTCAGCCTCCCACACGGTACGAAATGCAAAAGTACTTCACCACTAGAGATTTGCGAGAAAAAATTCAGTTTTTCAAACCAGTTTTTCGATGAAAAAACTTTAAAAAAGTGTTGTTGTTCTTCCTTGAAACATTCTACACTGTTATTGGAGAGCAAATAATGTATGTGCATACAGAATGAAATCCCACTTTTTTTCGACTTTCTACAAGCGTTTGTTTTCATTAATCACAAGGGGTCCTCGAGATTTGGAAAAAATTCTTAAGTTTTTGTAATCAAAATCTGCCGTTTTTTTCACATCAGATACGTAAAACAATTATTAGAATTTTACACCGTTAAAGTGGTACTTAGCAATGCTGTCCTTCATGTTATTGGTGCGCAAGAAAATAATCTCGGTTTAAAAATTCACTTATTTTTTTCCGGAATTGTAGAACTTTTTTTTAGTAAAGGTACATGAAGTTCTCACTTTCATGTTTTTTTTCTCAGTCATCTCATTCTATTAGCTTTCCAAATGGCTGAACGGTGCGATCTCGACAAAAATGATACTACGGGCCTCTCTTCTCTTCTGCTTCAAGCTGGGCAAGAGCGCTGCCGCAGCACATCGAAAATTATGTCAGGCATACGGGCAAGGATGCTTCAGTGAACGACAGTTCCAGGCTTGGTTAAGTCGGTTCAAGCAAGGCGACCACACATTGGAAGACATGGACCGTCCAGGACGGCCTCGCCAGCTCGATCTTGCGGATCTTCGATCTTTTGTCGAAGCCGATCCCAAACGAACTTGCCAAGAGATTGCAGAGCACTTCGCGGTCTCTCACACCACCATCTAGAACGGTAGCTCGGTAAAGTACACAAGCTCGGGCAATGGGTGCCACATGACCAGAGGCCACTCGACAGGAACCGATGAATCGCGTCTACTGGGCACAACTCGAGTGGGTGCAGCAAGCTATGGTGGCTCGAGGCGAAGAGAGCGCCAAGATTCGATTCCTACATGACAACGCACGACCACACATTGCGAAAAAAAACGGTTCAGAATCTGTTGGAGCTGGGATGGGAATTGATGCCTCATTCACCGTACTCGCTCGACATGGCACCTTCTAACTACCACCTATTCCGCTCCATACAAAACCACCTCGCAGAGAAAAATTTGAGAACGAATCTGAGGTAAAATCCTGGTTGTAAGACTTCTTCGACTCGCTCTCTCCGACTTTCTACCACAAAGGCATCCACGATCTGCCCACGAGATGACAACACATACTCAACTATGATGGATCATACTTTGTTGATTGAGGTTCTTGTTTGAATTAACAATAGTTTAATAAAACATAATAAAAACTGAGGTTATTTTCTTACGCATCCAACATGAAGTTCCGATGGCCAAACAGTTCCGATGGCCAAACAGTTCCGATGGCCAAACAGTTCCGATGGCCAAACAGTTCCGATGGCCAAACAGTTCCGATGGCCAAACAGTTCCGATGGCCAAACAGTTCCGATTGCCAAACAGTTCCGATGGCCAAACAGTTCCGATGGCCAAACAGTTCCGATGGCCAAACAGTTCCGATGGCCAAACAGTTCCGATGGCCAAACAGTTCCGATGGCCAAACAGTTCCGATGGCCAAACAATAAAACGTTCCGATGGCCAAGTTCCGATGGCCAAACAATAAAAAATTCCGATGGCCAAGTTCCGATGGCCAAACAATAAAACGTTCCGATGGCCAAGTTCCGATGGCCAAACAATAAAACGTTCCGATGGCCAAGTTCCGATGGCCAAACAATAAAACGTTCCGATGGCCAAGTTCCGATGGCCAAACAATAAAACGTTCCGATGGCCAAGTTCCGATGGCCAAACAATAAAACGTTCCGATGGCCAAGTTCCGATGGCCAAACAATAAAACGTTCCGATGGCCAAACAGTTCCGATGGCCAAACAATAAAACGTTCCGATGGCCAAGTTCCGATGGCCAAACAATAAAACGTTCCGATGGCCAAGTTCCGATGGCCAAACAATAAAACGTTCCGATGGCCAAGTTCCGATGGCCAAACAATAAAACGTTCCGATGGCCAAGTTCCGATGGCCAAACAATAAAACGTTCCGATGGCCAAGTTCCGATGGCCAAACAATAAAACGTAATTTTTTGAATACAAAAAAACTCAGTTTTCAAAAAACTTTTCTTTCAGAAAATTTACATTCAAAAATTTCTTTCTTGGAAAAACTTTCTTGAACTTTCTTGGAAAACCCCTAACACTCTAACTTTACTACTCTCTACTAAGAGTCTAAACCGCTTTGAAAAAATTCTAATAATTTTGGAAAAGCGTACGAAAAGCATTGAGAGAAATTTGGCGAAAGTAATAGTTGTATATTCTTTTTGAAATATAATAGTGTGCAAACCATTTTATCTTGCAATCAACATTCGACTTCATCATTGAACATGGATTAAAGCTCTTTAAAAAATTCAATCTACCAAGAAATGTTTCTCAACGAGTAGATTTTTTTTCGGTTTACGTTGATAAAATCAAGAAATTTTAAAAGTATCAAACGAATAAAACCATCCATGTTTATCACATCGAACCCATCATCCCTAAAGTTTTTTTTATCTATCAAGTCCCTGCGATTCAGCTTTTTTGAAGTAATTTAAAATCCTTGATGCTTCAAAAAAAAATTGGCTTACGTTGCTCAATACTTCCTTGAAAAAAGGAATTTTTGAAAATTTTTTAAAAGCCTTTGAAAATTTCGAAAATCCTTTTTAAGAAATTATTGAGCAACGTAAGTCAAAGGGTAGTCCAGACTCTAATCCAACTGGAAATGGTAGTCCAGACTCTAATCCAACTGGAAAGGGTAGTCCAGACTCTAATCCAACTGGAAAGGGTAGTCCAGACTCTAATCCAACTGGAAAGGGTAGTCCAGACTCTAATCCAACTGGAAAGGGTAGTCCAGACTCTAATCCAACTGGAAAGGGTAGTCCAGACTCTAATCCAACTGGAAAGGGTAGTCCAGACTCTAATCCAACTGGAAAGGGTAGTCCAGACTCTAATCCAACTGGAAATGGTAGTCCAGACTCTAATCCAACTGGAAATGGTAGTCCAGACTCTAATCCAACTGGAAAGGGTAGTCCAGACTCTAATCCAACTGGAAAGGGTAGTCCAGACTCTAATCCAACTGGAAAGGCTTGACGAAAGGAGTGACATTTTCGCTGCAGTTTCCGGTCGATGAAGTTCTTAATATTTAGTAGCAGATGTTTTTTTTGCAGGGATACGAGAACAGAGATGGGCTAAAAGTGAAGGATGTGCTTTCTTTCGCCTGGCAAATCGCTAATGGATTGGTTCGCTTTGAAAAACAGTTTTAATCCGTGATACTTTAAATTTTTAATTTGGTTGAACAAAAAAAGAATTCAAAGTAATGATCTTGAATTCAATTGAGGAATATCTCAACTCGTTAGGTTGTATACACCGAGATGTGGCGGCTAGGAATGTTCTCGTGGACTCAAGTAATGTCTGCAAGGTTGGAATTAACTTATATTGTACATTACATGAAAAAGTTGATCATGAAAAAATTTATGCTATAAATATATACTATAAATATATGATATATAAACTATATATAATAAATACTATTTTTTTTCATAATTAAACTTTTCATGCAATTCATCAAGTTTAATATTGTTTCTTTTTATTTAACTATTCGGATGATAGTTTTGTTAACAATGAAACGAATTGTAGTACTGCGCATGAGTCTGAACATACAGATCAAACGTATTGTTAGGTGATGAATTATTTTCGCAAAAAAAGTAAAGATGAGAATTTGGCTTTATCTAAAGTAAACATTTGATTATCAAAGGCGAGTTTTCTACGGAGAAAATTTTTTTTATCAACATGAGAAAGTCAAAACTGAAATGTTGTTCTCGTCTCTACTAAAAAGACGAGTGAAATAAAGTTTAAGAGTTTTTTGTAGGGGAACAATCTACTTTATAAGCACAGTATGGTGATGCGATTTAGACTGTTAGACCAAAACGATTACATTTAAGGATAAATGTTGACCACAGCTCTTGAAATATACATATGTACTTGACATATAATTATGTCACTATGTATGATATATAAAACGGTGCTGGGAATTTAGTTTGCAATTCGTGTTGTTTCGGTGTCTGTGGCAATTTTTAAAAATGGCGGTAAAAAATTCGTTTATCGGTTAATTGCACAGAGGATTCGAAAAATTAACACGTGTCATATTCTATAGACAGGTTTTTTTTGCTTTGGCAAGAGAAATAAGAAAAAAAGCACTGAGTTTCAAAGACACAATGGTTTGAGTCACTTGGCGAATTTAGAACTGTTCGAATTTCGTCACCGGTTGATGATCATTATAAGGCGGAATCCGAACTGTTCGAATTTCACCATGTTGCAATGCTGATCACATGACGAAATTCGACTTGGCTTTCTAAATCTCGCGCTCCTCTCCGTTATCCCAAAGTTAAGAGCAGAATTATATACTATACACAAAATGAGCAACCTATAAAAACCGGGTTTGCACAAACGCTATACTATTGTCTTTTCGCCTCTTAAGAGGCTTGACTGCCCTTTCTTTGTCGCGAAAAGAGAATATTACAGCGTTTGTGCAAACCCGGTTTTTATAGGTTGCTCATTTTGTGTATACTATATAATTCTGCTCTTAATTTTGCTGTGATTGTGATCCCAGGTTATTGTGAATTTCGTCGAGTGATGAGCATTGTGGCTTGACGAAATCAAAACAGTGCGGATTTTGCCGTGTTATGATCATTGTAACATGGTGAAATTCAAACCTTTCCAATTTCGCCATGTGATGAGCATTATAGCATGACGAAATCCGAACCATTCGAAAACCGTCAAGTGATGAGCAACAATACATGACGAAATTCGAAAAGTTCGAGTTCCATGAGGCAAGATTCGCAATTTGCTTACTCTTGTGTTTCATATTCGATTGTTTATTGTGCCAGAATATAAAAAAGTTATACAAAAATGATGCCACAAATTCTCAAAGAATGGCGAGAAATTTCGATGGATTTAAACTTGCCACAGACACCGGAACAACACCGTCTTATATGTTTAAAAGTGATAATATTCTTCCCATACTCAGTTGTACCTATAAACCATAAATATTATTCAAACTTTTTTAAATATCACTCAAATCTTCCTTTTAGCAATAAGGAAGATTTGAGTGATATTCCTTTTTTACTATCGGAAGCCATCTGGGATAAGATGAAATTTTCTTTTTTCAACTACATACATGCCTGAATCACTTTACTATATATTTACAAATGTAGAAGAGTTTTTATGGATTTAGTGATTACTTTAAAGAGTTTAAAAAACATGCTATAAGTTTAAACTTACTGCAAATCTTGATTGTAATGTTTGAGTCCTGAATGGACTATTGCCTGCTTCCTTTGGTGTGATACAATGCGTCTTTCAGATCGGGGATTTTGGATTATGTCGGTTGACCGATTCACTTCTCTACCAGGCAAGAGGGGGGAGATTGCCTTTGAAATGGATGGCCCCAGAAGCTCTTTCATCTTTGGAATACTCCTTCAAAAGTGATGTGTCAGTCGGCATACTGTTCACGTAAAATAGTACAAAACGAAACATATAAAAAAATAAGGTCATAGGTGTTTGATAAGGATATATCCAGTTCCAGTGCAGTGCAAGCACGGTATATGCTCGGGCACAGTACCATCTTGTTTAAGATGGGCCTATGGTGTCCTGCTGTGGGAGCTGTTCTCTCTCGGTGAAGTTCCATTCGCCAATCTACAGACGACTGAGCTTCTGGCGCATCTTCAGCAGGGCAATCGTCTGCCGCAGACCGATTGGTGCACAGACTCTGTGTCAGTAAATTGACCCAAACAACGCAATGCAACATCTCTGTCGTTGACGTGAAACAAGAGCACCAGCTATGAAATACTTTATAATCAGAAATTTTCGTTTATTGAGTAGAGTAATCACAAAATGTACAACGTAGACTAGAACATTTGTTGATCCTGAAACGTTCCAAGGTGTGGAAATGGGGCTAAAGAGCTTCATATTTTGTTGTAGATAGAAATGGAAGGCTTGAAGAGATTTCTGGTAATCACCTATGTATTCTTGTCAATTTTTAAGTTCTCCAACTTCTAAATAAATAGTTTTGAAATAAGGTAATCACAATTAGCCTACTTTTCAGATACACTATAATGCAAAAGTGCTGGCAGGCGGACCAGAACTTGCGGCCGAATTTCGGTCGTATATGCCTACTGTTCTCGGAGATCATAGAAACGGCGACTGAGAGCTATGGGTACCTCCGGCCAGTTAGTGCCGTTACCGCTGAGGTTGAATGAGACTCTCACTCAACGCTCTTGAGTCACTCCCAATCTCATTTCAGAAAAAAATACAAGGCAGTTTGATTAGTATAAAGATAGTCGTCAACTCAGTCTTGAAAATTGAGGTCAGATAGATGAGGTATAGTGTTGAAAGTATGGAAAATGGTGCATCATACTTGACGAATTATTGTTTTCATTAAATGTAAAAAGGTTTGTTGAAGGGCTCGGAGAAGAGTTTGTAAGTTATTTAAATGGTTTGAATATATTATATATGTATATTAATGACTGCTGCTTGATATCGATTGATGGTCTCAAATGTTCATTAAATGATAACGTCTCTGGTAGTTATTTTCTATCTTCCCATCTATAGCAATCGAATTTCTTATATTTCAACAACATTCGAATTGCTTTCATAGAAGTTAAGGTGGCTAAGAAACATTGAAAATAATAAGCCTTAATACAACTGCTAAATGCTTTATTCCTTTGTGTTGAATCGAAATGTCGGTAAAAGGAAAAGTGTAGGTTTTTCGAGCTAAATATTAAGTGGCATAACAGTGTGTGTCTTAAATTTTTCAGTGTCAATCTTATTTTTAACTGCTACAAAGTGCTAGACGCAGAGCTTAGAATATTGTTTGATCAGCATCAAACTTTGAAATTTTAATTGAGATGTGATTGAATCACTGATAAAGGATCAATTCTCATCAGAGAAGGAAGAACACAGAAAGCCTGTTTGATAAAAGTGATATAATATTAAAAGTGAAAAGTCTGACCAGCTGATTAAGAAGGTTCCCGATAAGAAGACAATAGCTCGGAAAAGAGTGGAAGTCATGAACACGCAATTTCTGCTCGTTCTTTCGTTCAACCGATTACTAATCTCTTCAGGAACGGCTCTTTTCTACAACAACAAGGTTCAAACCTTCTTCCAAACTTGAACTTAGTTCAATCCATGAATATCAATTATCTTTTCTATGTATATATCCAACTAAACTTATTTTCTCTGTCTGTCCATTTCTCATCTTAAGAAGAAACGGCCGATTTTGAAAATCTTTGTATACAAATGAATCTGTCTTATAAGTATTATAATAATATTTTTATTAAAACACTTGACGCACGTTTAATCTATTTATAGTGATTTCACATGACATCTCGAGAAGACCATTAATTTATATCAAAAATCATCGACCATGGAGTCCTCAACAGAATTTTCCAGCTTTGAAACATGATTTACTTAGTGTTCAATTAGGGCAGGGTTCATTTGGTTTTTTTTTGCTCACTCCTGAATCAAAAGTTTGATTTGAATTCCTGTAGTTTGGTTCAAACTTTTCCTTCTTTGAATAGTAAATTTTGCCAGAATCTTGATAAAATTTTTGGGAAAATTTCACTCAAAAACGACCCGAATCTTATTTTTTCTCATTAAAACCTGAGCAAAAAAAAATTATTACACAAAAGAGCAGCCGAGGCAACAATTGAAAACAAACATAATTGGTAGAAAAGGACAAAAAGTTGAAAAGCAGGAGATAAAAAGTTATTAAATATTAGGAAAAATAATACATTTGATAAAAATTTCAAAAATCTTTTCTTGAGTTTTCCATGTTAAATCATGATTAGGCATGAGTTTTGAATTGAATTAGCTTTATCATCAAAGGATAGCTTGTTATGGCTATCGCTGACATGAATAATGGGGAACTTGAGAGGGAATTTTGAAACTGTGGTTTTCTTGGACGCTTTCTCGAAATGTCAAGTCAAAAAGGAAGGTAGGCTTATGTATTGGGTCAGCGGGGAGTCTTCTAGGATCTTGACGAAGGCTTCGACTTCTTTGATCTCGGAATTATCATCGGCAATTGTGTTCCAGAGAGCAACGACGCGGTAGAAGAAAAATTGATTGTGTCTGTAGTTCTCTTCATTTAGTAGGCACAGTGAGCTCGATCTGGCAGAGGTCCTGAGATTAGCACATGTCCTGAATGATACTTGACGCCTGCATACTTCACAATCTAAAGCACCAGAAATTAATCTGAACAAGAAATATAGTTCATACCTTGCTCTTCTTACAATTAAGGATTCTAAATCAAAAAGTCTTAGTCTTTCCGGATAGTTTCAATGTGGAGCCTCTACATCTTCTCAAGGCTTTTTTGAGGAAAATTCTCTGGGGATGTTCTAATCTTCTGGCCAATTCGCTACAGGGATGAGGAGAGAAAATTATGGTGGCGTATTCTAATAGGGGTCTTATATAAGATAAATAAACAGATCTGAAGCCTTGTACATCTAGATATTTAAATACTTTGAAAATTTGAGAAACTTTAGTTAAACTTTTTGCTCGGACCACTTCTATATGCCTATCGAGTTTCAGAGAAGAGTCTATGTATATCCCTAGATCTTTAACTAAACTACGTAAACATATTTCGTCTTTGTCTATAAAATACTTTAGTTTTAGATTTTTGGAACCCAGGTTTAAGCATAATATTTTGTTTTTTGCGAGAGGTAATTCCCATTTTAAAGACCAGTTGAATATATTGTCAAGGCTTCTCTGTAAGGAGTTTGAATCAGGGCTGTAGATTTTCAAATCACCTGCATGGAGGGAAAATTTAACATTGGAGGTTATTTCATGTTCTATGTCGTTAATGAAAAATAAAAAAAGAATTGGACCAAGTACGGTGCCTTGAGGGACGCCATTGATCACAGGTAATGGATTTGAAAACTCCTTGTCAACTCGAACTTTATAAGTTCTGTTAGTTAGAGAATTTGAGACCCATCTAACAATGTTGGCAGCTATTCCTAGTTTTTGAAGTTTTTGAACCAGTTTGAGATGTGAAACCTTATCGAAAGCTCGAGAAAAATCGAAGTAAACAACATCTATTTGCCTTTTGTTTTTCAATTCTATCTCCCAATCACTTATTGTTTTGAATAACTGTAGTTCGCAGCTCCTTTTCGATATAAAACCATATTGACCCCGAGAAATGATGCTACTGTAGTTGTTTCTAAGATGATTGGTAAGTATTCTTTCGAAAACACGACAAATCACAGATGTGACCGTTATTGATCGATAATTTTCTGCTAATGATTTGTCCCCATTGCGTTTATAAACTGTTACAACTTCGCCCATTTTCCATTCGTTAGGAATTTGACCGGTCAAAAATGAATGCTGAAATAGTAGAGAGAATGGTAGAGCAAGAGATATTGCACAGTGTTTTAGAACGAATTGATTGATATTTTCAGTAAATTGTGTAAACTTAGGGGACAATTTTTTAAGAACGTTATACAAGATATGAGGGGAGAAGTCGATATCAACATTTTCGTCGTATGTCGAACTCGAACTTTCAAATTCAGACTCCAACATAGATTCGATGTGACCAGAAAAATTCTTCGCAAATTCTTTCGCAAAGATGTTGGCTTTTTTGGAAGACTCGTGAATAGTCGAGCCATCTTCTTTAATATCCGGAATAGCTTGGTGAGGTATACCTTTCTTATAAAAAACCTTTCCTTTTTGAACTTGGACCTTTTTGAACTGATGTGATAGAGTTTTCTATGACACTTTTCAGCAATCTCTAAATGGAATACAGAAGGAAAACAGTTTAAAACAAAACCAAATTTTAGAAGAACCTTTTAAAAACTGCTTTGTTCTAATTCACTGCCTTATAAATTATTCGCAGGTTTTTCATGATTAATAAAGCTCGATTGAGAGTGAAACGTACGTTTTCAAACTGTTTCAGCGCATTTACTGACAGCGGACGCAATTTTGTTTTTGTTTACTTGTACGAACTGCTACTAATTACAGCATGTTAAAATATTGCAAACTGTTCGTAATGAAAATTCTTCTCATTCTATCTCTCCAAAGATGGTCGTCTCTTCTAACTAAGGTTCAGCCCCGATATAATGATCAGTTTTCGTGCCATACAGTTCGTCCGGATGACCCTTACTCGTCTCACACTCGTCTACTACTTGTTCTACTAGGCGAATATCGATGAAATGCTCCGCGGTCTTTATCGAAATTAGATATTATCTTGCTGTGAACATTATCTCCCCATCTAAGCAGATGATTCTTGACAACTCATCCTTTGGTGGATAAAGTAATTTGTAAGTAAAGAAAAATAGGCAGGCATATTACAGGGTGGCTACAAAGTACGCAGTCCGAAAGTCAAACGCTTTTGTGTCGTAATCAATAATCCAATTCCTCTCAATTCCTCTCAACTCAAGAAGTTGATGCACTTTTATTTTCTTCTGCCTTAATCACATTGAGAAGAACAAAAGTTCCCGTCGCAAACAACGAGCTAGGTGACCGGTCAACGACCGCATGATTCTGCTAGTTATTCGTCTAACTTTTTCTTCAATTATTCACGTGATGAAGAATTGCAGTGTCAACCTTTGCCAAGCCCCACTAAGCTGTCAACCTTTGCCAAGCCCCACTAAGCTGTCAACCTTTGCCAAGCCCCACTAAGCTCGAAGCAAGCTCGAAGCTTCTGTTGAGGTCAAAGAATATTTGTTAATTAAGTCAAACTGCAAATATCACGCTTATGCTTTCTGGGGGCAGAGGAATCTACAGATATTTGTTTCCCATTGCTAAAAATCCTCGCTAAGCAGTATCTTAGCTCTCCTGCCACTTCGTCCAAAAGCGAACGTCTTTTTTCGACTTCTGGTGCTATTATATCAGACCTGGGCACACGGCTTACTCCAGAAAAACTAGAGAAACTTCTCTATCTGCATCACGCAATCGACATACTAGGATTCAATCCCTGACCAATGAATTATAATCGTTGTTCTTTTGTTGTTTTTCCCCCGCATAACTCCATAATCAATAAAATTCGCATTTGATAAAAAAACTTGTTCTGAGAAAAACAACTTGAAAACAAAAATATTGAACTGTGGTAAAATCTCACCAGTTTTTTACCGTTTACCGTTTACCGCAAAAATTGTTTTTTACCGCGCCTATCCCTGATCTGGACTTTACAAAAAGTCGAGTTCTTTTATCCTTGGTCCGAGAAATGAAATTCAAAACCAGAGATCAACATTATAGCTTTGGGAAAGCAGAAGAATGATCTTGTAATTTTTTTTAGAGACTTTAAGTTTTTCTACAGAAAATCATGAGCAGTCTTAATGTTTTACGATTTTTGTAATGATTTATGACGCAAGAACGCCAGAAAAAAACATGGTCATGTCTATGCAAACCCTCCCTTAATATTATTCCATAGTACGAAGTTGTAAATGACTATTTTGTCAGAGGGAACGTGACCTTTTGTTGAGCAAGGAAAACGTTGAGGCCTTTTTCGTAGTCTCAAAAAAACCTTTTCTCAATGATTGAGGAAACTCTAGCGAAAAATAACTCTTATTTGCACGCCTTCAGGTAGGCCGGGCTGCACTTGACCTTGCGGCAGCTGCCTACTCCAATGACCCGCTTGGCTGCCTTCACCGCACCTACCCACAGTCTCATTACCGTATCCTCCACCACGAGGTTGAAAAAAACCCACCGATCTCTTCAAGGGATATATGATCTTTTGAGAGTAATCGATCTATGGTAGCTCACTGTTATTGACTGATAATTCAAGAACTTTCCAGAATGTTACTGTTTTCTTTAGCTATCTTAAAAAGTATTATACCTGACACTTTATCTGCTTCAATGTATGCTTGCATGCATGTATGTATATTCATAGTCATCTGTTGATTGAGCGAAATTTTTAGTTCTTTTGATTAAGACATTGAGCGGATTTGATAATCAAGTCTGACACCTAATACATTGAATTTAACTACATCTTAGATAATCCCTCTGCTGACTTTTGCAATTGAAAACATCCGATAGCGTTATCGGAACGACAATTTGATGTTTAAGCAGCATTACGTGCATGGAAAAAACATTGGAAGCGCGTCGTTAATTCTTGTTTTCTGAGAAACAACTGAGAGCTTTCTGAGAACCCAAAAACTTTGTTTTCTGAAAAATAAAATAGAGCGGAGATTGAGCTTAAAAATGAACTCGTCGATGTTTTTTTAAAGCAAAATTTAAAAAAACGACGTTCAAAAACTAATGAAATGTGACAGGAGAAAGTTTGTGACGGAGAAAGCAACAAATGTGCAGGCTACATCGCTGTTTCCCTACCAGACCACAATATTGTCGTCGCATTCCGAGGCACGACAACAAGTGAGTCGACCTAACATTCTAGTTATCAACTATGTGCAAAGTTTCATATCAAAATCATGACAGGAAGTTCCATGAAATGCATAATGAAACCATCCTCAAACTTGTATTCTTACAGAAACCTAGAAAGACTCGGATAAATTTGAATTAGCTAACTCTCTGTTTCAGATGCACAGTTGATTCTGGAAGCTAAAGAAAGTTTGGTTTCCGAAGTCGATTGGTATGGAATAGGCGATGTGAACAAGTACTTTTACAACGCCCTTCAACCCTTCTGGTTAGGAATTTTCTCCCAAAAACCGCGAAATAATTTTTTTTCACTTAGGAAGAAAATCAAACTAAAAAATTAACTTTATTTATCAGAACTACAGCTCGGTCCCGAAAAAATTGGTCGCACTCAATATATTACTTCCTGTTTGCAGTTACAAATAATGTACTTGGACCAAACCTAAGAAGTGCCACTTGCTCAGAAACTAGCCTTAATCCATGGTGAAAGTAAACAAGGAATGTTAACACTTAACACGAATCTGCATAAACTGGAAAATATGTACGCTAATATGAATCGATGAAGTACCCTAATAAGTAAAGACAGGCGATCAAAATTTATTCCTAATAAAAAATAATAAAAAAGAAAGGTTTTATCATCAGATGAACCTATACTAGAAAAAAAATAACTTATAAACTATAAAATTATAACTCTTCAAGAGAACTAAAAAGCTCTGTTTGAAAAATTATTAACCTATGGTGCACAGACGTGCGTTTGAATCTGTTTCAATTTCATATCGAGTTTTTTTTTAAAGGATTGGGAATCAGATATTTCATACCATAGGAGCGTCGCCGAGGGCCAAAAACTGTCCGAGTTTGAGGCGAACCAGACTTTAAGCATCATAATAATAGATATCAGACAGATTTGGAACGAATTAATGTTTTTGTACTAAATCTCTAAACGACAGGGAGAACGTGAGAAAAGTTCTCTCCGAAGGAAACACGCGGGAGTATTCGGTGCTCTTCACGGGTCACTCTCTCGGGGGCGCCTTGGCCGCCCTCGCAGCCATGAAAGCCCACGTCCAACTGCTTAGACCCCCTCGTCAGGTCAGTACTGGTCCGACAAACGCTTTTTCTTTATACTCTGGTTCTTGCAAACAACCTGTTAGCACGTAACTCAACAAACACGATTCACACGCTATTTGTCCGTAAAGTTTAGCAGCTATGACCCGTTGAAGTTTTTTTGCTAAACTAGTCATCTTTAAATAAGAATACACGAAAGTCTTCTAGTTCTTAGTTACACAGTTCAAAGGCGGTGTCGCCTCGCGTCACTGCCTTCAAATGAGTAACTTAGAATTTGAAGATTTATCATCCATCTTAAATCTCTCTTCTGTCTCAATCGTGAAATTCATGACGCGATCGCTTCAATTTCACTTTTCAATTTTCAATCATTTATTCCTTGAACATACATGAGTATGGTACATGGATTGTGTAATTCATAGGTATACGATAAAAAATAGCTCAAAAACAACGCAAGCTAGAATTCGAGATGATATACTCCCGAAGAAGTGCTAGTAGTGAATTTTTGAAAGCGAGGGAGGAGGGCAACAATGCAACTTGAGCTGGAAGCGAGTTCCATAAATTGATACAACTTAGAACACAAGTGTTATGTGAGTTGTTAATCTTGAAAGGCAAGACAATTCTCAAGAGATGTGAGTTACGTTTGAAATTGAAATTGTTTATTACCATAGGATAGCTTGTAAGGCGATCGCTTAAATGGAATCATGAGATAGGAAGGGAAATAATGTGGAATAATGGGGAATAAGATAATCAGTTTTCGTTGGTGTCCACTCTTGTTGTTGACCACAGATAGTTCGGTAGGGCTATGAGATTTGAGAGATCGATCTCTTCTAGAGCCTGGCCGAATGCTTCGAAATCTTGAATCTCTTTGAAATTATCTGTAACTTAATTCCATAAAGCAATTGCTCTAGAAAAGAAAGAATGTGAGTCATTGTATCGTTTAAAGTTCATAAGAGTTAATTTGGAGGTTCGGTCTGAAGTGCGGAGATTGGTTTCAGTTCTTAACTTTAGCTCTTTTTTGCATGTCTGACAATCCGACAGAAAGTAAACGAAAAACTAGCAATAAATCAAAACGGATTCGTCGAATGATTAGTGGATCAAAATTGGATTCAGCGAGACGTTGGGGGTAGCTCAACCTAATACTTCCACAACGAGAATAAGCTCTTTTTGTAAAACGTCTTTGAGGGTATTCTAACCTTTTCGATTTGTTACTGCGGACTTTCGGGGAGAAAATAATTGTACCTTATTCAAGTAGGGGTCTGATGTAAGTGGTGTAAACGGTTTTGTAACCGTTCAAGTCCAGGCATCTAAATACTTTAAAAACTTGTGAAATTCTACATAGAGTCCTGGCACGTATGATTTCTACGTGTTGCTTGAAGTTGAGCTTAGAGTCCACAAAAATACCTAAGTCTCTGACTAAATTAACGACCTTTATCAGCGAGCTATCAATGAAGTAATCGTTTTGAGATTTCCCTAGACGGAGACAGCTGATTTTCTCGACTGCTAAGGGAAGTTTGAATTCACGTGACCAATTTGAGATATTGTTTATACATAGTTGAAGAGAATCAGAGTCCCCGCTATAAATTTTAAGGTCATCGGCAAACAAGGAAAACTTCACAGTCGAGGGAATACAGTCGAGGTTCAACGTAAAGAGTGGGAAGAACTTTGAGTAGATTAACACTATCCATGGAAACCTTGTTGTGGAGAATCTTGTGAACAAAACAAACATCAGTGATTTGGCGGCGATATTCAAGGGTTGAGAAGGACAAGGTCTTCAATCGAATAAGGTCTTCGGCAGCGGGTAGTCCGGCGCGAATGAAGACTCTTGTAAAAGCTCTCTGGACTTTCTCGAGTTCATTGATCTTGCCGATGGCTGTTGGGGACCATATTTCGCTGCCGTATTCGAGGAGAGGGATAATGTAGGCCTTGTAGGCACTAATATAGACCGCCATACATGAGGTTCGAAGAGAACGAAAAATCACATTCATCGCTCTAGTAGCTCACAAAACAGTTACGTCAATGTGATTAGTGAAAGAGAAAGCTGAATCAAAAAGTATTCCGAGGTTCCTAATTTCATCGACACACGGAAAGCAAGTTGTTACATCCACAGTGCATTATGAAACATTTAGTGATGGATACTTGCAATGACCAGGACTGAGAAACTCGTAAACAGTGTCAATGGCTGTTTGTAAAATAGTTGAAGACTCAGAAAACAATTTCACATCATCGGCGTATAAAAAGCAACGAACCGGAGAAGGAAGTAAATCAACAAGATCATTAATGAAAATTGAGAAGAAGAGGGGCCCTAGACAACTGCCTTGAGGGACGCCTACGTTAGTAATTTGACGGTCGGAAAGGCAATCATCGACTTGAACACGATATGATCTACTGGAAAGAAATGATTGGATAAGCGACAACAGAGAGTATTGGACACCGGACCTACGCAATTTATGTAAGAGAAACCTATGATCAACGACATCAAACGCCATCAATGAGACAGATATCAAACGCAATTTTTCTGGACAGAAAGGACAGATATTCAGCATGTGATTGCACGAGCGAAGAGACGGTGCCCCTTTTTCGTCGAAAGCCGGATTGATTAGGTTTGAGTATGTCTGAGTGTTCAAAGTGAGTATACAACAAATTAAAAATATGTTTCTCTAAAACTTTGGACATTGAGCAACCCAAAGTGATCGGACAATAGTTAATCAATTATGTTCGTTTGCCTTTCTTATGGATTGGTTTAACAATACCTATTTTTCATGACGAGGGAAAGCATCCTAGCGTAAGGCAATTGGAAAAGATTATAGACAATGGTACTGCTAGAGAATCTTTGCATTGTCTGATTAAGATGTTAGGAAGCGAATCAAGAGAATTGCTAATCTTAGGCTTGATGCGAGTTGAAAGATCACTGATGTCAGAGGGCGATAATGTATTCAAGCGAATGACTAAATTAAGGTTTCGGGAGAGGACCAGACTGTCGCGAAACGATAACCGATGCAAAGTGATCACCGAAAGCCTTCGCTATATGCAGTGGTGACGTGATAGGAACTTTGTTAATGTTGAGCGAAGATATAATATGACTTGGCTTAGTTCTATTGGCGATGGTACGGAAAAATAGCTTGTAATTCCTAGGCATGACAAGGGAATTTTCTCGAACACATTCAAATTTGAGAACTTCGCGATGAAGCTTTTTACACACACGGGCAGTTAAACAAAAAAGAAGACGAGCGTTTCTTACATCTCTGAAGAAAACTATAAAATTTTCTGATTTTCACAGGATAATTGAAATGAAATTGTTTAGTTTTAGTTCGAGGAACAACATCGGATATCAGGGTGTTCAAGAAGTTAGTTAGATAGTCAACGCATTGATCTATGCTGAGAGAGGAAAACAACATGGTCCAGTCGACGGAACATATAATAGAATTGATGTTTTCCCATGGAGCTTTCTTCCATCGAGGGCGAAGAGAACTATTACGAGTCGGCAGAATTTCGCATCCAGAGACGTTGAACAATATTGATTTGTGATCTATAGTAGAGAATTGATGCGATGGTTCACAGTTGGAGATGATGTCCTGATTACAAAATACATAGTCGAGAATGTTGTCTCCTCGAGTGGGTGAGAGAACGTATTGGGTTAAGTGATAGTCGCAAGTGAAGTCAAGAAAAGATTCAGTTGATTGATGGTTAGAAGTGGAGACTGCATTGGACCAGTTGACATTGGGAAAGTTGAGGCCGCCGCAAATGATGATTGGGTAAGGTAGGGAACATTGAGGTGATCTCTGATGAACTCATTGATCGCATCAGAAGAGGATTTTGGAGATAGATAACAGGAAATTAGTCAAATACAGGGAAATGGTAAAGTACATATCTCGCTCGGAAATATATCGATCGAAATACATTCGACGGAATCTCCAGAGAAGGATTAAACAAATGCCGGAGAAAGAAGATTTCTGGTTAGTATAGCTGCTCCGCCCCCTCGAGTACCATCTTGACGGTCCGTTCTGAACACTTGATAAGGAAGACCATCTTAAAGAAGAGCATCAGGTTCTGCTGAGGATAGCCAGGTTTCACAGATGAAGACTATATCAGGGTTTCTGAAGCGCAGGAGATGATGGAGATCAAATAACTTATTCTTGATTGATTGCGCGTTGAAAGAAAAGCATTTGAGCTCTTTTGATTTCCCACGCTTCCTGTCCTATTTCGTGTTAGTTTTCCTCTTTCGATACGTCAACTTCAGGATCCGTGCGCTACTTCTTAGAACAGGCGGCGATGTTGTTACGGAGATAGAAGCCGCTGTGGCTGAACCTGAGGTCCTTGAAGAAGAACTAGTGCATGGCGGCAGGGAAGAAGAAGCGGCTGGAGCATCGAGTGGAGCCCGGACCAGAACGCGCTTCCGAGTGTTGCGTCGGGTAATGGATGATTTCTCCGACTTAATGGTATTCGGACTGTTGCTGGGCTGAGTTGTCGAGCTTGAGGCGATGGAGACATGAGAAGAGGAAACAAAGTGAACTGGGCGAGGTATGAGTGAAATAGCATGCGTGATTAAGCATGCGTGACTAAGAGAACAAGGCAAACGAGCCTTTCATATAACACTATCGCACGGAATAGCAATGTGTCTCCGTGGTGTAATGGAAACGCGCGCTTCCGGTTTGAGTCGAGATGGCTGATCCCCGGTGGAATAGCTTTTTTTTCTCTGTGCGATGGTTCAATCAATACACGAAAGGTATTGTATTACAAACGAAAAAAGTTAAACGTTAGAGTTTAAAAAAAGTTAATAGTATTCATCAAGCATAGGTCTTTAATCTCAGCGTACAACCTAGCCAGCCGAAATCATCGTAGCAGTTTCCGATGTTGAGTTTGGTTTTCACTTCAAATTGCTCGTAGAACGTTGAGATCTGCCTGTTGAGATGCTGATTGTTTCAGCCTGGCTTTGCGAAATACGATAGTCTGCCTAAACCAGACAAAATACCTCATGTATTGAGCTGTTAAAAACAAATATGTTATTATTTACTACATATTCATTGCCATATACGAACATCGGTAGATAAAGTGAAAAGAGGCTGGGAAGGACATAAATTTTTTTGAATAAAAAACTTTAAGCTTTCTAGAAGTTACGGTGTGGCATAGTCATATAAATGATACAGAACCGATCCGATTGAATTTTCCCCTGCTAATTCATTGGTTTTCCCGCTGCTAATTCATTCCTTTCATTCGTTGTGGCTGAGAGCAGTTGACTCACTTCTCACTCTTCATTTTCATCGCCATGAATGGAGAATTCCGGTCTTTGGCAGGATTTGGACACTTTGAGGCCGTAATGTCCAAACCATGATCGACACTCCAGTCAACATTCAACGTTCTCATTCTTCTGTACTGCCCGGAGAATCAGATGGAGCTGTTCGATATGATTGCGCTTCATGTCCCATGACATCGAGAATAAAGCGTTTGAATTGAATTGAATTGAATTAATTGGGATGAATACCTAGTATGACGTGTCCGCTGCAGACAGAATGTAGCGGAAGCACCACTTTGATTCCGTTTCCTTAAAAATTAGCGACCTTATAAAAGATTTCAAACTAAGCTTAAAATTGTGTACTAGCGACAAAGCATTCACTATTCGCGGACCAAGCCTTGAGTTTCATTGAAATATCTGTCTTTCAAGCCCTCATTGAAAAAGACGAACGAATGCTTGAACTATCGTACATACAAAAACTAACGCCCGGAACAAGATTAAGTTCAGCCTCTTTCTTCCAATTTCACCCGCACGATACCTCTAAAGGCGCACCATTAACCCATGCGATAGTTTTATGAAAGGCTCAGTAGTCTTCCTGTGCAAAAAGTTTTTGTAGACCAGAAAGATGCGATACTCCCTGACTTCGCGTATTGCTTTCAACTTCAATCCTAATTCGTCGCTAATCATATCTGTGAGAGTAGAAATTGTGAAGGAAGTTCTCAATTTGCCCCATTCTTGGAGGTGACAATGCTTTAATTTTTCAAAAACAATTCTTCAAAAAACAAGGGCCTAGAAGACCAATTTACGAAGACTATCTCTTCCGAATTTTTCTTCGAGAATAAGCAGATAATAGCGAAAGATGATTATGTATTTTCACCACTACTCCGAAAAAAAAACTAATTCTTCCGCACAGATTTCTCTCATAACGTTTGGAGAGCCACGGGTCGGCAACAGAGTCTTCGCTCACAATTTGCAGGCCGCGTTACCATATTCATATCGTGTAGTACACAACAGGGACATCATCCCCCACCTTCCGCCTTGTAGGTGTGTTTTCTTTGTCTCACTCAGAAACATATGAGTTCAGAATGGATACTTTTATTAGGTGTTACCATGTTCTCATTTATTGTTCGTCTACTTGGTGTGAAGAAATGGTTTGACGAGAAGACAAACGAGAACTTACATGAAGACAAGTCTGGGAAGACATGCAAAAACAAACTCGCACACTCACACGCGATCTATACGATCATTAAGTCACAAATAAATTTTTAAAAAACAAGATAGAAACTAGCAAAAGCAAAGACGAAGGCCTGTTTGGACATTGAGCCCTCTGAGTGTTTGAACGCGAAAAACAGGCGATAACTGCAACAGAGGTGCTGAAACGCTGGTCTCATCGACAAAATCTCAAACGTGCAGGTTTCACACCCGGTGTTTTCATAAGCGTCAAAGTTTGGCTGCCCAGTTCTTTCCACGCATCAAAATCGCCGAGATCATGAGAGCAGTCATCGGTACAAACAGTTTGAAGCTTCTGAGCCAGAAAAAGGACCCGTCGATTTGTGCAACCTTGAGGAACTACGAAGCTATGCATCTTCCTGACTGATCAAATTTCTCTGAGCAAATTTAGGAGCCGGACGAACGCACGCAAACATGTCAAGAAGAATGGCGTTGGCATTTTCTGAAAACAAAATTAAAATGATCGAAACATCCATCAACTTGTCCGGTCAAATGATTGAGATCTTTCGGCGAGTCCTCTCAGAGTGGATATAGAACATTACCGAGCTCAAGGGTAACCAATGTGGATTTGTCAAAGGAACAGGCTCACCAGATGCTGTTTTTACTACTTACCACCGAGTGAGAAACATTAGGAACGGTACCACCGATCCGCATCGCTTCCCTCTACCTTGGGGAAGTTTAGGACCGTTTACTGCCCGATCTTATCAAGCCGTTCGGTGCAATCATGAAGAAACTGAACCTTTTGAAAGCGTTTGACTGCTATAAGTTCGCGTCATGAGCAGTGTTCATGCCCGGTTAACCACAGACAGCTTTACAGTGAAGGTAAGCGTACATCAAGGATCAGTGCTTTTGCCACATTTTTTCCTTGTGATGGGCATAATCACTTCTAGTTTACAGGGTAACCTCACGTGAATTATTATATACGCGGGTGCCGTGTTTCTAATACCCAAAACGAACAAGGATCTACAGCAGACAAAGCAAGACCTAGAGCAATCAAATAAGCCATTTCGGGCTTTGTCTGAATTCTTTTATGTAGGATTCATAAAACAGTGCTCTCTGAAAAACTATTAAAGGTAAACGGCCAGACTTGACGAAGTTCAGCTACTCCGGGTACGAAGATTAATATTACAGTAGTACGCTCCTGACTTTTTATGGAATTGTATCTCTATCGGTAACAAAATACAAAAGAAAAAAGAACTCGATGGTTCGGCAGTGTCATCACAGCAGCATTGCATATCGTTTCAAGTAAAGACGGTTTAGATTCTCAGAGCACACGGTTGGTTGGTGAACAAGAGAAAGGCCGAATCAACAATGGCGAGATATCATCAATGCGCACTTTTTGAATTTGAATTTGTTTATCCTTCAAATAATGATTTGTTGTGTTCAGCTAATATTTCGAGTATCATAGCAAAATATTGAGAAAGTTGAATAGATAACGAAGAGTATTCAGTCGAGACATGTTCAGTAGAGATGTAACTTGAAAGCAGTTAATTGAGCTCGAGAGAAGCCCTCGATCGGGACAACTGGAATCAGAGAATCATAGAACTAAATAAGAAAAGAAGTCTTATGCAGTTAATTTGTGTTGAATTTTGCACGTTAATAAGTTTTTGACATTTTGGAAGCAGATTAGCGTAAAGTAGGGGTGTTTACTTCCTGGGAATAATGGAGACATTATTCACGTGGTTGTCTCGTGGCCGAGAGGTTCAACGGAACAACACATTTGAATCTCCTTTCTCTTTGTCGTGTTCCTTCTCGCAGTTGGTTAAAATACTGCTCAGCATGGATCCGTAGTCAATTGGACGCACCTCTAAGCTGCTTTCTACTTTATGACGAACAGTGACGTGTTTCCTTAGAATCCGCAAAAGTATGATTCGAAATTATCTGTTTTAATTACTAAGCTTAATTTATTTTTCATTGAAGCCTGATAAAGAAAGATGTAGCATACGAAGCATGATGAATATAACAAGTCTTACTGCAGAGACTCAGGAAAAGGCTGCGATTGGTACGACTTTCGACGCTCTTTCCATCACGGAGTTGAGATTTGGTACCCGAACGAAATGGGCGTAAATGAATCTTTTTCAGTGAGTTTCTATTCTAACAACTTCCATAAACAGCCCTTTTTGATATTTGAAAAAAATTCAAAACCAATCTTAGTAATGATTCACGACATTAAAAATATCCCTCTCCGCAACTCAGACAGTCTTTGGTGTCTTGAGCTGGTGGGACTCATTTAAGAGGGCTCAGGATGGAAATGGATTTTGAAAAGATGGTGTTTAGGAAAATCGTGAACAACTCAAAGGTATTTTTAAAAGATACTTCAAAATATTTCGAAAACATTTACCTAAAAACTAACTCTAAAATACTGCGAAAACGTGATGACCCAGAAGTTCTACTGAAAGACGTGCATTTCAAGAAAAGGAAGAAAAGCGAAATTAATTCATTGCCATCTCGTATTTGTCATCAAATCGTTATGAATGAAATGGATGCGTTCCCTTTTGAGTACAGACCTTCAGTCTCATGAGTTTACTCTGAATCTTAGTAGTTTCATCAGTTTTCTCTTCTTTTTCTATAATTCTGCCTGCAGATATGCGAAGAACTGGAAGATTTCAAGTGTAGCAACTCTCTGAGTGAATTTAATGCAAGGGACCACCAGTTCTACTTCGGCGTTCAGGTTCCATTCCATTAAGAGCTTTCTTCCCAATAACGAAACAACTGCCTTTTTTCACTGGGAAAAAGTGTCCATCGCATCCCGAAAGCAAGTCCAATGCAAACAAAACGTAATCGATGACGTGGAAAACTCAAGACTATTAGTTAAACAGACCACATCCAACTTACGTTAAAAATGGAGTAAAACGTGAATTTTTCTCATTGTACTTTAAAGATCGTTTGGTGTGTGCAGCCTTTGGGTGAATTTTCTTAGACATTGGTTGAAGCGCATTGTGGGTATTAAAGTTAAATGAAAAGGAAAAAAGGCGTCTGTCTTGGATGCGTAGGAAGAATTGAAGCAACGCGGAAGTATTACTACTTTATGCAGTCTAAGCGTGGGGGTTTCAATCCTCTCATTCGAAAGCAATGATGCAACTATCTCAGGAAGCTCACAAAAATTAAATGAAAAGACAAGAATAATTGAAATTTTGACAGGATGTGGCTAATAAATATTCTAGGTTTCCGCCTATGGGAGAAGAAACTGTCAAAAATCTTTGATCGGAGAGAAGTCTTCTTCATCAGAAATCTACTCGAATTTCTCAGAACAGATCATTTTCTATGCCTTACTTTTTCTTCTAGTGACAAAGATATGCTTTGGATAGATTTTCATGTTCCAATTCTTTGATGTTGATAGAATTCTGCTCATAATACATAGTTTCTATCGCACAATGTGAAGTATACGAATAAAAAACAGTTTATGGAACTGCAGTTGCAACAGCATAACACTTCTATAAGATTGTAAAAAAAAAACCTAAATACCTCTGTCTGTCCAACGTCCTGCCCATTGAAAAAATATGTATAAGGAAGAGCAACATCGAGCTTCAAAAATGGATTTCCGACACAGAGCGAAGGAGAATAACTAAGCTGAAAAAGGCGATTTAAGACTGTAACTAGGAAATTGAAGCCGGAAGAAATAAACGCGGAAGAGGCAATAGAAAGCTGCAATCATTTACCACTATTACACTAAATATAAGACGATGCTGGGAATAATTTTCGCAAAAGTGCTCAAAATGTTGTTCCTCAGCCAAAAACCTTATTTCGTCAAGATTTCGGGTATGCGAACTTGGGAGAAGAGAATTCCGATATTAGTCTTTTTTCACTGCCAAAATAGGGACGAAGAATCGGCCATTATTTTGCAGTGATGAATGACTCTGTGGCCAGGTTTTGTCCCTGCCAAATCACGGACGATTTTGTTTTTACTTTTGTGACATGTTTTGGCACTGCCAAACTCGACTCTTTTTGAACCCCTTTTGTCCCTGCCCAATCACGGACGATTTTGTTTTTACTTTTGTGACATGTTTTGGCACTTCCAAACTCGACTCTTTTTGAACCCCTTTTGTCCCTGCCCAATCACGGACATTTTCATTTTTCCTTTGTGTAATGTTTTGGCACTGCCGAACTCGGCGCTTTTTTTAACACTCTTTGTCCGTTGAACACAGCTTACTGAGTTTCAGGTTTGTTTAGTTTTTGTTTAGCCCGGCTCGGAATTGGTAAGCATAAGCGAATTTCGATGTTATATTTTTTTCTGGAGGCAGTGCAACAGAGAAACGATACCAACAGCTGCAACGACCACATAACAACCACTTCTAGCAACGTACCCCAACCGAGTTTAGTGAACTAAGAAAAAAGTTTAGTAAACTCGGTAGGAGTACGTGGCTAGAAATGGTTGGTGTGGGGCCGTTGTGGCTGCTGGTATTGCTTCTCGGTCTTTTGCTGAGATGAAAGTCTAGTATTGGCACTCCGCAAAGAGTTCCTGAGATTGATCCTCCATCATCCCGGTAATGAGGGCTAAGAGGTTGCAGGGGCTACACAAAAAGCCAGATTTTGGCAGTGACAAAAGAAGGACAAAAAACCCCGATTTCGGCAGTAACAAAAGAATGATTTAGAAAAACCCGATTTTGGCAGTGACAAAAGCTGTTCAAAATTTTGTCCTTATTTCAGCGGTGACATAAAGAGTACAAAGTAAAAAGCTTTGGCACGGTTTTTCTTGGCAGGCCCGTCAAAACGCATGCTTCTTGCTGCCATTTATCATGGCGCATTTTTCCGTTTCTTGCCATGGAAAACCTTGGAATTTTAAGCGAAATCTGCCCGAGGAACAACATTTTGAGCATTTTGGCGGAAATTATTCCCAGCATCGTCTTATATCTTAACATGTAAGGAGTTATTTTTTAAGGTCTTAAAGGAATTCATCATTTCTTCGGGTCATTGCTAGTTAAAAGAACTGGGGAAATCAAAGAACCACCAGATCACAAATAAGAAACTTGTGCGTTTTTCTCTGTCCCTTTGTCAAATAGCGCTCGGTGTTTTGCTTTTTTACCTGTCGCCTTGTCAAAAGCGATTTTTTCAATGTTTGAATTATGCTTTAATTCAAACATTTTTAACACGATAGATATAATGAAACTTAATCAACTGGTACCGAAATTTACATTCAAAACGGGTAAACTTTTTTCTGGTACCCTTAACTTGATTTTTTAGGGGTTTACCCACTGAGAGTTAGGGTTTAATCATCTCCAAGTGATGCCATTTCATCCCAAATACTAGCTTTACAATTTTTTTTCGTGGATCCCTTAATTTTATGATGCTAATGGCATCATGATATTAAGTCATTTTGGTTTTTCTCTTCAAACCCCTCGTATCATATATCATTCGAAAGCCCAAACATTTTTCAGTTTTTTGAGAAGTACATATTGAAAAATCAGAAAACTCACAGACTCTTTATGAGATGAAGATTTTCGCATTCAACGTAACTCAGTAAAAAATGCAACAGTTTTTTTCTTTTGAAGAACGCTTTTCAATATAGTGCGTCAAGTTATATAAGCACACAAGTAATAGTTGGAGTGCCTAACGGCGTTCTCAGACCTATGCGAGCACTCTCAAAGACATAACTATCTCAAATAATATCAAAGATAGATCTATTTCAAATAATATCTGGAAATTTCAAAAAACTTGTCTCTCTCGAGGCCATCTACAATTGATTTATTGATTCATCCTTCTGCTGCTGAGCTGGCTTTTTGTCACTTTTCTTAGTGCTTTTTTTAAAAATTCTGCTTCGAAGTTGAGTTCCTTTTATCAAAATTAGTTGTCCTATCTTTGCGACAGAGGAAGAGTAGCAGATGAGCGACAGAAGAGTAAGAGTAGCACTTCGATCGCTACTGCTTGCCTCGCTCAACCTCCGCTCAACGCTCAGATCCCATAATCGAGGATTTTCCGATGTGGCTTGTTGATCTTAATAAAGCGTTAAAACTAAATTTTAAAAAAAGTCTTTTTGCTTAGAAAATTCCGCATTATCTCGACTTTTTAGTAACTTCGTCTCCCTTCATTGGACAATATGAAATAGGTAACTAGCTGAGACCGTTTTTTCTTTAAAAGTTCATGTATGTCCGTTCATCTCATAGTTTCGAAAACATCATTAAATGAGCCTGAAATGATAGGTAAAAAATTTCAGCCAAAAAAAATTCCGTTTTTTCGACTTTTTTTGCTCGAAAAAAAAGTTTTAAAAAATTTTTCAACTTTTTTTTGTCGAGCAAGCTCGGTCTGAAACTGAAGTTTAATGATGCACCTTTAATTTTAGACCATCTCCATTTCTGCTCATTACCTTTAGCCCCCCACCATTTCGGTATGTTTTACAATGTGATTGGGGGTTCTTGTATCACGGGGGTGCTAAAGCTCAGTGAGGGCTTAAGTAAAGTTTTCCCCCATTCTCATTTCTACTGAACAACGATCCATAAATTTCTACAATTGAATGATTTTCTGACCCAATGTTTTTATAAATGTGTGCTGATAAATGTTCAAATTTGAACACTCTTGCTCACTTATGCACTGAGATACACGTTTGTAAACGCGTTGCCGAGTATATGGGCCACCCTGTAATTTGAAGTTCATATTACAGTTCAACACTATCATGCACATCACATGTTAGTTGATAATTTTCATTTAATTTTCCTTAATTAAAGACATGGAAAATGTTCTGAACAGACGTATCGCGCTCAAAGCGTGGAGGAGAAATAACGAGTTAGGACAAATGAGACACTATTTACCCTTCGAAAAGACAATTTTTGTCCTCTTTCTTTTCTCCAATTAGTGTTGGAAGATTGATAGTATGTTTGTAAAATGCATTGAAGTTATGTAAACTTTTTTGATTAAGACTTTTTAATGCGACCAATATCAGCACGAATCACAAATAATACATGAGACCGTCGATAGTACACGTATAACGAATTTGTCCTTCTTATAACAAAGCAAAAAACTGTTTGAAAAATACAACATGTTATTCGATGAATGTAAAAAAAATGAGGATCATGAACTTAAAATTGAGTTGATATTGAAAATCCGAATGATATAATACAAAGACTTCATAGAAATCAATCAAACATTGTTTCCTTTTCTCACTAAAAGCCCAGAAGTTTATCTGAGCGGGGGCCCAGAAGTCTATCTGAGCGGAGGCCCAGAAGTCTATCTGAGCGGGGGCCCAGAAGTCTGTCTGAGCGGGGGCCCAAAAGTCTATCTGAGCGGGGGCCCAAAAGTCTATCTGAGCGGGGGCTCAGAAGTCTATCCGAGCGGGGGCCCAGAAGTCTATCTGAGCGGGGGCCCAGAAGTCTATCTGAGCGGGGGCCCAGAAGTCTATCTGAGCGGGGGCCCAAAAGTCTATCTGAGCGGGGGCCCAGAAGTCTGTCTGAGCGGGGGCCAAACAGACTTTTGTGAATTAGCGTCATCACAGTGATCGATAGTCATAATGCTTGAATATTTTTCTCCTTTCCTTCTCGATTTTTTCTCTTAATTTCTATTATAAGCTGAGAAATGTCATGTGAAAGAGTTAGAATAGAAGAGAAGACAAGCACGGATACGGGTTGTTGATGGAGAGGGAATTGAGAGAGAGCAGGCGCTGCAGGTCTGGGTACAGGCTGGCCTCTGACTGCAAGGAGCTCAGCTGATCTGGCTTCAGCCCCAGGTACAAGGCGAGGTCGTTCAGACTGGGCACTGTCGATTGGTTGCACGCGTCGAGCTTGGGTGCGACCGGCGTGAAGGAGGAGGGCGAAGTTGCCATAGAGCAGCTATCAGACAGCATGACTTTCGTACCGCTTTCTGTAATTATGATAAGTTATTTTTCGTTTAAAATATACCGGAATAAATATACTGACAACTACTTTTTGAATACTCCGAAAGAATTCAAAAGTATACAAAGAAAGTGTTTTACTCACCGATGGGAAGAGAGTACAAGAAGGGGAGTGCGACAGATGTGGTTGGAACACTGCTCATCGGAATCGGATCGAGGGCGACCGAAGCAAGTTTTTGAGTGGACGTCGGAGTGTGATTCTTCTCTTTCTCCAATACTGAAAATAAAAATTAGTTGAAATATTTTAGTTATCATACAGATAATATTTCAGATATAGATAATAAATATCAAAGTTCTAAAAAAGAAGAAATTAGAGAAGGCAAATAATTTGAAAAACCAACTTTCAGAAGAAAGTTCCTGGTTGCGTTTCTGGAGCTCTTCAATTGTGACTTGGTTCTTGTTGAGAGTGGACTGCATATGACTGATGTACTCGACGGCTCTCTTGAGGATAAGAGCCCGGGATGACTTCTCTCCATCCAGGAGAGGAATGACTTCTTTCAGTGAGTGGAAGTGGTCCTTGATGTGATCTCGTCGCCGTCTCTCTAACTCGTTGTGATGCGCACGGCGGTCGTCGTCGAGCGAGGGAGAGTGAGACTTATGCGAGCCAAAATCATCATCGGAAACATCGGAATGGGAGTGACGCTTCTGGAGGTGGGTGAAGGAGTCGTTAGCTTCCATTTGGCGCTTTCTTCCCCTGGGAGAGGATGGTGGTTGTTGTGCGCTTGGCTGGATGAGACTTGAAGAGTGTGCGGTCGGAAGAATCATTTGGAGGCGGGAAAAAGAGCGTAGATAAACTGAAAAGATACACACATTATTACATCAGATTCTGAAGCACATGTATGGAAATAAGCATCGCCCGAAAAGCAAACACAAATTTAGGGGATCGAGCAGGCATGGGAATCACAACGGTTCAAGTAAGAACTCCTTTTAAATGAAATTGGAGAGAGGGCGGATCTCAGGAAGCGAAAAAAACTCCACTCAATAAAAGGTGCGACTCCGCCTATTTTGCGGATGTGTAAATGAAGAGCGAATGAAGGCTTTCGAGATGACTGAGGCTTAGGATACCTCATTATATAAGCCTTGTGGGTTGCCGCTGTAATTATTAAACCCACTCACTCAGTCTTAATCACACGATGCTTGAAGTATTATTTACACATGTTTACAGATGTAAACTATATCAGATAGTGAACGGAATTCATTACATTTAGTGTTTTCTAACGCCACTGCTCATCAAGAACTCACGGATGCACCCCAACCGAAAGATGAGCCAGTGTTATAGAATTAGATTATACATACTAGAAGCAGATGAACAGGACAATTCTCACAACCGCCAATCCCTCCCCCTCTCTCAATCGGAAGACAATTACTCGAGTTGTTTGTAGCCTTATATACATTTAGTCGGCCCTCTACTATGTCAAGGAACGCAACACGATTTTCTCTGCCTTTCCCACTATTCCATACTACTTTTCGATGGGAAGAGCAAAGTACATGGCAGGCTCGTCAGAATGTCCTACTACTCAGAGAGGCAGTTCGAGAAGAGAAGCTATGGCTACGAAGGGAGGGCAAAGATCGGGGAAAAGAGAGGGAAAGAAAGCGAACAAGAGAAAGCTCTTTTCCCTTGTTCTGATGATCATCAGAGAAAGAGAAATGGCTCTACGGACTATAAATAAATAATTCCAAGAGTGGTTTTCACGTGAATAAAGTGAGAAGGGAATAATGGAGTGTAGACAGGTGCAGAGAGTGCAAACGCACACGTGGTCGCATGTCTGAGTGAGAGAGAGGTAGGCTTAGAGACCGGGATTAAGAGAGGGAGAGAGGAGAGGAAGAGAACATCATCTGATATAAAGAACGAGCAAGCTACATATACAAAAAGGACATGCGAAAGGACAGAGCATAACTCATGAAAAGTAGAAGAAAAATGCCTCAAACTTTCTCTACAATTGTCTTAATAACTTCCGTTCATTTGACTTCACTTAAGCTTTGGTCATAACCGTAACAATTACAAATATAATCAAGGCACTTTCTTGTTTCCCCTGAGGGATCTCTGCTCACATTGTATGAGACAGTATCTCAAATGATATGGCATAGCATGCGTATCACTACCATCTAGGTAATATTTATTCACTTGTGAGTATTTTTCTAAAACAACTATTTTTTTAACAAAACGTTCCATCCAAGTGGATTCATTGGAATTAGACCAAGTCTTTTCTCCGTAATCAAAAAGACTACATAGAAAACTGTATTTCCATGTAAGAAAAGTAGCTATTTTCTGCAATTTTGCCAACAAAGGCGCCAATTATTTGTTATTTTAAAATCGCTTCTACGGGACGAATGCACAAAGATCTGCTCGGATACAAAAAGTATCCGAACAGATCTTTGTCAGAAGACATCCGCTAAACAGCCCTGATGCTAAAAAGACGAGCTTCTCTCGGATTGAAGCTCTTCATAGAGCGCTCTTTTTTCGGGACGAATGCTTTTATTCACGTGAAACACTGAAGCGCATCACGTGAAGTATGGCCTTAAATGTGTGCAGAAATAGCAAAAGATTGCGAAGGGTGGGAAATGCAGTTTTCTCGTCAACTACGAATGTTGTGAAATGAATGAGTGAATGAATAAATAAATGGAGAGAAGCAATCTGTGAATAACAAATAATTGGCGCCTTTGTTAGCAAAACTGCAGAAAAGAGCAACTTTTCTTACATGGAAATACAGTTTTCTGTGTAGTCTTTCAACAGAATAACGTGTTGCATAATATTTTTGATCTCCTCATGATTATTGAAGCACTATTTTGTTTCCATTTCCACTGACTGAAATGAGTTTTTGTTCTCCTAGTCTAAATAGTTCCCTTGGCGTGTCGACCGTTTATCAAACCTTTTGAATGAAGTTGTATTTCATGTTCCTTTGAAGTTTTCATTGAGCGTGATTTGCCAAGAAGCCACCCACGTATATTTTCTGTTCCTAAACTTTGTTGTGAGATTCCGCGTTGATGTCATCAAGCGGAAAATGAACCCATCTACCAACTTAACTCTAGGTTCCGAGAATAATTCATTACATAATTTTCTACTGCTGCTGTTGATGACTGATTCTCATATAACTTTATAACCCGAAAACAAAAACAATCCATGTCACCGAAAACGAAAAATTAAAAAAGAATTCACTCTATTTGAATTGAACTGAACACGGAACTTTGTTGTGCTATTGCACACGCTAGTGGAAATAACAAATTGACGATACTTAGAATCAATTTTGGATTGCCGTCTGATAAAATGGTACTTAGGAGCCAGTAACTCCAGATCAGTCACCAAATCGGCTAAAAGAACCAAATTCAGGAGCCAGCCAGTAGAGCCAAGGGATTAGAACGCAGCTAAATATCAGCCACTGCTAACTTTCAAATAAAAATACCTTCCAACTATGTGCAAAGTGGAAAGTATTCCGAAAAGATGAAGTCCTTTTCTTCGAAAATTATCGCCATAAGTACCTCTGAGGGCGACATCTTACAGCGCACGCACTTCAACTACATCCCCTGACCCTCTTAAAGTCAAAAAGTTGATTAAATTGTTTGCCTTAACAGAACCCAAGTATTAATTTTAACCGAAACCCTATTCTACCTCAAGCATATAATAAATTATATCAATGTATAGTTACTTTCGCTGAGATGACGTTTCTAAAACGCGTTTGAATCCCACCGTCTTGAAAACTACTCATTTTTCCGCATTCAAGAGAGGGAGAAAGAGAAAGAGATAGAGAGAGAACTACAGTTGTGAGATCTATCCCGGTCCCGTTTAAAGTCAAAATTGGACATTGCTATCCGACGAACCAGAAGGTAAGACAACCAGATGTTAGCGAATTAACACAATGAGAGGGCTTAGAGGAAGATGCGCCAGACTGTGCACGCTGCCAATGAGGACAAGTCTGTGGGCGCCATTCATATAGCTGACTTGGCTCTAAGGTAGGTCAGGCGAAATTATTCGTTGTTTTCTCTTCATCAATTAAATAGAAAAAGAAGGGAATTAATTACCTTTGCGGTGTATTAATACCATGGACAATAACTCAGGCAGCTTCTTGCACGTGATGATTCCATTGATGGTTTAATCAAAGCTTCGAAGATTGAAAAAAGGTTCCATAACATTTCGCATCACGAAATTTCGCACTGCGACAACTCGCACCCGGATTTCGCCATATTTATTTCTCCAAAGCTCTAATTATGTGACTGGTCGTTGTATACGGTCTCCCGAGAAGCCGTACGGCCTCGTTAGCATAATCTTTACTATTATATAATATAAATTCTGATGAAAAAATACATGGAAATAGTTCGATTGTGAAATTTAGGGTGTATGTTGTCATGGTTCGAAATGACGTGATACCGAAAAACAGTGAGTTGAAATAGGAATTAAGAAAAATCAGTTCTTAAGCCCGATTTTGATCCTCCGAGTAGAACTCATACTCTTTTTGAAGTGTGAATGAAGTGTAAAAATCAATATCACAAGGTGCATTTGGATGTTCGCAGACCGGAAAAAACAGATTAGGCCTGCTTGGGAAAGGCTTTCTTGACTGAGGTCAGTGTCGCATTAAATTCCAGATTACGATTTGTAAAGCGACAAATTTGTCTTTGAGTTCTAGTGGAAAGGTTTTCTGTCACAAGAGTTAGATGTGATATCACGTGGAACACATAAATATGGATTTGTATCCACAGCTTTTGACTTTTAGACAAATTAAATATAGCTGTCATGAGTGCGTGCCAAACACATGACAACGTTCATCTTTTTTATATGATACTCTTCCAATCCCGAATGGGAACAAGTTATCAGTTCATATACGCGTTGATTGGTTAAACAGATATATTGATTGGTTAAACAGATATATTGATTGGTTAAACAGATATCAAAAAGCTGATTTCGAATCATAATTTTTGTTCAGCCACTTCTCGTATTGGACCACTGAGACATTTAAATCAGAATGACGCGTAGAAGTGAATTCGAAATACTAGCAGAAGCTAGTAAGTACTAGCAGAAGCTAGTAAGAATGCTAATTGAGCGAAGCGTTTAGTGTGTTTGAGTGCTGAAAAGCTATGAGTACTATGTATGCCTTCTCATTCCAAAGTACATTTCAAAGTAGAGTATGATTATAAATAGCGAATCTCTCGGTGAAAAAACCTTAGTTCATACAGTTATTCTCTTAGTGATATGTGCTCGCTTCTAGATTCTTACCTTAACTCAATCGGTAAATCAGTAGAATATCCGGCTTTGAGGTCTGCGCCAGTGACTGGCTTGCTGCCCGGCTCAATTGGCGGTTCTTTTTCAAGCGCTCCTCTATAATCATCTTTTCATTAGCAAAGTTTCAACTAATCTAAAGTAGGATTTGGACATCTCGAGACCCCCCAACCCGATTTTTTTTGATTCCCGCTTTTCTGAGTTCTACGTTTTTCCTCTTACTACTCCAAGGTCACGATCAAAAATGGCATTCTTCGTGAAGTTTAATGAATAATCGCACTTGAAGTCAGTACATTGATTATAGGTAAAGATAAAACTGAACTAAAAAATTGTATCTAAGTGAAGAATGCTGGGTTCTGAAATTGATCCTACCATTGAGCACATAATTCTAGAGTCTTCTCATAGTGGAAAACGCTTAGTTCTACTATATTTTCCACTCAGTGGAGAACGTTTAGTTATAGAGCCTGCTCCACTTTAGAATGCTTTTATCTGGGATCTTTTATATTTAAAACGCTTGGATATCGCCTTTTTTTCAGTGAGTATAGCTTGTTTTTGAATGATTATTTCATAGAAACTTGGTTTATGCCGTTCTCTTTCATAGAAACTTGGTTTATGCCGTTCTCTTTCATAGAAACTTGGTTTATGCCGTTCTCTTTCATAGAAACTTGGTTTATGCCGTTCTCTTTCATAGAAACTTGGTTTATGCCGTTCTCTTTCATAGAAACTTGGTTTATGCCGTTCTCTTTCATAGAAACTTGGTTTATGCCGTTCTCTTTCATAGAAACTTTGTTTATGCCGTTCTCTTTCATAGAAACTTTGTTTATGCCGTTCTCTTTCATAGAAACTTGGTTTATGCCGTTCTCTTTCATAGAAACTTGGTTTATGCCGTTCTCTTTCATAGAAACTTGGTTTATGCCGTTCTCTTTCATAGAAACTTGGTTTATGCCGTTCTCTTTCATAGAAACTTTGTTTATGCCGTTCTCTTTCATAGAAACTTTGTTTATGCCGTTCTCTTTCATAGAAACTTGGTTTATGCCGTTCTCTTTCATAGAAACTTGGTTTATGCCGTTCTCTTTCATAGAAACTTGGTTTATGCCGTTCTCTTTCATAGAAACTTGGTTTATGCCGTTCTCTTAATGTGGAAACTTTGGTTCAAGGACATTCTCTTGATAGAAGCGTTTCATATTGTGGAAGAACAATGTTTATGAAATCTGATCTCGTGCATCTCATGGGAAGATTAGTTGTGGCTCTCTAGAAGCACTCCCGAATCGCATTCGGTAATAAGAAAACCCATTGGATTTTATAAATCCGATATATTCTCTGGTTACACGGATTAGAAACATTAAATAATCTCAAAGCTTATTTCTACGTAACCCTGAAAAAGTTAACGCATTAACACGAGGACGATTGCAAAGGATAAAGGACTAATTTGGGCTCAAAATTTCTGAAAATTTTTCAGATTTTTTCTACAGCAGGTGTCGAGATTTTCGATGAATATCCATGAAACCGTTTATTTTCAACAAAAAACTCTAACCATAAAATACTGTAATTCTCGGGTTTATCTAATACAAATGGTAGTTCTTTCATGTAAGGGAGGGGGGATTCATAGCCAGATCTCCTAAAAAGCTTCCCAGCGCTTACGAATCAAGACGAGCGAGAATAAACCATCTATACCAATGGGTTATTAACTAAAAAGCTGCGCCAAAGTTTAGAAAAAATTAGAGTCAATGTTGACATGAACGATTGAATAAGTACTAATGGGAAGAAATAATTTCAATCGATTGAATAAGTACTAATGGGAAGAAATAATTTCAATCGATTGAATAAGTACTAATGGGAAGAAATAATTTCAATCGATTGAATAAGTACTAATGGGAAGAAATAATTTCAATCGATTGAATAAGTACTAATGGGAAGAAATAATTTCAATCGATTGAATAAGTACTAATGGGAAGAAATAATTTCAATCGATTGAATAAGTACTAATGGGAAGAAATAATTTCAATCGATTGAATAAGTACTAATGGGAAGAAATAATTTCAATCGATTGAATAAGTACTAATGGGAAGAAATAATTTCAATCGATTGAATAAGTACTAATGGGAAGAAATAATTTCAATCGATTGAATAAGTACTAATGGGAAGAAATAATTTCAATCGATTGAATAAGTACTAATGGGAAGAAATAATTTCAATCGATTGAATAAGTACTAATGGGAAGAAATAATTTCAATCGATTGAATAAGTACTAATGGGAAGAAATAATTTCAATCGATTGAATAAGTACTAATGGGAAGAAATAATTTCAATCGATTGAATAAGTACTAATGGGAAGAAATAATTTCAATCGATTGAATAAGTACTAATGGGAAGAAATAATTTCAATCGATTGAATAAGTACTAATGGGAAGAAATAATTTCAATCGATTGAATAAGTACTAATGGGAAGAAATAATTTCAATCGATTGAATAAGTACTAATGGGAAGAAATAATTTCAATCGATTGAATAAGTACTAATGGGAAGAAATAATTTCAATCGATTGAATAAGTACTAATGGGAAGAAATAATTTCAATCGATTGAATAAGTACTAATGGGAAGAAATAATTTCAATCGATTGAATAAGTACTAATGGGAAGAAATAATTTCAATCGATTGAATAAGTACTAATGGGAAGAAATAATTTCAATCGCGGCAGAAAAGATCCTCCAATTCAACGCCTAACTCTTCACAAATTCTACATTAAAACTCTGAAAAAGTGTAATCTTACTAGAAAGTTCCTAATATTTTCTTAAGGAGCGAGATTCCTTTACAAGGCCGAGCTCACTCTAATTATTCATCGAGAGCTGCCTGAAGACCAAATTTATTTTCAAAAACGTTCGAATTCTTTAGAAGCCGGGTTGAAGTATTTTCCACAGCAATTTTCATGTGTCAAACCAATTACGAGCTGATGTACGTGGATATAATTAAATGATTCAAAAACCGTTGTATTATTGAAATCATTGCAAGGAAATAAACTTACCGACAGTTATTTGACCTTAATGCTCCTCGATGTTTTTGTAGAAAATTTATGAGAAATAATCCTTTCAACCACAATTAAAAGTTTTTTCTCTGTTGTTTAATACAACTTCCAAAGATTCGACTTGGAAGTAGTTCATTCAGTACAGCTATAACTTGGAGAGATTTATCCAATTAAACCTTTATTATTTTGTATTTCAACCGCTTTTTATCATGAGTTTTTTTTCTCGATTTCATGCCATAACCTCTAACAGGATGGGACATATATAACTTTGTATTGCAATAAAAAGAATGCTAAGTCCGTCAGATAATTTATTTCAGCTACTGTCTCATTAAAAGCCGTGTCAATGGTACTCATGTTTTTTGAACAAAGGTTAGGATCCCATCGCCTTCTATAAATTCTCTTTCGTTTAATTTCTGGATATTAGTTGTTTTATTGACTATTTTTTAATGAAGACAGAAAATTTTTATTGCAAATTGGAGACCAGCTTTTATTGCAAATTGGAGACCAGTTTTAAATGGAAATTGAATCAAAGCTTATCTCTATATTTTTACTTTTTCAATAGTTTTTGTTTTCACTGAGCGTGTTTACCAGAGAATAGCCTACCATAAGCTGAGCTCCACCGTAACCAAAGCACACCGCAAAACAAACTCACCTCCATCATTGTCAGTGCCATATCAAATTTCTTCCCTAACGAATGCATGTGAATTAGTAAGGAATTTAACAAGGAAGAAATACTGTAGACACTTGATCTTTGACCCATTCCCTTCAAAATGATAAGAGACAAGCAAAAGAAACTATCAGACTGTTCACATGACCGGGAGATGTCTAATCATGCTCGCATTAACTCGGTGAACCTAATTAGAAACACTTGACTAGCCTCCCCTCCTTTCCATTCTCCGCCGACCCCATCATTATTTTTTTAACATGTGCTTAGAACCATTTCGCAAACAAAATTAAAACTTGTAATAAGATTTGTTGAAATTTCATAGCAAAAACTCAAATAGTTTTTACAGAGTGTTTCTTCAATGAAAACAGAGCAGCTTGACATACGCATTGTATCAACCCTTTTATAGAGAACAACACTTAGATTCTTAATTTCATTGTAATCGAGTTGACTATTGCAGTTAAACCCCCGCATCATGTTTCGAGGTTGGTTTGCTTGCTTCGAAAAACTCTTCTAGGACAGTTTCAACAAAAGCCATCCTCAAATCTTAGACACACATGTAAGGAAAGGTTGAGAACAATTATATACAATTTGATATATAAAACAGCGAATGATGGAACACTTGGGTGTAATCATCTTTTGTCATCGACAACAATCAAATCAACGAGACGACTTCAGATGCTGCACAGTGGAGGCGATGCGTCGCCAAGGAGTCTGCGCGCGTCGGACCAATGTTGATAATGAAGATAGGGAGAGACCTTATATGGGCATGCAACACGAATCGGTAACCAGACATCACCTCCAGAGAGGAGCCCAGAACTAAGAGACCGTCCGAATCTTCTATCTGGACAAGGACAACCATTTAGTTATACCTTACGAATCTTCTAATGACAATAAGTCAACACAAAGATTGAGTTCCAGAAGTCCTCGGGTTTTCTCTCCCCTTTTTTCGAATAAAATCTACATACAAGATTTACGAACAATGCTGTCAAAACGAAGAAATTTGAACTTTTTTTGTAAACCATGAATCAATTTTTTTTAATATGTAATGAGTTTTCATAAGACTTTTTCCTTTTTGTGCTAATTTATGAAGAATTATGTACATAGTCTACCGGGCTCAATTGGCCTTTATTCTTGGTCGTTCTCAAGCACTTCTTGTTGAATGCATAGCTGCAAGCTTGACAGTTGAGCTCGTAGCCTACGCGCCTTATACAGCTTAGGACCCTTATACAGCTTAGGACCCTCTACATACTTAGGTCCTTTTTCCAGTTATTCATGTGTCCAGCAGCTGCTGGGGAGACACAGATCAACTTTGGAAAAAGCAGATAACATCCAGATTACATCCCCAGGAATGCAGCTAAAAGTACGGCGTAATTTTTTCTTTAGACAGGATTTGGGAGTAGGGAAGTTTGCTTCTCAGCTCACAATAAGTCGCTTTGCTCGTGCAAGTCTGAACATTTCGTAAGCTGTTGCTCGTTTATTTTGAGATTCCTGCATGTTCGCTAGTTACTGTTTTCTGCATATTTTTATGAATTCGGAAAAAAACAACTTTGGGCTTCCTTTTGGCTTTTTTTCCTCAGTAAACATTGAGATTAGTACCCCATTAACCCCTGCAACCCCCCCTCCCCCGCCCTTTTACCAGTGAATTGGCCGAATGAAATTATAACACTAATTACACTGCAAAAACGCAGAAGTGAAAAACAACTTTTTGGTAGCAGGTGTCGACAGTGGAACGGGGGACGTTGTCACCGAAGAAGACCACGTCTGTCTTCAGAATTCCCTTGCATTTCTCGCAAGATGCCGTACTGAGAATTCAAAAATCCCATCAACTCAGAGACTAAATTCATGTAACATCTACTTACTTAACTTTTTTCAAGCCTTGTAACATTGAGACACATAAAATTTGAAAGCGTTCCGATATAGTATTTACTATAGGGCTAGTGTAGTTAAAAGGAAAACATAGAACGTTGACGAACGATTTTTTTCCTCTGTGAGATCTTAGTTCAAACTGCATACATACATATACAACGGATTGGATATTTTTTTAAAATTCAAATCACAAGTGTCAAAACTCTAGAATTTATGAGCTCCATATTGGAATTACAGTGAATTTTCCACTTGATTAATGTTCTTTTCTATGTTTGAGTACTGTTATTGAAAGATAACGTGTATGAGTCTGGTTTCATGAGAGTGAATCAATTCTAATTTGCGAATTTTAGAAGCTGTGTCTTGACTTCTCTAGACCTGTTTTACGCGAAGTAGACCGATAATTTTCGTGATTTTAAAGAAGGGGGATGGAGGGCTGTGAAGCAGCAGAGAGACAATAAAATTCAGAGAGCTTCAAGCAAAAAACTCACAAAAAGAAGCAGTTCAACAGTTTATGAGAGAACACATAAAAGCAGCAAAGAAATCAGATGGGGATCTTTTCTTGAAAGCCTCTTCAAGTCCAAAACTTTGATGAACAAATATACTTGATACTATAATGAAGATAGCTTGCAAAAAATATTGTAATATGTAGATGATTAACTATTATGTGTTCGCCGATTTTGAGATCGCGGTCACTGGTGAATTATTTTAGTATACGCTATACGCTGACTTTTTTGCTGAGGTTAGTATATAAAACGGTAGTATACGCTGATTTTTATGCTGAGGTTCTCAAGTTTAATTCCAACCCCGGAAGGATTCGAAGAGTTTGAGAGAATAAGGTTGGGCTTACTCAAATTCAACTCTATTCTCCATTACAAACTAGCAGCAACTTAGTGAGCAAACACTGGTTCTACCAGATTCGGAATGTTCTCATCACCGGAAAGCGCGTACATTGTAGCGAAGTGGAAATAAGTGCGAGGCAGATTATTACTCACCGGAAAGTTTCTTCGGCCCCGTCAAGCAGTTCGACATCGCCATCGGGGCGAATCTGAGTGACGCAACCACTTCCTTCCCAGCTCTCATTCAACTCTGACAGCTTCTTCTGCAGTTCCTCCCTCCAACACCATAAGTTCTGCTGTTACTGCGCCCTTTCAATATATTTGTCTGAATAAGTTACTTCTAGAATCTCCGATTACTGACTCTTGTTCTGAAATAAGTTAATGCAACAAAAAAGCTCTAAAGGACTACGGGGGGACTACAGTATGCTCTCTCTATAGGAATACAGTATGCTTTTGATTGACAGGTAAATCTTCTAGTAATATTGAATTGAATTGAATTAAATTGTTTTATCACACAGTGTATGATAGAGTATAATAGGTTGATACTCAAAATACTAAAAAATAATACTCAAAAAGGTTGACTTTAGCCTTTGAAAAACGCACAGAGACCCACATCAGGTTGCTTGTTCGCATGACCAGGTAAATATGAGGGCATGCCCAATCAAGGCTTACTGCGGAAGATGAAATAGAAAGTCATCAATTCAAAACTTAAGAGCACCAAACCGACTTCGAAAAATTGAGCCTTGAAGAATAAAGTGATAGTTGAAAACTTCGCCGGATTTCTTTGCCTGCCTTCCCGTGGTGTGAAAGGAACTCTACGCGGACCTTAGGGACTCCAAACTATACCAGACGACTTCCCTTCCCTAAAGAACAAACGGGAAAAGTAGACTGATTTCAGTCCTCAGTGAAGGAAAAAAGAAGAGGGAAAAAGACAAGAGAAAAGCTGACCGGGATAGGCTGAATCCACACTCCATGCACTTCACTCTCCACCCAGTGCCGTGCAGTTCACTCATTTGCTCCGAACCTGCTCTGTAAGCGGCAAAGGCTGTTGAGAGAACGAGGAAGAGAACATTTGAAAGAGGGCCTTTGTAATCCATTGTCTTATACAGTACCGTGCAGAAGTATAAAAAGAGTATATTTGAGTATATTTTGTCGTATAACTTTTCTGTTTTTGCGCCCACTGGCGCAATTTATTTATATGTTGTGTAGCTCGTGACTCACATCATACTGTTACAAAATGGAGCCGTTTCCGGTAAAGCAGAACAGCTCAGCAATTTTTTTCTGAAAACAGTATTTTTCGAGATTTCTGAAATATGTTCTTGTTTACTTGTTTCTTTTTATTGCAATGATCTTGGTGGCCTCTATACCACAAAGATGCCAGACAGTCACTCACTGATGATGATCAGAAAGATGCAAGACATTCACAAAGATCACAAAGATGCAAGAAACACTTTAAAATATACTTTTTGGTATACTTCTGCACGGTACTGTATAAAGAGAGAAGGGGGGGGGGGGAGTCGTATTAGAAAATATTCTGATATGTACAAGTGAAACCTTTTTTTTTAAATTCAACTATTTTATGCGACAAAAAAAAGAGATTTAATTAATTGGAGTTGTTTCATTCAATTACAATATAGTTTCATAACTTGGAAGTGCAAAACTGCTGTTTCGGATCAACAGTCTTTCTTTTCTAGTGTTTTACCTTGAGTTCCGAAATTGATAGATTTTTGTTTGCTGTTATCCTTGGAAGGAAGCAGTGAGTTAATAAAGCAACCAGACTCATTTCGAGACCGACTTTTACTATTTAGGAGTCTTTCATTTCTCGACACCCAAATAGACGATGAGGAGTATCTTTCAGCCGCTTAAAATTGTAACTATAACATGTCCAAATTTTTATAGAATTGAATCACCGCTCAAATCTGTTCATTATTCGTCAAATCATTCAAGAGTTGATTACTTTAGTATCATAACACTATTCTCAGATGAAAGACTTTCTGCGAGGGATAAATGGATCAAAAAGGATAGCAAAACATGGCATTAAAAGAGACAGACTAAAAAATTTGAATTGAAACATCCAGAGCGCAGTGGATTTGACTCAAAATCCTTACTCGGAAGTGGATTTGACTCAAAATCCTTACTCGGAAGCAACAAAATTTACCCGTGTTTTTTAAGTATTTTCGCCTACTCCGCTCAGAACATTAAAACTTATTTTTTTGGCATTCAACTGAGTAGGTGTAAATAGAGAATGGCACGCGGGGATGTTTTGGCTTTATCCAAATATGTCTAGATGAAACTTTCTCCGAATATGTATAGATAGGAAAGACATAAAAAGAAAGAGAGAGAGAGAGAGAGAGAGAGAGAGAGAGAGAGAGAGAGAGAAAGAGAAAGAGAAAGAGAAAGAGAAAGAGATAAAGACAGAGTTATAAAAGAAAGAGAGATAGATAGAGAGAGACAGAAGAGATAAAGAAAGAGAAAGAAAAAGAGAAAGAGAGAAAAAGATAGAAAAAAACAGGTCTTCAATTGTTGTTCAAGATATTCAATTTTCAATTTAAACGCTTTATCAAGATCAACAAGCCACATCGGGAATAAAACATCATCGATTATGGGATCTGAGCGTTGAGCGGAGGTTGAGCGAGGCAAGCAGTAGCGATCAAAGTGCTACACTTCCTCTTCTGTCGCTCATCATGGCGCTACGATCCCGGAGCGCCAAATCTTCTCGGGAAAGGACTCTCACAGACGCCCCCTCGCACAATGAAGAACAACCTCGTGTTGAGCTGCAAGAAGACTGTCGAAGCCGCGAAACAGATGTCAAAGGATCCGAACAATGGTAAATCAGTCGCAAACATCGTACACTCGATGATGGTCTCAAACGAACTCCAATCGTTGAAGGGTGCCGTCATCCTGGGAGGCAGACCTCCACCCGCTTATCCAGGAAGAAGAGAAGGAGTTACCCCGCAAGACTAGATGCACGCTCAGCCAGCTCCGCTCGGGATTCAGCAGATTCATCAACAACTACCTCCACCGCATTGACGAATCCATCCCCGACGTGTGTCCCGATTGCTCTTCCGGACCTCACGACGTTTGCGCATCTCTTCAACTGCCCATGCCACCCGAACGCGCTGTCTCCAATCGACCTCTGGACCAAGCCGCTGGAGGTCGCAGCGTTCTTGAAGATATAAGAAAAAAAGAAGAACAAGAAACGAAGAACACAGATGTTCCTCGAAGCCGGCTACATCCGGCAACAACAACAACATCTCTTCATCACGTTGCTTTGTGAGCGTTTTTTCCACGCCGCGGAATTCTTCAGGGCGAATTCCCCTAAAGAGCTCACAGAAACGTTGATCTACTCAGAAAGAGAGAAAGTGTGCAATTCCAGCCTTGTTGAGTAATTTTCGCCCAAGAAAATCTTTATTTTATTTGTTATCTGCCAGAGGAGAACGCGTGCGACTCCAGCCCCCATTGAGGTGTTTCCTTCCGATATCATTTCTCAACGCTCGATTCGATAGAGGAGAGTAGTTCCACTACTCTCCACGAGTAATCCCTTCGAAAATTGTAATTCTCTTAGTCAAGAGCGTCATGGTGGAACGATGCCGGATAGGCCTGAGCTAGGCACCATGAAATACCTCAGCCGATAATACGTTGTACTCCTATCAATGAACTAACACGCAAATCTAAACCTCTTGCTTTTCTTTATTCCGTGGAAGACTAAAGCTCCCACTCGCAATTCAGATTCATATTCAATATGATTCATATTTCCAGCCGGAATTAATTTCCAGTCCAAAAGCCTATTACATGAAAACGTAGTTTCGACGAAGTTAGCCTTCACAATCTTCAGCATTACCATAGGTAAACTGCGCCAACTGGTAAAAATTTTCTCAAGGCGATCGATATTCTGAAGTCCTACCTCAATAAACACAAAAAGAATTTCTCGAAGAAAATCATTTTTAACTTTCCCAATTAAAAGTTTCATCAGTAATAACTTAGCACGAAAGTGTTTTTTTTCAAGTTAGTAAAAAAATTTCAATTTACTTGGGCGAACGAAATATTGAAAAATTAACACATATTTTATCATGATTCATTATATTCATAGGACTGCAAAGCACATCCATGACTTTTTTGAGGAAAATTTCGCTCGAAATAACAGTTCTCCAAGCTAATTGCTTGCCGGAAACAACAACGACGTATGTCTTTCCCGGAAAAATACCGGCTTGTGTGGATCGTTTTCGCACTCATGATTTCTCTCCTTGCAGAAGTCTATGGATGCGTTGCTCTAGATGCCGTGGAATAAAGCCACCCAGCTGAGTCTTCTCCGCCTACTCGAGCTGTTAAATGGCATTCTTACATTAGCTATCAAATCCTCCAGAAACGGCTACTCAGAGAAAAAACCAGAGTTTATAGAAAATACTACATTCCTGGAAAACGCTGCTCATACAAAAAATCCCGGTTCCATTCATCTTGTAATTATTAGGGTTATCGTAAATTAAATAAATGATAATAATAATTGTTATTATTTCTGTTTGTTTTCGTAAATGAAATAATACTGAAATATATGAATAATATTCGAACACAATAAAAGGTAACAATATTTCAAAACAATAGAACAAATTTTATCCTATACTAAAAAAACAATAAACCGCCATAAACTCCAGGCAAAAAAGTGTAGCATTCGTTATGTTGTCGCCAGCTTTAGACTGTTCGATAGAATTGCGGGATTGTCCGAAAATTCGAAATTTTGGGAAGAAAGTGGGAACGGGTAAATTTTGGTCTGTTACAAAACAAGTAGTTAATATCTATTCATAAAATTTGTCTTTATCTACTGCTGTTTTTATTCATTTTTAATCTTTTCCAAGGAATAAACTATGATGTTTAATCACATGTTCCGGGCTTATTCTTTCACTTCACACGCTTTCTAATCTTGATAAAAAATTATTTTAATGATCGGAACTTACCTCCTCTCCGGTAAAACTTATTTGTCTGGATTTCATTTTATAACAAAAAATTTCAAATTTTCTCTTTTCTGTTTTTTAAACGCAATTTCAAAAGATTTGCCTCAAAATTATATTTTTACTAAACTCATAAGAAATAGTTTTATAAAAAGATCATCAAGGACTAAATCAATTTAAAATCCCACCAAAAAGCAATCAATACTCAAGAGAGTCGCTATGAGTACACGGATTTCGATACTTTTTTTAAAGTTCAAATGAACTTATTTCCTTTGAATTTCACCGTGTGGGTGTCAACTAACTTAGCGTGGAGTCCATCCACATTCTGAGTGATGAGCCAGGAAAACTTGTCAGATCGCTCCCATGAAGCTATGGTAAAGTGGGTCTTGTTCGGATTAGCGTCCCGGAAACGAGGCCATGCGAGGAAGTTCCTCGCCCAGTACCTAAGAAAAACATTAGAAAAGGCCAACAAGTAAATTTGTTTTCTGATAGGTTTTAAAACTTTCAAGTGGGGACCTTTTCGAAAAACTATTAATTAATATGCTAAGAGTTGAACGAATCCAGCAGGGTGTTTCTTAGCACCCGCACAACTTTTTTCAAGCGCATATTTTTTTTTAAATTTCAGATTAATAACATTAAATTTCTCCAATGATTTAGACATTCCCTACGAGAAAACCGAGAAAAAAATTTTCCAAGCGCACTGATTTCAATGTTTTTCGGGGGGTTCTGAAAAGCGCATAGATTTTTTTATCCGCAGTGCGGGTCAGAGAAATACCCTGGAGTCCAGTGAGAATGGAAAATAGGTACCTTTGTCGAGCTTTTGCAGACCGCATGAAGTCCTCATGAAGCATTGGCCGATGATTGGTGCGAGCGTAGAGGCCGACTTCAGCCGAACGGTAGTCCGGGATTCCTGTGAACAATTCGAACCTTGGTAGTTATAATTCACGCAGCATTTTTTAAATGGAAAATTTACATCACTGAAACGTTAAATTTTCCAGAGAATGTGCAATTTCTGCACACAACAAATCAAAAACATTAAATTTAACAAGTAATATAAATATTGTTGTGTAGACAATAAGAGAAAAATCAACTGTTCTGCAGATTAGTCACCAATTCTGAAGTTCTCCAACAAAAAAAAAACCGGTTTCTATAAAATTAATCGGTTTCGACTCAGAAGTCTATTATGAAGAGCTGTATAAAGTCTTTAGGCTCTTATTCCCTGATGGGCATACCATGTGTCTTATCTTGCAGACATTGGCACGATGCTTTTTTCATTAAATTTTTGGGTTCTTTATACTCATGGGCATACTAGACGCCAGACAGTGCAGAGTGGAATTTTTTATACGGTCTCGTTCGCCTAAGCCGTACGGCCTCGTTGGCGTAAACTTTTGCCTAAGCGTTTTTTTATGTAAAATTTTTTTTTTGAAAAAATTTTTTTTTCAAGAACCGGAGTCCCTGTGGCTCAAAATGATCACCTATGAAGAAAATTTTCGAAACCGTAGCGTTTAAAGCCATTTTTTTCGTTTAGTATTTCGATGTCTGCAAGACAAGACAGGGTATGCTGCCCTACAGGGAATAAGAGCCAATTTTTGATACGGTCTCGTTAGCCTAAGCCGTACGACCTCGTTGGCGTGAACTTTTACTAAGCCTGAGCTTTTTTAATGTAAAAATAATTTTTTATGTAAAAATTTTTTTCAAGAACCGAAGTCCCTGTAGCTCAAAATGATCACCTATGAAGAAAATTTCCAGAACCATAGCGTTTAAAACCAATGTTTCGTCCAGTATGCCCATAAGAGAATAAGAGCCAACTAAACGTACCAGATTCGGTAGAGATGCCCGCTCCTGTCAGCACGACGAACTTGTCGACATCACGCAGCCTCCGGAGAAATTCCCGCAGGGCTGTTTCAGTGGGCTTCGCATACGAAGGAACAAAACGCAGCTGATTCATGAAACTTTATTGTTTTTCTATTTGCTTTCTTATTTATGGTTCCGGTCGCAGTAAACAGTTGAAGCCTCAATCTCATAGGGTCAACTCGAGCAGACTTTAGGCCATTACTTTAACTCTTCAGAGTTTATCGGATTAATGTTGACCATAACTGATAGATATTTGAGTTATTTTTATTCAAAAAAACTCATTCGAGAAAAAACTGGATTATATATCAATTGATATAGAAATAGAAAACATATAATCCCAATCTCTCGAAACTATAATAAAACTGTTCATGTCAGTAAGAAATTTCCCGCGGTGGCGTGGATTAGTAATTAACGGGCGTGAAGGGCGTGAGAGGCGTGGCTTATTAATAGCCCATTACGTGCGTTTTTTGAAGCCTTACTCATCCGCCACAAGTTTTTTTCCGATGGCTGTCATAGCTTATGCACTTGTTTTGTAAACGCGCGAAACAGTGAATTTAGGGGGGGGGCTTTCATCCATACCTATATCGGCGGTCATGGATAGCCCTTCATCATTTCATTCAACGTCTCCCAGTTTCTCCGCTTTCCTAATAGAAGAGACAAGAGAATAATGAGCAGTGAAGAAATCTCGAGTTATGCAACTAATTTTTTCAAACTCAAAGGGGAGATTAATCGCTACATAAAAGAAGCTTCAGATGAAATGCATTTGAACCTGACAAAATTGAAATGCATTTGAAATGAAATGCATTTGAACCTGACAAAATTTGTCGTTGAAAAAAAAGGCGACAGGAGCTTATTAAGATGAATTCACATGCAAAAATCAACTTTTCTTCACTTTAAATTTCGATCTGGATACTGATGGATAAGGAATTTTTTGTAGACGTTTCGTGATCAAGAGCAAACTTGTATGTACAACGCCATATTTGCAATAGTGCGTCCTTTCCGGGAAGTGCTAAGATGGCTGAGCCCGGGGGAGGTTCGATGATCACTGATATGAGAGTGCCTGGGACAGTCTACGGTTGATAAGAAGACAGAGCTTCGTCGGCTGCCCTTCCAACCAGTAACTTCCCTTCTCCCTTTGATATCATTCTGGCCTTACCACGTGTTGTTAGTTGGTGTAAAGACATTCTCGTAAGAGATACAGAGAGAAAGAGAGAGAGAGATAGATAAATAGGAAGAGAACAAAAAGAGAGAGGAAGGAAGAGGGAGAGAGAAAGAGAAAAAGAGGTAGAGAAAAATAAAGAAAGGATAAGAAATATGAAGAGAGAGATACAATAGAATGGATTAGATAGGGAGAGGAAGCAGAAGGAATTCCTCCCTGATTGAATGCTTTCTGGGATTTCTCAGCTGTTAGCAAGTCCTCTCTATCACATCAGTCGCGATGAAGTGTTCATCTAGCGTTGCCTTTGTTCCGAAATGTAAAGTTTAAATAGTTCATCATCTGATGAAGTTATCATCCATCGATCTCAATTATGATTGGGGAGAGCTATGCAGGATGATGATGGGAATGCAGTCCTCCCTGGGATCAATTGGGCGCTTCGTGGAGAATCATCCGTGTGTGTCCCTTCTGCTGTCGCTCTCTCTCGCCCTCTCCTCTTCCATCGCCTTCATCCTTCTTCCGTCAGTCATCCCAGTGTCTCAATTGAGCAGTAGAAGACTGATTGGATGAGAGCATCAAATCATTTGGCCTTTTCATGTTTCCAATTTTTATAATAGTCAACATTTCTGATTAAAATTCTCTTTGAATCTTCAAAACAGCACATGAGACCTTGTTTTTTTATCAGAAGAAAGTCTTCCTGAACGATTAGATATTGCTTCTTTCAAATTTTTTCATGTTTTTTAAGCAATTATTTCTATATATTGAGTTTAGTTTTGAATTATTAGAAACCCTATTGAATAGCTCATCGCTTAGAGCGGGTGAATCTTGATGGGAAAAATTTTATTCGTCTCAGTTCAATTTAAATCGGTTTTTATTTTCTATGTTTGAAGTCTTCAAGGATGTTTCATTTGAAGCTGTACATAGCATTTGAAAGAGCTCAACTTCTGTTGAGCTTGTTAGTTAACAAATTCGCAAAATTTCCTCGACTCCTGAATACTCCGATATCACTACGACTATCTTCTCTTCGAGAATAAAAAACCTAGTCAATTGATTGAAATGCTCGGGTTTATGGGTTGACACGAGATTCTAATTCAGAAGAACACTTGTGTTGAACTTCGATGAGGGCTTCTCTGATCATGGCTCCCCTGCAGTCCAAGCAGTGGCCAGTCAGATTTCTTTCTTCCATGGAGAGGTGAGCACAGCAGTTCCATTCCTTATCAGGAGAGTCAGAAAAGAAATCAGTTCTGAGCTTTGAAATAGAGACCCGAGCTGTAGGTGAATTGAGATAGTGAGACAGTTGAATAGTTTCTGTTGATACATAGGGAGAAAAGCTCGGAGAGCGCAATCAATCAACCAGAAAAAGAAAAGGCAGTCAATCAAACTTACATGCAATTGGAAACTAGAACACTAAGCACGCTTACATGTTCTTTCTTTTTCCATATGATAGACGTCAGAAGACAAATAAAATATTTCTGAAAACATGAAACTATTATTAATCAGAAACAGCAATTGAGTTTGCAATAAAGGATCATGTGAAGAACTTGGATAAAGATATTCTACCCAATTTTTAGGGCAGACCCTGGTACATGGGACTCTTCGCAGAGCCACGGGACCCCAAAAAGGGGTCCATGATCGATTCAGAAGAGTTCGAAGAGTTCCGCACTTTTTACCGGTACCTCCAACATGACTTGGTCATTGGAGAGAGCAAGGAACAAGGAAAAAATCTGACGTATATGGATTACTGTGGGAAAATGTGCGACTTGAACGATATCCTCTTCAAAACTTATGTAAGTTATGCATTAACATGCTTGCTTTTGCATAAGAAATATTTATGTTCGTTCAGGCTATTTGGCAGCTGACCAGCTTCTTTCTCGGAACCAAGTTAGAGTGGCCAGTGACAACAGTCAGTCCAAGATGTCATTTGACCAGTTATCACCGTCACACTTAGTTGTATCTTTCATTCAGCCATTCTAAGCTTTGAGGTGACGAAGTATAAGTCCAACATCGGGAAACATTTTTTCGAGAGGAGAATTGATGAAACGGGCGAAATGACTGCAGCTGATATGACTGCCGTCTACTTCATGCTATTTGTCAACGGAACTGACATCGAGGATGGATTAGTCAGCTTCGAGCGAGCTGCGCAAGTGTAAGTGCTCTCGATAATTTGAAGATGATTCGTTAAGGAAAAGGAGAGAGATTCCTTCCGAATTTGAGAGTTCACAGCTTATAAAATACTACACCAATTCACTAAACAGTCATTAGTTAACCTATAATATAAAAACGTTTGAACGATCTCGTGAAGAGTTTGAGAATTCAATTTTTAGTGAGCAGAAAAGAGAATTTAGACAGGAAAACGTTACACTTCGTGTATAAAAAACTTTTAAGAGCACCGTTACGAACTGTACGACAATTTTGTTTGGAAGAGGCGTTTTTCAACTGTTAATAGTCCAATTGTACTCACTTTCTTGTACGAAAGCATCTTGCAGAGCAGTTAACAATCACAATGCCAATGACAGTAAGCTGACTAAGTTAACACTGCATGCTGCGACGGGAATGGAAGGAGAAATCCAGAAGGGGGTCGTTCATTCTCTTCTCTTCGCATTGGGAGGTTATTTCAAGGCTGAATTGTTAGAATAATTATATACTTCACCGTTGAGAGGAATATATTGGTTTCAACAAGTCTAGAGAATTAGGGTCAGCTATTTTGAACCAGTTTTTTTTACAGGAATGAGCTTCCTAATGCTTTGGATGGCTTTGGCCGTTTTCCAATCGGCGTACTACTACAAGAACCTGAACAAGGGCCTTGTTTTTCTGGTACCTCTCTCTCTTCTTCTTCCCGTGCTGTCCTCTCTGGCAGGCTTCTCTCTGGCCTCCGTCTTCTCTCTCACCTACAATCCACTTTTCGTACTCACCCCTCTTCTACCCCTCGCTTTAGGTGAATCTTTCCAGCAATAAAACTTTTCGCAATGTTAATTTTCTAACAGTGCTTTTTTCAGTATATCTTTAACGGGACTAAACCTCTTTTAAGAATGCAGTAAACTGTAGACAAATACTAGATACGCTCTTAGTGATTTTTTAAAACATAAATTATCGAAGAGCATTAATGACATTGAGAAAGTTTTTAGAAAATAATGAAGACTAGGGATTCAGCAGCACCTTATCAAACGTTTTTTAGACTGTCAATATTGCAAGTTCTCTCAGTACGACTCATCAAAAAAGATTTTTTCTCGATGAAAATTGGAGCATACATATGATACAGTTAGCCTAGTTTGATAATTTTAGAAAATTCATGTCATATAACTTGATTGGCTGCTTTGACTGATGATTCTATGACCAGCTGTATCTTATTATTGGCCAAAGAAGATCAGCAAAACGAATCAAGGGCGAATGGAAGAGTCGGAAGGAACAAAGAGAAAACGTGTTCTAAAAGTTGAAAACTCATACGAATCAAAAATTTAAATCACTAGCCTTTTTTTTGCATAGCGCATGAAGTTGCGCAAAGATTTCACCCGGGGTGCGGGTAAGAGAAACACACTGATGACCTGACAGCGGTTTGTTCCGAACGAATGCCGCTCAAAACACCATTGACAACGCTCTTCAAAAAGGAACTTGGGTGAATCTCACGGATTGTTCGATATCCTGAAGATTTCTGTCTGTACTGGACATTCCTAAAACAGTCAGAAAGAACCTTATCTTTGAAAAAAACGTCAAAAAAACTATGCAAACTTTGCATGCATAAGTAGATAAAAATCTCAAGCGAGAGCGGTACAGGCAATCTTTGTAGCCTTCGACAGTATCCTTCACCTCTACCCCGCATATACAATACATCGTCAAGAAGACCAGGATGTCATGGCTAAGGTGAACTCTCATTTCGTCTTCAAGAAGTAAATAACCAGTTGCTGACTATGGTCTTTTATTTTTCCAGGTGTTCGCAATCCATTTTCCTCCCATTCTCTGCAACTTCTCATCGTTTGTACCTCTTTTGGCAGGAGTTTTCCTACCGATCGAAGGCTTTTCTAATCTTTCAATTCTGCTCTCTTGGATGATTCTTTTCGAGCTCTTCTACTTGGTTATTTCTTTCAAAACTTTTCTACTTCTTTTAGGCTTCATATCGAATGAACTTTGTGCTCAGGTGTTCTTCTTCACTCCAATTCTTGTTTTGTGCAACCCGAAGCAGACTCATTTCCCCATCACAAAGGAGCTCCAGGGTTCTCCTTGTAGATCATTCAAGTCTTTCATAGGTAAGAAAAGTTTTCCCTATGTACTGAATTAGTTCATTCAATTAATATTCACAGGTAAAGTCAGAATACGTTAAGATGAGTTCAGGAGGCCTCTCAACTCTGTACACTTCTTCCCGCTTCTTGAAGCTCTTCGCGGTCACGATCTGGTCGATTCTAGCCATCATGGCTTTCATTGGTAAAACAACTTTGATTCTTAGAAAACTTTTTAACTTCCGGATACTGCCGTGAACAAAGAAATGCTTCAAAAGTTTGTTCAAAAATGGAATCAAATTGAGTCTTTAGCTTACTTTGCCAATGACTTGATCTACTATGGCACTAACAGTCAATAAGTTTCACGAGAAGTCGGAGAGATATAAACGGTTTTCATGTGTTCGGGAGAAGTCAAAAGCGGACATGGACTACAGAGACTTACTCCTACCCAACTCCCCTTCTCACAAAGGCGCTTCTATCATGACCGAGATCGTTAGTTGTATAATAATGTCAAGAATACTTCTTCTCATTCTCCTCTCGACTTCAAACCATCCCGCTTAAGTATGTGAAAACTAGCACTCAAACTGAGAACAGAAGTTATCCATTGATCGGGAGGGTTTTTTACTCAAATGTTTTAACATCTTCTTATAGAACTGATACTTGAACTTTTAGAACCGAAACCGCAAGAATCGGAACAAATTCCTTCAACTGATAACTTTTCAAAGTATGTATTGAAGGTTTGGCCAGACATGCTACAAGTGATCTTCTTCATTGAGAAGCCCCCCAATTTCGAGAACTCAGCGGAGTATACCGAGTTCATGGTTAGGAGTTGAAATGGATCACATTTTAAAGGTTTGGCCAGACATGCTACAAGTGATCTTCTTAATTGAGAAGCCCCCCAATTTCGAGAACCCAGCGGAGTATACCGAGTTCATGGTTAGGAGTTGAAATGGATCACATTATAAATTAAAGACCGGTATTCAAATTCGTTAAGTTTTCAGTTGAACAGTTAAACTGTAGTTGTGCCTTGTTAGGATGACAATTGATCACAGCAACACACGGGAAAAAAACTAGTACACCGGGAGGGGTCGAACTCAGTCATCTCACATGGTTCTAACGGGGGTGAGAGCGCGTTAACATTCATTAAAAAGAAGAGTATGAAGTCCAAAAAAAATTTTTTTTTCAAGGACTTAGAAACAAATAAATGTTAGGCAGGAAAAAAGAGAATGAAGCAAAAGAAAACAATCAAGTTCATTAGTTTGATCGTTTCCACTTTTATCTAATGATTTTTAATCTTGCTATAACTATAACTATAACTATAACTATAACTATAACTATAACTATAACTATAACTCTCTTCTTTCCTCTCTTGCCTTTTTTATTTGTTTTTTTTTTCATTCTCGGTTATATCAAATTTGCTGTGACATTCTTGGGAATGTAAAAATAAATAAATAAATAAATAAATAAATAAAAGTATCGTAAGGCAGCAAGGGGCGCAAAAATTCAAAGAAGAGAGGCTAGTAGAAAAAGTTTTCAGAAGATGGTGGATGAACTGGAGAAGATTCCGCACAACGTGGGCAAGGAGTCCAATATGATGTGGATTTCTGATTTCCTGAGGTACAGTCCTCTCCGGCCCGGACAGCACAGTTAGTCCCCTTTGTGCGTCCCGAGCTCCATTTCCTTTTTACAATTATCAAAATTACAATTACCTAACATTTCCCGAAACAGTGATGCTGTACATAAATTATTCAACGCAACGTTAATAAATTTATTAAAAAAACTATTTTTTTAAATACGTTAATACAATTTTTAGAGCCTGAAAGTTGTCTTTTCAATGGTTAAAATTTCCAATGCTCATCACGGTCACACTTATTTCTTGATTATATATATATATATATATAAAAAAAAAATATATATATATAAAAAAAATATATATATATATATAGATGGATGCTATGTCTTTTTAAATATACTACTTTGTTGGCAGAAAATGAACCTTGTCAAAAAATTATACCGTATTCAGTTTTAATTTCATAGTGTTAATAATCACTCACCGACAGGTTTGAATATGTCAAACTTCAATTCGTTCATAACAGACGACATCTACAAAGCTTGGAATTCAGGAGTGCATTACACCATGCAAGAAAAGTTACTTTTTTGAAAGTATCACACTGTGAGTTTTCGCTATGAACCTGAGAATTTTTTATAGTCAGCTTTTATGTAACCATTAGTTAATTTGTCTTTCTCACTACTCAACCCTCTCTCATCGTATTTATGTTAAACACAAGTAAACAAAAATATCGAACAATAAATTTTTCATAAACTAAGTGTATATTGTTCATATATCTCATAATTTTTGAGAGTAAACGCGAAGCATTTTCAATCGGTCTCGTATTTAGCTCAGAGGCAGTTGCTGTTTTTCGAAAGTGAAATTTTGTTAAACAAATAGGTGATGCAGAAAATGAATTCATTTTGTTCAGTGGCTTACCAGTTATTGATCGGATGATCGTGATGATCTCATTCAATGACACGCATTCTTTAGCTGACAAAGCCCGTCTCATCAGTGACTGCAGAGAGGTAATTGCAAGATACTGATGTTGTGAACTGCGGTTTATTAGTCGCATCTCGAAATTGAATGCAGAGAAGTCAATGCAAACTACAAATAGTCTAACTAGCATCTACTGTTGAAAATTTTAAGAAGATTTTCACGCAGTGTGTACTGTAAACATTTCATAGCTCTTAAATTAGTAAAATCTGACAGAATATTGTTTTAATAATCAATTTGAAGGTCGCGAACAGATATAAAGTATTCGATCCTATCCCTTTCGACACCGAAATCGCTATGGTCGATGTTCTACTGGACACCCCCAAAATGATCTACTTGTGCGTTATTTATTCACTTTTTACTTCATTCCATTTACTTTTAATTTCCATCTTTTGTTCAATTTACCAGCATATTGCTGCAGTGGCTGCACGTTCAATCTCTGTTTTAACTAGGAGTTTGGTCGTCGACCGGCTATGTAGCTCGTTTTCTGCGACATATCATTTTTTTCACATGAATAACGAATAAGAAATCAGAAGGTTGCACAAGATAGCATGAGCTCATTATTTTGTTCACGAACTCACACCACGTAAACAACGAGCGTTGCGAGAAAACGGTTAAATATAGCGAAAAAATGTTAAAGTAGGGCTGCGCACTGTTTTGCTCACCAACCGTTTTAAACCGTAAAAAAGTAAAACTAATTTGCTCACATACTATCAGATACGTACAGGTTTTGTTTGAATTTTCCCGTTGGGAAAATTACTGACTAGCAATGAAATGACCTTTCAAATTGCAACATTCGCTCCATTTGGACATTCAATACGTCATTTTATTGCTAATCAGGAAGTTTCCTGATAGGAAAATTCAAATAAAACCTGTATGTATCTCACTGTATGTGAGTAAATTAGTTTTACTTTTTTACGGTTAAAAACGGTTGGTGAGCAAAACAGTGCGCAGCCTAGAGAATTCATATGCCAGCCTAGTTTATTACGACCGGTGTGCTGGATATCAACAGGCTGTATTTAGTAGCAGTTCGTATCATGAAAAAACTTTGCAACAGATTACAATTGATGCGCTGAGAAGAGTATGAAAATGACTGAGCCTTTCGAAGTCAATTAAGCTTGACCACTCATGAAAAAACATTCTGTCTTAATACTGTCTCCAAATGCTTTGAGACTCATGGCGAATCAATATTGAACTTGGAAAAGTTTTAAGAAAATAAACTTCAAGTTCTTATCAACTGAATTGTTCTTCAAAATGATTTTTCCGGAAGTTTCCTATCATGCTTATTGAATTTTTTTTTATTCTTTCAAAATTGTTCCTTCTCAATCTTCTTACTTGACTCTTCTTTCTAGAAAAGGAAGTTCTTTGCTCAGGTCCGGAAGATGAGATAATCAATTCTCGAAAACAATTTATATCTAAAACCTTCTTTTTTTTGCTATGCATGGAAAGTTTTTGAGTGAAGATTTCCTCACAATTCCGGCAAAATTCATAACTTCTTTAGAGGGAGACATATTGAGTTCGAACTGTAATAAGTCCAAATTAGGAGTTAGAAAAACTTCATTTAAAACCAATCACCGTGGCCGTGTTGAACGTTTTTTAACGTTTACCGAAATTCAAAACTAGAAAATTATGTTCAGGACTCCGTGATCGATAAATTTAAATATTTGTAAATCGCTTGAGTGTGCGGCTGGTTCATTCTTTTGATCAAACATTGAAAAAGCTGCTTAGTCTGTGAGAGAAAAAAAAGCCAATTTGACGCGTTATACCCAAAAAAGAAGACATCACTAGACTGGTGGAAGGATATACGCGAAGCTAAAATAATTGGATTTTACTGGAAAAGTAATGAAAAATTGAACCTTAATTGAACCCAAAAAGAAGTTTTGATCGCGTCATTTCAATATATTCATTTTTCAGGCAAGTCGAATCGAATTCGTAAATTAACACCGTTCCTACCTCCTTGAAATTATAAAATACGGCTTCCTTAATACGAAAATAAGTTTGTGCAGAATACCTTTGATGATATTCATCGCCATGCCGCTTTGGATGATCGTCGTGGCATCTTTGAACGTGATTCCCCTCCTCATTGGCCTATTTATGATGTTTTCCGTCTACATGAGTTAGAAATCTTCTTGAATTTTTAAAAAATTCTCATGACAAAGAAAGAAACGTATTTCTAATTTTAAAAAAAACTTTTAGTATTCATGTAAAGTTTTACTCAAATTGGTCGTTTATCTTATCTAAAAAAATCTCCTGAACCAGCAATAATAATATTTTAGCATATGTGAGTACATATAAAGCACAAATTGTACATGAGAAAAAACTGTTGAGATACTTTCGAGGAATAGGTGACACGTTTGAAGAGGAATAGGTGACACGTTTGAAGAATATCAAAAATGCAATTTGAGTGACATGCGGACTGACTTTCATATCTGGCATCACCTTGAACCCCTTTATTATCGGCCTTCTCGATATACTGGCTGTCATGACTCCCAAACCCGTTCTCTCCATCATCTACCACTACCAGAACAAAGGCAAGCACATGAAGGTTAGTCGACTGCATTTCTCATCGTGTGGTGATGAAAGAATCCTTTCGCAGATGGACAAACTGGAGCGAATGGAGCGTACGCTATTGCAAACAGCGTCGCCTGCTTTCTTTGTCAGTTATACTCTCTTGCACGATGCCCGATATGTAGCTTATTGTCGAAGGACGACTCGTCATCCTTTTTTAAATGAGATAAGGAGATTCACGGCTACATTATATGTTTATAGATGTATGTGGACCTTCCCGTCTATGAGTCGATTCCAATGCGATCAAAAACATCGTTCAAGACTGATTTTACAGAAGGAGTTCAATAGAAGGCATGATTAGTGATAAGAATTCGATTGTTGACTTGTTGAACCATGATGTGAAGTAGAGCCAACGACCATTTCCAGAGCTGCATCGGAGGATCCTTTCTGTTCATTCCGATGATCTTGAGTGGAGTAGTGATCCCTGCGGAGATCGCCATGTGCTCTCTCATTCACTTATCGACAGGTCTCCTACACTCGTTTCTCTTCCTTCCCCTTCTTTTGTCCACCTTCTCAAGAGGCTTCTACGGCAAGAACTTCTGCTACACCCAATAAAACTTCCTACCCAACAAATAGCTATCATCACTTAAGAACACTAGTAAAACACTTAACAACACTAGTTTTATTAACGTTTATAAAAATTTAAACAAATGGTTTTTGCTAAACAGCATCATCCTACGTATGAGAATGCCAGTGAAATTCTTAACAACACTAATCTTTTTAAAGAGAAGTAATGATGCTCATAAGGTTTACAATTGCTATGCCATGGTTAATTTACATATCTACGTAATGCACTTAACTTACGAATAATTCACTTATACAATTTTCTCTTTCAGAAATCTCAGGGAGAATTTCAAATTTAAGTATGTCTCTAATAATTATCGATTGATTATTCAATGTTTGATTGGTTGGGTTTTGAATTGTTGACTTTCATTCGTTGCGAACTTAGTTAGCTGTTGTTGACAACAATTGCTTATATTACCATGCGAAGCGCTTAATTATTGAAATGCGAATGAATTTTATTTCATTACCACTCAGAGCTCCATTCTCTGAACATTTGCCTTGGTGGTGCCCGGCTTGCCAATGTTTGCAAAGTGTTGCGAGTTTTTGAACTCGGCATACAGAGAGAATAGCACATGCAAAGATTCGATTCGGCTCTTGTGGAGGGGAATATCGCATAGAGAGAGAATGATGTCAACGAATTCTTCCAGAGGAACATCCAGGTCCGCCGTCGGCAACTGACAAAGAATCATGACTGGGAAATATTGGAATATTTACACCTCCTGAGCTCGCCCTCTCTCTCTATTGTTCTCTGCTCCTTTCACCCTAAATTTTTCTCTCTCTCTCATCCTCTCCCCCCTCTCTCTATTTCTCTCTGATCTCTCTATTTTATTGTCTCTCTTCAACTCTCTTTCTCTTTGCCTCACTCTTTTTTACTATCTCTCTCACTTTTTCTCTTAAGCCAATTCTCGGAGTGGACTAAACCCATTTTGATGAGTGTTCAATATTAAACCTGCACATCGTGAAGAGCTTTCTCGACATCGGTTGGCCACTCCTGCATAAGCTTTTCGATATCTGGCATTGGTTTGGTGTAGAGTACGGTCGTTGTTGGTCGAGTCTGGTGCAGTTCCTGATTAGAAGAAATAGGTTTGATCATTTCTCTCAGATTTGTGAAGAAGAGTTACAAAAATAACTTTTATGCTTTCAATCCATCTTTCGATCTGTTGAGTGTCTCGGTGTGCGCGCTGTACTTTCTTGGTGGGAACGGTCTCAGAAGAAGTTCCTTCTTTGTTTATTACCTGAAAATCGTTTCTATATTGGCGGAGTAAAAATTTCCCGAGGGAAACAGGACTTTTAAACTGGAATTGCTGCGCAGTGATTCTATTGAGGAATCGAACCCGCGACCCTTTCCGGCGAGAGAAAGCTCTTCTGAGCTTCCACATTATGGAAACTTTCGTAGAAACCTTCTCAGCAGTTCTCATCTGCATGTCAATAATGACGGGGTCGCTCTGCTTTGCTGCCGGCTCGTCCAATGCGACCAATCCACTGTTTTCGAAAACCTGCGAGGAAGGGTATTTTTAAACGAAAAAGTTATTTCATCTTCAGCTGGATTTTTCCTCAACCCTAATGTTGAATTTTGTTCAGATCCTCGTCAACTCAAAAAAATCAGAAAAAAAGGTTATTAAAATACTTTTGAATATTTAGTATTTGAGAAATTTCAACATCTGAGAGTTCTAAGAAACGCATAATATATTAACGAGAGAGCAAGCAAAGAAATGTGAGTAGAGAGAGAGAGATAGAGATAGGAAGAGGAAGTTAGACAAACAGAGAAAGAGGTAGTGTGAGTGAGATAGGAAGAGGAAGTTAGACAAACATAGAAAGAGGTAGTGTGAGTGAGATAGCGACAGAGAATAAGAGATGAAGATAAAGAAAGAGTTAGATACATACATATGTATGTAGTCAGGAAATCAGAGAATAACAAAGAGAATGACCAACTCGGTCAGGGCGAGGAATCTTGATGAAAACATCGATGTCGCCCACAGCTGGCACCATGTCGACGACGAATGACATGAAAGAGGTCTCAATGTCTTCCTCTTCTGGTTTGAAAGCGGGCCCGTAAGACAGAAGTTCCTGTACATCCTTGGAGTGATTTGTATGCCAGGCTGTAAAGAAGATCGTCTTATTCACCATAAGACCAACAAAACATCTTCAAATGCTCAGTTACACAGTTTTAAGGCAGTGACGCCTGGTAGAGAAGACAAATTGATCAAACCACCGCACGGAAAAAAGCTAGTCACCGGGGGGACTCGAACCAACAAAACACTTCTAAATTGTAGATGAAAAAATTAAATGCTACTAAAATGGGAAAAGTTTAAGTTTGAAAAACTCTGTGTTTAAGCCTTACAGAACAATATTCAATCAACTTTCTTCTCAATAAACTTTTCATCTGGTTATAGATTTTGAATATCAAATTTTTATACATTTTTCGCATGCGGCTCAATTAAAAAGCACTGATTTAGAATAAAAAAAGAAGTTCTTTTCGTGGATACACAAACTAGTGAGTAAGAAGGGAATTAGAAGTGGTTGAGTAGTACGTAGACATTTTGTGGTCTCCAAAAAGCTCCCATGCCATGTGCCGTGCGAGAAGGACTGACAATCGCCGAGGTCTTCATGGAGATCTTCATCGACTTCCTCCTCCTGTTCTTCTTCTTTCGGTCTTTTCTGCTGCGAAGGCTGATTCTGTCTTGTACTCGTCAACAGCATCTTCCCCATTGTGAGTCCTCCGGTAGCGGCGGCTATCAGAGCAGAGGCACCTTCTCCTGTCAGGGGTTATCGATTAAAAATTGAACTCCTGGGAGTAAATATCGATTCGAATTCGCAACCCTGTGAGCGAATTCGATTCGCAACACTGATATTCTCTGTATTGACTCATTTCACTTCAGAAATGTCATCTGACTACTTAGCTATCAAGTGGTCAAAACAACGGAACATTTTTTAACACAAGCTTCAACTGTAGATAAACACTTCGAAACTAATTATTTACTATTGAGCGAGACTCGATAATATACATTTTTAGTCATCAAATTGTATTTATTTTTCTGTTGTTGATTTCGAACCGGAAACATTGGTGCTGAATAACTGCTGAGAGGGGTCTTCCTCGTCAGAGTAATAGGCGGGCGGAGAGCCCGGTGGGTAACTGGGCGTTCGAGCAAGGCTCTGCTCTGATGCATACTCTGCTTCCTCTTCGTCTGCATCCTCTGATTTCTGCAGAATAATAGACAAATAAAATTTGTAACTTGGAATAATCTTTTAAAAAGTTGAATAAGTTTTATTTCAAATCTTAAAGTCGTTAATGTTTAAATGAGTTAATTTTGTTGGGACTTAAAAAGCGTGTTTTCAGCATACTTATTGATATATATGTATGTATCTTTCATGCACTCAACGTTTCACACTTGATTTAAATGAAAGCTAATTCAGCGAATCAACAACTATTTATCCACCAGTTGTTCAAAAGTTGTTTTAACATAATGTGCGTGAGCAAATTTGTACACATCTAACATGAATAAATGGATTATGTGCATAAACCTTTTACATGCTTGAGTTGATGTGCTCAACTGTTTCTTAAAACTTTCTTAAAATTGTAGCTTTAAAGATATAAATCTTTCACAATTGGAAGGTTCTGAAGACTCATTCGGTCGCTTAGTGCAGCTTCTTCTTCATCGTCGTATTCCTTCATAATCTGCTCTGAAATGTTTTCTCATTTTACTCTATTCAAGTTTCTAAAACGGCTTTAAAACGAAAAATTTCAAAAGGCTCACAAAACTTCTTTGAGAAAAAAAATAACCAGACGGATTCTGTTGCAAAGGCTCGTTGAAGGGGGGCTCGGCTCCCTTGATAGGTCGATCTTCGTCCGTTTCGTAGTCCGGAGGAACAACTACTTCTTCCCGAGTGAAGATTCCCTGGAAGCTTTCATCTATACAAATTTGCAAACCAAACTTCAATTCTTATCCAAAGTGTATAAGTTTTTTAAACTATGTTTTGAAATAAGAATAAATTACTAGGTCATTTTTTGTGCCTTCAGTTATTTATAAAAGATGTTTGATGATAGAATTGGTTTAGAATATGAGAGCTCGAAAATTCGATTTTAATCTTGCAGCATAAACCATGCTTGGTCCCGATCCGATAAGACAAGAAGGAGAAAGCCGATCTTCAAATTAAGATTCTCACAAGTTGTTATTTTATTACCAAAAAGAATCTGTTTGCATTCAAACTCGGCTTTCATCGCAGTTACTGGTTGATGTTCAATATCCTTTAGGTTTTCGTAATGGATTTACGGTGTAACCTTCTCCTCCTCTAGTCCGAGAATCTGACGATGGTAGTCGTCTCCATTGGAAGTGTCGCTTATCTCACTGTGTTCGAAGCCCTTCTCTTGGTATTGATGATCTTCCTCCATTAGTTGGAGTTGAAGCAGCGGGAAGGGGCCAATTAGGGAGAGTGATTCAAAGACAGCTAGGGAGAAAGGAACGCGCTGTTGCCATGCCAACACTAATGTCTGCTCTTTCAGAATTGATTCTTTTCTGTAAAACTGTAGGTAGAAATGTATGCGAATGAGCTGAAACTCCAAACGGACAGGTAAAAAATACTTCCGAATTTACATTATTCAACTGAATTTTCTTTGTGTTCGCCACGACTATTTATTATTCACTGTGGATGACGACTATTTATACCTTTCCTCCTATCTTCGCATTCAATTTCTTCAATATTCAACAACAATTCTTTATTTTACGCAAATTATGACTTAGAAGTTTGATGAGGCTATGACTTATTTCGTTAACAAAACATCAATTATTAACGAATGGAAAACCTTTAAGAAATATTGATTAAAATATCGCACGGAAAAAAGCTGTTCGACCGTGCGGGATCGAATTGAGCCATCTCTTCCGATCCGGCCCGGTGAAATAGCCTTATTGTTGCTTAATCAACTGTCGTCTTAACTGGGCGTCATCGCCTTTAAACTATGTAACTGAGCATTTGGAGATTTATGATAAGAAATACATTCCTGTAATACTTATAGTATTCTTCAACGTATGATATTTCCCTATGCTCATTTAACAATATTTTCGAATCGCTCAACGCTGTAATAAAAACGTAACAAAACATGGTTTATATGTATTTACATAATAGTGGAGAATAAATGTAAGTCGACATGGTTAGTCTTATTACGTTATTTTCTCCGCGTACAAGTTTAGAATACTTTTCAATACTCTAGGATTTCAAGATTTATGCAGGCCATTGGTGAAAAAATGTTGAAATACAGACATGATTTACATACACTTTCTTTATAAACTGGAACAACTTCTCTCGCCTCAAAAAGATATTTAAAAAGGTGTCTAGAGTGCAATTTAGGAAACTATTTCAATAAAATTTATTGGTTAGTAAATTGATAACATCGAGCCGTTAAAATGAACGGGAAAAAATCGCCGAAAGACTTAAATACTCACCAGAAAACGTTCATTTTGCGTGCAGTATCTAAAAAACCTTTTTCTTACAAGAAACTGAGAGCCATAGTAAAGTAAAGAATGTTTGTTTTGAAAGATGAGAAATGCTAGAGAAGAGTTATGGAGCGTTAGAATTCAACTTTTCACTTTGTCAAAGTAATCTCTGCAAAGTGATCTCGTTAAACGCTCTAATGTCTCACCACAAATTGCCGTGAGAAGAAAAATGGACTCGGGTATCTTTTATATAATTTAACTTTTACTGTTGGACGTAATTTTATATGAATATAAAAATACTGTAGTCCATTTTGCTTCTCACGGCAATTCGTGGTGAGACATTAGAGCGTTTAACGAGATCACTTTGCAGAGATTACTTTGACAAAGTGAAAAGTTGAATTCTAACGCTCCATTACATACATATTATTAATCGGAAGGTTAATGAAAGAGAGAGAGAGAGAGATTGAGAGAGAGAGAGAGAGAGAGAGAGAGAGATTGAGAGAGAGAGAGAGAGTAAGAGAGTAAGAGAAAGATAGAGAGAAAAAAAAGAGAGAAAAAATGAACTGAGAGATCGAGAGAAAATCCGAGAGGAAAACTAATGTAAATAAAAACGATAGAAGATTGTGATTGAGCAGTGGCCTTTCAAATACATGTTTGTGATATGTAAACAAAATAACAAAGCGCAACAAAACATCAACTATTTGATAACTGATAAAAAGGTTAATAGATCATTTCTTGCTGGAGGAATTCATGACTGCGATTGTTTTCCGCGCTTTGTTCTCCGCAGCTTTTTTCTTGGTCTTCTTTGGAGAGCTGCCCCCTTTGTCCGCCATCTCAACAAGAAAAACTTGCAATTGTTACATGACTGAGACTGAAAATGTGAATAAACGTCTTCTGGGCTCTCCTCCGAACCTTGGTGTAGTGCAGCGTGAGACAGTGCAGAGTCGTCTGCTGTGTCTACGTAATATCGGCACTTTGTTACTTGAGGGGGGTCGCACTTTACTTGGAGAGGTCATGTTACTTTTCACTGAGTTTTTTTGCTTAGGCTTTGTTAGAATTTATGCTAACGAGGCCGTACGGCTTAGGAACGAGGCCATATGCAACAATTAGCCAATATATTATAGTTTAATCCAGTATAATTAAGTTAATTGGCTTAGCTGTTTTCTGCTATTAGTCACTGTTTTTTGTAAGGTTTAGGCAAAGGTTACGATAACGATGCCATAGGGCTTAGGAACAAGACCGCATGAAAAATTCCTCGCAATATTGATTTTTTTGTCGATTCAATGAATAAATTTGTCAGAAACTAGAGAAGATGATGTGAAAAATAGATTAGTTTAAACACACTAAAAACAAAAGCCCCCCAAGTATAATTGTGCCTTCGTTGATAAAATCATTCACAAAGCTTCGTTAAAGTCAGCCCAACAATTAATTCACATACTCAGAATTAAAAAAACTCTAAAGTACTTTTCTTGTTTTTTCTGCTAAGGCTTGGGCAAAGGTTACGCTAGCGAGGCCGTACGGCTTAGGAAGGAGACCGTATGAAATTTGGTTTGTGCGTGTTTTCAGTTATATGCATCTTGCCGAATGTTAGAGACGCAGACCACACCTAGGTTTGGAGCAGAGCCGACTTCTGTAATGATAGTAATCAGTTTTTTTTTACGTGACTATATTTACTCTCTTATATACGGCATAGTTGATTCAAGCTTTCAGCAGACTCTGAAAATTTTTGGTTTGTATCATTTATTCACAATCAGCCTTTCTTAGTGTATTCGACACTCTCAGAGCGTTCTTTCAATAACGGAAAGCTAACGAGGCCGTACATAGGCTAACGAGAAAATATTATCAAAAAGAAATAAAATATTAGAAAAATAATATAAAAAATAAAAATATTATCAAATAAAAATATACGAGAAAATAAAAAATATTATCAACAAAAAAAAATATTTAAAAAAATATTATCAAAAAGCCGTATCAAAAAATGCCTCTCTCATCTGACCCAACTGAATCTCTGGTAGGGGGGGGGTGTCCCTAAAATGGAACAGTTCCGAAGAAACACAATAGACTTTTAATTATTTTTTTTGCTTGGAGAGATCGTGCTCTTTTGTGTTACTCAAATAGTAAACATCCTCATTAAAGTTTAAACAAATACGGTTAAATTCTACTTAAGCCCCCCCTTAACCCCCCCCCTACTTAAGCCCCCCTTAAGCCCCCCCCCTCCCTCCACACGGTAAAAAATACGCTGTGAAACTTCTGTTATACGTTAGCCCCCCCTAAGCCACTTCTTAACCCGGTCGTTATGGGATGCTGTATCATCGTATAAAGGGTTGTTTTATGCTTCCGTGTACTACTTTTTTTTCTAAATTTGTGATTGAATTGTACTTTTTTAAAAGCTAACTTTCCTTTGAGATGATTGCTTAGGGTCAGGCAAAAAAAAAATTAAATTAATTGAACTTTATGCTCTTATTCCCTGATGGGCACATACCCTGCGTCTTGTCTCGCAGACATTGGCACGATGCTTTTTTAACATTAATTTTTTTTTTGATATGGTCTCGTTAGCCTAAGCCGTACGGCCTCGTTAGCGTGAACTTTTACCAAGCCTAAGCTTTTTTTTAAATGTAAACATAATTTTTTTGTAAAAAATTTTTACTTCAAGAACCGGAGTCCCTGATGCTCAAAATGATCACCTATGGAAAAAAATTCGAAACCTTTTTGTTTAAAGCCAATTTTTTTGTCTAGTATTCCAATGTCTGCAAGACAAGACGCAGGGTATGACCATCAGGAAATAAAAGCCGATTTTTAGAAAGAGGGGTTTAGTTTACAATTCTGCGGGGGGGGAGGGCTGTTGTAAAATTTGGGGGGGGGTTAAAATACTATTTTGCGGGGGCTTTTGTAGTAAAAACCTTTTTGTTCAGAAATCGTGCTCAGTGGGGGGTTAAGACTTTATTTACCCATTTTCTGTGGTGGGGGGCTATTGTTAAATCTTGACATTTTTCTTTCTCACCCAATTCTCAAATTTATAAATTTTACTTTCACCCCCCACAACAAAAATTTCCGTGGTGGGGGGGGGGCTATGACTGGAAAGAATAAAAGTGCTGGGGGGTTGGGCTAAAGTAAAATTTAACCCTCAATATTTGTAGTAAGAGAGAGAGAGAAAGAAAAGATAGAGAGAGAAATATATAGAGCTAAGGACATAGAGTGACATAGAGAGAGAGTTAGAAAGAGTGAAATAGGTACAAAGAGTGAGACAGAGAGATATAGGAAGAGAGATATAGAATAGTTATAGAGAGACAGGTACAGAGAGAAATGCTGACCTTATCCACTGCTTTGAGATTAGAGGGCCCAGTTGGAGGGAGGGGAGAGGCGCCGCTAGGCGTGGCGGTCTCGGAACTCTCCCTCCGCTCGCTTGTCGACCTGGCCCTGCTAAGACTTCTGCGGACCCGCTCGACTATTCGAGTCCCCATGTTCTTGAAGGGATTCCTTCCTCCTCGTGAGAGGGAGGAGCTCAAGTCACTCTGCGCAGTCGAGACGCTTCCGGTGATGCTCTGCAACTGAGAACATCCAAAACTTGATATAACCACAACACCGGCAATATCTAGTCTTTGGAGAGGAATTGAACCTTTCATCTATAATTTACCAGGAGCGAGTACCTTACGACTACCCTAGTATATCCATTTCTACTGTTGATATTTTCGAGATAGACATGGAAAATATACTGTTCCGACTCCTACGAAATCGAATCACTATAAAGTTTTAAACAAGATCATTTAAGATTCGAAACTCCTCAAAACATTTTCGTTAGGGCAAAAATTTCATTCCCGAGATATTTCACTTAAAGTATGCAAAGCTCAAATGTTACATGGGTAAATATAAGTTGATCCGTCATTAAATAAATGCACCAACATTTTCTCTCTTCAAAAAAGTTTACGCTCAATTGGTATCCGTTCGGAAACTACTCAATTCATTGCTTTGTTTTAAAGGGAGACTTTCGTATTCACTTTGTGCTTATTCATGTTTTTTTGAACAACGAAGTCGTTATCACACCTATTAGCTCTATCTAAAATGTTAGATTGTTGATTAAAGTTTTTAAAACATACTCCTCGGTCATTGTGGGTGTCCACGGATTGAGATTTACGCACTCCAAAAAGTCCCCGGCTTGAACTGCCCTTATCGAAGGACTCGAAGGCCTGCAGCAATTGGGAAAGTTGTACATGAATAATCCTACGTGTAACTCGCTAGACTTTTTAGTAACTTTAATCAAAACAGCAGAAACCGACATTTAAGGAACCATGTTAAAAAGAAAAGCCAAGCTATGCAACAAACGAAGCTAACGTTTAAAAAAAATTTACACTTTTTTTCGTCTATTCATGTTAACGTTATGATAACTTAGACTATTTTTCTCCAATTTTCCATCTCAGGAAGTGAGCTAGCTAATTTACAATAATGAGATATTTCAAAGCTGCATAATCACTTTAATATATCTTATTTATGGAAATGCAGTCGAGTTAGTCCTACATTCTAGGAATAAGCAAACGACTTCTTCTTATCCTCAGAGGTTGTCATCAAAACTATGCATCTTCTTTGTCACATTTGTCAAGCAAGTTCGGATCTTTTTCTTTGCTATACATAAAGCTTAATCTGGGCCTAAGCCTAAGCCTAACCTTAGCCATGAGACGCACTGAGGGCTGTCCACCTCGGGCCAATTCTTCTCGGCGCACTTTGTACAGGATATTTGAACCTGTCAGAAGTAGTACTTCTTAATTTTTTCTAATACTCTAAATTACACATTCAGAAAGAAGACTCGTTTTATTTTGCAAGCAATAACCTTCTAGTGAATTTCACTTGCTGGTTCATCTAGTGAATTTCTAGTGAACTTCACGGCCTCACTCGCCTGGGGAAAAAGCAGTGAACTGTTCATTAGAGACTACGACTTCTTGACTTCAGAAGACCCCTATCAGCAACTTAGACGTGTTTTAAAGCAAATAAGTGGCAAGCTAGTACCTGCAGAGCTCGTTCTGTAGTGGCTGTCCTCTTCGGATTCCACGGGTTTCTTGTCGAAGGAGGACGACCTCGGGAGGGAGCGTTGCACCAAGTGTAACCGACCACTGCTGTTATACTCAGCGACTTTGTCCTTGTCTAAGCGATGTGTGGAAGCCGAGGAAACGCCATCTGCACAACATCACAAGGGGAAAGCCCTATGCATGCGAGAAGCGTTATTGATCCAGCGAGTTATTGATTGAGCGTGTCAGGGGTCTGGCAGGGAAATAACACTAAGTACCCGAATACTCAGAAGCAGAGGATTGTCTTTACTAACATGAAAAGATGTATCGACTTTTGCTCACACACTGTTATATTCCCAGTTTAGTAGAAGCTAGCCAAGCGTGAATAGTTGCGTGTTGAGAGATATTACCTTATTATTCCTGAGTTCATTTTCACCATAATGAACTTTATTTTCAATCAGCGGGCGTTCTGATAAGTATTTTGAATTTTATTGGATGTAACAAGTGTTTTCTCACAGCTATGGTAAAATAGGTACATATGTAGGTATATCGTATGAATTATGTTGTTTTTGGTATATGTTAACAGTATGCGAAAGCGTGATGGAATGACTCTCCTTAAAAAACAAATATCACAGGAAGCATACGAAACATGGTTCAGCGGGTGGAGCGTTCTTATAGTCAAAGCTAAATAAGAAAGAAAAAGTTTTTTGTTGAATTTCAATACGAACTTACTGAGGATGAAGCTTGGAGGAGGATCGGGATAGGACGTTTTGCGCGCGTTTCTCGGGCGATCGCTCTCATTTTCACCGCTGAAAGTGTGGTTTAGTGATGTCGATGCACTACTTTGCTGCCGGCATCCATTGTTACTCCATCTGCAACGCGGTTAATTCTACCATGCACTGACTGCTCTAGCAACTAGCATTTACTACAGGGTGTACAGAAAGTCCAGGTGCCCGACTTTGTCACTTGGCATATTTTTTGTTTGGCGTAGCGGTCGTGTGATTTTTCGCTTGTATCTTATTCATAATGTTGCTAACATGCCCTGAAAAAATCAGAATGATAACTCTTTTTGTTTTCTGGTAATGCTCTCTGATATGGACCGAGGCTACATTCTGCGCTTGAGCCAGTCCGGTCACACTCAAAAGCACATCGCCAGAACCACTGGATTCGACCGCAGCACCATTCAAAACACAATACGTCGCTTTCGTGAGACTGGTACGACGAATGACCGTCCCAGGAGCGGCAGACCAGTGACCGCGACCACTTCCTTCAACGTGAGAAGCATCCGAGACAAGATTCGATATAACCCCAAGCAGAGTCTCAGGAAACTCGCGTTTCTGCCAGTCCGGTCACACTCAAAAAAAAACAAAAAAAAACAAAAAAAAACTCTAGTTCTGTTCAGACGATCGTCAAATCCCGCATTGGACTTCGCCCCATCAAGCTGCAGAAGAATCACGCATTGAAGGACCAGATGAAGGCGACCCGTCTTTGAAGATGTCGTGAATTGCCAAACCGGTTCAAGCCGGTGGACTGTTTGAATATTCTCTTCACCGATGAGAAGTTGTTCGATATTGAGCAGTCCTTCAACCACCAGAACGATAGGATTTTGTCGAAAAAGGTCAAAGATGCCAATAAGAGTGGCCGTTACGTCTCGAGAAAGGGCCATCCCGCTTCTGTCATGGTCTGGGCCGGGATTTGCGCGACTGGCAAGACTCCGCTCGTTTTCGTCGAGCAGTGAGTCAAAATGAATGCCAATAACTACCTGAACGACATTCTCTTAAAGGAAGTACTTCCCTGGAGCCAGGCTCACTTCGCGGGACACAAATGGGAGGTTCCAGCAGGACTCTGCGCCCGCCCACAAGGCTGAAGGGGTGCAAGACCAATTTCCCCTCCATGATCACATCCGCCGAATGGCCTCCGTACTCACCTGATTTGAATCCTCTGGACTTCTCTGTGTGGTCGGTCCTTGAGAGCAAGGCCTGTGCTTCCCCACACAAGAATTTGGAAATCTTGAAGCGCGCCATACAGAAGGCGTGGGATGTACTGGGGGATGATCTTGACGTCGCTTACCTGTCCACCACGGTGGGTGCCTTCCACAAGCGACTCCGCGCCTGTGTCGAGGAGAAAGGAGGGCTCTTTGAAATTTGAAAACGCATTTATCTCCCAAACTATTTGAATAAACTTTGATGAAAGTTTTGTTTGATTTGCTCAATCCGTTAAGTTTTTATCGGAAAAATACTATGCACCTGGACTTTCTGTACACCCTGTATGTATACTAGCAAGCATCACACAATTATCGAGCCCTCTTCAGCTACTGTAGCAAGAACCAATGTATAGACTGGCAGTTCATTGTTATCAAAACCGAATAACTGTGAATAACACTCGCTCGACTAGCGAACGAAACTTCTACTCACTAACCTAGCATTCAAAACTCACAAGCTTATGAACTAGCATTCAATCTAGTTGCCAAAAAGAATGTTTTCATCTGAAATAATAGCAATTCGAGCAATAGCACTCTTCTACATATTGTTTCAAGCACGCTCTGAGCGTAGAAGCCAAGTGTGTTCGAATGCTGGCTGATATTGATTATCGAAAAAGAATGCAATAAGGTATAAGTCAAAACAATAGTAATTATAGCGAGTATGTAAGTCTGAGAAGGTTAGTAAAGGAAAAAAACGTGAGTCCTTTCAGCAACAAACTTGTCTACCTGACTGAAGTTTGAATGGGGATCGATATCGCAGAAGAGCGAATAGACAGCGAGGATTGAGAGATGTTGTCATAGGTTCCATCGCACTCCGAAGGAGCCAATCGTTCCATCAAAGACGTCGCTTGCGATCTTTCATCTCTCCAATTTTTAATGTAGATTAAATCAAACATTAGCTATTTAACGAGAGAAAAACAACTTAGTTTATTCTTATCTGCCTAAAAAAATAAACAATTACGATTTTCGCTTCTTATACATACATATGTACATACATGCTTCCTCCTTATAAACAAGAATCTCAAATTCACTCGAATTTGAAAGAGTCTCTCTCTCTTTCTCTTTCTATTTCTCTTTCTGTCTTCTTCTCTCTATCTTTATCTTTCCTCTTTGCCCTCTCTCTCATCTGATAAATTTCCTTTTTTATCGATTTCAGAAGCTTGAAGGTATCTGATTAAAGCTCATGACAAGAGAAGTGAACCAACGGATTGGCTAAGCAAGAATGGGCGTCTTCATCTCTCAACGCCGCTAGTTGATTCACGATGTACCGGAGGCTCCCGGCGCTCTCCATCTGGACAGCGCCTCGTCTCGTTGGATCACTCACGTATTGCAGCTGAGAACAACCAGAACAAGTTTTAAAAAGAAATCAGTGACCATAGCGTTGAAATGAAAAGTATTGTTAGACCGCTCAGCCTTAGAAGCTCATAGTTTTTTAGAGATTGAGATACTAGGCAAAAGTCAGGACGAGCAAGTGAAAATGAAACAAATCAAAAAAACAATATGAAATTGAAGAAGGTTTTCAAGCACAACATTGGACCACGGGAGTCCTACCTTGACAATGATGGCCCTAACTAGTCAAATATGGCCTTATCTGTTGAATGATGGCCCTACCTGGCTATTAATGGCCCTACCTGGTCAATGTTGCTCTATCTGGTCAGTGATGGGCAATCGTAGGGCATACTTGGTCAACTATGACCCTATTGTGTCAATGATGTACCTACCTGGTCAAAAAGTGTTCTAACCTGGTCAATTATGGAACTCAATCGGTACTTCCGGGTGAGTTTTTGCAGCTCAGCCATGTGAACTGCCTGCTGAAGTCGCTGCTGCTCTGCTTCCATCATTTCCTTCTCTCCGACCTGGCTCTCTCCCGACTGTTTCAGGTTTCTCTTCTCTATCTCCAGCACTCGGATTTGCTCTCTAAGCTAAATAAAATCTTTTAGAACATAATTTCGGGAAGATAAAAACTTTCTTACCAGTTATGCAAAAAAAATTTAACCTATTCATCATTTTCTACCTACTTTAAAATTTTCGTAGAAGAGATCAGAAATTAAATTTAAGTTTATGCAATGAATAAACGTATCTTTAAAGAGTGTCATAGCGAATGTTCTTAATCATTTTGTTTAAGATATCAATCGAGTCTGTTGTTTTCAAATATTATCCGCAAAAATGTATAAAAACATGTGAGCCACTGCCTAATAAACAGTCCAACCTCTCTGATGGTCTTCTGATTCTCCGTCTGCTTCTGCATCAACTCCGCGCTCATCTCCTTCACGCGTCCGCTCAGTCGTTCTACTTCCTTCGCGTAGAACTTCTCATACTCCGCGTACTGCTGGCGGACACTCTCCGCGAATTTGATGTCCTCCTTCGAAGGCTCGCTCCTCTCCTTGTCTGCCAAACGGCTTTTAGACTTCCCACTGTAAGAGAAGATGCTTTGGTACACAATAAAGTGACGTGGTATTTATATTGACACCAAAAGGTAAAAAAATTAGAAAATAGGCATAAACAAAAGCTTTGTTACAATATTCAACAACAACAACAAAAAACGGTGACTCCTGTAGATAGAAAAGTGAGAGTTATAGGATCAGATAAAAATTTAATTTAATTATCTATTTAAATTAAATCTTCAGTTATATTCACCTCAACAATGGTGAACACTCTGGGAAATAAAAAGTTTCTAGGTAATTATACCGTGAAAACTTTTTATGGTTCAAAAATGTTAGGAAAAAAAAGAACTTCCTTCGTTCTATTCATGTAGTTTGCATTTTCTATGCTTTCCTCGATGCTTTCGAAAACTCAAGAAAATTTTACCGTCAAAAAGAAAAAGTTAATGTAGTCAATTTTCGTATGAACAGATTTTACGAACTTGAGGCGAAGTGTTGAAGCGTTTCTACTGTTGTGGAAATTTTGAAGTAAACCATGTGACTTATTTCATAATAGTAAATATTTAAAGAACTAGAGTTTTTGAAACTGGTGTTGAAACTACGGTTTCTTCTAGTGTACGGTCTCAAGATATTCATTTTTACTGAAAGATTTTGAAGGTAAAGTTGGAGTTACAGATAGCATTGTGATGAAATACATAAAACCTAAAATGAAATGATTCAACACGGACTTCTCCATGCTGAAGAGAATATGGTCTGCCTTTTTGGCTTCCTTCGTCAATCGAAGCTCTGTTTTGGTTCGTTCCATCTCGGCCTCCATGTCTGCCAGTTTCTTTTGCTGAATCGTTCAAGTTATTGATCACATCGGCAATCATTACGAAAAAAGTCTAGGTCCTGTTTTTGTACTTCGGAGTAAAATTCAAAGTCCCCTTTTTTTAAATTGTAACTTTGGCCATTACCCCTTTCCTTCTCTCTCTCTCTTCAATCTTTTCTGCCAAAACTAATAGCATTTGATGTTTGTCTAATTGACCTATCCAAAGCCTTTGACAGTGTCAATCATAGATTAAATGCCTTGGAACAAATTCTTCTATGCTCGCACTCATCAAATCATTTCTTTCCGATCGCACCTCCAAAGTGCTTGTAGACGATTCATTTTCTGAGAGTATGTTATACTCAACTGGTGTGCCTCAAGGGAGTAGTCTTGGTCCTCTGTTGTTCGATGTATTCATAAATGACATCATAGAGATTATTCCCCAAGGTGTACACTGCTTTCTTTATGCCGATGACATCAAATTGTTCTCAGAGAATCCTTCACTCATGCAAACAGCCCTAAATGCCATATCTATGTATGCCTTCACTTGGTCACTTACGATTTCTACTCCCAAGTGTTTCGTGGTTCATTGCGGTCCTTCCAATTGCAATTTCCCCTATTTTATCAATGGAATAGCGTTGCCCTCACAAGAAACAGTCAGAGATCTAGGTATTACATTTGACAGATCGTTATCCTTCTCGAAACACATTGATTATACCATCAAGAAATCTGTTAATCTCATTAATCTGATTATGCGTGCTTTCAAGACTTCCTCGCTCACTGTACTACTTAGAGCCTAGAAGTCTTATATACTGCCACTACTTGAATACGGTACTCAGCTTTGGTCCCCATGTGACATCGGTCGAATCAATAAGCTCGAACGAGTTCTTAGAACATTTACCCGTCGCATATTATATAGATCTTGTCAACCAAAATCAGATTACCCAACTCGCCTTAGATTACTCTCTCTTGACACTCTTGAATACAGAAGAGCCATAGCAGATCTTTGTTTTATACACAAATGTATCCATGGATACTTTGATATGGACCATTCCTCGCTTTTCTCCGTTCATCCAAGTCCCTATAGCAACAGAGTTTCTCATTCCCTCAGAATAGTTCTTCCTTTCAAGCTATCTAAACACAACAATACCTGCGCATCACGAGTTATTGATGTATGGAATAGCCTGAACGAAGACATTGTTAGAATCAGATCAGCTCATGCCTTTAAAAACTCTTTGCTTCAACTTCCTTGTGATATCATTGTCCCTAGAACACGAATTAAGCTTTGATTATGACAATATCACGTTACCCATCGTATGTACATTTTAGTTAACTACCTCCATATGATCATATCGCTTTGAATTCGCTGTAATCTTCTGTGAACTCCTCAAATATTTGTTTTAAACACTGAAATTACTTTGTATCAGTCATCCGTTGTCACACTCTTAAATATGCAATGTGTTCAACCGGAATAAAGAATTGAATTGAATTTCCGAGAACTGACCAAAGTTTGCAAACGATTGCTGCATTCCGCAAGATTCTTCTCCGAACTTTCACATTTTCTCTTTTCCTCCGCCAACTTCTGCTCCAGGGCTTCCGATTCTTCTTTGTTGGAATCCCGAGCGCGTCGAGCGAGCACCAACTGTAAGACAAAATTCTGCTTTAACTTAGTTTCAAGTGGTGGGATTGGAGAGTTTTAAGTGGTGGTTTCAAAAGTTTCAAGTGGTGGTGGATTAAAATTAATCAAAAATAATACTGATAGATAATTTAGTTTGACAATAAGTAAAAAGATATATCAAACGTGGAAGTATAGGAGAGGATTATTGAGGCAGGAAAAAACCTAGCTAAACCTGGGAGTGAAGGGATTTGTTGGTGTCTTCCATAATACGCATTCTACTCGAAAACTTTTGTTGCAGAGCATCCATCTCTACCGATCGAATCTATAAGTATTCAAAACTGAAGGATCGAATCGAATAACCGTGAAAATTTCAAAACTACTTTTGTAGGAGCCTTAAAACATTTCCTTCTAGTTGAGATAAACTCAAAACTTTTTTATCACTTCACTTTCCTGCGAATCTCATCTTTACTCTTGAAATAACAAACCATTCATTTCAGGTTCACAAATCAGAAATTTCTTCATTAAATGTTAGACTCCTTCCCTGAAGTTTCCTACCAGTTCCGTCTTTTTTCTGAGACCTGAATATATATTGTGTTTTAAATAAAAATATATTCAATAGTTTCATCTCTGAATGTATATACATCGTTGAATGAATAAATTGTAAGTTTTGGTGTTAAAATTGTTGAGAAAGTTTAGTCGTGCAATGAGAATTTGATTACCTTGTCGGTCTGTCTACTCTTATGCTGGAAGGCCTCTTTCTCTTTGGCGAGAGTGCTCTGCGCCTTGGCGAGATCGGTCTTCAGATCTACATTCTGCATTTTTGCATCTTCTCGCTCTGCCGTTAATTCTGAGTTCTGCAACAGCAAAGAAGATGTAACACCTTATGAATCACTTACAAGCTGGCAAAACTGTCCTTGATGTAATTCGATCCTCTCCTTCCCTTAATTTTATGTGTATAAAATCCAAGGATGTTATTATCATTTATGATCCGATCGGTAGTATGAAAAGGTATGTTCGGCACACATGGGAAAAGATTCAGGTGGAAAAATTTTGAGAGAGAGTTGGAAAGGAAAGTAGAAAAAGAGAGGGAAAGAAAATAAGCGAGGAAATTTTTAAAAAATGAGAAGAAATAGAGAGTAATGGAAGAGGATAAAGGAAGAAATTAGAGGGTATTGAAAAAGCGCAAAAAGTTTCCGAATGCACGTAAGAGCAAGTAAATTGAATCGCATCATGTTAAATTTTTATTTATTCAAGTTCTTACTCAACCTTTTTCTCCAGAGCGGCGATTTGCTTACTGAGGTCTAGAAGGAGATTGCGGTCAGTCTCGGATCTGCTATGATTCGCATCAGAGACTCCTCTTTCGGCCGAGCTGTGGCGCGAATCTGAATTTACTCATTCGATAGTTTTAACTAATCGATCAACTCATCCAGCAGATTACAGAATGCTTTGCCTTCAATATGTCTTGTTGGTGATCCTTCATCATCTTCTCTTACCGCTTTGCAGCATTTCTTGGCCCGAAAGTTTAAATTTCTTTTTTTTAAATGCTTTCCTTTTACTTATATTTATTTGTACATATATGTGATTATTGTTAGCTGGAGTTGCTTAAATGAAGCGCTTAAAAAAAACTTTTTTTGTATTTAAATGAAGGAGAAAGTAATATCATATTGAATCCAAAAAAGCATGTCGCTTGTTTGGTAGTAGTTAAGAAAACCTTAACTGAATAGAAGAGTACATAAGAGTACCCCCTAATAGAAAAGAAGAGTACCCTTACTAACGCGTGTCCTCACTCTTTTCTCCTCCATTCAGAGCACTGAGCTGCCGCTTTAAACTACTGATTTCTCTCTCATGAGCTGCCTTCTCTCCTTTCCAAGTCGCCTCTTTCTTGGACAGCTCTTCTTTGGCTTTTGCTAAAGTAGGTAATGATATTCCAACGACTCTTTTCTTTTTGAAATTAAGGATTTTGTTGATTTATGTTGTATTCAAGACATTGTTTCCACTAGTAATTGCGTAATCGCATGACAGAAAAACGTTTCCTTGGTTGCGAAGGGGCCCAGTCAAATCTATCCTCTCAGGGGCGAAGCCGTTACCACTAAAAATTTCCAGGACGCATTACAGGGAAGAGAAAAAAAATCTCATCCATATGGTTTATGTAGTTTTCCCTTCATGAGCAAAAAAAAAGAATAGTAAAACAAGGCGGTTGGTTTGCATAGCGAATTCTCTTATCTATCGCCATGTGCGAAACTTTGCTGAATGGGTCAAAACCTGTGAGGAACAACATACCCAACGCAGCTTCGGCCTCCTCGACGGCTTTCTTGAGTGCAGCCATCTCTGACTTGTTCCTCGCCCTCTCCGTGTTCATCTTCCCTCTTTCTTCCTCGAAGATTTTCTCCAACTTCTTGTACTTGATCTCAAACTCTCGCACTCCTTTCTTATCCGACTCCATTTCCTGAAACAGGGTACCGATTTGTAACTGAGGCTGAATTAAGATCTTGTTTCAAGGTTTGTCATTTTCAAACCTGAATTTGCTTGGATTTTTCAGCGAGTTGCTCCATGAGCTTGGCATTCTTGTGGAGAGCCTCATCGAGGGTGCTCGCCTTCTCGTGAAGAGCATTTGATCTCGCCTCCAGCAGTTGACTCTGCTCTTCGCTTTGCCGCCTTGTGTCCGCGAGCAAAACGCCCAATCTCTTCATCTACAATAATTATACTGAAACGACATTTGCCTTCTTGAAAGCCAATCACAGGGCACATTCTTAAACTCAGAACTTTTTTAACGCAGTAGTTAAAAATTTTTTAAAACTATCAGTCTGGAAAAAAGTTGAACTTTATTTAAGAAAAAAAGTTTATGCTGAAAGAATGAAGTCTTTTGTAAACTATGATAGTATAGAAAAGTATAAAATGGTTCTGAATGATTTTATGCTTTTAGTCAAGCTCAAGAAGTTCATTGACTGCTCTGAAATGACCTCGTTTTCGAAGATCTGCCGTTGCTTTTCTATCTCTATGGTCCACCTGTCTTCGGTTTGCAGTACCTTAACGGAGCTGTACTTTTGAACTTTCGTCAAAACTTTAAAAACTGTGCGAAAACGTGTGAATTACATAATATTTTTTGAAGACTCTGCTCAGACGCAAAAGGCTCAGGTTCAACTTTACTGAGTTGAAACCAAGGATTGGGTTTTTCTGGGTGCATCATCGCTCTGGTCAAGGTTTTAAAAATTACCTAAAGCAGTCTCGAATGATATTAAACTCACTTGGTTAGTCAAGTCTTTATTCTTTTTCTTATAGAAGATGATCTCGTTCCTCTGCTGCTCTGAGCCCTCCTCGGACTCCTTGCACTTTGGGCATTCCTCCATGTAAGACGAGGAAGGTGAAGTAGACGTAATGATATTGATGAGTGGAGGGGCAAGTTGGTCACGAACTGGCGACCTTCTCAGGGTGGAGCTGCTACTGGATGCTCCGTTGCTCACCTGTAAGCGTAATGGTCTCGATCAAAAAATCGAGTCAAAGGAGTGAAAGAGAGAAAGATAGAGGGGAAGAGAGTGGCATAGGAAATAAGAAAGATAAAAAATTTGAAAAAGACACAGAAATTCAACAGAGAGTTTCCGTGCACTTTTTTGAAAGGATTGGAAGACTTCTCAAGTAATATTGCATTATTCTTCTTATCGCTTAAAAAGGTTGAGAAAAATTTGATATACCTGCTTATCGATTGTAAACGTTGAAATACATATATGTAATTGTTATTTTCATACCTTGAATAAGTCCAAAAGGGTGTGAACATTCTTGAGTTCTTGCATGACATTCGCGAGCTCGGCCATGATGGTAGCCCCACTCTCTTTAGATAGGGAACGCCGTCTCTCTTCCTGCAACTTTCCGGTGGAACGACGCAAGGAAAGTACCATCAACAGATGTCTTTTTCCATTTCTTCCTGGCCCGATATCCATTCGAGCTAGTGAGACAGATGACCGCCATCTTACTTCTTTATAATCCAGTCGCATCTCACTCTCTTTCTCTCCTTCTATTTCTCCCTATCTGTCTCTTTGTTTTTCTTCTTCTCGCTCTCTCAGTCTTTCTTTTTTCTTCCTATCTCTCTATCTATCACTAACACTGATTTCTTCATGACTTTTCAATTCTTCCCCTCTGAAACACAACTGTTCTCTTTTAGTGTCGACTAAATAAGTTCTCGTCGGAAGAACCGGTCTGGAGAGAAAGTCTTGGAGAGACTGAAACATACCTTCTGGGATGATTCCAACTTCTCGATTTGCTTGCAAATTCTCAATGTTTGTGCTTCTACAGAAGCTAAGACTTCGCAGCATTCTTCGATCTCAAAGCGATTTATTGTTATGAATTGATAGTTTGCAGCTTATCTCGTATCGTTTTATTCGACAAACAACAAGAACCTCGTCATTAGTGGGCACTTTGCCCTGCAGTTCAAGAATACTCTCGGTAGCCCTCTGCTCCGCCAACTGTTTCTCCAAAATCTCTACTCGATCCTTCAGCTCATCCTGCAGCACAAGCATTCATCATCATCCAAGGAAAACATCTCTCATTATAAGTCCCTCTTTATCTCTTGACAGGCATCACAAGTTCCCTCATCCCCTCACAATGACTAGCTGGAACTGCTGCCCAGACTTTATGTTTTCCTCTCGTAAACTTGTTAAATTTCAAGTAAGAATGAGGAACAAATCAGTTCTCAAGAGAGAAACAGGAACCGGGCTGACCCTGAAAAAGTAAGAGGACTCAACCAGACCCTGGGAAAGAAAAAGAAACCCACAAAACTCTTGGAAAATAGGACCCAACCAAATCCTAAAAATGAGAGAATCAAAGAAGGCTCTGAAAGAGAAAACGGCTCAAACCATACCATGGATGAAATAGGAAACAGCCTAACCCTGAGAGAGTGAGATTTAATTATCCAGACCTTCCAGCTAGGAGAGAAACAGGAGTCAACCATATGTATATGAAAGAGAGAAGGAGGAACTGACCAAATACTTCCCGGATGCGTTGTCTTTGATATGTTTCTTGTGCAGCGAACTACATCTATCATTGGCGAGAGCGAGTTGATTCGTCAGCAGTTCAACCTCAATTCAGTCTGTTACTGTAACAATATTGAAACGAAGATCAGAGACTGAGTTCATGGCTCCGAGCAATATTCGAAAAGTCTAAGAAAATAAGAAATACACAACAAAAGACAAACAAATACAGATTTAGAGAGCCAAGTTAGAGAGAGAGAGAGAGAGAGAGAGAGAGAGAGAGAGAGAGAGAGAGAGAGAGAGAGAGAGAGAGAGAGAGAGAGAGAGAGAAAGAGAACGAGAAAAAGATGCAGAGAGAGAAAAAGAGAGAGAAAGAGAGAGAAAAAGACATATAGAGAAAAAGTACGAGATTGACTTAAAAAGATAGACAAATAGAGAAAGGAGAGAGAGAGAGAGAGAGAGAGAGAGAGAGAGAGAGAGAGAGAGAGAGAGAGAGAGAGAGAGAGAGAGAGAGAGAGAGAGAGAGAGAGAGAGAGAGAGAGAGAGAGAAAGAGTGAAACTTTGGTGGCCATCGCGATGAGCTTCTGGTTGTCAGTCTTGAGTACGGTCTGCTTCAGCTCATGCACTTCTTGCTCCAAAGTCTTTCTCTTTTCCTGTTCCAGTCGGAGCTCATTTGCTGCTGAATCAAGAATGATCAATGTTTGGTGAAGTTTGGTTATTGTCTTTCTACTATCGGTGTGAGTGTATTGCGGTACGAAACCTCCCACCATTTTGGAAAACTACAAAAGTTTAAGTTAAAGTTGGAGTTCTTATTACGCGGAGTCTTTCAAAACATCACGTTGAAATCATAAAAAGGTCAGGGGATTACAGAGCAATTGAGAAGCAGAAGCGAGAAGATAACTGTAGAGATCATAGGCGGTTTATAATGGTAAGAAGAATTCGAAGGGGAAGTAAAGAGTGGCGAGTCACACGGCAACCGCTCAGGAGGGCGAGAAAAGGGAAGAATTGACTTTTGTAGTTCGATGACAGGATGACCAAAAAATTTCGAAAATAAAATAAATTTTTTTGCCGAAGCTTTATTAGCTGATAGGAATGAAAATTATCTAAAAAGAAATACGTAATTTTGCAAACTAGAGAAAATCCTTTTGTGGGGGGAAATTTTATGCATTTTCAACGCCTTTTGACAAGAGCCTTCATAAAAACCTCCAGCCAAGAGGAACTAACCATATAGCGCATTGGATGCGGCATTGGCGGTCTCTGGGTCATCCGGCTCCAGTTGACTGGTTCTCCTCCACTCGTCTCCTTTACGCACCTGCATCTGCAGCTCTCGATTTTTCCTTTCCAGCTCGGCTATCGTTCCGATCAAGTTAGCCATATCTCGCTCCATTTCCGGTGTGAGTTGGAAGCGGGTTTTCTGGAAGTTTTAGAGTGTATGCAGGGGGAAATGTGGTTCACAAAAAATTCGTGTCAAATAATGACTTCGGATGTCGCAGCATCAGAATCCTTGTCCGTGTCTTTCTTTGAAGAGTCTGTCACGAGTTCCAGAATCCTTTATCAGAAGAGAATATACGAATGTGCATTCATGTTTGAAAAAATGCCTTTCTCTCGAGTAAAACCTTTTTTTTCATTATCTCTTTCTCTTGAGAAGTTTCAATTGATATTGTAGCAGCTCAGTCGCTACTTCTTTGTTATTGTGATAAATTTCTTAAACTTTAATTTGTTTTCGACTACATTTTTCATTATTCATCAAATATGAAGATATTCGGTCGAGAGTTTTAAATGTCGAATAAAACACCAGAGTAAACTTCTTTTCGAGTAAACTGAATCCTCAAAACCAATCGAATATTCTTTGTGTCTCTCGTCAAACTTCTAAGTTATATACATAACAAAAAAAATACATCAGAAGTATTATCAAAAGGATTTTTTCGAAAAAGTTTTGTATTACGCAATAAATTGAAGAATTGTTGCATTGATTATTTGCGTTACAAATCTTTTAATCGATAAATGAGCTCACTTCTTGTTGAGGTGGTCGTTGGTTTTCTCGAGTCTCTCCACTTTGGTGTTGAGATGCTCAACTTCGTGCTCGGCTAGCTCGAGCTGGAGATGAGCATTGCCTTCACTGAAAACAGCCTTCCGTGAACCACCTCACAAATTGCTTTTAAAAATCTAATGATAGAATAAAGAACTACATAGGAGTAACCTGGCAGATCGAACCATGGGAGGCTTGAGTCCTCCGCCTCTGCTCAGCTTACCCAATTTCTTCAACAGGGACTCGTTCTCATTCTCGACATCCTGTAATGTAAGTTTTGTTTTTTGGTGATGTTTGTTTCATTCATAGATAGGTTTTTTAAAAAATTAATCAGAAAAACTGCTGTATTTTCTTACTTTTCTTCTTATTTTCTACGTCAAGTTTCCCCTCTCAGCTCACAGAAAGACGCTTCTAAGAGTTATGTATTGTTTTTATTTGCAAAAACATAATGAACATAACAACATCACGTTTTTTTAGATTTGCGTGAACGTCTTGTTCTATCCTAACATTTATTAAAACAATTGTACTTTCTCGCCGCAAGAGAAAAAAACAAAAAAACATCGCTGCTTATGTCTCTCTCACTACAATTGTACGAATTTTAGGTTAGAACAAGACGTTCAAGCAATCAGAAAAAAACGGGATGTCGTTATGTTTCATTATGTTTTTGCAAACAAAAATCTCTAAAAAAAACTGCATTAGCTGATTTTCCACCACTCTAAACCATTTATTGTGGCATTCAAACTCTCTTGCTTGAATAAAAAAAAACTATCTTACTATCAACAAGTGTGTGTTTGTTCTTTGCCTCCAATTTTGAAACTAGGCCTCCACGATCCAATTGTTTAAGCTGTTAAATAGCAGAGACAGACCTGGAGCCGGATCTGAGTCCTCTTCAGGTCCTCCTCTGCATACTTCAGCTGCTCCCTAGCATCTATCTCTCGCTCCAGCGCATCTCTCAGCTCCTTGCTCATCTCATCAGTCGGCACGATGGAGACATTGCTCAGCTCAGCTGACAAACGCTTCTAAAGCTCATTTATTAACCGAGGCATCCAGCCACGACATTAATCTCTCGAAAAAAGTTGAGCGATCGACGATGTATCTGTGAAGATGACATCATTGCTCGATGAATGAGATCATCGAGTCAGTGTTAATACAACTGAAATATTTCAAGATGAGATCATGGGTCTCGCACCTTATTGGCCCAAAAATGTTGGATCAGTGAGGTATGAGATGATCTTGCGAGAGCACGCGAAATAGCATCTTAAAGTACGAGAAAATGAGATTTCACATCTCGTCTTGCTCTCCAAATGAATCTTAAAATACTAACTAATCGCAATCTAATTTGTTTCCGTACTCAAAAATCATTTCACTTTTTTTGTTGAACATTTCATTAAAATTTTTGTTTTTTGTTGTATTCTCGACACTTCGTACCGCGACATTTCGTACCCCGAAACTTTGTACCCAACATTTTTTCTTCTTGTTACCACTTTTTTCTTCCAACATTTTTCAAAATTTTTGCCTAATTTGAATGACATGAGGTCATCGCACCGATGATCTCATCGTTCAGAGATTAATGTCGCGGCAGGTAGCTTCGAATTAACGCTGCACAATCAATTGGCTATGCATGTCTTCGAGAGAACGGAAAAATGTGATTTATAACGTTTAAGCTGCACGATATGCATTCTTTTCTCAGGCGGCTAACTTAATCAAAACCCTTTTCTAATCTTTTAAATCATGACCGTTAATCATCACTGTTAATTTCGATTCAAATTTGAATTTTTAGCTGTTTTTTCTGCGTCCTATATACATAATATATACATAATACTCAATGTCAAGCACCTATGAGGAGGAACTAAGTTTTTTATCAGATCTTGATACAAATTAACAATAGTTTTTCATGTATTCACTGAGATGGAAAAAAAACAAAGAAACCACAAACCACTGTGTTTTCGGTTTTGTTACGCGCTTCTCTCCACTTGTTTTGCGTTTGCAGTTCTCTCACTTTCTCTTTTAGATAGAAGACTTCGTCTTCTAGGCGGTACCTATAAATTCAGAGAGTATAACTTTTACAATGAAACTCATTTAAAAAAGAAGATAACTTTCCACAAATAAAAAGTTCTAACCAAAGAAATGCATGAGAAGGAAGCATAACTAACCTCTTCTCTTCGGTTTGTTCGAGCTCGGCATGAAGTCTTGCGCTGACCTCTTTAGAAATCTTCAGCTCGGACTCCAGCTCCCGAATTCTCATGGAAGACTCATTCGAATGAAGAACTGGGGAAGAAGATGGAGAGGCGTTCGTGTGCTCCTTTCAAGCAGTCGTTCATCAATATCAGAGGCCACATGCTTTTCAGCAATAAGTTTGATTGTGAAGAGAAACACATAGAATGCTGGTATTGTATAGTAAGTTTATTCAACAATACCTAGCCATTGTTTTCAGAAAAGGCATCACTACTGTATGTTTTTTTTTAAAAAAAATCTCATAACTTAAAACTCGGTATACTTTACGTTACCATTACACTGGTAACGCGTGTAATGGTAATGCACGCTCCCGGTTTGAGACGAGATGGCTGGGTTCGACTAGATTTTTGGACTAGATTTTTCTCTGTGCGATAGTTCAATCACTCGTCATCTTAACAAGGCTTCATTGCCTTTGAATTGTATAGCTTAGAATTTGAAGATTTATCATCCATTTTTGTATACTTTAAGTTTTATTGTTGAGTCATGTCAACTTATTGGTTGGTCGTCTGTAAAACTTAATTCATGACTAATAACTTAATTCATGACTAATAACTTAATTCATGACTAATAACCGTGTTTGTTAGTGCCATTTGCTTAATTTCACATGGTATCTTTTGAAGATAAATTTATAGAATGACTTTGTCATATTGATTCTAAATCAAACTTGAAGTTTAGTTGCGAGAAGATTCCGCTCGCTCTCCACTTGTTCCTTAGCCCGTTCGCTCTTTCTGAGCTTGAACTGCAGGACTCGGGAATTCTTGGCGTGTTGCTCGAGTTCTCGCTGCAGTTCGCGAAATTCTTCGATTTCTTCTTCTCTATATTGATCCTGAAATTAGCAAGCACATTGATTGTTGGATGAGTCCTTTGATTAATCATTGTGACTCACAATTTGAAAACCCTTACGCATTCGAAAAATTCATAGTTTTGAAAACAAGCAAAGGTGATGACAAAGTTAAAAACAAGGGAAAACTAGTCGTTATTGACTCAATTAGACTGAAACAAACTAATACGCGCCAGAGCGATCAATTTTTCATAAAAGAGAACCTGCATCTCTTCGATTTCTTGCTGTAAGTCCTTGACTTCGTTTTTGAGAGACTCGTTCTCCTCCATTAGTTCCTCGCAGAGGGTCTCCGTTGTCTTCAACTTCTCGGTCAATGTTGTGTCACTCGAACCGTACGAGTGTTCCTGAATCATGTCATATATAGACTCTCAGTTGACAACTTGAAACGCAGTAAGGCTAGGAATCATGCATGGTATTAAGTGATATTTTGTAAATAATAAACGACATTTGGAGAATCCCTAGGCAGCGTTGATTGATACAATGTAGCATTTCCTGAGACATGGTAACATTGACTGAGGCATTGTTACAGTGAGTGAGACAAAAAAACTTTTTTTGTAAACATTAGCGGGTTTTTATTTATAATAAGGAGTTTTAGTACTTAGAAGATTCTTCAAATATCATTTAAAATAGTATCAGAGAAATTCAATCAGGCGTAAGTGGCAAAAAATAGAGATTAGTGTGACATTCATATAGTTTAGGTAAAATCTAGAAAGAATATCACAGCAAAGGCTGTCAGTTGTCATTCGCAAGTAAGCCCTAACCTGTATCTCACGTAGTTCACATTTCAAGACAGTATTCTCATCGCGGTAGTCTTGAATGCAGCTCTCGGCCTCATTGAGTCTCTCCTGTAGCATCTGTGATAGCGAGGAGCCCTCCTCGCTACCGTTCAGTTGTGGCCTCGACGTCCATCGCTCTCTTTCTTCCTTCGAATTTTAAATGTCTTCCGACTTCTTTTACCGAAAAATTATCTTTTCAACAAAAATAATAAATAGCTTTTTCGAATCGATAGTGAAAACAAGAAAAGTTGACTGGTGTGCAATATAAACAATACCTCATACAGCTAGTGATTCTGTAAAAAAAAAAGAAAGGGTTACAGTGCGAAGATTTTTTCATTAGCAAATTCATCTAATGGTTTATTTTTTTCCATGAAAAATTAGTTATTCACTTGGTTAACCTATGAAATTTATGCCCTGAGGACATCAAGTAACAGATAACTTCATCGATCATGTTCCTTTTTCTGTAGTTTAATGTAAAAACTCAATACTGGAACTAGTAGTGTTCATATGTTAAGGGCACTGATAAAGCAGACCTTCAACTGTGAATTCTCTTCTCTTAGCAGCGCGAGCTCATCTGCGATGGAAATCATCAGAGAAGGCTGAACTGATCGTTAATGAAGTATCCCTTCTTGAAGTTAGTAAACGAAAAACTGACATCGTTTTCAGTTGGAGTCATGGCTCGGTCAATATCTGATCCTGACACAGCTGTCACCATGGAACGAGTGTCAGTGACACTTTCCATCGACTTCGCCGATGAGAGTCCTCAAATAAACTCTCAAATTGTCATTTCCTGCAAAGAATGAAAAAGACACCTACCTTTAGAAGTGGCTGAAGTGTATGACGACACTGAAACAAGATCAGTGGCGTCATCTGCAAATGGGAAAATTCATATCTTTATTTCATAAGACTCATTACTTTGATAGTTTAAGATTTCTTACGGGGAATCAGTTTGAAGAAACGAAAATAACTAAGGATAACAAGGACAAGATACGAGAAAAGAGGATAAAGCAGGTATGAGAGAGAATAGGCAGGTTTGTTTGCGTTATCTGCAAACATCAGCGGTGATAAACGATCAATCCTCATCTCGACTTTTTTCCTTACACTTTCTCACGAGAAAACACTCATTGATTCAGTTTATGCGCTACTAAATAGAAGTTTAAGGTGAATTTTAAGATGAAAAGTGAGCACCATCGTTATCTGCTGCACCGGGTGAGTCTGGCAACTCTCGATAAGACCTTCTCTTGGCCAGACTCTGTCGAGAATTCGGCGTCATCGGCGTATCGTCGTGCTTGTTCTTCAGTCGGAAGCACTTCTTACAGCGGTCACGAAGATAATTCTGAGGCTCAAAGCCTGTGCAGATGAGGGAATCTGCCATGGAGCGCTTCCAGTGACCTGTGTAGCAATCAATCTTTGACTTAACTAGGCAAAATGAGGAAGCAACAAGAAAAGATACCGGCACTGCAGGACTCATTAGAGTAAGCTGACGAGTAATCAGACGAGTAAAAGTAATGGCGGGACATCGGGGAAGAAACACACTGTCAAAGAATAATGCGAAACTGTTCGATGTCGTCGAGAGTCGTACTTGCTTCAAAACTTCACTCGCACTAACCCAGACATACTCTCTCTCACTTACTTTCGCCCTCTAAATCTCGCGCTGTCTTTATCTCTTGTCATCTATCTTCCAGACTTTCTTTCCTCTCTAATTTTCTATCCTTCGCGCACTCTCTCGTTCTCATTCCAGAGAAAGCACTTTTATCTTCTAACTCAGAAAAGAAAAAGGGAATCAAGACTGGGACAACTTGGTGTTGCAGCTGATGCAGAGTTCGCATATCGTCTGCGTTAGTAAGGTTCAGAAGATAGTCCTGGCTGGTGAACAACAATGATAATTAAGTATTTGAACGACAGGAAATATGAAGTTGAGAAAGAGGGTAAATCAGTTAGTAAGCTCTTCAATTGATCGAACACCTCAAGGGTTTTCCTCAAGTTCGGTCAGATTTCAGAAAAGAGAGAAAAGGCAAACAAAACCCAGTCAAGAAAACAGAAAATTCGGAGAAAGAAAGGAGAGAAGAAAGAGAGCGACACTGGAAGGGATACATATTGTTGAGAATGAAATGTGATGGAGCGAGAATTCTGGAGATAAATGTATCAAGGAATAATGGCACGATCGGGGTATGAAGTAGTCTAAACAACTTGCATGAGATCTAGATCCTGAAATTTGGAGAGAAGTTGGCATGGAAAAAAGGTGTGTAAGAAAGAAGAAATACAATCACCCCGAGACACCTTGCACTGCTTTTTTCCCCTTCAAATCCCCTAAAGGGTGATAAGTAGGAGAAGGAGTGCAAGAAATGATGGAGAGACAAGTAATGGGTGGTATGAATGTGCGTCTATTAGAAAAGAAGAGCGAAGAAACAGAGAGACATAAAACAAGAGGCTACTACACAAACTCAGAGAGAGAGAGAGAGAGAGAGAGAGAGAGAGAGAGAGAGAGAGAGAGAGAGAGAGAGAGAGAGGGGAAGAAAGACATAGAGATAAGGAAGGAGCGGTAGAGAGAAGAATCAAGAAGTTGAGGAATAAAACTTCTCAGTGGCCTCTGCCCTCTACTTCTGCCCTCTTCCTTGCTGTAATTCTGCTCATAGTGAAGATTCCCCTTCCCCAACATATCTCTTACGTCGCAGTACCAGTCAAACAGCTGTGAGGGAAAGAATAGCCCTTCTTTCTTCCCTTACATTCATTCTTTTCTCAACTGATATATTTTACTTTCTTCTCTTCCCCTTCTCTTCCATCTCTTACTCTCTCTTTCATCTTTAAGACGCCCTCTCTCTCTCTTCTTTTATTTTCTCCGTCCATTACCTACTCATTTAATCTCAGGATCCTCATTTCTTTCCTGATTCTCAACTTCAGTACCTTCAGGAAACAAAGATAAATTGATATGACTTTTCCGAAACATCTTTAAACGAGTCACCTTCTCTCCAAAGAAATTTTGAAGGTTTGAGTGAAGAATTTATATTTCATAAACAAACTTGAATTGAAACATTTCAAATAAAGGCTTTTCGTTAACCTCTATCTTGTTTGAAAGTTCAAGTAAGTAACACAATTTGAAAAAAATAAGATTGTTTCAAACAACGCTACATTTATTGATATAGAAGTCTGTTCCGCCCTAAACTAGAAGAAAATGAGAAGTTTTTAAATCGCCTGCCTTCCTTTTTAGTGTGTTTTATGTGCATGTAAGAGCTTCGGCCTTATGTTTCTCTTCGTTGAATTTTCCAAAGTTTTTCTCAATTGAAAAACAAGAATCTGTTTTTTTACTACGACTTTTTGTCAAGTACTAATGATGAGATGGCTTGCAGCGATACAATTTTTTATATTTGAATACTAAGACGGATTTTATTTATTCGTTCTTACCCCATAGATAGAAAAATTTAACTGTAGAAAAAGCAATGAAGAATGTGATTTTGTGCAGGTTTTTCAATTCCTGAATACGTCCTTGGTTTCCTTGGTTTCTTGTTCATGGAAACAGTAAGGCAATACAAAAGTAACTCACTTAGGATTGTTTGAGAAAAGAGCTGACGGTAAAAGTAAACGCAGAATCCTTTCCTCCACTTCATCTGCTTCAGAAGAGAAGGGCTCTCTTTGTTCGCTGTAGATGACGGAGCCATCGAATCTCGCACCTCAAATAGAAAGTATCCACTACCGATCAGTACACAATAACTGAAGCACATCAGCCATTCTCTGATTTTTAAAAAGCGGTGCAAGAGTTTAAAATGCATGATTTCAAAACATTTAATCAAAACCAGATTCCGGTTACACTTCAAAAAAATTTAAGCAGTATGAAATTCCTTATCACTCTACGCTTGAAAAAAAGGAAATTGACTTTAAGTTATGAACGTCATTCACTCAAAAATAGATTCAACTTGCAGAGAATTCTATTTTTAAATTCCTAAACGAAAAAAAACCGAAGCAGGGAAAACTTGTGATATTCAAACAAAAATTTTTAAATAGGTAGATATAGTTTCCTTCTATGTTTGTTGATATGATTATTCGAATGACTCAATTTATGCTTTCAAAAGACTCTCAGAACTACAGCTACCAACTAACATCCTTATAGTGTTGTAGTATTCTTAAAATCACGAAACGTTTACGAAATATTTTGAGTTCATTCAAGTGGCCCATTTGCCTATTCAAGTTTTTTTTCTAAAAATAGCATGTTTCAGAAAAGATTAGTCAATCTGTGCTCTTTTCATTTTTATGAAAGAGTTCAAATTCATCATTTTAACAGATCGGATGATTGCAGTACAAACAAAAAGTAGCCCAGTAGTACATTTTTGCCTTTTTCTTCCAAGGCTTATTGTTAACTGGCAAGATTTGCTAGTTTTGTTATGAAAATGTCCAAATTGATCAACTTCTTTCTTTCTCATGATGAAAAGGAACCAATTTTCTCCTTCTTATTTGCGTACGTACTAAAAAAGCTCTAAAGTTGAAAAATGTATGGCTGTTGTTGAAAGTGTGAGAAGCGGTTGGGGAACTTGAGCAGCCAGAGTCAACTTGAGCAGCCAGAGTCAACTTGAGCAGCCAGAGTCAACTTGAGCAGCCAGAGTCAACTTGAGCAGCCAGAGTCAAAAGAAAAGAAAAAGAAAAAAATCGAACCAGGAAAAAACACACAATTAAAGCGATGATGTAATATGATAATGAAAAAGTTAAAGCTACCATTGTTACTAGTTTTTTTAAACCAGATGAAAAGGCAAAAAGCAAAGCCATTTTTTTATTTTGTAGAAAGTACGGCTCCGTGCGGGATTGTACATTTCGGGAACTTTTCAGTAAATCGGGACTAAAAGATGATCTGTATTCGTTACTCCTTTAATTAAAAGTTGTCTTCCTTTTCAAAGATATTAAATCCCAAGAAATATTTATTCTACCTTTGCCTTATGTTTTCCCATTTATATAACACGTAACAAGTAATATAACAAGTACATAAGTGATGGGTTCATGGTAATAAAGAAATTCGTGGAAAAACATGATTGAAGTACTTGAGCCACTAAGTGTTTTTTTCTTCAAATTATTGATGTAATGTTTAACATAAAAGGTTATTTCTCTCGTCATAGAATAAAGATTTCATATGTGTATATGACATCTTTTTTCGATCACGAGAGAAATAACCTTTTAGCAATTGATCAGAACCAAACTTTTCGACGCAGTTCTCACCAAAATAGGATTTTTTGTATGGACTTGACTAATTGCAATTCAGGGAATTAATCTTTGGAGAAAAGGAATCTGCTTGAACCCTAAAAGAATCGTAACATCTTAGAAACAGCGATGTCCAGATCAATAATAAAACTTTTGATATTTTGATCTTATGCGCTCTATGGAACAACCTGGAACAACCGGTCTGGAACAACCTCCCAGCGGCTGTATTTTCGTTTAATACAGTCAATGCCTTTAAATTAGCTGTCGGTGGTAACCTATCAATCGTTCATCATATCCTCAATTTCGGTCATATCTTACCTCTTTTCTCATGTGGAAAAGTGTCACACCTTGGTGTTTCCTTTTTCAATGATTTTATTTCGGCCGCTTACTTTCTATCACAGTATGATTACAAAAAAATGTAGCTTTACCCTACAAAAGAATGGGACATGAAGAAAGAGTGTACTCTACGAAAAACCGCCGTTTGAAGTTACTTTGTGGACAGCAATGTTCTCACATGTTTCATTTGAAGAAAAAAAACCATAATAAGAGCCAGAAGACGGATTCCCTTTTCTCAGGGCTAAACCGAATTGTTGAGTGAAGTCACAAGATTCAATGAAATAAGATTCAATGAGTGAAGACTTCAAAAGTGTATTCACTCACGTATGGGTCCTATGGCAGCTCAGTCCTCTTGATAGTATTCTTCAAAAAATGGTTGGTTTTTTTCCTGGTCTGCTTTAAAGACAATTTAGTGCACATAACCACTACTCTAATCAGTATACTTTTCTTTAAATGTCGCTTATTTTAGGGCATAGGACACTCCACTTCCGTTCTAGCAGCTCTCCTGGTCCATTCCGATTCATTCACATTGTTTTTCACCTGCTTTACCAAAAAAAATTTTTATAGAAGAACACAATTTTTAGCAGAATAAATTGAAACTTTAGCTTTCTAATCATTTTCGTTTCATTTCTGATGTTGAATTTGCACTTTATCGGTCGCACTACACCAAGAAGTTCAACTTCACAATAGTAGAAGTGTAAGAAACACGAGGTCAAGGCGCTCGTTTTCTTATGACATTGCTCTGAGAAACAATTTATGATTCTGACTGTTTCAGTGACCTGCGCAAGGCATTTTGGAGGTTTCTTCCCATATATGGATCATGAGATGGATCTTATACTAATTATGCAGAAAAAATGGTTGAAATAATAAAGCAGTATAAACAGATGACTAACGGCTTCTGATTGCGCAAGTTCTTGTGGTCTCTGTCATTCAACAGTCCTTCTTCACACGATTAAAGTTTGAATCCATCTCTGCTGTTCTGACTCGATGATTCGGGCTACGATAGAAAATGATGAACCTTCCCCGTCAATCCAAACGGCGGAGACAATAGTCGGAAGTGGCTGCGAAATTCGGAAGTATTCGCAACCAACTGAGGCATACAGACATATGTATGTATATACAAATGGCTTTCTAACACTTCCCATCTAACGTTTTCCTGTTGCATCCTCCTTTCTCTTTTTCAACTTTTTTTCTATCTTCTCTTCCTTCTCTTTTTCTTTTTGTCTTCTTTAGAGCTCTTTTGATGTATGTGTTCATACCTATTTCACTCCTTTGCTTTCAACTTCTTTTCTCACTCAATCTTCATCTTCTTTTTTTCCTCTACTGTTGCGCGGAGTTTGAATACTTCAGAATGTTTCAGGAAATTTGTATTGGGGTGTGAACTAGGCTTGGAAAAACATAGTGGAAAAGTTCATGAGGGATCGGCTCGAGCAATTTCACAAAGAGCCTGCTGGAAGCTTTAAAAAACAAATATGAAATAGAGAAACGAATAAAAAGAGAGACAGAGAAAGGGAGATAGTAAGAGAAAGATTCTAAGAGAAAGAGATCGACAGACCTAGAGAACCTTAGAAGGTTTGAAAAAGAGAAAGAGATGAGCGGAAGAAGGGGAGATTAGAAGAAATAAAGACAGAGAAAGAGAGAGAGAGAGAGAGAGAGAGAGAGAGAGAGAGAGAGAGAGAGAGAGATAAAGAAAAATTTATAGAAAGAGAGGTAGAAAAAGAAAGAGTCGGCTGTTTCTGATTAAATGTGAGGAAGAACAAAGAACGGAAGGGTAAATGAGAAAAAGAGAATATGATTTTTGAGAATTCTTCAGCAATATGTATATTTACAGGAGATCTAAAGTCAAGAAAAGCGCTGAAACTAAGAAATCGCGAGAGAGAGTAAAGCGAGAAAGAAGGTGAGTGCAAGAAATAGTCGGATACACAAGTAGAGAGACAGAGAGATGAGAGGGGCGAAATGAAGAATAAGAAAAGATAAGAATGAGGAAAAGAAGTATTAGAGAAAAGGCTTTAAAATGTTAAAAGAAATTAGATGAAATTTACAAAGAGATAAAACAGGAAACACAGAAATAGAGATAAAACAAACGTGGGTAGACGGAGTTTTGAAAAAGGCATACAATCATATAATAATTGACAGTCGAACTCAAAAGGAAAATACATAATATTAACACATTTCAATTTTAGTTATCCCGTAGTGAAGAGGTACCGCGCATTCCAGGTAAGAGAGGAACAGCTGAGTTGGATGCCGCCTCTTGAACCAGCTTTTTCCATGTGCTTCACAACAAAACCTATTTTGATATACTTTACATGGTAATCAGCAGACATCTGACCATTACATTTTACCAGCTTTTCGATATTTTTTGAGTCTTTAAGACTCATATGTTTCTTGGAAGTATGTTTTTGATTAATTTTTTTTCTCATATGTTTCTTGGAAGTATGTTTTCGATAAATATGTAAAAAGCTGTAAACTTCATTTCATCAAGAAAAATTTTTCTTAAGAGAAAATTCTACCAACAAGTTTATAAGGAAAATAGAATCATTGTATTAGGTTTTCCGATAAGTTTTAATTATAAAATTGATTAATTAGTTAAAACGAATGCTGTTGTTGAGTAAACAAAAGTAAATAAAAGAAAAACTCAGAATGTTTCTTAAAACGACCGAAACTTGTCGTACAACCTACAATACCTTTTTTAAGAAATGTGTAAGGTAACTCTATTCTCAAATGAATCTGAGTGAGGTGGATTAGGTATTTGAGTCTTTGAGGTGAGAAAACTTTGTCTGCATCAGGAAGAGTTGTGTTGTTCTTTGAAAGGATAAGGTTACTAGCTGGAAGCTTTTTCTGTATCATGCACAGGGGAACGTCTCCCAAAAAAGACTTCTTCTTCTTTTTCCTCTGCTTTATTTGTGTTTTGCCTCTCCCCTCCCTCCCCCTTTTTTTCGTCCGTTCAATTATGGTCTAGAAAACATAAAGATAAAAGCAGCTTCTTTCTGGAGTAGAACAAACTATATTCGCAGCTGATAAATCTTCGATTTATCACTCTCCTTCAATCTCATTCTTCACTGTTGTAAGAAGGTGAACATGATTGAAATTCGGTGTTAAGTTTACGAGTCATAAAGCCGACCTTCGCTTCACTTCTTATAATAAAAAAGATAAGAGGCGGCATATGTATGTTGAAAGAAGACTGTGAAGTGTTGCACATCTTGTTGAGCGAGTAGGGAGAGCAACTCCAGGAAGTTCATGTACAGATAATGGAGTAGAGTGTGTTCGTTGTGGATGTTTGAGGAGAAGAAGCAGGCAAAGACGAGATAGTGTGCGATGATGAGAGGGTGGGCGGGGAGACACAGCCGATGGGCACATGGTAAGAGAAACCGAAAAAGTGCGTAGAATGAGGAAAAGACAAAGTGAGAGAAGAGAAGAAAGGAAGGAGAGAGTGGTGAGTGAGGAGTAGAAGAGAGACAAAGGAGAGAAGCGAATGCAAGGCGGAGTGTTACAGTGCGAGAGGGGAAGTAGTGCGTGAAAGACACAGATGTCTGTAGGCGAGCAATCGGCGGCTGTGTTGTCCAGAGCGGGAATAGTATCAGGAATCAAAAGCGAAGGAGATGTCTGGTATGACATCGACACTTTTCTTTTTGTCAGTTCACTCACTTTTCCCTTGTCCTCAACATATTTTCACTGTCAATATCATTAAGAGCTCGGTCACTTTTTGATTGACATCGCCACATTCTTTTCGTGACTGTTAGTTTTATTTCTAAAACGATTTCATTCGCACTTTCTGCTTCTTTTCAGTTTTGGAAATTATTTTTCAGATGGTGACACACTGATTTAAGAATTATCAAATGTAATTTCAACTAATTTCATGTTTTCATGTTCAGTCTGGATTGAGTGTGATAATATATTTTTCCAGCATTAAATTGAACTGTTTCGGTGACGGAAAGTCAAACTTTTTTCCTTTCTAATAATATTTCGAGTATTTTGTGCTGTGTTGTAGAAACATATTCCTAATGCGAATGATTTGGGCTTTCCATGCCTGCGTAGAATTTGTCCCATAAAGCGAATCGAATGAGTCGATATCGATCGATGATCTTCGACAGTCACTAATTTTTGAGTTTTAAAAAGTTTAAGTTAGTTTTGAGCAAGGTTTTTCTCTAAGTTCTGTACCTTTTGGTTGTATCAACATATTTTTCCTTCTTATACCAATAACGGGGATATTTGACAGCTGTTATCCACTGTAGAGATAGAGCGTTTGAACAGCTCAACACTTACTTTAGAGTTACATTGAGTCACCCTATATTTTCTCCGACTATCACTTCGTCAATTCTCTTCCTCTCTCTCTCTCTCTCTCTCTCTCTCTCTCTCTCTCTCTCTCTCTCTCTCTCTCTCTCTCTCTCTCTTCTCTCTCTCTCTCTCTCTCTCTCTTTCTCTCTCTTTCTCTCTCTCTATCTATCTATCTCTATCTATCTATCTCTATCTATCTCTCTCTATCTCTCTCTATCTATCTCTATCTCTCTATCCGCGTTCTTCTTTTTCACCATGATCTTGAATTCCTGTGGCTTATCAGAATTAGAAAAGGTATTGAACGTAAGAAGGGCCGAGAGAGGAGCGCAAGGTGCGTGTTGTCCTGAAAAAAAGAAAAGACGCCAAAAATTTCTTGCAATAAGCTCACGCCATCCGATTCCTGTTTATTGCTTGACTCCAAGAGGATTTGAGAAGCGCCGCGGGTCTTATGCATAAACTAAGCTGAGATGGAGAACAGACGTTTCCATCTTATCGCTGTCCTTTTTGTAACCCACTCCTTCCATGCTTTTTTGACCGTGCTTTTCTGAAGTGCTATAGGCAGCACAGGGCAATGATTTTCGGTGACTGATTTGAATTTAGAACGACAAGCGTTTTTTTCTCGTTATTAGACTCAATATAATAGTTTGCTCATCACGAGTTGGGAACTGAAAAGGGACGAATACAGTGGCAGAATTTTTCCCTAGGTAGGTAGAGACGTGGATGGCCAAGCAGGGAATTACCCGCGTCTTCCATCTTTGGGGACCACAAACCAAGAGAAAAACCCGAAATTGCCCTTTTCTTAAGAGAAGGGGCCAAATAAGAGATCGAAAAAGATGAAGTTGTACAGAGGAGGGAGAAGAAAGCCGAGAAGGTGAAAAGGAGAAGGCATGCATGATGATGGGAAAGGGAACCGATAGGTTGAGGCAAGAGAACGGTGGGGGGGGGCAGGGGTTCATTTTGGGCGCTCTTTTTTCTTTCTCTCTCACTCGACTCTTCTCGAATGTTTTCGCTCAAAGAAAGGAATCAATGCTGCAGGATCAGGTGGAAGAAGTCTTAACCAAACTGGCAGAAGGCGATATAGATGACGAGATATGGGCCAAAGTCGTCGTCATGGAAAAGTAAGACAAGAAATTCACTAATCAATTTAACATAATCTATTAAAATTTATAGTATTATGGAAGGATTCTATACAAAAAATATATATTTGCACTACGTAAACACTTGTCAGTATCTTCAGCAATCCAGGATTTTTACGTTAACAAGGTCTTTTCAAGATGCAAAAGGGTGGCAAAGGCCTACTTGCGGCACGCGACTGTGATTGTTGATGGTTCCGAGGAAGAATTCGATGGTAAAACTATTGGATTTAACCACTTCGTCAACTCTACCAGAGACGAGCAAACCAAGGAAATTCGATCCAAAATAAAAGAGGTGGGAGATAAAATTGAGCTTTAACCATAATAATTTCTGGCCATTACTAAACCACGCCCCTCATGCCCTTCACGCCCGTTCATTACTAATCTACGCCACTGCGCGGGAAAGAGAGAAAGAGTGTTTGACGCACTATTATGGCGTAAAGCGTAAACTTTTGCCTAAGCCTAAGCAGGAAAAACTTTAAAAACTAAATAAAGCGCATGGGGCGAAGTTAAGAATTTTCCCGCGCAATGGCGTGGATTAGTAGGTGGCGTGGGGCGTGAGATGCGTAAGGCGTGAGTGGCGTGGTTTAGTAGTAGCCTAATTTCTTTGAAATTGTATATAATACTATCATGGATTTCGCTCATTTAAAGAAAGTTTTTTTATCCTCTTCACAAGAATAAAGTTTAAATAAAACTTTCAGAAAACCGGAACCACTGAGGGGAAAAGTAGTATAAACTCCTCTAAAACTTTTTTGTGAACTTCGCTAGTGAAATTTACCCTTGTTTGATATCAATCTCATCTTTCAGGGTGTGATTTTGAAGATGGACTCTCAAGGGAATATCAAGGGGATGGCAAGAGGAGCTGCTCCCGTTATATGCCAGGGATGGAAGGACATCAAATACAACTGTATGTCGGAGAAGCTTGCCAAGCTCCAAGGCAGACTTGACAACGAGGAGAAAGTTTACAAAGTATCTTGGCAAGCTATGGCTCTTCTTTGTCTTCACTTACTATTTTTTTCAGGGTGACAAATGGGAATGACTGAAGCAGAAAAACATTCCATATCATGACTTTAATCGATTTCGTTTTCTGGGAATTCTTTCTTTTTGTAGTTCTTTTATCATATACTCTTCCGTTCCAGTTGTTTGACATGCGCCGATGGAAGTCAGCAGTGGAGAGAGTGGTCGAGGGAGATGGCGAGGTCCGCTGCCTCTTGCCTCGTGCTTGCGTCAGAATAGCTCTCGCCAAGGAGGGGAACGACATGGCGAGAACGCCTTGCTGGATTGCCATCGTAAATCTGGTCGCCTTAGACGTCCTCATCAGGCGACTGCCCAACGCACTAAGCGGTCAGCTTAAAATCATTTCTTCTCATTATTCATTTTAAAGTTGATTCTTGCTCCTATGGCACTCATTTCTACTGCAATTTTCTTCCAGGGGGAACTCGTTCGTGTCAGATGTCGATAGTGAAAAGGTCATTACCAGCACCTGGTTCTGAGTCCAGCGAGTCCTCATCTGTTCTTACGAAGGCAACTCCTTTGAATGTACCTCCCCCTCCACCGCCCTCTGAACCTCCTCCTCCATTCGCGCACAGTCAAATACCTGAGATAGTCGCCGCTGCGGTCGCACAAATGAACAACAAGTGAGCTAGACCTGGTTTTTGTTGTTGAGAAAGTGATTTCAAAGCCTTATTCCAATCTCAATGTTAATTCAATAAGTATTCTTCCTCTTCATACTTTCATGATTCTGGAAGTGATATAACTTACACTCAAGCGCTTACAGGTGTCGTTTTCCTTTTGGAAATCAGGTTTCAGTTTGACTATCAGATGGAGTGAAGGGTCGAAGAGGAAATAGAAAGTTGACCAATGCTCTTGCCACTCCCATCATTAACTAATGCATTCATTTAGGACAAGAAAAAACAATTTTTTGCTAAGACTCTCTCGAGGGAGACTTGTGCTTGCAGTTTGACGACCCAACTCTTGAAAGCTGATCAATTGAGCCAATTGGCCAATGTTCTCGCGTTGTCTAATCAAACGAACAACGCGGACGCAAAGAAGAATTCTCCAACGAGATGCACTAAGAAAGAAAGAAGGTAGAGAAGGGAGGGAGGTGGGAGAATGAAAAGAAAGAAAGAAGGTAGAGAGGGTAAGGAGGTGGGAGAATGAAAAGAAAGAAAGAAGGTAGAGAGGGGAAGGAGGTGGGAGAATGAAAAGAAAGAAAGAAGGTAGAGAGGGGAAGGAGATGGGAGAATGAAAAGAAAGAAAGATGGTAGAGAGGGGAAGGAGGTGGGAGAATGGAAAGAAAGAAAGAAGGTAGAGAGGGGAAGGAGGTGGGAGAATGAAAAGAAAGAAAGAAGGTAGAGAGGGGAAGGAGGTGGGAGAATGAAAAGGAAGAAAGAAGGTAGAGAGGGGAAGGAGGTGGGAGAATGAAAAGAAAGAGGAAGGTAGAGAGGGGAAGGAGGTGGGAGAATGAAAAGAAAGAAAGAAGGTAGAGAGGGGAAGGAGGTGGGAGAATGAAAAGAAAGAAAGATGGTAGAGAGGGGAAGGAGGTGGGAGAATGGAAAGAAAGAAAGAAGGTAGAGAGGGGAAGGAGGTGGGAGAATGAAAAGAAAGAAAGAAGGTAGAGAGGGGAAGGAGGTGGGAGAATGAAAAGGAAGAAAGAAGGTAGAGAGGGGAAGGAGGTGGGAGAATGAAAAGAAAGAGGAAGGTAGAGAGGGGAAGGAGGTGGGAGAATGAAAAGAAAGAGGAAGGTAGAGAGGGGAAGGAGGTGGGAGAATGAAAAGAAAGAAAGAAGGTAGAGAGGGGAAGGAGGTGGGAGAATGAAAAGAAAGAAAGAAGGTAGAGAGGGGAAGGAGGTGGGAGAATGTAAAGAAAGAAGGTAGAGAGGGGAAGGAGGTGGGAGAATGAAAAGAAAGAAAGAAGGTAGAGAGGGGAAGGAGGTGGGAGAATGAAAAAAAAAGAAAGAAGGTAGAGAGGGGAAGGAGGTGGGACAATGAAAAACTTGTACACGTATTTATCTAATGAGGTGATTATTATTGCACTCGAGTGGAAAATTGAACACATGGATCACTGAAGGGGTTATTTATCAATTTTTCTTTTTTTTAAATTTGAAGGGGTTATTTAAAAAAGTTTGAGAAAGAAAGCTGTGTTTGGGTTTACTTATACTTATTTATTCTGATGAAATTCATTAACATCTTTGTTTCTTTTCTCTTACTTCCTGGTGAGTATTTGACCGAGTAAAGTTTATTCAGAAGACTTCCACCGCTGAAAAGAAGTCCGGAAACGGAGGAATCATCGGGTGAAGATTCTGCTCTTCGATCTGAATCTTCTTCTAGCACGGAAAAGTCGGAGAAGTGGACGGATCAGTAAGATTTTTTTTCTATTCAACGCGGCTTTGTTGCAACAAAGTTGATTGTCTCAAGCTCCAAAGAAAAGCGAGAAAGAGAGAGAGAGAGAGTGAAAGGGAGAGAGAAAGAGAAACAGTTTGCAAGAAAAAGGCAAAGAGCCAAGGTGGGGATGGTATTGAATGCGAAGAGAGAGCGAAGGAAGAAAGGGGAAGGGGGGAATGGACATGAGAAAGAGAATGCAGTGGACACTATGACGCGTGGACCGGAATCCGCCTGGCGACTCTCTTTCCTGTTCCTCTTGCCTGTGCTTCTACTGCCACTTTGCTGTGTGTTTTGTTTACTCGGCGAGTGATGGAGCAATGAGAGAGTTCACACGGAAGAAGAGGATGAAGAGAGGCAGAATACGATCGTGGAAGGAATGGAGAAGGAGTAGAGGAGAAAAGAGGGAGTAAGAGAGAGAGAGAGAGAGAGAGAGAGAGAGAGAGAGAGAGAGAGAGAGAGAGAGAGAGAGAGAGAGAGAGAGAGAGAGAGAGAGAGAGAGAGGATAGAAAGCGGAGGGTCTCCCGAGGCCCACAGGACGATACTCTCTCACCAGTCACTAGTACACGCAATTTATTAATACTTTCCTCTCTCAACTCAAGGCAATATTGTGAAGAAAAGGCATCCTTACCGTATCTTCATCTTTCCAGATGGGAGCTAGCTGCTCAGTCCAACGATACTCTCTATCAGGCATTGAAAAGCAGCAAAGAAGATCGAAAAGAAACAACTGTAAGCAATTGAAAATAATAATGTGATTATCGATCTGAATTGTTCAGAATATAACGCGAAAAAATTTCGCCACAAAGGTTTTTCACTTAGCATATCGGATTGTAAAACAGAATTTGAAATAATAGTTATTTCGAAATGCATTGCAACAGTAGGAGTATTATTCATTTCATTCCAAGATATGTGCAATATACTCCCTAACCTCTTTACCAATCTTTTAGAACTTACATGGAATAAGTGAAATGAAACGAACAAAATTTGCATGTATTTGAACTGAAAAAAACTGAAGAAAAGTTTTAGAACATTTTTTGTTTTGTTTTGATAAATCCAATGTTGACGTTGAAAGTAAAAGAAATAATTTTTATACAACCTTGAGTATTATTAATTTCATTCCAAGACAGATGTAATACTACTTCTCCAGTGATTGAATATTGATAGAATTCAATTAATTATTAATTAGTTTGACTATTTTAATCGAATAGAGCTGATTTATTATTCAATCAAGGTTACTGCCAAAAATGAACATAAGTTAGTCTCGAGTTGAACCAACTGGAATTCTTGAAGGTAAAGAACACATAAATATCGTAAGAGTGTAAATTCTTTTTTATAAATGAAGTTATTGGTCATACAACCTTTTTTCCAAAGTGGCTACTCAATTGAATAAAACATAATTTTTAAGGAATCATCTGAGGAAAAAAGAATTATCACACCTTACAAATCCAAATTTAGAAGAAATCATTTCTTATCAGTTGTGCCCTTCAACAAGGGAAGGAAGAGGAGGGAGATCAAGGCTGCACGACCTCTTCTTTTCCAGCAATCGATCGATAACATCAGATTACGACTCTAACAAAGATGCTTTCGATTCGTCGTCTTGTAGTTCCACTGTCTCTCAAACCTTCAAAGACTACAAAGTGTGCTATTGTTTTCTAAGTAAAAAATACAATCCGTTTTCCTTTTGTCAGACTCAGTCTTTATTGAAATGAAATTTTTTTGAAAATTGAATTCCAAGAAAAAATTCGACATTATCAGAATAATAGAATACTGTAAGTTTCGCTTGCACTTATTGAGTTTCTGGTTCAGGAATTTTGTATCAAGAAAATAACGTTTTTTTTCCTTTCTAGGAGATGTCAGTAATGACGAAGAAGCTGGGAACCAAGGAGCTTTCTCACAATGTCATAGGTGAGTGAGTGCTTCTCACCCATGTTTTATTGTCAACGTTGTGAACGTGCATGTCTCAATCTTCATCTTCTCCCCTATTTTCTGATAAGTTAAGCTTTCTGGCCGTCATTCTTCTTCTCATTTGTTTCAAAGCTCGCGTGTTCTCAGCCTGAGTTGTGTTTCCCTCTGCAGGCTCTGATACTTCGCCAGTGAGGGCGACAGTGACGAACTCCTTTGTGAGCTCTCCGGGCAAACCACTGCTGTCCTTTGAACTCCATCAACATCCTCCCTCTTTTTATAAACTTTCTCCTCACCTACAGAGCAATGCCGTGGCTTTGTACGAGCGAGCCGAAGCTGTGGGTCAGTTATAACCCAGCCAATACCTTTTGAAAACCCAAGGCTACGAACGAAATTCAATATATTTGTAGGCAAAACGGTCAGTTTTCATAATTGTTTTTATTCACCTACTTTTTATTGTATAGGAAAACTTGCATTTTTCCTGCCCTTTTCGTTCGTGTTTTCCAAAACTGTTTTGTTTTGTTCCCACGTTGCTTGAAGAGGTCAGACTGGAATGCATTTCTCAGATCGTTTCTCACTAACTTATGTATTATATGTCCGTCAAACTTTTCTTTCTTTTTTTTGGTGTAGAAATTGGTGTGCGATTTGTTTTTTCTCCCTATGTTCTGTCTGTTTTTAGAAGAGAGAATATCGTCGAGGCCGCCCCTGTAAGTTTCTATGTTTGTGTGCTTGGGTGGACTTGAACATATTTTATCCTTTTTTGGCTCAGAAAGATACTGAAATTGAAGGTGTTCCAATGTTGCTAGGGAATGGAGTCTTCCCTTTTCAGTAAGAATCGAGGAATGACGTCAGAGTCTCTTTCCGAGGTTCGTCCCTTTAGGACATTCTTCTCTCATCCCCAAACTACTCCTGCTCCTTCTTCTACTACTTCTTCTTATTACTCATCTACTTTCTGCCAGTGTCCTCTGTCGAAAACAAACTTTCTTCCATCAGAAGTATTACAACAACGCGAGATGGGCAATTCTAACAGACTTAAAAGTTCTCCTTCGGTAAGACTTTATCTAACCAGCAGTGAACTTTTTCATCATCTAATTCACAGTAATACCTACTTTGAAGAGTTTAGAATTCCAAAATGACGTTTGATGAAATTTAACCGACGTTGAATGGCTTAATAAACTTTTTTGAACTTTCGTAGTTTGCAGTGCGTTTTCGAGTTCTTGCTTTGTGTGATGAGTTCTACAACCAAATGAAGATCAGAAAAAATAAAAGATATAAAGAAAACGAATGAGCATTGTAGCGACTTGTTGCGAGCCAAGCCAGCAACTACGGTCGAACCCAATCTACATGTTCGGTGGAAGGAACACGGAGTGTAGGACTCTTTCGCGGCCTGTTCCAGCGTCTTCACAACAACCAGCAGCAGCCGCCTCTTCCCGGTGCACGACCCTCGACCGAGCAGGCGGTGGCACCGCCTCTATCTACTCCTCACCGTCTTCCGCGTATCGCTCTACCGCTCATCCGCAGTCGCGGACATTTGGGCAGCCACGCACATTTGACAGTCCCTCATACTACAGCTTTCTACCCTCCGGCAGTGAATTCCCATCCCGATCCCTCACGCGCCTACGACGCGCGGTTCCCGCGAACCCACAGCCATCGCTCGCTGAGGTCTCTTTCTTGCCCCCGGCGGGGGTTAAAATGAGGGGTCGCAGGGAAGAAAGATCCGATGGGAGTAGGGGGCCTCGGTTTTCTCGCTTCCTCTCTTTATTATCATTCAACAGAGATTAGCCCAGGGGCCTCTTTAATAGTGAATCTTCTTGCGTGTCAAATAGACGGCTTGCCTGTATTCTACGAACAGGACATTTTTTTGGTATTCGAGTTGAAACCCTCTTAGAAAAAATTCAGTTATTCTGAGTTTTTTCTCTGTTCAATTGGTTATTTGTATTGAAGGAATGCTCAATTTCATCCCTTACTATTTCCATTCAAAGTATACTGTAGCTTTCCATTCAAAGTATACTGTAGCTTTCCATTCAAAGTATACTGTAGCTCTTATTTGAATTTTATTTGGTTGAATGAAGTATGCTTACCTTCTCTATAACTTCAAATCATTGACAGTTCTTTTTTTAAAGATGCCTGAAGATATGTAACGCTGTACCAGTCATTTTCGACAAAATAATTTCTCTCCACTGTAAGTCTTCAAGGAGTTCAAGGAGTTCTCATGCCGAGAAAAGAAATTACTAATATTTTTTGACACAAATTGTTTAAATTATGTTGTAATAATGGTATGGCTACTGATAATGTGCTCAGAGGATTCCCTAAGACCGAATCACCGCAAATATTTTCCCTTATCATTTCCACTGGTCAATTAAAAAAAATTTCCGATGTGTTCTAGAACTTTTTGGAATTACTTCGCGAATAAAAAGTCCTAACTGGTGAATATGTATTTTTTTGTTCTGATGGAAACATGAATATACAATATAGCCAAGACAAAATGATATTGGCAAGCACAGCCTGCCAACTTTCCATCAACTATCTTAGACGTTCTGCAAGTAGTAGTCACTATCTTCTTTTATAAGCAGCGAGAGGAGGTGAGCCCAACGAATTAAGTAGTCCACTAGAGAGAACATGACTTATTGTTGTGTTGCACATTGAAAGTTTGGGAGAGCTGGCCTTTTCCAGCTAAAAAAAGACTCAGGCAAACGCAGAGGATTAAAGAAAAAGAGAGTGGATGAGTGAAGCATAATAAAGAAGAGAGATTGAGTCAAGTGTGAAAAAAAGATATTTGGAAAGAAAAGTCTACGTATTAGTAGTGAGACAGGAAAAAAATATTGGAAGAGAAGGAAATTTTGAAATAAAAAAGAGAGTGAAAAACAGAAAAAAAACAGAGAGAAGATGGAAGGAGGGAGAGAGAAAAAGAGAGAAGGAAAAGGAGGATAGAAAAATTTAAAAGGGGGAGAGATGGAAAAAAAAGATGAAATGAAGTGTAGGCCAAAAAAGAGGATGAAGACAAAGAAAGGAGCATTTTGGGAAAGAAAAGAGGTACATGCAAAGGAGAGAAGGGAGGAATTCGAGATGCAGAATAGAAGTCGAAGGAAGGCAATGGCTGAAGCAGCAGTCGAAGACATCTCTATACACACCGAAGGAGATGTGAAGAAACAGAGAAGAAGAAGATAGTGAATGAGTGAGAATTTCGTCCCGCCTCTGGGATCGATTCTCTCTTTCTCCGTGATTCTGCCCAAACATAAACTCATCTACCCTCAGGCACTCTCTCATTTCCACTTCGGCTTGCTTTATCACGACAATTGCTCGTTTGTTTTCCTGCTTGTATCATGTCGAGTAACCTGTTGCTCATGATGAATTTCTCTCTCGATTCAATGTTATGAAGTTCTATCTGGATGAGGGTGCGAAAAGCAATCTATTTGCTCATTAATGAGAACATCTTACATGTTTCCATAAGTTTAAGTGAATTCACGTGGAGTAAGCTAGCCTATTAGCTACTTACAACAACTTATTATTTATTGCATTCCTCTCACATGTTATTATGTCACTCTTTCTGAACTTCGTCTTTCTTCTTCTTAATTATATTCACATCCTCTTCCGGCTCACTCAACCCCTACGCGCCCCTCGAATTCAACCCCTACGCGCCACTCGCACTGAACCCCTACGCACCCCTCGCACTCAACCCCCACGCGCCCCGTCGCACTCAACTCCGCACTTCTCAGCTTTACACTCGGAAATTCTTTGAAGCGTTATTCAAGCCATTAATTCTGCTGATCCGACCTGTTCCTATTGTAATGTTGAGATTCGTTCAATACACTATTTTTTTGGTAAACTCTGTAAATTTCCCCGTGACTCATAAGCTCTCGCGTTATTTTAGTAAAGCAAGCATTCAAGTGTTTTTGTTGTTTTTACAATATGAAGCGAAAAGTTCTTGTTCGGAAACAATGAATCAGAAAGATATTTTGATTGAATTGAACTGTTAACATAAAAGTTAGATTAGCTACTTAGGAGACCATTCATGAAGGTTAAACGTAAGAAGATGACATAAAAAGGAGTAGTAGTTAGTTTTACTCATTTGAGAGGAAGTATTTCTTCTTTGAAGTTTGACAGGTGTTGTCGACAGGGTAACTTACTGCAGGAATTCTCTAGGTGTAGTCAAAGTTAATTATATAGGAGATTTGAGAGAAATCTGGCAGCTCTTACCAAACCGATTCATCTCCTATTTTTAAACTTTGCTATCAAGCTGCGATGAATTCAATAAATTTAGTTTAAAACAAGATTACATTGAGAAGATAGAATTTTGATAAACGAAAAATCTCCAACATTTCTAAAGGTAAGCAACGAACATGTGAGAAGAATAAAGAAATAAATGAATGAATGAATGAATGAATGAATGAATGAATGAATGAATGAATGAATGAATGAATGAATGAATGAATGAATGAATGAATGAATGAATGAATGAATGAATGAATGAATGAATGAATGAATGAATGAATGAATGAATGAATGAATGAATGAATGAATGAATGAATGAATGAATGAATGAATGAATGAATGAATGAATGAATGAATGAATGAATGAATGAATGAATGAATGAATGAATGAATGAATGAATGAATGAATGAATGAATGAATGAATGAATGAATGAATGAATGAATGAATGAATGAATGAATGAATGAATGAATGAATGAATGAATGAATGAATGAATGAATGAATGAATGAATGAATGAATGAATGAATGAATGAATGAATGAATGAATGAATGAATGAATGAATGAATGAATGAATGAATGAATGAATGAACACGTGTTTATTCTTATGAAGCGAAATCTATGTTTCTAAAAATCCATTTAAAAAATTTAAATAATAGTTTTCTCTGCTACATCAACTCGTTTGTGGAGATTATTCAGAGAGTTCATCTATTCCAAATTTTTGCATTCCTTTGAAATATTTATGTTTTTGATTGCTTTCTTATACATATATGTATATCGAATACAATATCGAATAATGAAAAAACTTTATACATGGAGAAAATGTTTATCTTCTTCTTCCTCGCGCTTGTTCCCGCCTCGCGGCAGGGTACGCGCTCCCCTGAGATGCAGGACAGACCTATCCTGGTAGAACCAGTGGCTATATATACGAAAAAGTATATTATACATGTTTTCATTTCGCGAAAACATGTATAATGTAGTTTTTCAAAATAAGCTGTTCATTATACAAACTTCAGCTTTATTTTTTTGCTTTCATCGTAATGAATAACATTTGTTTTTACCATGATCCAGAAAGGTTTTTGTCATGTTAAAGAGCTATCAACTCGGTGTTTACACTTTCCTATATAAGAAAAAATTCTATCTAATTTGCTTAATTATTTGAATTTTGGTTGAAATAAGCGATCTCCTTGTTTACAAACGTATTTTTTGTTTATTTCTATTCGGTCAGGGTTTTCTAACCAATAAAATTCATTATCTACCACTCATGACATAATATTCATCATTCGTTGAATATAGCCACACCTTCTAAACACCTTCTATAATAGTTTAATATAGCCATGTTCTCAAAGTCCTCAACTCTTCGTAACACGTTTTTTGAGTAATTCAAATGAACGTCCTCAATAATTGTTTCAAAAAATGTCAAGTGTTTTCTAGATAATTTTCATCTTCAAAAGTTTACATTTCGATTTGCACAGTTCATCTTTTGCTTTTGAAAAGCTTGTCTCTTAATTGGCTCATACGCCGAATTCATTTATATGACTTCTATACATTTGCTTTGGGATTTTTTGTCTGTGCATGATGAATACATTGAGAGATAGAAAGAGAAGAGGTGAAATGGTGCATGGAAGCTGTGCTTCTGGTGGGCATGTGTAGACGAGCGGCTTCCTTTTGTACTTGCTTCTTCTCTTTTGCCCTCTCTCTTTCTCCTCTCCACATCTACCCTCAGGCCATGGACATAATCACATAGGGGATACGCATCGATCGAGCAGTCTTCTCCCACCCTTTCTCTCTCTTCTTGTCTTTCTTTTTTTCATTTCGTGCGGAGCTTTTTGTGTATGACAATGAGAGGAAGACCCACACTATTATCTTTTCCTCTCTTTATCGCGTTCTCGTTACTCTTTTTTTCTTTCCTTCTACACCATTGTGATCTGCTCCCCTAAAGTTGTTTCTTTTACAGGAGTAGGCTGTAAACGAGAAAGCGAAAGGGAACCATCGCTTCTCTCACTACAAGAGGTGATCAAGAAGGGCAAAGAAGAGGGTTTTACAGTGGAATGCCAGAGGGAGAGCGGAGAGCTCCTCCAGTGCTCTCTTATCTGAACGATGTGCATTGCTTGGATGTTTAACTGATGACAACTATAAACTGTCCAGTTCAGTATGATCTCTTCCCGAAAAAGAAGAAGAGGACGTCGCAGAGGTGGAATACAAGGGCAGCCGGAGGAAGCCTCTGAGTATCCTTATTCCGTCGACTGCCCTCCGTCCTCTTCCTCTCTCTCCCCCTTACTCTCATCTTTCCCTTTGATCTCGTCGCCCGAGAAAACAGATGCAGATTGTCGCTCAAGCCCACACGATAGGATATCTTTCCCCAATCACCTCTCTCAATCGAATGCTTCGCCTCTTCAGGCAACGGCTTCTCCACCGAACCGCACTCCATCATCAGAACGGTTTTCTACATTGCATTATCCACCAACCTCGCCACGGTTTCGCCGGACAAAAAATCACTTTTCATTGCCTCAGCCTTCTCAATCATGTTCCCCAACGGCATCAACCTTCCTTTCTCAATCACATCAACATGTTATTCTACCTGAGCTTCATCGATCAAGTCGACCCCTAATTTTAAACCCTTCACTTAAAACAGATCAGTCCTCAACCCAAGATTTATTACCTCGGATCAGTCAACCATCACACTTCACCTTATTTACTAAACAAAATACCCCGCCAGCTTCATCTCTTTACTCTCCAAAAAGTCTTTCGTCCACCTCGGAGTTTTCTATTCATCAAAAAGATTTACAATATACAACTATCTCTTATCGATGTAGTCGTCCGTCGGCATCAATCGCGTTTTCTCAATCCAGGCAAGTGAATTCATTCATTTTGGATCATTACTATCAGGAAACTTATTGTGAGCCAACCACTTGATTTCTGTTTCATTATAAAGTTGTAAACAGGTAATTTCACGAGAACGAAACTGAAAACTCAATCGTTGTGCCACTATGAACCAATGAAAAAAACCAAACGTTTTTTAATTGAAAAAGTATATTATACATGTTTTCATTTCACGAAAACATGTATAATGTACTTTTTCAAAATTTCGAATCGTGAAATTTTCAAATGTATTTGAAATTCTCAATCATGTTCAGGTACTGGAAAGGACGTCCTTCTTGGCAGTCTCTATGGCGGTTTCCTCTCTTGCTATTGCATTTGGTACTCCTGTTACTTCCTCGACTTTCTATGGCTGCGGATACAGAATGTCGATTAGACACATGGCAGCCAACCCACAAGAATCGCTATTCCCAACAATGCGTCGTGTGGACATCCGCTACTCCATCTTACATCTGCGAGTTCGAAGGAACGAGAAGACACGCTCGATTGAAAACCATCTCTATATTCCAAGACTCTGCCAATGTCAGCTTGCTCGATGTGAGTCATTCTGGAATCATTGATTATGTGACGAGATAATACAAAATAGCACAATAAAACAAAACACACAAAATGTGCTCAAGAAAAATTCATTGACTTGGGGCTATCGTAATTGACATTGACTTGGGGCTATCGTAATTGACATTGACTTGGGGCTATCGTAATTGACATTGACTTGGGGCTATCGTAATTGACATTGACTTGGGGCTATCGTAATTGACAAAAGCTCAGTGTGATAACAAAAAAGTTTACTGAGCTAGGTTGAGCAATTGTTTTATCAGATTTTGCTATTTTTGTATAGAAAGTTTCTTGCTGTAATTCTTCGTGGAAAAGTTCATCGTTGTGGATGACAGGTGTTAAAGCTTCTGAAAGGTTGCTTCGAAAAACATTTATAGTGCAAACCGACATTAGAAAAGTTCTTTGAGAATTATGTACTTTATGACATCATCAGTAACAAGAATAAGTTGAGAACAATGGAGGGATGAAATTTTTTGACTCTCCGCTTTCACGGTGTTTCATTAAACTACTTGAAGATGCTAAACGTGGGAGCGCGATCAAGTCGACGATCAAGTCGACGGGAAGTGACCGGCCGAAGGCTCAAAAGAGGCGTCCAGGGATCCGATTGCCTTCTCGGAGACACTTCTCAGTGCCTGTCTTGTTTCCGTCGAATCGATACGGCGATGATCAGGCTACAAGCTGCCAGGAACGCTTTCGAAAGAGTGCTATCGAGGTTCGACTGTCTCAAGGCTGAGGACACATCAACTGCGACACGACCTTTCTCACCGAATACGACCTGTGAGGACTGCAAGGTTACCAATTCCTATACAATTTATTAGTCATAAAATGCTTGCTTAACATTTTATACGTTTCATATATTCTTGTGAGCTGCAATTCATCAGTTCATACTAACATATGTATATGAATGCTTAGAAGGGTCATTAATTATAGTTTACTTTCCGATTTATCCCTTCAGTCCTTCAAATGTTGTTGAATGGTTTACAAATTTTTTGAAGCCCATTTATACAGTAGAAACAAGACCTGTATTGATGAGTATACAGTAGAAACAAGACCTGTATTGATGAGTCTGAGACCGTGAGAAATATTTTATAGGGCAGCAATTTTTGCAAAATTTTCCCTCTTGTTTCCTTTAGTTAGTTTAAAAATACTCCCATGTTCAGCCATAAGTTTTTCATATTTTTTTGTGTGCACTGATTTTAAGTGTTTTACTTCCTTGATTTTTAAGTTTAGATTAATGTTATGGTTTAATGTTATTATAAGAAACTGATCAGATATCACTGATCTTGAAGTCATTATGGAAATATCCAAAGACGTTCGAAAATCCGATTTTTTTGTTATTAGAAACTATTCGTGTTATAGTTGACAGGTAAAATTGAACCAGAATCCTCTAACGCGATTTTTAAATTTTTTCATCCAAAAACTTTTAGTGAAATTTCCGTTATCAAATATTTTCTTTATTTGGCGAGTCTTCAAGGTCTTAATCTGGCAGTACCCTTAAAAGGAAGAAAATGTTCGAACACTTAACAGAAAAGACGAAAAATCTGACTACAATATTCGAATTTTTTAACATTGGATTCAGCTTCAGTTCCAAATCATTCACTTTGTCTATATTTTCAACAAAAAATGAGTTGTTATATTGCCATCTTTACTAGAGAATCAATTTTTTTCTAAAGAACTAGAGGCAAAAGAAGGAAAACATCGGAAATGACTCAAACAAGGAAATAAGAATGAGATGAGCAAATGAAAAAAAGAACTCGAGAGAAAGAAGGACAAAAAACAGCGAGATATTTAAGGGAAAGTATAGCGAAGCCAGGCTGAAAACATAATGAATAGTAACATAAGGAAGGCACGAAGAGTAATGAAAAAAAGACTGAAAAGGAAAAGAATGAAGTTTAGTTTGTTTAGAGAAAGAAAGAGAGAGAGAGCGAGAGAGAGAGAGAGAGAGAGAGAGAGAGAGAGAGAGAGAGAGAGAGAGAGAGAGAGAGAGAGAGAGAGAGAAAGAGAGACATAGATAGATATAGTGAAACAGCAAGACAGAAAGAGAAAGAGGAGGATAAGAGAGAGAGAGAGAGAGAGAGAGAGAGAGAGAGAGAGAGAGAGAGAAAGAGTAAGAGAGAGAGAAAGAAAAGAGAGACATAGATAGATATAGTGAAACAGCAAGACAGAAAGAGCAAGAGGAGGAGAAAAGAGAGAGAGAGTGAGTGAGAGCGACACATGAAGAAAGTCAGTCATTTATAATATCATATCTCAAATATCCCCTCTTTCGTCTGTTGCCTTAGTATCTTTTTCATGTGAACAGTTTGAAATGGTGTGATTACACGAAAGATGCCATTAATGTACGCAGCCTTTCCTCCTCATCTGCTCTCTATTACACCACTCATCATGTCCCCTTCCCCCTCTCTCTATCTATCTCTCTCTTTCTTTTTCTCTCACTCTCTGTCTTCTCTCTTTTTTCTCTTTTTTCCTCTCTCTAGCGCTCTGCGTGTCTCCCAACATCTTTTTATTTCGTTTCTCCTTCGACTCAGCCTATCTACACTATTCTCTTCATCTCTTTCTTCTCTTCCTTACACATTGATTCGTTTCCCCTTCTTACTTCATTCTTCCAAACTGCAATGCTAGACTTTTTAGGAGGATGCAGAAAAAGGATGTCATGAAAAAAGCTGAAATTTACCACATCCTACTCCCGCACTTTCTCATTACATCTTTAGCAATGCTTTCTCTCTCTCTCTCTCTCTCTCTCTCTCTCTCTCTCTCTCTCTCTCTCTCCTATTCTGTCTGTGCCTCTTTCTCTCTCCCCTCCTACTCGGTTTGTGCGCCTTTCTCTCTCTAACTTCCTCTTCTGTATGTGCCTCTCTCTCTCTCTCTCTCTCTCTCTCTCTCTCTCTCTCTCTTTCTCCCCCCCTCTCTCTCTCTCCTATTCTGTCTGTGCCTCTTTCTCTCTCTAATCATATTCTGTCTGTGCCTCTATCTCTCTCCCCTCCTACTCTGTTTGTGCGCCTTTCTCTCTCTATCTTCCTCTTCTGTATGTGCCTCTCTCTCTTTCTCCTCTCTCTCTCTCTCTCTCTCTCTCTCTCTCTCCTATTCTGTCTGTGCCTCTTTCTCTCTCTAATCGTATTCTGTCTGTGCCTCTATCTCTCTCCCCTCCTACTCTTTTTGTGCGCCTTTCTCTCTCTCTCTTCCTCTTCTGTATGTGCCTCTCTCTCTCTCTCTTTCTCCTCTCTCTCTCTCTCTCTCTCTCTCTCTCTCTCTCTCTCTCTCTCTCTCTCTCTCTCTCCTCCCACTCTGTCTATGCCTCTTTTTCTCTCTCTCCTCTTCTGTCTGTGCCTCTTTCTATCCATTTGCTCTGTGTCTACCTCCTTCGTCTTTATTTATCCTCGTTTTCTCCGCTTCTCCTTTATTCACTTACTCAACATTACTCTCTATTTCTATCCGAAAAGAGTTCAAGAAAATTGACTGAAATGAAAGAAAAGAAAACAGGAAAAAATAACTTCAATGGAAGAGATATGGAAGTTTTATAAAAAGCCTTGTTCTTCAAACTCTATGAAATGCTTTTTCTTCTCTTCACACAACCCTGAAATCATCTTTATAGTACTGTTATGACGACTTTTTCAATCAAATTTCTTCTTCCTCAGTAGTCATCTTATCAACTGAAATTCTTCTTCCTCAGTAGTCATCTTATCAACTGAAATTCTTCTTCCTCAGTAGTCATCTTATCAACTGAAATTCTTCTTCCTCAGTAGTCATCTTATCAACTGAAATCATATATTTAAATTGAGCTTCTATTTCGACTTTTCTAGAAGAATTTCTCAGTCAATATTTTCCACACAAGTAAATGATAAAAAACCAATATGTTTAGTGAACTATTCTAAATTTCAACTATTAACCGCTCATTCCCTTTTGATGTGTGTTCTCCCTGAGAATTACAAAAATTCCGAGTTGAATTGTGACTCTGATCGGCTTTGATTACTACTCGATATTTTGCGAGGTGTCTGCATCAAGTGGTATCTTTCACCACAATAACATCAACTCAGCCAGCTACTCAATGCACTGGTCTTTAGACTTTTTGTCGGTATCCTGTTTTTTCTCGGTATCCTTTTCTGTGCTTTTTACTCAAACTTATAAACATAAGTTGGGCGGGGCAGCTTTTCACCGTGTCATTTTCTAAGCGAAAGTCATCATCTGACATGGTGAATATCCCTCTTAAATCTTTACTTTTTAAAATATTCATTATCTCATTTCTTAAATAGTCATCCTCTCTCTTCCCTCTAATTATCCTGTACCATATAGAAGAGTATTTCCCAAATGAAGTAATGTCATTTCTGCAATCACTAAATTGCGTCCAGAGAAAATAGGAGAGAGGGGCGAAGAGAAGAGGGTCTGAGTCGCTCTCTCAGCCTAAAGAGGGGAGACATCGCTGGCATTTCTGTCACACGCCATGCATCCTCCCACTCTCCCTCTTGTCACTCAATCTCTCTCTCTTGTCCTCTCGATGTCTTCTCTCGTATAGCTTCTTCATCTTAACCACTTCCACTCAGCTACTACTCTACTCACATGAAACTTTTCTTTTTGAGCGTCTCTCATCGTAACGTGAGGGAGATCTTAGTTCTTACTAAGAAACAATCCTTCCTCTCGGCTAATTCTTGGTTCTGCTAAGAAACTATATTTTTCGGTATTAATTTTTGGTTGTGATAGGAATCGATTTCTACAGTAATGCATGGTCTTGCTCAAAAGCAAAGCTTCGCCTCCAGTGAATGCACTTCTTTTAACAAACTTATTCTTCCTAATCTTTACCGACTAGAGAAATTTTTGAATTGTTTTGTAGGATTCCTGATCATCCGAGTTAAAAACTGCTAATGCTGTACAAATTCGCGATTCTGCCAAGGAGCCATACAAATTTTGTTGTGCTAAGAAACATTTTTGCTAGTGCTACTTTTGCTCAAAGACCCTCAGCATGGACTATCTCCCGTTCCTTTCTGATAAGGTTAAGCCATAGACTTTGAAGACTGCAGAGAAAAAAACTTTTGTTGTTTTAATGATACCCTTCTTGAATATATTTTTATTGGAAAGTACTTAAATTCAAACTATTGTATTTATACCTCAATTCACAATAAGTGCAAAGTTAAATAAGAGGCGTTGGAGATAGTTCGAATGAGACGGAACATAAAGGATGTGAGCATTGGAGGAGACAAAAGAACCAAGTTGATATTTAGAGAAGTACAGACATTACAGGCGGTGCTAGTCATTGAAGTTTTAAGAACTGAGAGCTGCAAAAAATAGGAACGAGAATATAAAAAATGAGGAGAAGGGAAAAAGAGAAAAGGAGGATATGAAAATCGAGGAGTTGGAGCTGAAAGGAATCAGCAAGAGGAATATGTATAGATAACAGAAATTGGGAGGTAGTATATTAAAAAGACAGGTGTCTTGAGCAACTGGGAAGTCAGTGAAAGAGAAAGGAGCGGGGAATTGGATGATGTGGAACGGGCGGAGGAGTGAGAGCAGCTCGGAGGAGTCAGGGATGCAGTTAAAAGTGTAAGGAGCGGGAAGATGTGAAGTATATGGAACGGGCAGAGGAGTGATAGCAGCTCGGAGTATTCAGGGATGCAGTTAATAGAGTAAGGGGCGGAGAGATGTGGAGTATATGGAACGGGCGGAGGAGTGATAGCAGCTCGGAGGAGTCAGGGATGCAGTTAATAGAGTAAGGAGCGGAGAGATGTGTAGTACATAGAACGGGCGGAGGAGTGAGAGCCGCTCGGAGGAGTCAGAGATGCAGTTAATAGAGTAAGGTGGAGAGATGTGGAGTATATGGAACAAGCGGAGGAGTGATAGCAGCTCGGAGGAGTCAGGAATGCAGTTAATAGAGGAGCGGAGAGATGTGGAGTATATGGAACGGGCGGAGGAGGGAGATCAGCTCGGAGGAGTCAGGGATGCAGTTAATAGAGTAAGGAGCGGAGAGATGGGGAGTATATGGAATGGGCGGAAGAATGAGAGCAGCTCGGAGGAGTCAGGGATGCAGTTAATAGAATAAGGAGCGGAGAGATGGGGAGAATATGGAACGGGCGGAGGAGTGAGAGCAGCTCGGAGGAGTCAGGGATGCATTTAATAGAGTAAGGAGCGGAGAGATGAGGAGTATATGGAACGGGCGGAGGAGTGATAGCAGCTCGGAGGAGTCAGGGATGCAGTTAATAGAATAAGGAGCGGAGAGATGTGGAGTATATGGAACGGGCGGAGGATTGATCGCAGCTCGGAGGAGTCAGGGATGCAGTTAATAGGGTAAGGAGCGGAGAGATGTGGAGTTTATGGAACGGGGCGGAGGAGGGAGAGCAGCTCGGAGGAGTCATATAAGATGTTAAGAAAGAAAGAAGCGGGGAAATGAGGATATGGAACGGGTGGGAGATTGAAAGTAGAATGGAAGAGTAGGAAAGTCGTGTACTAAGATTGCATTGGAAGTAAAATGAGGAAAGACTCACCATCCATTGGCTACGATTTGCATAAGCTCAACCAGGGCCCTGGGAAAGAATGTTTGTAGAAAAAGAGGAATATGCAGGGAATGAAGACCGAGAACTGAATTTCTCTTCTTTCACTCTTTCTCTTTCTATTTTTTCTTCTTTTTTCAACTTCTCATTCACTTCTCCATCTTTTCTTTTTTTTTGTAACTCAGAATAAATAGAAAAATCTCTATCTATTTTCTCGCTCTCTGTAATTCATTTAAACTCTTCTCATATAACTCATTTCTCTCTCTCTACTACTTTCTCATCATGTTTTCTACGTAACTAATTTTCGGTCTGTATACTCTCATTTTTATCTCGTTTATTTGCTTACTTTTCTCGTTCTCTTGCTTTCTCTCTAGGTCTGCCTTTTTTATCTCTGTTTCTGTTTTCCTTCACTTCTTCTAAGTATATTCTTGCCCACAGCTGCCACACAACACAACGCGTACTTGAGAGTGAAATTAGAATAGGCAAGTACAAAATCTTCCTTCCAGAATAGATTGAAAACACTAAACTCGAAAAACCAAATAGTACATCAATAAAACTAAGCTTACAGATTCAAATTGCAAAAAGAGGAACCTCTTGACAATTTCGCAATGACTAACAAGAAAATTCAACAGAGTTATGCAATATTTATCTTCAAGAGAGACTTCTGGGAAGTTTTAGTAAATGTCGCCCTAGATTAGAGTCAGCAGTATTGAGCAGAAGTCGGCTGACTCAGGAAAATGGATGCTTTTCAGATATGGTACGGGAGATGGCTCGCTGCTCAACTACTCGACATCTGGAGCTCATCCCCGTGTATCGACTGGTGCTTTTCTGCTCAACTGGCATGCCCTCATCTCGCGACGAGTAAAGTGGTCGACTACGCCGGTCATCCCTCCTTCCAATGCAGAGGTCACCATACCATCTTTATTACCAAAAGGTCATCCATCCCTCCTTCCAATTCAGAGCTCACAATGCCAACTTTATTACCAATAAGCGATCCATACTTCTTATGCAGAGGTCAATATAGCATTTTTATTACCAAAAGGTCATCCCTCCTCACAATTCAGAGGTCGCCATACCATTTTTATTACCAGAAGGTCATCCTTCCTTCCAATTCATAGGTCACCATACCATTTTATTACCAAAAGGTTATCCCTCCTCCCAATTCAGAGGTCTCACTGCCATCTTTATTACCTGTAGGTCGTCCCTCCTTCCAATTCAGAGGTCACCATACCATTTTTTACCAAAAGGTTATGCCTCCTCCCAATTCAGAGGTCACACTACCATCTTTATTACCTGTAGTTCGTCCCTCCTTCCAATTCAGAGGCCACCATACCATTTTTATTACCAAAAAATCATCCCTCCTTCCAATTCAGAGGTCACCATACCAATTTTTTTACCAAAAAGTCATCCCTTCTTTGAATTCAGAGGTCACCATACCATTTTTATTACCAAAATGTCATCCCTCCTTCCAATTCAGAGCTCACAATACCAACTTTATTACCAATAAGCCATCCCTCCTTCTTATGCAGAGGTCAATATAGCATTTTTATTACCAAAAGGTCATCCCTCCTTCCAATTCAGAGATCACACTACCATCTTTATTACCAAATGGTCATCCCTCCTTCCAATTCAGAGGTCACCATACCAATTTTTTTACCAAAAAGTCATCCCTTCTTTGAATTCAGAGGTCACCATACCATTTTTATTACCAAAATGTCATCCCTCCTTCCAATTCAGAGGTCATCATACCATTTTTATTACCAAAAAGTCATCCCTCCTTTGAATTCAGAGGTCACCATACCATTTTTATTACCAAAAGGTCATCCCTCCTTCCAATTCAGAGCTCACAATACCAACTTTATTGCCAATAAGCCATCCCTCCTTCTTATGCAGAGGTCAATATACCATTTTTATTACCAAAAGGTCATCCCTCCTTCCAATTCAGAGGTAACCATACCATTTTTAATTACCAAAAGGATATCCATCCTCCCAATTCAGAGGTCATACTACCATCTTTATTACCTGTAGGTCGTCCCTCCTTCCAATTCAGAGGCCGTATGCATGGAGAAATCCAAAAGTATTATGAGCTTGGAATATCAGTTATCCAACTTCATTTAAATAATCCGGTATGCATGGAAGCTATAATACTTCTGGATTACTGATAATCTGACGAAACCAGTAACCCTACTCCGGAGGTGGTTTATTAAATAATCTAAAAAGATAATCGAAAGGTAATTAGAGTGTTTAGAGTGCATTTAGTATTCGACCATTATAGTCTTTAGAGTGCATTTTGATGCATTTTAGTGTGACTTTTTATGCTAACGCTTGTCTTTCCGCGTCCTTTTTGACAATAATCCAAGTTTAAGTAATCTGACATCCATGCATACCGATTTCCATTATCCAAAAAATTAAAACTTTTTTGGATTTTGTAATTCTTGTATTATAATAATCCAGATAACTATAATCTGTTTTCCCTGCATACGGCCTCAGAGGTCACCATACCATCTTTATTACCAAATGGTCATCCCTCCTTCCAATTCAGAGGTCATCATACTATTTTTATTACCAAAGGGTCATCCCTCCTCCCAATTCAGAGGTCACACTACCATCTTCATTACCTGTAGGTCGTCCCTCTTTCTTATGCACAGGTTACCATACCATTTTCATTACCAACTGTTGTTCTTTTCCTTTCACTCATCGCTTTCTTTTTACCTTTTCTATCTGTTGTGCTGTTCTCTCTCTCTCTCTCTCTATCTCTATTTTTAACTCCCAATGTCTCTCTCTCTCTCTCTCTATCTCTATTTTTAACTCCCAATGTCTCTCTCTCTCTCTATCTCTATTTTTAACTCCCAATGTCTCTCTCTCTCTCTCTCTCTCTCTCTCTCTATCTCTATTTTTAACTCCCAATGTCTCTCTCTCTCTCTCTCTTCCTCACTCCATCAACGCAAAAGCTGCCGAAATCCCCATCGATTTTTAAATAGACCCTACATCTCTTCACTCTTCTTACTCTCTCTTTTCCTTTTCTCTCTTCCAGTATTTCTTCACCTTTTTCATTTCTTAGCTTCTGTTCAGAATAGGGACAAGCTACTCTTGCGCCAAGATTATTAGAGCGGCGAATTTACACATGAAATGAAGTGTAGAAGATAAGAAAAAAAGGTAGAACAAATTTATAAAAAAGTAATCGATTACGGCCAAGTCATAGTAATTCATGTGATGTCTTGAGACATCATCAGCTCTTCCTTAATAGAACTTTCGAAAGAGAAGCAATGAAGAAACCACAGCAAACAATGACACAAATCCTTTCAATCTAACCATCTTTTCTTCCTTTTTTACATACTCGAATTGGGTGAACAGAAAATATTAGCCTTCTCTGAATTCCCTTTGCTTCATGACCATAGATGTGAAAAGAACTCTGCACGATGTGCTTTACGGCTCACACTATTTTGAAAGTATAATTACTTTTGCATTTAGAAAGAGATTCCAAAACTGCAAAAAAATGCCGAAATCAAATGGGAAATTTTTCTCTCAGTTTTCCTCATTTTCAAATATTGTTTTATCCTCTAAATTTAGAGATTCACTCAATTATATCTATAAGTTTTTTTTAATTTCCGGATAATTTTTGCGAAGAGTGAAAATTTTTGACTGAAATATCCACTTCGATCATACTGAAACCTTCTATCAAAGCTAGAACGTAATACATCCACCTCAAAAATAATTCACAATGAAGTATCAGCGCTTAGCTTTTAGGGCACAATGTTACTTAGAAGGGCCGCGATTTACTTGGGGGCAGCACTTTACTTGAGGGGGCTTTTTTATTTTTTGACAATTTTAGCCATTGAATTGACAAAAAATAATAATAGGAGATTTTTCCTCATGCGGTCTCGTTAGCCTACGCCATACGGCATCGTTGGCGTAACCTCTACCTAAGCCTAAGCGAGAAAAAAACAGTGAATAATAACTGAAAACAGCTAAGCCAAATTGCTCAATTTGACTGGATAAAACTGAAATATTGTGGCTAATTGTTCTACACGGCTTCTTTCCTAAGCCGTACGGTCTCTTTAGCATACATTTTACCTAAGTCTGAGCAAAAAAAAATCACTGAAAGGTAACCTGCCCCCCCCCGTCCCTTGAGTTAAGTGCGGCCCCCAAGTAAAGTGTCCCCCAAGTAACAAAGCAACTGACTTCCTCAGAGTGGTACTGTTTAAATAAATTATATATTTCTATATAAATACTTTCCCGAATACAGGAACGGAACATGTCGTAGAATAGCTAAAATTGGTAATTGGAAGGGAAACAAACCCGCGTCTTTAATTATTGGTCTATACTCTTTCCTAAGCCATTCACACAATGTCTTGAACTTTTAAAAACCCTTCGAAAAACTTAGTTGGTTTCTCAAACTCCTTCTCGTATTCCGGAAAATGCTAAAGACGGTTTTTTCAAGATATTCCTACGCGGTATTTCGATGCAATATACTAGAATTGCCTTAACCTTTTTAATCCTCGAGAACTCAAGTAAATCAGATCTTTACGTCCAATCAAATGTCAGTGTTTTTAAGCAACGTCAGTGTGTCAGTGTTTCTAAGCAAATGCAAATTGAAAGAATCATATTCAAGCTTTTAGGCTGGAAAAACCAGCTAGCACAGCCCCTTACCAGTTTGCTTTTTGTTCTTCAAAAGATCAACGTTTCCAGCAGTTTCTTCGCATATCCAGTGAGATTCTACAATCTGAATTTTCAAAAGGCCTTATTCAGTAGCACTTTAAAAAAGTTGACTTTAGATTTCCTAACCATCATAGTTCTACAAATTTCATACATTAAAAATTCGAACCAGAAATTTAAAAATTGAAAAAAGTTAGTTTTTTAAATGCAAAATACCTTCAATTATGAGTGACTCAGCAAATTGTTTAATCAAAAATATTGAAACGGCTTTTCAGGTAAAAAATTTAAAGTGAAACTTTGTTGAAAACCTGTCAGATTTAAATTCGAAGTGGGAGGCATTTCGAAAAACCTTTTTAATTTTTTATTCGTTTTTATGACTCTGCCATGATTTTCAATACTTGAATCTGACTGGAATGAAGCGTTCTTATCTGAAATTCTCTTTTGCTATTATAATAAATTACTTAAATTTAATCGATTTTCTCATTAGAAGCTCAATAAATTTTAATATAATTTAGTATCAAAACTCAGTGTTCAAATCGAGTATTCAAGATTTTACTTGAAGGAACTGTCATAAAAATAAAGAAGCTATTTGATTTTCAGACTTGGACATTCCGTCTTCACGCGGTTCAGATGGTTCTACCTGCAGTTGCATTCATCCTTGTGACATTGAAGGAATCGTTCCATCCTCACCGGTCACTTTAGCCTCTCTTCAATTATGCGAGAAGAGAAGGAGAGCCTGCTCCTCTTCTCCTCACTCGACGGGTTCCTCATCATCTAATTGCTCCTCGATCTTTCTCTTTCTCGCCCTTTTCACCTACTTGATATCCTAGGCAGGAATTACGCAATTTATTTCCCCTCATCAAATTGTAAACTATTATGAATCTTTTGTTTAATGATAGGATATCTACTTTCTTCGTTTCAATAAATCAGTGAAATATCTAGGAGGAAATTCCGCATTTTGAAACATTAATTTTCGAACCAGTTTCGTTCAAAGTGTAAACATCGAAAGCATCAATTGCATCACAATAATCGACGATTTCCTTGAATAATCTCATATATATTCTATGATCTCCAGAACACAAATTAAAATGAATTCCTGCATGGATGATCCGAAAATGAATTGTTCCTGTCAAGCACTTGTCTGTGATTCATCGCTCCTTCTCTCTCCTTCGCTGCGACAAACCGAGTTCATGTTTATTCCTGACGGGTCTACAAGTTTTCTCATAACTGTTAAACTCTCAGCTCGTGCTCTCATGGGAAAGCAGACCTTACGAATTTTCTTATTTACTCCTTCATCATGTTTTGTTAGGATATTATTGAAAAGCTTGGTTAGATATAATTTTTCGATCCTGTTTTCATCAAATGATGGGTTCACATTGATGCAATCGCATGAAATGCGATTTCATCAACTCTACTCGCTTTTAATTTCCACTAATTGTTTTCACTTTCATTGAACTTTTCGTATCTGCGTTTCTCTCAGTTCATCGTATGTTTGATAGTATCTATAACTGTACTTTTTGTTTCTGATCCTACCTCTGTAATATTCTGTCTGATTGTTGTCTCTTGTGACTGCATCCAATGGCAGTCGTCTCCTTTCTCGTTCTACCTCCGCTTTCCTTTAGTCTAGTGTGTGTGGTACCCCCCTGCATTGCTGTAGCAGACTCTAACTATTGGCTTTAAGTCTTCCTTTCTGTTTGTCTTATTCAGTGAATAAATTTCGCCTCGATCTACTCATATGCCTGTTTTCTTACAGAATCAAAGTTTTTGTTTGTACTTACGCATGAATCCTAACCTTCTTGCCTATTTCCGCTCGTTCCGGTTTGATGTGAAAGGTTTCTACGTTATCATTATCAGTGCAATTAATACTATTAGAAACAATCCATACGAACGAGAAAACCACTGCCTCAGATACAGTACCTATTATTCGCTTAATGTACACAGAAAAAATTTCATTCCAGGACCTGTTCTATATTTAAAACTAAGGTTTTCAAGAAGTGCGCTTTTATAGGCCATTCAATCTTTCTTCCGTCCTGCCAATTCCGTCTCCTCATTCTGCTAAGTACAAAGTCAAATTCTTCATTGAATCGTGCCTGTGTATGTATGTTTCGAGTTACTCATTTCATGTGTTTTGACGAGATTTATAAAGAGAATTCTTTTGACTTGTTGTGCACCGTATAAAATTGAAACAGAAGAAGCTCAGCTTTCGTCCGAAGGTTCAATAAAACTGAGAATTGGAAAATTTAAACCTCAATTTGAATGAGAAACACTCATGAACCATAAAAAATTATGTTTTTTCATTGAGTTGAAAACTCGTTCGTGTTTAAAACCGATTTCACGAGTTCCGATTGAAGTTTTTAAAAAAAATCAAGGTGCAAGATCTGTAAGTAAATTTTCCGCTTGAAAAACTCTTCAATAATTATCATATGCCCACTGGTATACATGGTTTTCTCGCTTTCTGATAAGGAACTTCTGCCATAACGGTTAGATAACTCTACGAAAAGCACCGTTGAAAAAAACTAGAGTAATTACGTTTTAAATATACCGGATAATATTTTAATTTTTTCTCTTTTCCCACTAATGGAGCGTTAAAATTAAAAAAGTAAAAAGTAAGTGGAGCACCGATTTTTATTTTTTTAGTGCCGTGAAATAGCAATGGAATACAGAGTTTTTTTCATGTTGCTACTTTTTGAACGCAGCAATAAATTTTAAACAAGAATAAGAAAACTTCGTTATCTATTGCTAATTCACGGCAATTCGTATAAAGACTAAAGAAGGTACTAAATCGGCGCTCCACTTATCTTTCACTTTTTTTTTAAAAAATTTTAACCCTCCATAAGAACTTCCGAAATTTATAAAAATCCTTACTGGATATATAATTCAACAAACTGTAATTAATGAAATCCATCACACGGGCAAAATTGGCACTCGGCTGGGACCGAACCTCTGCCGCCCAAACCGGGCCTTGTAGAGAGTTAACCAATACACCAACCGAGCACACATTGTCCCATGCGATTTCCTGCTATGTCTAAGGGACGATGGCCGTTCTTTCTAGTCACGAAAAGAAACGGCCATCGTGCCAAGCTGTATTTCATACAGTTTAATAGCCCGGCGCTTTATTCTCAGTCACAATGCAATTACGATCGTAAGAGAATTTTTTCAGCTTTTCTGATGACTACTGCCTTTTTCTTCTTGCTCCTGTTTTTTTTTATACAAAAGTCACTGATACTGCAAAACCTAGATCCGGCTAAGAACGTTCATCCCAGTATCGACTAGAGTTCAAGATTGTCCCGGTCCTGAATCTTATGTTTTATTCCATTAAATTCAGAACTCGTCCACAAAAAAGGTCTCATTAATTTCAAAACTGTTCTACGGTAAATGGTAGGAAGAACCAGATAGAGCGTCTGATTTTGCAATACATGCTTGACATTTGAGTTGAGTTAACCAACGTATTATCCAAATGTGCTTCATTCAATGCTCGCTCGATTAAAAATATGTTGTATAACGTACACCATCTGCTGAGATCATCTTCTCATGATATTGTTTTCATTTGTGAAACTTGACTTAATTCTCTTGAACCTGACTCGCTTCTCACTGACGCTCTCCGATCCCACGTCTTCAGAGCTGACCTTCTCGGTCACTGCCGAGGTGAGCTGCCTCACTCATAAATTTTAATATCTCTTGTACTTTAATCTACATTTTTTCGAGACTCTATCAAATGTGTTACAGTAGATATGTGTTACAGTAGATACTCTTGCAATGACTTGTGCGTGCTCCCCTTTCCTTCGATACGATTATTCTCGTGTTATCGTTCACCCAATGCTTCTCTCGCTAGCATGGAAGCTTTCCTTAACTATCTTATTCCTCATTCTTGTTTGCTTTACCTTGTTATTGTATGCGGTACATAAATCTACCAAGTATTGATTGGAATGATAGGAATGATCTCACTCGTTTTAACATCATAAATGCTTTTTTTTGCATGGTGATCCTAAACCTAAGGTGATCCTAAAGCAATTGGTTCTCAAGTCAACACGTAATTCTGAAACTTCAGACTGCGTTTTCTGTAACCATAACATCTCTGATTGATTGTTTGACATTTCCCCCTTCTCGAGAAGTGACCAGTTGTCCGTGAACTTTTTAATCACGAATAGCTCAATTCACTCACCTAAACCCCAGTGACGTTACTAAGCCAGTGGAGCAAGGCCAACTGGGCCGTCATCAATAACATGATTCACTCGATTAATTGGGCAATTGTTTTCTCCACCTCAACCAATGACCAATTTGTTCGTGTACTATATGATGTTGTTAATTCCCTTATATCTCAACATGTTTCTCATTCTAAACCTAAGAAGCATCACTTGATATATACTTGTAAAATCAGCCGCCGCTTTAAAGTCTCAAAAAAAGATGAGAGATGCGCGATGTATCTGGAAAGATGACATCATTGCTCGATGGATGAGATCATCGAGTCAGTGTTAATATAACTGAAATATTTTACGATGAGATCATCGCTCTCGCACCTTTTAGGCAAAAAAAGATAGATCAGCGAGGTACGAGATGATCTTGCGAGAGCACGCGAAATAGTATATAAAAGTACGAGAAGAAGAGATTTCAAATGCCGTCTTGCTCTCCAAATGAACCTTAAAATACTGACTAATCGCAATCTAGTTTGTTTCCGTACTTAAAAATCATTTCACTTTTTTGTTGAACATTTCATTAAAATTTTTGTTTTTTTTGTATTCTCGACACTTCGTACTCGACACTTCGTACCGCAAAATTTCGTACCCCGAAAATTTGTACCCAAAAATTTTTTTCCTGAGCCTAAGCTTCTTTTTTTTCCCGAGCCTAAACTTTTTCCTGAGCCTAAGCGTTTTCAAAGTAAACATAATTTATTTGATGTAAAAATACTTTTTTAATGTAAAAATTATTTTTTTGTAAATGTATGTAAGACAGAGGTATGACACATAGAACCTCTAGGAGGGGAGGGGCCTAAAGTGCGAAAGTGCCGGTTTTTAAAAATGTGATTCTAGCGTTGAATAATTTGCCGTTTTAGAAGAACAATTTGGGTTCTTTTCAACTTAAGGGGGGCGCACTTCACTTGGGGAGCTCCGCTTCACTTGGAGTGGGGGGTTTTAAAAATTTATTTTAAAAAGATTTTTTTACATTAAAAAACGCTTAGGCTTAGGAAAAAGTTTACGCTGACGAGGCCGCACGGCTTAGGCGAACGAGACCGCGTAACACAGCTCACCAGGAAGTGTTGTAAAAAAAAATTTGGGCGGGTGACCGGGCGACCCTTGCGAACGGAAAGCGGGGAGGATCAACAAAAATTTGTTAATGACTGTTTTCTGTGTTCAATTGATCTTTTGTTTCTCGTAGCACGGGTCGAAGTTCAATATTCGACATTTTGTTCACTTAAGAACGTTTAGCTTTTGGAAAAAATCGTTTTTATGTTATATTTTCTTCACCATAAAAGAATTTTTCTGGGGAACCGGGTGGACGACCGTGAGAAATTTAAAAAGTTTGGTGAGCTATGCGCGTAAGAAAATTCAAAATTTTCGTATTTTTTTAAAAACATTTTTTGAATGCACCGCAAAGGAGGCTTTTGATACGAGTTCTATTTGCGTTTGATACGAGCTTACAAAATGCCTCACAAAAGCTACATTTGAACTGTGCGTGCGAAAACCCTCGTCAAGTAAAAACCCTCGTCAAGTAATGGGATAATATGGATGCTGACTACTTGCGGGCGGTCGTGGACAGCTACTCGTTCCTCTCATTTTCGGTCCCCTTACCCTCCCTCTGTTGGTCTACTCTCACTATCCACTAGCCTGATGTGTCATCTGTACAATATATTCAAATGCTCTAAGAAATGCCATAAAAAGGCTTCCCGATTTTTGAATTTACTTTCTTCCGTGTTTTCGAACAAGAATTCATCCCACTCTGTTGAAGTTCATTCAGAAATCGGAAGATATGCAAGTCACCAACAAAACAAAGAGCCTTTACCAGAAATAATGATTCCTTTTTTTTTTTTAAAACGACCTTCCTATTTTGTTATCTGAAAACTCTTTAATTATGAAAAACCAAAAAAACGCTTTCCTAAGAATTGCGAACCGCAGATTTCCAAATAAGCTATCAAAAGAATTATCGCTTCTTTTTGAAATAAAAAGCTTCTTTAGATTTTTAGTTGTTGTTGTTGATGAAGTGGATGTTCACCAACTCCCCAACCTTCGTGATCATATCTCTCGGTGGAATTTTGTTGCTCGATGCCTGTGATTGTCAGAATCTATTTGCATGCTTGAGGAAAAACTGTAGCTCTATGAATTGAATCATTTATCAAATTACGAGAAAAATCAATAAAATGAAAAGTAGAAAGATGCCAGAGCCTTTTTTTAGACCTGAAGAAGTGGAGAATGAGATCTCTCTGTTTGAGTAAGTTGGGTAAGAACTCAATGAAAATACGAGAAAATTATTGAATACTAGGTTTATTTATACAGCAACAGGGGGGAAGGATCCATTCTATGCATTATGCACAAACTTAACGCTCATCAAAGGAACCCAACCAAGTTTCTTCAACCATATAGTATATGTCCTTTTTTTCTCAATCCATTCCATTGTTTCGTTTCAACGGTCTCTATAAAGCAACTTGATGGATGATCTCAATTGTACTGGCTATACCAGGGTCTTCAGTCAATACCTGCTAGGTCAATGGTGACAGTGACACGAGTAGAGGTATACAAATGGAACAGTTGACGTTCTCGAAAAAAACAAAACGATGGAAGCAACATGAAATAGCTCTAACTTTTTGCAACTAATCGATACATGTTATTACGATACGTGGAAGGAGAGGAGCACTGAAATTGCCACAAAACCTATACATTTTCAAGGTGCGCATAGCATGGAAAAGAAAACCATGGCTGGGAAGATATCCCACTTACTTATTAGATAAAAAAAAACCTCGATAGAACCAAAAAAATACATCCTACTACCAATGAAAAAGAAAATTAGGGTGTTCGATCAAGCCCCTAAAACATCAACATTGTTTTTCTTTTGGGGAAAAACAAGAGGTAGGACAAAGTTTTTACAACTTGAAGATATTAAATAAATCGCTAAGAAGAAACCCTTCTGACCACTACTCGACGAGACGAGGCACTAGAGGAAAACCCTAAAACTGAGATCTAGTTCACGCCTCGCAGTTAAAAAGACCTTGAGGTAGCAATCTACAGCTTCAAGAAATCTATTCTCGTTGCAAATAGAACGGAAAAGAAGTATGCTCCTGCTACTTCATTGGGAACCTCAAAAAATCAAAAGAATTCTCTGTGATTGCAGAAAAGAAGGACGACGTTAGCAAAAACGAGTAAGAAATTCAAAAATAATAATAATAAAAATATATAAAAATAATAATAAAAATATTCACATACTTCCATATAGAATCATTCGGCTAGTGCATGTCTTGAAACAATAACATGAGTAGCCTAATTATTATCCCGGTCATAGCAACAAACGGGGGTTAGGAGAATGTGACAGATGAGGAAGGCTGCTGCTGAGAGGAGGCAGCCGTACTCCCTGCTGCATCTGATGAGGTCGCAGCAGCAGGCCGCACTGCAGCTTGTCGCTCACTCTGTCCACTAATAACCGCAAGATCACTCTCGCTCTGCAATCAGAAAGAGATGCTCAGAGAGAGAAGATTTGAATGTTCGAGTTTTACCGTCTGTTGGCAAACATTTCTTAAAAACTCCTGTTTACAAAAACAAAAAAATGAGTTTCAAAAGATGAGCAATAATAATATTATTACTCATCTTTTGATGAAGATGAGTATCTCCATAAAATTACTTTAGACTACCTGATTTCGCTTTGATATATAAATAAGTTTTTATTTTTCATGCGGGCCTCCCTGACACTGATAATCAATCAGGTGTTAAATAGTCATGTCAGACTTTCTGGCGGGGCTCTGTTTTACTAAATCATAAGGGGGGACCCTCATGTTAACAATAAATTTTTGTTCGCGGGCCTATGTTTTTTATCATAAGGGGGGACCGTTATGTGCAAAGTTTTTTTTCCGTATTTGGCGGACGTCTGTACCTTTTTCTTGCACACTGAAAACCCCTGCTGAAAAAGCATTAAATCCTTCAGAAAATCAGTTTTGAATTTCTTAATCCTAATTTTCCAACTTGTGATTGACTCTGTTTTATAGTGTACTCTTGATAGTATTGTCTATGGCGGATGACTCTCCCCACTGCTGCTACACACATTTACTGCTTTCACCAGGATAGATCTGTTTCGCATTTCAGAGGAGCGCGTACCCTGCCGCAAGGCGGCAACAAGCGCGAGGAAGATTATTATTAGTGTATGCTTACAGTACAGGACTGTCTGACTTTTTGTAGTATGTAAAGCGGGCAAATTTTTATTCTATAGCGAATAAAGGATGAATTTTTAATTATGATGATATGATGGCGACGATAATGATTTTCACCAGAAACTTTTTTCTTCTGCTCACGGATCTAACAAGGTGTTTCTCTCCCTCAGAGTTCGGGTGAGAAGAAAACCAAGCGCTCTCCGAAACGCCGAAAAACCTTCAAATCTTAGTAAGTAAAACGTAAATAAAAGTTGAAAAGGTTAAAAAAGCGTCTTATTTGGAAATAATCAAACCGTTAAGCACGCACAATTACTTTTTCTGCGAAATTTTTTTACTTTGACTAAACAATTCACCAACTATAAGTTAATTTAGAACAGATCTTTCTATCCTTCAGAAATACTATTTCAAGGCAAAAAGTTCGCTGCGTGTACCAATATACTGCCTCAGGTCTCTATACCCTCACAACCTTCGAGTGAGGCAGCAAACGCTACACAGAATGAGGATAATGTCGGGTACAACAATAAATAGCTGAGGAGAAAAACGAAGATAAAAACAGGGCGACTTATTGAAGAAAAACAGAGCCCCAAGAAAGAGAAATAGAAAAAAGAGAGAAATTACGGAAGAACAGAAGAAGAAAAAGAGCGATAAAAAAATTGATATACAAAAAAAAAGATAATACAATTATCAGGAAATTTAATTACTATGAAGAAAAAAAAGTACAAGTGCGATTAATATAAAACTCGAGTCCGTGTAATAAGAAAAGGTGAGAGCGCAGACATTGACTCTGTCAATTACGCGCGTAAGTTCTAAGAATGGAATTCCGCGCAGGACCTTTTTTTTCAAAAAAAAAATTATTATAGGACAGATCATCTCACAACATCTTCGCCTAATTTGATTGACTTGAGGTCATCGCGCCGATGATCTCATCTTTTAGACTTTAACGCGGCGGCAGAAGGATGTTAGATTTCTCAAGAAGTCCAAAATTTAATCAACTTCGCAATCGAAAGTTTTGAAAACCTGTAAGAAGTTACACAAAGTTTGAAATTTGAATAGAAGTTTTGAAATTTTAATACAAGCCTGAAAACTATTTTAGGTTATCTGAAACTTTTTTCAATTGTTTCACCGTACCATATCTTAAACCCCATAACACTGTTCTTTCCTTGAGTATCAACAAAGTAACTATCACATCTCCTCTAGAAATATCTGACTTTTTCTCATCTACTATTTTCACCAAGCCAAATGCTGGAACACTCCCCTTTACCACTTCCTTTAGAATACGATTCACTTGTGACCCTTTGGATGTTTGCAATTTGATTAACAGTATTCTGCCTAAATCCAATACGTCACCTGAATATGACACGAAAGTGATGAACATGAGCATGACGTCCTAGAACGTGTCTTTTTAAAGATTATCAAGATCTGTTCCTTGAAAACAGAGTGTTTCTTAGCACCCGCACAACTTTACTTGAGCGCATAGCTTTTTAAAGTTTTAGAGTTCAACTTTCAATTTTTCAAATGATTTGGACTTTTCCTACGAAAAATTCGAGAAAAGAATTTTCCAAGCGCAAATATTTCAATGTTTTTAGTGGTTTTTGGAGAGCGCATAGATTTTTTTACCCACGGTGCGGGTTAGAAAAACACCCTGCTTGAAAAAAGTTTCCCGATCTCAGAGCAAACTCAGTTCGGATATACTTTTAGTTAAAAAAGAGCCGTTGAACTATAATCGTTGAAACCATTGCACCACGAAAAAAAATTGTTCAGTTTTTTTTATTATTCGACTGTCAATCAGGTTTAACTCCGTTTGCAATAAAGCATACAAAGTTCTTCCTTCTCCTTGAAACGTCTCAGGAGCTTTTCTCTTTGCGTAGAAGCCAGAAGTACTTCATTTTCTTCTGATGAAAGAGTTTTTCACTGATTAAAAGCTACAGCTTTCCGTTGAGGAAAACACCAAAGCTCCCTCGAAAAAGTTTACCAGGAGACGTGCTTCAATTCAACTAAATTGATGGATAAACATCTCATCTCTGGATTGTACCTTCAAATGCGCAAGTTGTGAAATGTTCATAGAAGATTTTTCTTTCAAATCAAAATTAGGCAACAAGAAAAACTTCAGTGTTTCATATTGAAATGATATGCAGATTTTCTTGAACAAAAAAAATAAGCCGATTGAAACCGTATCACGACACTTTGTACCGCGTCACTTTGTATACGACACTTTGTACCCGACACTTTGTACCCCGTCACTTTGTACCGCGACACTTTGTACCGCGACACTTTGTACCGCGACACTTTGTACCCCGTCACTTTGTACCGCGACACTTTGTACCGCGACACTTTGTACCGCGACACTTTGTACCGCGACACTTTGTACCCAAGGAAATTTTAAGACACTGTTTCGTTTGTAGTTTGTAGTTTTTTTGTATTTTTGTTATTTAAGCTTGTTTTCTTTACATTTAATTGTTCCGTTTGTAGTTTTTTTGTATTTTTATTATTTAAGCTTGTTTTCTTTACATTTAATTGTTCCGTTTGTAGTTTTTTTATTTTTATTATTTAAGCTTGTTTTCTTTACACTTAATTGTTCCGTTTGTAGTTTTTTTTGTATTTTTATTATTTAATCTTGTTTTCTTTACACTTAATTGTTCCGTTTGTAGTTTTTTTTGTATTTTTATTATTTAAGCTTGTTTGCTTTACACTTAATTGTTCCGTTTGTAGTTTTTTTTTGTATTTTTATTATTTAAGCTTGTTTGCTTTACATTTAAGTGTTCCGTTTGTAGTTTTTTTGTATTTTTATTATTTAAGCTTGTTTTCTTTACACTTAATTGTTCCGTTTGTAGTTTTTTTGTATTTTTATTATTTAAGCTTGTTTGCTTTACATTTAAGTGTTCCGTTTGTAGTTTTTTTGTATTTTTATTATTTAAGCTTGTTTTCTTTACACTTAATTGTTCCGTTTGTAGTTTTTTTTTTGTATTTTTATTATTTAAGCTTGTTTGCTTTACATTTAATTGTTCCGTTTGTATTTTTTTGTATTTTTTTTATTTAAGCTTGTTTTCTTTACATTTAAGTGTTCCGTTTGTAGTGAGATTTTTTGAAGTTGAGTAGTGCGTCGTGCGTGCATGCATGCGTATCTTATGCAAAACATCGCGGGCTGGCCTTGTCTATCGGCTGGCCTTGTATAGTAGTCCTCTGACGGGGAGTGCCAAAATTTTTAATGTAAAAATAGTTTTCTAATCTAAAAATAATTTTTTTAATGCAAAATGACTTTTTGTAAATGTAAGTAAGTCAGAAGTATGACCCATGGAACCTCTGGTAGGGGGAGGGGGCATAAACGCAAACAATGCCCTCTTAGCCACCTTGCTCTAATTTCCATAAAATCAAAGGCTCTTTCTAACCTTAGGGGCCACGCTTCACTTCATAGGGGCTAGGTACTTTCAACTCTTTTTTTCGCCAAGGCTCAGGTGTATTTTACGCTCACGAGGCCGGTTTAGGAACAAGACCATACCACTTAGAAATTAGGCCATAAGCATAATCAGTTACGCTATTACTGTTTGAATCATAGGTAAAATACGTCTTGATTTTTCAATAAGTCGGTCGCTAAACTAGGTTAGAAGTTTCACTTTTAACCTTACGCAACCGGTTGAGGCTGTGTATTGTCTAATGAAACGTTGTATTTATGTAGAGGAATGAAGGTTTTTTTATCTTTAAATTTTAGCTGTGAAAACTCTGATCGTTCATTTTGAGTGAGGGAGAGGGTCGGTAGGCAGGGGTTGAATGGTTACCGGACCAGCTATGTTGGCGCATACATGTTCGCGCCGAGAATTATCTACATTCTCTTCTCCTTCCGTTCTGTTTAAATTTTTCTCTCTTTCTCTTTTCCATCTTTTTGCCTTAACCCTCCCCTTTTCCACTATTGTTGCTAATTGTTCTTTAGGCCTCGTTAGCAAACATTTCGATTAAGCCTAAGCGGAAAAGATCACTTAAAAGTAACCTGTCCCCCTAAGTAAAATGCGGCCCCCAAGTAACAAAGTGGCAAATTTCCTTTCCTTGGGATGCTTGCTTTATTCTCTCTCTTTTCGAACTTTTCTCATTTTTGCTCTTTCTCCCGTCTCTTGTGTTTATAGTTGCTTCTTCACGGTCGATCACTCAAACGTTATGTCTCCAAGGTTCTCTCGGTATTTCCTGTGTTTTTCTCTTGCATAGCTCGAGGTCTAAATCATATAAAATTTCTCTCAGGAGTACGAAAGGATCGAGTACATCGAGAAAGTTGCGAAATTGGAACGACAGCTTCGTCTTCGAAATTGGAAAGAGAATCACGGAAAAAAACGGTTATTATTTTGTCGGCCAAATCATCGATTTAAGTTGCTCATTCTCTCAAAAGATTGTCTATAGACCTATTCTAGATGATATATAGAATTACGAAATGTTAAATCATTTCGAGTAAGTGAAAAAATGAAGAAGTTGAAGAGAACATCAAGTTTACAAATTTATTTTCGAATTGTATGATTCTTTTCACAATTATACATGGGTAAACTGCCAACTGGCAAAACATTCTTCTGAAGTGACCAACCTACCAAACCCTCGCTTAACGTAAAGTTGAATGGAATGTTTCTTGTTTCTTATTACCAGCACTGTTTCTTATTACTTATTATGGTGTTTCTTATTACCAGCACATTTTTTTCAAGCGCATAGATCCCTAAATTTCAAAGATTTAGAAATTTTTCTCATCAAAAATTTCCCGAGTGCATTGATTTGTATTTAGTTTCCAGATTTTTTTGAGATCGCATTTTTTTGAGATTTTTTTGAGATTTTTACACCCGCAGTGCGGATGAGAGAATTACCCTGATGGAAATTAATACCATTTTCGTTATGTTCTATCGGCCATAATTCAATTTGAACAGGTTTTGTCAAGTATATAACAGGGTGTTTCTCAGCACCTGCACAACTTTTTTGGAGTGCATAGATTTTCGAAATTTCAGAGTTCAAAATTCAATTTTTCAAAGATTTGGGTTTTCCCAACGAAAATTCCGAGGAATTTTTTTTCCAAGTGCATAGATTCCAATGTTTTTTCGGAGTTTTTGGGGAGCGCATAGATTTTTTTATTCGCAGGGCGGGTCAGAGAAAAATCTTGGTATAAAATGGAAACATTTGATCTATTAGGGCAATTGACCTGTTGATAAAACAAGGCTTGTTTTTCATACGTTAGTATATCGTGTTCGGTGATCGATCATTCCAAAAAAAAAAACTCGTGTTTTGAAAAATTACTTTCAAACAAAAAATTCTTCAGCTCACCAGCTGTGTCGAAGTAATATTTCGCTCATTATTTGCATGTATCACCTGTTATTTCCAGGACTTGTGAGCTCGAGAAACTCGAAGAAGTTCCAGAAAAAGGCTGCATACACGACCGCTCCGAGAGTGAAAATGAATGTTGGGCATTTTTTGCATTGAGAAGGGGAATGTTCTGGTGTACGTAATAGTGCGAAATTTCGCCCCATTGTTTCACAAAAATGCAAAATTTTTCTTCAGTGAAAGTGCCGAATATTAGAAAAACCAAAATTACAAAGGCACTATACGTCACGCTCAAAGTATTAATCTAGGAGCCTGGAAACCAACCCGACCACGAAGTAGGGGACGTCCTCGAGGCGACGGAGAGCTCGAAGGGGCGGCCCTTGTTCTTAGGCAAGGGCTTTCAGCTGTCAGTCGCCAAGACTCTCGGAAATGACTCTAAATCTCTCTTCTGCGTGGAGCGAGGCAGAGGCTGTCAAGTACTTGGTGCCCATCCCAGTATCTGGACCTTTCTGTCCAAGCTTCGTACTCACACGCTGGCCGAGCTGCGAAAGGCCGTCAGGGGAGAGTTGGGGGAATCGCCGCACCGCCGACTCAACTATATCGCTACAGACACCCGAATCAGTCACCTTGTCCGGACCTACGAAAACCGCGAGCGAATGGACTATCTCTTCGCTCAGGCACATAACCTGGGATCAAGGTACTAAATTTGTAATTTAAGTTTTTAGTGTTTAAGTCTAGAACTATCAATTACTTGTTGAATTCATTTTCATTACGATTTTTTTTTAAATAGAAAGTCCTTTAGCGATTTATTGCTTTTTGTAAATGAACTAGTTGCAATTAAAGTTGACAAACTCAAATTACTTACCGAACGGCCGGTTCTATGCGGCGGAAACCTAGACGCAAGAGGAATAAGGGGTCGATCACACTGATACACACTCATCGGTAATACGCATATTCATTTGGCGCATACGTACATGCTAGAGGAAGAGATGATCAAGCGCATACTGCATACACCCATTTGTGATAATTTTTCTTCTGTTTCCAGATTTTGAGATGGAACAGACGGAACAGACGCGATTTTGGCAGACGAAATGGGTCTCCGCAAGACAATCCAGTCTTCAACATTCCTCTACACTCTTCTCAAGGATAATCATACTAAGGGACCTTTTCTAGTAAGTGGTCCACACCAAGCTGTTTCTTAAAACACCATGAAAGAAGAGTTTATATGTAAAAATTAAATTTTTTTAATCTGGGAAAAGAGAATTGAGCAGAACCGGTTGCATTCTTTAATAATAACGAGTATTTCATATTACAGTTACCCATATTTGTTGATGTGATAGGGGGGGTGTAGGCGCCTAAATGTATTGGGTTTGCACTCTTGTTGAAACTCGCTTTATTTTTGTTGGAAATGTTATATTTTGGAAGATTCGAATGTTTCTTGTGTTGAAATTCTTCTAATCTGTTGATTTTTATTGTTCGTTTGGAATCAACTTTAGTTACCCAAATCGTTACTGTTGTTTAATTATTATCAATAAATTCTTATGTTGTTACGTTTGCTTATGATTTTCGTGTGTATTACAAAAACAAATAGCGGGATGCAAGGAGAATGTAGTGGGGTACTTGTAGATGCCAGGAGAATGTAGTGGGGTACTTGTAGATGCCAGGAGAATGTAGTGGGGTACTTGTAGATGCAAATGGGAGTTTAATGTTTCAAAAACAATTGGTTTTCTTCGGCCTGTAATCAATCTGCATTTTTCCGATAAAAAATTCGAGTAAGCAGTGACACACAATACAAAAAAAGATAAAACTTCGAACAAGATACACTTCAACCGGGTTTTTTCTTCTTAAAAAATGATCATTTATGTTCCATTTCACCACCAGTGAATATAAAAATGGATGAGTTAATTACCAAGTATGACCTATCATGAAAGAATAAATGTATTCGATCCAAGATGACTTCTTGAAACATGATGAAAAGAAGCTTAGATACAAAAAAAACGTCGAACATTCAACTGTCTTAATCTCCTGGCATCTCACAACTACTTCGAACTACAATGACATTCTGGCATCCCACTACACACAGAACATTCATTTTTTTTCATTCCTGAAATCAGAAAAAAAACACTCTGAACAAAATTTTCAAAGTCGTTTCTGAAATTGCATTCAAAACGATTGCATTCAGATTTTTTGTCAAGAGACACAATTTATTCTGCTCATCATTACAATCGAAACCGAAGACAATGTGTACAAATGTTGATATCAAGTTTGAAGCAAGATTGAAGTTTTTTAATGAGGCTGGAGTAACTCTTTTTAATGAGTAGTCCGCGACAAAACAGGAAGTTTGGAAATGGTTACGGAATACTATTTTTTGCCTCTTTCAAACTATATACATATAAATAAAAACTTTATATGATTTAATTTTCATAAAAATGACATTCGTTGTCCACATAATTCATTAAGTATGCCTTCTACAGAAGTGTTCATCTCTTATGATCGTAGTGAAAAGGGACATCTGGTAAGTGTGCATTGCAAGAAAGAGTTGATTGATAGGATAATGAGAGAGAGAAGAAGGAAGAAAGAATGGGAGTAAGAAAGACATAATCACAGAGAGAGAAAAGCTTGATAAGTAATGAGAGCTGATATTTGGGAGAGTTTAACGAAATTCTCTACCAGTACTGACACAATCAGTACTCAGAGTACACATGAAACCTCTCTCTCTCTAGTTCTCTCTCATCTCAACTTAAAGTTTATCTCATCTCAACTTAAAATCTAAATATTGATATTTAAATAGCGATATATGATTGTTCTGCATAGCATCGCCAACCAGTTACTATGTATCTGGTATCGATCAAACAGTGAAGTTATACTGCTGGGAATGTACTAGGGCACGAAATAATGAAAAATATTGCTGGGAATGTACTAGGGCACGAAAAAATAAATAAATAAAATATTCCACTCTGTTAACCTTGCCTGAGGCTTAGGCATACGGTCTGAACAGCCTGAGTAAACTACAGGGCAGGTTTGGTTCAATGGGTTTGAGCAGGCCGGCCAAACACTGCAGTTGTCGATCATACGAAACAGTCTCGTGGGCTCGGTCTAGAAGAAAAAAAAACCCCCGAGAGAGAAAGAGAAATAATGTAATTAGATAAATGATGTAAGTAAGGTTATTGTTTTCTGAGCCATGTCAAAGAAGACCTCGTCTACCCAGCCGGAGACCTACGGCGGGCAATCTACTACTACTACTACTATGGAGGGACTACTTTGTCAAAGCCGTTAGTCCCCAATTCCCAAGGAAGGAAGAGAACGCTGAGGAGTGGAGTCGTCACATGTCGCAACAGATTCCATAATCGATGATGTTATATTACCGATGTGGCTTGCTGATCTTGATAAAGCGTTTCAATTGAAAAAAAACTGGATGCTAGTTCGGTGAATAACCTAGTTATAACACAAGAAGTTACGCATGTCTCAGTTTAGAGGAGGGAACAATAGTTTCTCTTGGTAATCGACTTATGCATCTTTCAAGTTTTTTTTTCAAGTTTCAAGTTTTTATTGCAGATTTACTCATGACGTACAAAATATTAAATCGGTTAACGTCAACCGATCCTTGCTCTATGTTTTTGTTCAACAACCACGTTTATAGTACTAGATCTAAAGGATGCACTAATCGAACCAATAATTCGATCAGCTTGGCGTTCTAACATCTCAACATCTAGAGTAGTTAATTTTTGGAACAATTTACCTAATGAGACCAGATCATGTGCTTAAAAAACGAAAAAACTTAAAACGGAACAATTGAATGCCAAAAAGAAGCTTAAATATTAAAAATACAAAAAACTACAAACAAAACAACTAAAAGGGAAAAAGAAGCTTAAAGAATATATAATTACAAAAAAATACAAACGGAACAATTAAGTGTAAAGAAAACAAGCTTAAATAATAAAAATACAAAAAAACTACAAACGGAACACTTAAATGTAAAGCAAACAAGCTTAAATAAGAAAAATACAAAAAAACTACAAACGGAACAATTAAGTGTAAAGCAAACAAGCTTAAATAATAAAAATACAAAAAAAACTACAAACGGAACAATTAAGTGTAAAGAAAACAAGCTTAAATAATAAAAATACAAAAAAACTACAAACGGAACACTTAAATGTAAAGCAAACAAGCTTAATTAATAAAAATACAAAAAAACTACAAACGGAACAATTAAGTGTAAAGAAAACAAGCTTAAATAATAAAAATACAAAAAAACTACAAACGGAACAATTAAATGTAAAGAAAACAAGATTAAATAATAAAAATACAAAAAACTACAAACGGAACAATTAAATGTAAAGAAAACAAGCTTAAATAATAAAAATACAAAAAAACTACAAACGGAACAATTAAATGTAAAGAAAACAAGCTTAAATAACAAAAATACAAAAAAACTACAAACTACAAACGAAACAGTGTCTTAAAATTTCCTTGGGTACAAAGTGTCGCGGTACAAAGTGTCGCGGTACAAAGTGACGGGGTACAAAGTGTCGCGGTACAAAGTGTCGCGGTACAAAGTGTCGCGGTACAAAGTGACGGGGTACAAAGTGTCGGGTACAAAGTGTCGTATACAAAGTGACGCGGTACAAAGTGTCGGTAATTCGATTGAAACAACTACATGTAAACAAACGCTCATCGAATCACTTCACACTTGACTAAACTAATCGAATCGGTAAAAAAAACTCTGAAACTGAAACTGCAGCTTATAAAAACAGGTAATGAAGTTTATTTTCAAACTTCGGAGTTGAATGGAACCATGCCTAGTTTAAATAACAATTTTGAGCATGTTTTCATTTCGAAAGTTCGACCTTTGGACAACCTAGTTGGTACGCTAAGCACTCAATACGATTTACACAGCGTTTGAAGACGTTTACAAGTGAGTTCGAGTAATTGGAAGACGTAGTAATTGGAAGACCCGAAACGATACTTAATTGTAGAACATCGGCCCCACTCACTGCTACTTGTGATCACGCTTATAGTCTCATTCTCGATCGACCTGTTTTTTGTGAACGATTTACAGGAGCCGCGTCTCAACTATTCGAAATGCGATTTCTCGTCGCTAATAAAAGATTTGTCTAAAATTTCTTGGACATCTCTCTTTGATGATTTCATTGACATCGACGATTTATGTGCTCGTTTTCTCGCTACTATACATCCTCTTATCATTGCTCACACTCCGATTGTTAGAAGTAAGTTGCCGTTCGAGAGTTATCCGTCTCATATCCGCCATATGCTCAAACACAAAAACGAACTATTCGAAAAACTTCATTGTAAACCTGTTTTCGATGAGTATGTGAGGATTTGTAAAAGATTGAGCGAAGAAATAACAAAGTTTAATATTTCGAAAGAGAAATTACTTCTGAGCTCGAACAAAAAGCTGTATAAGTTCATAAATTCTAATTTTAAAAAGTTTACGAAAATTGGTTACATAGCTCAATCCGGAACTTTCCTGGTCTCCGACACATCTAAGGCAAAGGCCCTAGCTGACTTCTTCTCCTCTGTTTTCATTTGTGACAATGGTGTACAACCTAATCTATCTTCCCGTAGAATTGAACACGCTACAACTAACTGCTTGATTATGCCTCAACAGGTATTTTTTCATCTCAAAAAATTAAAGCCTTCCTGTTTCGTTCCAAATGATAACGTTCCCGCCATAATTTATCGCAAATGTGCGCAGGTATTAAGTGAACCACTGTCGTACTTATTTAACATTTCATTGTCACTGGGCACCTTTCCGGAGTTGTGGAAACAAGGTATTGTGATCCCCATAAATAAAATACCCGCTCCTAAAATGCCCGAGCATTACCGACCAATAACTCTCTGTCCAGCACCGTCCAAAGTTTTTGAAAGAATTGTTTGTGGCCACTTGACCCGCTGGTGCAGCAGATTCTCGCTAATTCCTGAAAACCAGCATGGTTTTCGGCGACATCGTTCTGTGATAACAAGTTTGTTGGAGTCCACCAATTCTTGGCACAGGGATCTAGATAAGGGAAATTCTGTTGATGTTTTATATTACGACTTCGCAAAAGCGTTTGACACCGTCTCGCACAGAAAATTGCTATTTGTTCTCGATAACATAGGTATAAGAGGTGAACTCTGGAAATGGTTTGAATCCTTTCTTACTGGGAGATCATCTAAGTTCAGAGTAAATAACATGCATTCGCATGATTTTCTTACGACTTCCGGTGTCCCACAGGGATCAGTACTTGCTCCCCTTTTATTCACTCTCTATATCTCCGAACTCTCACTTAAACTTTCCGTGTTGCCGATGGTTACAGCTCAACTATTTGCAGATGATTTGAAAATTTACACGTCTTATAACAACCAGAATTGTGATCACGCGCATGCTCAATTAACTAAGGCGACTAGACTCATAAATGAATTCTGTGATGAATGGCAGCTCTCAATTGCCACACACAAATGTAATGCTCTCCATATGGGTAAAAAGAACCTAAAATTCCCTTATTTGGTTACGAACTCACCTCCAACTGCATTTATCATCTCAGAATCGCCAATTCGTGATTTAGGAGTTTATGTTGATAATGAGCTCTCATTTGTTTTCCATATTGAACAGGTAACAAGACGAGCATTGAAAATTGTCTATGCCTTATTCAGATCACTATCGATAAAAATAGCAGCACCATATATTATATGCTTTAAAACCTATGTTCTGCCGGTGCTAGACTTTGCTTCCGTTGTTTGGTCTCCCCACAAAATTACCTTGATCAGAAAATTAGAGAATGTTCAACATGTGTTCACAAAATTACTACAGTTACGTTGTGTTGCACTCACGGAGTGGTGCAATTATGAAAGTAGATTGATAAGATTTAACCTGACATCTCTCTATGCAAGAAGATTAGAAGCTGATATTCTTTTGGCTTTCAAAATTCTCAAAGGTTACACTGACGTTCCAGTTTGTTAATTTTACATTTTCAAATAGTGTAACGGTCGCACCTCCTTCTATGCTTTCCATATAGGGCACACAAACAGAAACTCACTTTTTCACTCTTTCGCTTATCGGACATCTCGATTTTTTTATGAAATTACCGGTCAGTCTTCTCAGGAATCAAACCATTCTAAGTTTTCGGATAAATTTGTCATTGCTGGATGTTCCAAAGGTCTTAAACATCGATTTAAGTTTATAATAGTCGTTCATTCTCGTTCTCGTTGTTTGTTTTTTCTGTTTTTTTTATCTTTAGTTTTGTCAGCAGAGTCTTCCTCGTGTTGTTACATTGCAAAATGTATTTCAATAAATAAAACAACAACAACAACAACAACAACAACCAACCAACCAACCAACAACAACAACAACAACAACAACAACAACCAACAACAACAACCAACAACAACAACATCAATAACAACAACAACAACAACAACAACAACAACAACAACAACAACAACAACAACAACAACAACAACAACAACAAAACCAAAAACCAAAAACCAAAAACTTTTTGTAAATTTTTTTTGTTCTAGAACCGGAGTCTCTGATGCTCAAAATGATCACCTATGAAGAAAGTATTTGAAACCGTAGCGTTTAAATTAAATTTTTCGTCTAGTATTCCAATGTCTGCAAGACAAGACGCAAGAATAAGAGCCGAAAAAGCTTACTGACACAGAAAAAGTTAAAAGGTTTTCGTACTCCGCGATAAAGCGCGTGTACAAAAAGAGGCACGTGTAGAAGTATAAAAAATTATTATTTATCTGCACATCGGGCTAGCGCCATATATCGATCATCCTCTTGTTCTCATAGAGGAAGGTGACCTATCAAGTGCTCTCTTGAAAAGTCAATAATGTCCACAATCCAGTGTAATTCTCCCATACTGAATCTACAAATACCAACAGTTCCTTTGCCATATGTGAAGTCTTTTCTCGAGGACCTCTTCCAGCAGGCATTCATGCCACTTCAGAAGATCTTATTGGACAATGCAGCGGATTTGACCTCTTTACGTCAAATGCTTGCCAAAGTTGAGAAGAGTGTTTCTCCGGTCTCTCTCCGTCCACATATATACTCAGCCGTCGTTGGGTGCACCATCTGTGAAAAAGAGATGCTAATGAAAAAGTCCAAGCGGGCCCTTCTTCTTCGTCCACCCGAGAGCGATGTCGCCGAAGATACTCACAAGAGCGACTAACGAAACATTGAGAAAATGTTCCAGCAAATCAATTCGCCGATCTCATGAAATCTTTTAAGACCGGGAAAATTTCTCATCATCGTCATCCTGCAGATACTCCTCGGCCTTCCTCATCCACCGGACGACCCATCAAAATGGAATTTGCCAATTCATCTGACCGAGACGCCTTCATCAAGTTCTCTAAACAAACCAGAAGTGTTCCAAGAAGATGTCACCTCAGATCCGATCTCTCCCCGGCTGAGCTCATCACTGAGCGTGACTGTAAGCTGTTTTCTCTTGACCCTGCTCACTCTCCGGCTAAGTTTGTCGATGCTCATCTGGAACCAGTTGGTCGATGCTCATCTGGAACCAGTTGGTCGATGCTCATCTGGAACCAGTTGGTCGATGCTCATATGGAACCAGTTGGTCGATGCTCATCTGGAACCAGTTGGTCGATGCTCATCTGGAACCAGTTGGTCGATGCTCATCTGGAATCAGTTGGTCGATGCTCATCTGGAACCAGTTGGTCGATGCTCATCTGGAACCAGTTCCCCATCAACACTGGAAAAGCAAAGAAAAGTTTCGAAGAATTGCTCCGATTGAGTCTTTCCAATCTTCAAACTTCGGATTTTCGTCTCTCGCATCTACTTCAACCCCAGTTCCTAACACTAAATCTTCTGTACGTCCTCGCTCATCGTTGATACCTCGTCCTCGTCTCTCAGAAGCCGTTTCTCGCCAACCGGATCTTGTTCTCGCCCAGAAGTCGCAAGCTTCTGATTTTCCGACTACTCTTCGCCGTAGCACGCGGAATAAGGCCGCCAGGACATTTTCTTCACGTAAATAGGATAAGGCGGGAGTGAGTTCTTTTCTTGAGTGCATGACATTTAATTCTCGTTCCATTGAGAATAAGCTCTATGACTTGTGCCACTTGCTACGTTCATCAAATGTCAATATTTTCTTTGTTTGTGAGACATGTCTATCTTCACTTGACCCTGACTCACCGATGGCCTCCCGTTCTCAGTCTTTCGAGTGGATAGAAAAGATGATGATGGAGGCGGAGGCTCTCTTTTACTAATCAATTCTAGCCTCTCTTCTGTACTCGTATCCTCGTTTTCTGTAGGATTTACCGAGTGTGTAGTGATTGACATCATTCCAAGCTCAAAAGTTTCATTCCCTTTTCCTCGTATTCGTCTCGTTTCCTGTTACCCTGCTCCTCATTCTTCACTCGATTGAAACTAATGATTGACTTTCTCTCTGAACATTGCACCCTTCCCTTCCCAACCATTATCTGTGGTGATCTTAATCTCTCAAATATTGACTGGGCAAACATCTCAGCCTCTCTCAATTGTTCTCTTTCCAAGATGTTCCTTCAATTCATGTGGTTTGGTTGCAATACTCTCGATTATATGTTTTGTACTCACAGCCTTATTTCCGATTGCATGCCCACTCATCCTTTTTCCACAAGTGACCAAAAATCTATATCCTTCTCAATAACCAATTGTTTATTTGATCCGTCTTCTAACAATTCTTCTCTGTTTCCGCTATGGAAGAAAGCAGATTGGAACTCTATCAAGATTGGAACTCTATCAACTCAACCATTATTTCTATTGATTGTACTATTCTCTTTTCATCACTAACTATTGTTCAAAGTGTTGGATTTCTTACTATTTTTTTCACAACGCTAGTTTCTCACTACATTCCCCAATGCAAACCCAATAAGCCTCATCTTAAATACCCGTGCAAGATTAGAAAACTGTTTAGTTATTTACAAAGATGTAAAAGACGCTCTCCTGATCCATCATTGACTTCGAAAATATGTTTTTTTAAAAACTACATAGAGAAATATTTATATTTGAATTTTGCCGTAATTCTCGAATACCGTAATTTACTAAAAATTCATCCTTCCCCATATACTCATAGGAACTCCCATTCTCTCAGGATTGTACTACCTTTTAAACTTCCCAGCGGTCACTCACGTGTGTTTCAAGATGGATTGATACCTGGAACTCTTTACCATTGCAAATAGTAACTTTTTCATCTTCCGCAGCGTTTAAATCTGCAATTTTACAGTTACCTAAAGAAAAGATTGCTCCGAATTCCAAGCTTCGCCTCAGATAAACATTTTGTTATTCTTTTTTGTTTGTGTGATTTCAATTGTGTGCCTATCACCCCTTTTATCTCTTTGTTCATCTCTATTGAACTCGCACCCGCGATTTTATCCGATGTATTTAATGTACAAGGAATAAATGATTGATTGATATAATATCTCGATTTGGAAGGGTCGTAAGTTTAAAGAAGAAAAAAAACAGATTAAACAATATTTTGATTTAAAAGTTAAGGGACGTGAATTGCGCACTTTTTGGCCGTTTGAAAACAAATAACTAAGAGCAGTTTGAATAATGAAAATGATTCCGATTTATATGAGCTCTCTATGTGCTGATTGGTCTCTATTTGTTAGTCGCATCGCATGAAGAAAGAGAAGGATTAGTCAAAAAAATAATTTTAAAAAAACAACAATAAATTTGTTTTTGTTGTTGTTTGAACAATAATAAAGTCAACCAAATATGTTAATTTAATTGAAAGCGTAGAAATTTCATCAAGTTTCGGCTTCCATTTTGAGAAAAAAGTCTGCAAAATTTTAGAGCTCAAAAATGAGAACTTCAGACTTACCTTCAAACGTAGCGAATCGCCTTTCTCCCTTGACACATGTGTTTTATAGTACACGTCAAGATGTATATTAGAATGAGGTTTTTTTGTGTTTTAGTGTGCATAAATCGCAAATTGTCGTCTACTTCCTTGAGGCGTATCACGACACTTTGTACCGCGTCACTTTGTATACGACACTTTGTACCCGACACTTTGTACCCCGTCACTTTGTACCGCGACACTTTGTACCGCGACACTTTGTACCGCGACTTAAGTGAGGCCGCGCGTTTTATTTTTACATTAAAACATATTTTTACATTAAAAAACGCTTAGGCTCAGTAAAAGTTTACGATAACGAGGCCGTACGGCTTAGCTAACGAGGCCGTACGGCTTAGCTAACGAGGCCGTACGCGGTACAAATTGTCGCGGTACAAAGTATCGCGGTACAAAGTGACGGGGTACAAAGTGTCGGTAATTCTTCTTGAGGCAATTGACTCAAAAAGGTGAAGGTAGTAAAAAATTCACACAAGTTTTATGTGAATTGTATATTGCACCACATACTTCAAACAAGTTAGTCTTTTTCCCGAACCGTACGGCCTCGTCAGCGCAACCTTCACCTAAGCCTTAGGCTGCGCACTGTTTTGCTCACCAACCGTTTTTAACCGTAAAAATTAACGGTATGTGAGCGAATTTCAACTGTATGTGAGCAAATTAGTGTAGATATTTCACGGTTAAAAACGGTTGGTGAACAAAACAGTGCGCAACCTTAACAACAACAAAAAAACAGTGTAACTACCTGAAAGCCTAAGCGAGAGCCGAAAATTTTTTTTAAAACTAGAATGTGAATTGCGTGGCATAATGGCAGTGTGTTCGACTATTGTGCGAAGAGTCCCGAGTTCGACTCCCACCCCGGACAGATCCACCCAAACCAAGATGGTTAAGAAATGCTGGTAGTGCTTGCTCATTTACGAATCTGACTCTCCTCACTGCTGCTATTCACACTAGCAGTGATATAGCGGGCAGCCACTGGTTCTACCAGGATAGGTCTGTCCTGCATCTCAAGGAAGCGCGTACCCTACCACGAGGCGGGCACAAGCGCGAGGGAGATTATCATTATTGTTATAGAATGCAAATTGTATTACATAAAAGTTGCTGGAATTTTGTAATACTATAACCTTCTTTTGTCAATTGCACCTTTTTTATCCTTGATTTGACAAACTTCATTTATATTTTTAATGCATTTAAAGTTATATTCAGCCATTTTTATAACTGCTTGCCCGGGAAAAAGGCTGAAGAATTATATTCATGTTTAATTTCGAATCATGTCTAGCGGCATCCAGAAAACGTTTTAATAAAAAAATTTTAATAAAAAACCTACCGATTATTCTGTAAGGCGCATTCCTGAAATGCTGAGATCTTCAGAAGTTGGAGTGAACAGGCTTTATTTCTCTGTTTATTTGTTTCAAGACCATAAAGACGAAGTGCTATAATTCGTACATTCCGACACAACACTAACATTATTTGTAATCCTGATTTATTACGAGCGGAAACTCCGAACGTAGAGTAACTGGAATGCACAAGTTTTTTGTTGTTTTTTTTGTGGAAAAAAGACCAAGTGTTTGGACATTTGAATATGAGAATAAATTTTCGAACTTTTTTGTGAAATTTGTCGTCTGAATTAGCGACATCCAAGCATGAGCAGGGAGATGTCTCGTCGTACATTTTCTTCTTACCTAATCTTCATCGTAGCATTCAGCTTGGCGCGCTTACTCATATCAAACATTTGTTTATCACCAAAACATTCAGAACAAAATTTTCATGTGAACAAGCGGACGAACAGATTTTCAACAAAAACAAGCAAAACACCTACTTTTTACCCGATTTTTCAGCGAGATATAATAAGCTAGCAAAACATATAAGAACCTTATGTTCTGGCTTTAATGACAGTTCGAACAAGTCATCAGGCGACGAATAGATTACTTCATGAATTATATTAATCACCATCTCGTACCACAGCAGTATATGTATGTATTAGTTGAGATATCGGTCGATTCTTGATTTGTGTGATGAAATGGCGGTTTGGCTTTGTAGCTGGAATGCAATGAGACATCAAGCTCTAAAAGAGAACAATAAAACAATATTTGGATGATATGCTGGAGTGGAGTGAGAGAGAAGAAGCACAGGAGAAAGCAAACATTCTGTGGTCCGCTTGTTACATGACTTTGATACGTTTTGGAATATGTGCTCTTGTCCGTGTAATTCTTCTGGCGAACATCGCCTCATCCTCTCTGCACGGTGAGTTCACTGGATACTGAGATAGTTGATGACTGATTTGTTCGGGAACAGCTATCTTCATGAAAATTTCCAGATGAGTACTCAGAACGGCACCTCATCTCACACCTTCTGTCGCACTACAAGACCTATGGTCGTCCTGTCAAGAACCACACAACCATAATGAATGTCACCATACAACTCCAGCTGTATTCTTTGGTGGAAGTGGTACGAATTGATGTTATCTTAAAATTATAAGGAGCAGTAACGGAGTCTTCTGAGTGACCCTGGCTCTAAAAGGGTCTCCAGCTGAGTCATTCAATACTTTAGAGATATTCGAAGGCCTCCAGGTCCTTCAAAGTGCTGTTAAAAAGTCACGAAATCCCGGAGGACTGGTTATAAACTATTTATTTTCTATTTGCACTTGCCCTTCCTTACTTTCAGCACGAAAAACAGGAACAAATTCGGCTTCTTCTCTGGTTCCCTCAGGTTTCTTTTGTTTCGACGTTAACTAATATGCCGATAGGTTGAGAATTTTAACTGAAAACTATTTTGAAAACATTATGAAACAACAAAAACTCGTTCTCACGATATAATATTCAGAGTTGGAAAGACGAGTTTCTTGTATGGACCCCAGAGGACTGGGCGGATATTCAGAAGGTTAACATTCCTGCCTCGATGATATGGATGCCAGACGGTTACATCTTCAACACGTCAGTACAAATCTCTCATTTTGTAATGATCTGTTCTGATTGAAACCTAAAATTGGGTTGCAGCGTTGACATGAAGGAGCCGTTGACGCAGCTTAATGCGAGGGTTCGTCACGATGGACATGTCGAGGTGGACTTCAACAAGGTACTATTATCTAGTTTTCCTACCATTATTCTTTGTTTTCTTGCACAAATTAATTTTTTATGGGATGGAATAAGTTTATGATTGACTAGTGGCGATTGGTTTGAATCGAAAAATCGGAAAGGAAAAGAGAAAAAGAAAATAGAGACCATTTTACTTATTATCAAATTAAAAAGTCGATTTCTTAAACATCATCTCATCAAAAATTTTGCAAGACTCAAAAAAAAAAGTTGAAAAGTCCAACCTTTTTTTCAATTACTGTTTTATCAATTAATTTTTCTCCTCTTCAATACTGTTGTTTCAGTGTTTCTTTTTTTATAGATTCTCCGGACTAGGATCTGGTAGGATTTAGTTTCAGACTTTATATTGATGTTGTAGGAAATTCTTCTACTGCACCGAGGCTATTTTGTAACTCCTAGCGACTTAATTAAACAATATGCCTCTGCATCATTAGACTGACCTGGATCACTGTAAACTCGAATTTTCTTAAAAATCAAACTTCGAACGAATCAGATTTCTTAATCGGAATTCTCTTTATTGTTGGAGATTCCGGAATATTCTATTTTCTCTCATCCTTATCGCAATGCTTCTCTGTTTTTTTTTGTCTACTGTCCTTATCATTTATTATTCATTACTGAAACTAATAGTTCATGTTACTTTTTTTGTACGGTGAGTTTGATTTGCGCATTAAAAAAACAAAACTAGAAGAAAAGAAAAAACAAGATTTTGCATTTGAAAAATGAAGTTAGTCGAGAAAACTCGCTGATTATGTTTATGGTTAACACTTTGACTCGTTTGGTGTTATTGTATAATCTGTGTGTGCAGTTGGTGGACCTGCGTTGCCCGATGGACGTGCTCCCCTTCCCTTTCGACGAGCAGCTCTGCTCATTACAATTCGGCAGCTGGAGCTATGGAACATCACAGCTGCACCACGTCGTGAAGCCATCTTCTATACCGGACTTGGTCACTTTCCTTTTCCCATTCTTACAAGGAAGTTTTCCGCAGATTCTAGTTTTCTGAGTAAACTTTTTTGTTTCTCACTTATTTAAGGCAATCCTTGAGTTTGCCTATTCTAATTCATAGAATGTACAACTCTCGAAATTCAGAACAACACAGAGTGGGAGATTCTCGACTTCACATCGGAAGCCGTCACGAAATCATACGAGGGTTCAACAGGAGAAGTGAACGAATACGAGGAAATATTCTTTCGACTCGTCAGTTGCATCCTTTTCTCTCAGTTTAAAACACTGATTATCATATTGTCTCTTCAAGTAAACTAGTAGTTTCATCCTTCTGTCGGTTGTTGCCGATTAAGCGCTGAAGCTTCAATGTCTGGGCAACCTAGTTTATCAATAAAAGGTGCCAAAATAAATCAAAGATGCGTTCTATCTTTCGAAGAACAATTTATAGTTGTAGTTGCTCAATCCACACGTTTTAGCATTGCGTATGTATAATTGAGACCAACCAAAATCCTAACAGTTTTTTTTCGCAGAAAATTCGCCGCAAGCCTCTTTACTACATTGTTGTCATTTTGATACCAACTTTCGTGATCGTAAACGTGTCCATTATTGGAATATTCACTCCGCACGGTGTCGCAGGTGACAGAGAGGAAAAGGTTTGCTGTTTTACTTTTCAGAAGAATCCAGAGAGAGAAACTTTCAGCGCAGGTTTATCAACCGATTGAGAAGTCCCAAGTGAGGCAGTCATCGAAAAGTTAACTCAATGAAAATATCTGAGTAGGAAAAAATTAACTTTGGTAGGCCAAAAAGGTATTTCGATCGTTTCTAAAGCTGAGAAGCATTTGTTGTGTAAGGTCTCCCTCGGAATGACTACCCTTAAGGTCTCCCTCGGACTGACTACCCTGCTGACTATGGCTGTCATCCTCGACATGATATCTGCGGAAATGCCGAAGAGTGCTGCAGGAGTTCCTCTTCTAGGCTCGTACCCATCTCTATCTAGCAAAATTTTATCTTCTATCAAAATATCCAGCCCTAACATAGGAGTGCAAAAGTTGTGCGAAATGATGAAATACGATTTTAATATGATGCTATCAAAAGAGCTGCACATAACAACATGAAATTATTTCTAGCTAAAAATAACATTTTTATAGAACGAAAAAAGTATGACTGTTAATACAAAGTACAATTTCACAATTCACTTAATTTTGTCATCAAAGTTAGAATACTTCATCTGTTCTCATTTCCATAAACTAATAATCAATTTGTTCCCGTAGCTGCAGGTCGTTTCATACTGGCGGAGACTGTTGTCTGTGTATTTGCTATAAGTCTCTCTGTTATTTGTATTTTTCTACACGAACGAATGCTCTACACTAGTCAAGAGGTTACTTTTCTACTATCTTAATTTTCTAAAAAAGTAACCATTTGAATCTGAAAAAATCTGGAGGTTGCTCGGTGTTTCACGGCTCTAGTAAATCATTCCAGTCTTAAGATTCCATTGTTACTCTTATTCCAAAACTCGAACCAGTTATCAGACTTTCTAACCTTTCACCCGCTGTACACTTGAAGCTCTCCTCATCTATTTCGGTGTGTTTCAGGTTCCCTGTTCACTTAGTTTATTGACTCGCAAAGTCCGCCGATTTTCACAGAATTGTGAATTGGAGCGACCGCTTCTTCCAATCCAATTTGAACAACTGAGAGATATCCTCCAGGATATTCGCGCCTTCAATGAGGATATGAAGCGAGGCGAACAACATAAGGTTTCTACAAACCCCGTCTTTTTGCCATTTTCTCTCTCCTTTTCATCACTCCAGGTGGAAAATTTTTACTAAACTGTGCTTCCTTTGATGATATGAACTGCTTTGTTGTCATTGTCTTTAGAAAACGAATTCACGTAATATTTTCGACCGCAGTAATCGGAAAAAAATAACAAATCGTCCAATATCCACAGAGCAATTTCTAATTTTTCCTAGTCCAGTTAAACAAATAGAAATGATCAACGGGAGATAAGACGACCTTTCTCTGAAAGCATTCTCTTAAGACTGAGATTTGTTTTTCCAGGTTGACTGGCAGCGTATCTTCTCCCTCGTGGACATCTCCGCCATGATCTTCTTCCTCGTTGTCAACTTCTTCATAACTCTCAAAATGTTCAGCTCTGCCTACTTTTGATCCTCGGTGTACTCCAATCACAACTTCTACTATTTCTTTATTATTTACAATACGCCTTGATAAAATGCTCAATTTCATTGACTTGAGAAGCTCTCTAAACCTCGTTCTATTCGATAATCTCACACTTGATCGAGAGTCAACATGTTAACAGAAGATATGTATGATCTACAAAAACACCGTAGAATTTTGATTTTCTCTCTGGCAAACGCTGAGCGGACAAATCGTCTTTACAGAAAGATTGGGCCTTGAGGATCTGGTTCGTCTTTTGCTAGATGCTGAGAGATATAATGTATGTATGTAATGTGAAGCTAGCTTTATTCCTATGTCTTAATGAAAAAAATTAAGTTATGTTTTGACAGAGGAACAGAAAATTTGAATGATAAAGCAACAAGGGGGAGTTTTTTTTCCTTCAGATTACATAGTTTTGGTCGGAAAATTCTAGTACTGAGAAAATATTGATAGGTTTAGCTATTCCTCGAATTTAAATTTCCTCGGGTTTAAATTTTTGCAAACCGGTTTTTCAATCTCCTTATTTCTCTTGATGGTTCTATAATATATTTATAGGAATAATAGATAGACTCAAGAGATCTGCATATTAGATTTGAGGGTCTCGAGAGCGATTCTTTTTTCGTCCATTGTGGCTGGGGCTGGTAGACTCTTCCTCTCTTGAAATGAGGACATCCAGTCTTTCTGAAATTCCTTTTCCGTTTTAAAAAAAATCACAAGCTCTTGCGAAACAATAGAGGATGGTTTACTTGAGGAGAAGGCGTCAATAGAATGACTTAGTCATATATTTTCTCCCCGCCATAACACAAATAAAGCCAAGTTTTATATATTAAAAAGAGCATTTATGAGGCTGCAATATACTGAAATGCTAATGAGAACGAAAAACTTTTGAATTTTCTGCATAAGAAAGCATCCGTTTTCCTGGTTGAAGACATTTAATATTGATTAAGCAATTTCCGGAACGCTCCCCAAAAAATTCAATAATCCAATATGTCACTATGAAAAAGGCTCAGGACATCTGCCGAAATCAAATTCTCGTCTAAAGCAATCGAAATCGAATTCTCGTCTGAAGCAATCGAAATCGAATTCTCGTCTAAAGCAATCGAAATCGAATTCTCGTCTTGTTCTTAGAGATTTTTCAGCAACAAGAAGTGATTTTAATGAAACCTTAGTTGTCGCATCCTGGCAGGAGAAGAGGTACTGTCGGTTTTCTCCGACAAGACGGAAAGCATTTTTTACGCTCACGTGAAATGTTGAATCTGCAAATACTCAATAAATGAGTCAATGAATGACTTAATGGTGAGAATCTATTGACGAATTTATGAACTTTTCAATAAATTTGTTCTTATTAAGAGCACACAAAACAGCGTTTTCTAGATTTTTCACAAGCGGTTACTACTAGTCATGTCTTCATCGCCTTCAAACGTCACAGATCGATCAAGTTTCTACCTGACAAATTTACTTGTACAAATATCGAAGATATGTTTTACAAAGAAGAAATTAAATACATTACAAAACAAAGCTTTACTTTAAGGCAAAAAATATGAAGTATTGAAAATCAAAATATCTCCCGTTCTTGATTTTAAGAAATGAGAGAAGGTATAATTATTTTCGACAACTAAATCGAAAAACACTAGCTTCGCTTACTTCTTTAGATAAAAAAGGATAGGTCAAAGCTATCACGAAAGCAGAAGGCCAAAGTGGAAAGGGTACATAAGATGTCAGCTGACACCGATACCATGAGAATATTCAAGATGTTTTACCAAGTTTTTCGACCAAAAATTGACTGTTGTCATGATTATCTTGTCTTCCAGGCAAGATCAACTTTGAAGATACGAAAAAAAAAAGAAAAGTAACCTTTTCCATCTGGAACATCGTAGAAAGCAACAGATGATAGTGAGATCCTTTCTTTAAAGATGAAACCGGAGCGCGAAAAGACGTCTCTCTTGCACAGAAGTAGGGTTTGGTCAAGGAGAAACAACGTCACCTGATGGGAGTAGGGTTTGGTCAAGGAGAAACAACGTCACCTGATGGGATTCGTCAAAGAGAAACAACGTCACCTGATGGGATTCGTCGGTGGATCTTCGCTCAAAGGAGCTCTTCCCCTAACTAATATCATTTATACTTCCAAGCAAATAATGAGATTTTTTTATCTTCTGTTCCGCTCAAAAAATCGCCACCCAAGCTCAATCATTGTCACACCGATTACCCTTTTCTCCTTCAAAATTTTTTAAATAATATATACTAAATCTCCAGCCGTAACAGAAATATCATCGTATCATAACACTTATATACTATAAATAGTTTTTTCATGGCAGTTCCATAACAACAATTCCATAAGAATCCTAATAATCCTAAATCTTCTCTAAAACTAGGCCAAATGTTTTTTTTCTTCAAATGCAAACGATTGCTCATAGTCATCTGAAAGCTAAGCGGGGTTTCAGCGAAAAAAATTTTTATGAGCTTACTCGAAACTTTTCAATAAGATACTAGACGTAGTTTTAAATCGAGCCTGAGCTGGCCGAACCAACCTGCTTCGCCCAGTGCTGGCCTCCAGCAACACAGCGACACATAGCCTCTCCACTGCGGATTATAATCGAGTTTTTCTCTAGGAGATCTGGACCCTAAAATTAACTTTCTTTAGCATAAGTAAGTTTTTAAATCACAGCGGAGATTTATGGAGACTTTTTGTGAAACAGTGAATAAAGAGTATTGCTTGCGCTTATCCCCACATCAGGGTACGCGCTCTCTAAAGATGAGAAACATACTCAGCGTAATGGCTACTTCCAGGGTCATTGTTGATAAATTTTGTGGAAGTACTACCGGGAGTTCTCTAAGCTTTTGGTATGGGTTTTTCACGAGTAGTAATCAGACGCGTTTAGAAATTACTAATGTGCTTCAACACAAATCGTATAGTTCTTAATTTTTTTATACAGAAGATTATTTCTTGGGTGTACAACACAAACATGGATCGAAAATATTTAAGAAGTACGTTGGAATATGAATTCCGAACCACATGTGTTTTCATAACTTGAATGAATGACTCTCACTGAAATGGTGAATAGATGAGTATCGATGAACAAATAATCTCTGTTTGTGTAATAGGCTAGGTGAAGTACCCTGAAGGCCTGGAGACTCTTCTGGAACAGGACTATGTTCTGAAGGGACTCGATTCTCCGTCTGCGCTCGTCGAGTTGCTGAGCAACTTCCCGCATGAGGCGGATGGCTGCCACGAGGGCTGAGTGGTCTCCGTGATCTTCCGGGGTCACCTGAACCAGCCCCTGTTTTTCTAACACCTTTACAATAAGTGTCGGATGAAAAACCTAGTCATGAGGAAACGGGACGGTTTGAAGAGAGTCTGATCCATGCGATGAATAAACAGGGAATGTGAAGCTAACAAATAATATTTACATACATATCATTCGCTTTTTCACATAGATTTGCACATATGTAGATTTCATTCGAAGTGCGATTTGGAGAATCACCCTGCACCTTTTCCCTGTATATTGTGTACATTTGTACTTATCCCAAAAAAATGAAGGTATAAGGGAAAGTGTATTGCATTTTATTTTACTTTCTATATTTAAACTACACTTATCTATACATATAACACAAGTAAATATTTGTGCTTTATTTAGGAAAAAAACACCTTTTTGAACAGTACTCAATATAAGTACCCAATGTTTACTTGTGAAATTATAGTTGAACCTTGAGTAATTGAGAGAGTTGCAATGGGTATCTGCAAATCCTCTGGACGGGACTCAGCAAAAAGGCTTCCAGTGAAAGACGTGGCAAACCACGCAGTAAACGACATGCCTACAATACGTAATTGTAAATTATATTTATATAAATATTGTAAAACTATACAGATAAATACAACTCTAATTTAGAATTACTCAGGAAATGTTTTTCCAATTTATATGAAGTACTAGTTAGTGAATTTCTATGTATTGTAGATAATTACTCTGGCAAACCTCAAAAAATTGTTGATACACTGTTTGTTTACTCAAATGAGCGAGTTCAGCACAGGAAACCGGTCGGTTGTTGCAGTATTCAGCGTAGATGGGAAAAGAGAGTTTCTGCAAAACAGTGAGAAGTCATTCTACGATATTCAACAAAAATAAAAATAAAAACAACAAGTATAATAATTTGTGTTTATTTGTACTAGAAAACTCATCTTTTTAATTTTTTTCAAAAAAAAATTCACTAAATTTGTGAAAAGGAGCACTTTAAAACATGCGGTAAAAAAGCGTCTCGTCTAAGAAACGGAATCCGCTTTATAAAAGAAAGTTACAGAAAAATAAGCGACGTTCAGATGACGAGAACTGGAATATATAAGAAGGCAACTTACGTGTCTGAGAAAAGCCCCGCCGACGAGGGAGAATTCTGGTTTGGCGCTGTCGAGTGAGAGCTCGAGATGCCTCAGCAGACGAGAGTGCAGGGAGAGCAGCTGCTCCAGGTTACTAAACAGCGTCTCCACCGTCTTCAGCGGGAACAAATCGGATCGGCGGCGCGTTTGATGCACAAATCCCTGAGGTCATGAAACTTGGGAACCATGCTCCACGCAATTAGCTCTAACATTTACTTCAAAGGCACAGTGGCTTTGTTTTTTGAGCCGTCTGCTAGCATTATGAGTGAAATAACTTTCTATTCGACAAGACAGCCTATTTTGAGCGCGCTAGAGAGAGACATAGACAAAAATTAAGAGAAAAAAAGCGAAACGAAAAGAGAACGAAATAGAGAAATAATAAAAAAGAGAGAAGAAAAGAAAAAGAGGGAGTATACGAAAAACACAATGAAAGAAAAAAAGAAAGGAGAGAGTAAAATGAAAGATATAACAAGAGGCAGGAAAGATCGAGAAAAAGAGACAATGAAAAAAGACTATGACGGGACTAGAGAGTTAGATAAAACTTGTACATAAAACAACGTTTTTTTAAAATAAAGAGTGGAATTGTCTCTGATTGAAAGGAGACAACCGTACTTCAACATTTACTTTGTAGGCGATTTAATTTCTATCTTTTCTAAGTAACTACTTATTTTATCTTTTCTTAATAGATTCTACGCTTTATGTCTGACATAAACGATGTTGTCCAGCAGTTGGACGTAGTCTCTTTCAGTCTTCACCAACTCGTGCACGGCATTGGCTCGTTGTCTCCTCATCGCAGAGGTGAAGGTCGAGGAGGACGGAGAAGAAGAAAAATGAGAAGACCCCTCTCCGGACTTTCCCTCTCTTGATAGCATCTAGGAGCATTTGGGGTGTGATCAGTGAGTGCCCTCTAGAACGCCCTTCATCATGAGTACTTGTGCCGAGACCCTACCTTAATTCTAAATTTAAATCTGTTAACCAGAAGGAATAAAATAGTGGATGGGCCTCATCCGTTTTCAATCGTTCATTTGGTTAATTTTCATCAGAAAGTTAGAGATCCATACAAACGAAAAATTTTATAATGAAACTGTAATTCGTTTCAAGCTTCTCTTAGTTACCGTAAAAAAAATTGTTTTTCGTGATGCATTTAAAGAGTCTTCAAAAATGGGTTAATCAAAAGAATAAACCTCACTCACCCGGACGTAATTGGAAGGAAACCATCCTTGGATGTCTCTGAACATTCCGAACCAAAGGCCCGAGGTGGAAGAAGAATCCAATACAGTTATGACGTCACCCGATGCGAAAGGCAATTCGTCTGCCAGGACTGCCACATGGTCACAACACGCCTCCGCCAGATTTCCCTCAAAAATGGCTCAGGTGTTCTTTTTGATAGAGCGCTAAGTCTAAAAAAACTTGATTGGAAACATCATTTAAGTACTTGTCTTCACAGTCGAGAGATTCAGAAGATATTCAATCGAGTAAGGTGTAGAAAACTACAAAAATTAAAAATTAAAAGTTGTTTCTTCATTAATTTTTCTTTCTCTTTTTCATGTTATTTTCATTCTCCATCTTCATATATCTTTCTTTGGTTCTCCCAGTTCCTCTTACTCTCCGTATTTAGCATCAGCAATATTTTTTCAAAACCTACTCACTATTCACTCAAAAGAATTGTGTTATGATCCGAATTTTGCACTGCATAAAATCACAGTTTAATCATACGTAAAAGTCTTTCATAACCTCAACCTCAATCTTAATCCCACCCTTTCCACCCCCCGCGCATTACCTTACACACTTACGAGAAGATGCATCTTGAAATGTGACTGCCTAAAAAGCACCACAAAATATTCACATCTGAAGAAGAAGAAGCCGAGGAGTTTGTGTTAAAAGAAGAAGACGTCGAAGAAGTCGTGCTGTTGAGAGAACCTCGCTGCCAAGGCGCACCCGAAGACGCACCTGGAACTAATTTTATAACTTTTCTTCCTGCTAATCGAATTATGCTAATGGCAGTTTGAATTTCGGCAGAGGACTTTCATCTCGAGTTGACTAAACAAAAGCTGCGATTGGAAGCTTTTTCTAGAAGCTAAGGATAGTTATCGATTGAGTTGATTTTAATCCAATCTCAATTGAATAATTGGATCGTCTTCTTAGATGTTCAACTTTTCGATATTCGCGAGAACGGAGCTCAGCCCTCTTTTGTCTTCTGGGAGACATCCACTCATTGCTGATGAGAGGCAAACACTTGAACCCGTTATCGCTTCTTCCCCTTTCAACATGGAAACTGTAACTTTTTTCTTTTTTCGCGCTCAAAACTTGGTTTTCAGAAGAAGACGTTTCTATAGGCTGAATGTCAACTCCCTTCATGGACTACGTCAGTCAATTTCTCTTTTCATTCCAGGAAAAAAAGCACGAGGAAAACATGGAATGATGAAATTGGGTGAGAGAGAGAGAGAGAGAGAGAGAGAGAGAGAGAGAGAGAGAGAGAGTGAGAGAGAGAAAGAGAGAGAAAGAGAGAGAGAGAAAGAGAGAAAGAGAGAGAGAGAAAGAGAGAGAGAGAAAGAGAGAAAGAGAGAGAGAAAAAGAGAGAGAGAAAGAGAGAGATAGAGAAAGAGAGAGATAGAGAAAGAGAGAGAGAGAAAGAGAGAGAGAAAGAGAGATAAAGAGAGACAGAGAGAGAGAGAAAGAGAGAGTGTTGCAGAGTAAAGCAGAGGTGAGAGGTCGCAGAATAGATGAGAGGGAAGAGGGTCGCAGAGTAAAGGAGAGGGAAAAGTGTTGCAGAGTGGAGGAGAGATGAAAGGGTCGTTGAGTAGAGGAGAGAAAATGGGTTTTAGAGTGGAAGAATGGTATGATATGAGAGGAAGAAAGAAGCGAATGAACGGTAGTCTTGTATGCAAACAACAAGATGAAAGGTGTGAGCAAGAATCGAATTGTTGATTGCTCGCTCTTTCTTCTTATTCTTTCATTTGTTTGTTGTCTATTTCTGTCCAAAAAATAAGTCAAACAATTCTATTCCAAAGGAAGAAGTTTTAAAAGCATACGATTCGGAAAACAAATCACAGTCGAAAAGCGGTAAACTTTCAAAGTCATTTTGAGTTTGTAAACATAAATATGGTTATAGAATAACAGAAGATGAAAACAGTTTGGTAATAATTTGAAAAAAGAAGCCTACCTAGAGAGAGAGCGATACGAGAGAGACAAAAAGAAAAAGAGAAACAGAGGAAGATAAAGGGCAGAGAGAGAAAGAGATACACAGAGAAAAGAGAAAGAAAGAGAGATGAGTGCGACCTTTGAAAAATGCAGTGATGGATGAGCAGTTGAGGCTGTCATGGGAGTAAGGGCAGGGGGAGACAAGGTGTGAATGGAGAGAAATGAAATCCCACTTGAAAATAAGAAGAAGCCTTCCATAGTGCATAAGCTCGTCCTGGGAGATATTGCTCGGGGGAAAGAATTAAGCTAATATAGATGTAACTGGTTTCCACACAATTCTGGCAGCCTGTCATAATACGAGCCAAATCCAATGCTCCCTTTTACTATACTATACAACTTTATAAGCTTTACTTTATCCGTCAAACTTCCAGTTTATTATAATAGTTCCAAGCTCTCTGAAGAAAAAAAAAGCTGCTTGGAAGAAAAAAAGACTTCCCAAAGAGGACAGGAAGGATGATGTATACTCGATTTGTTATATTCGAGAAGAACCACACGTGAAGCACAACACTCGATATCAGAAAAAAATTGTAAAAATATAGGAATTCTTCAACTACTTTTTTAACGTATGAAAGGATTAAATTATAATGAGTTCAAAATTTCGTCTTTTTTTGTTGCAAGAAGCTTGTTGAATCTTTTTTTGTTGAAGCTTGTTGAAAAATGTTGGAGCTTGTTGAACAATTGTTGAATCTCTTTTTCGAGACAAAAAATATTGAACATTGCGCTGTAAAGAGACATCATTTCGAGCTTGAAAGAAGCCATGGTCACTGACGGCATTCCTCATCGGAGTCCGTCATGCTCATCGGCTCACTCTTCGACCTTTTCGGACGTCGTCTGAGCCGAACTGAGTTTGCCCTCTGAAGGTGAGAGAGACGATGGGAAGGGGGAGGGGGAGAAGAGTCGTCCGAGACTGCAACTAATTGCTGTATCAACTATACATTTTCCAAGTTGAAAGTTATGAGTAAATGAAAGTTGAAGAAGTAATATTTTAATTAAATGTAAATATTCGAAGTATCACTTCTGAAACTTTCATTTATATTTTCATTTGGATTACCTTCTAAGTCATACTTTTTTACCTTTCATGCTTTCTACCATTCTTTCTTTCTGTGAGTAAAGTCTCAGCTTAAGTAAAAAGGCTCCTATGTTTTATATGCATAGCTCCTATGATCACAATAGTAATCATGAATATGTACAGTTTTCACTAAATCTTCAAACATATGTTTCCAACCTTGAATTTCATTTAATTATTTATATACGAAAGCAATGTGAGTGCAATGCCTTTTGCTGGATACTTTGTGATTGTTTGTAACATCTGTAATTATCACGAGATAAAGATGAAACCTACTGTGTATTCTGTGCTTAGCCAGTTCAGCTTGTGAATCCCTTGATGACAAAGCTGACTAGATCGGTTCGATCACTCATGTCTAGTGATTTGTTCAGCATATTATCTCAAACCCATTACGCATATGATGCACCTTCAAATCTAATCAAAATTAAGCAGCAGGAAAAAGAAGCAATACATGATATCTTTTTTGTCTCGGAAAACACTTTCGTCTATCTACTACTTGAGTATTGTCTATTTCTGCGCATTCAGAACAAAGGGACGCAAAAGCTCTGAATTGGATGTCTGATAGAATATACTATGTAGCGTTTAAGTGGCGCGATAGATGGGCCACCGAGTACTGTAATACCGTCCACATACATGCTTTCCCACTTGGATACAACACAAAAAACACCCAAGACCATATTCAGCTGGTTTTTAAGGCTTTTTTTTAAATAAAAAAAAACATATCTCAATTTTCAGACTATTCATTCTTAATGAAAAAAATATTTTTTTTCTACAGGTTGTGTTGTTGTGTTTTGCAGGTCAAAGGTTTTATTCAAAACTTTTAAAGACTGTTCAGGTTACCGACGATTATCATTTTGAATCGGAAACGCTCCTCCCAGGCCACGAAAAATTCATGTGTACCTTCTATTTAGTACCTTCTATTTAGTACCTTCTATTTAGTACCTTCTATTTAGTACCTTCTATTTAGTACCTTCTATTTAGTACCTTCTATTTAGTACCTTCTATTTAGTACCTTCTATTTAGTACCTTCTATTTAGTACCTTCTATTTAGTACCTTCTATTTAGTACCTTCTATTTAGTACCTTCTATTTAGTACCTTCTATTTAGTCTAAAACGATTAACCTCATCGACAATCACTTTACTTCACTTATTGTAGAAAATTTGGTTGCACATATTCATCAGAAAACTATTTTTTTAAACGAAAGGGGGGAGTTTTTTATTATTGAGATTCCACTCAATCAGATCTTTGAGCATCAAGCATACTGCTTCCTGGCAAACACCTCTATCAGCCAACTCGAATCTCTAGAGCTGCAAAATGTATCGGTTATCAATCAATACCATAGTTCTATATCAAAAAACAACCGATTTGATTGAAAACAACAACAAAAATTAAGCTTTTTTACGCATGTAAAATCTTGTGCCGAAGAAATTCAATTCAATAATATTAACTTGGATATCGGTGAACCTCTCGGGTGTCGGATGTCATGTGAAGCGGTGCAGCCGTATCCGGATGCTGCACAATGAGATTTTAATGAAAGTGCTCGTGAGAATTATGATAGCTCATGTGAATATTCCAACTTTCTTCTGATGCTTTACTCAGAATTTCCACAATTTATAGCCCCCAGAACCAAACGCAGTTGAAGCTGCATGAAAAAGGAGCTGAGAAGAAAAACACTTTTAATTTGGTTCAAAAGCTCCACATCGCCGTAAATTTTTGACGGAAAAACATCCCTAGTAAGTTTGTGTAGATTGTAACTAATTGGAAACGTCAAAAGTAAAAAGGATAAAACTCACAATCGGTATTATGAGTGCCATAGCAGAGAAAGAAACCGCACAGGGAGAACCGAGGGCGATTCTATTTGGCTATGAGAGCACTCTATTATTTTTTCTCTCTCTTTCTTTCTCACTCACTTTCTCTTTTCCCCCTTCCACTTCTCCACCCCTCTAAACTCTCTACTTTATTCTCTCTGTATCAATCCCCATATTTCTCTTTGCTTTGACTTCTACGGCAAACAAACAAGGGCAGGAGGGCGGCGCCTCCACCCAATATTGGGAAGGCTGGCGCGAGTACCCTGAAGTGAGGAGGCCGAGGGTTAGCACACCAAGGCACAGTAGGGGTTCCCTGAGGCCAAGAGGAGAATGATTGAGATAACGAAGAGGGTCGATTATCGTGCTGGGGATAAGATGAGATAGAGGGGAAACTCAGGGAGAAATAGCAAAAGAGAGAGAATTAGTGGAGTTGTGAGATAAAATGGAGAGGAAGAGAGAGAGAGAGATAGAGAGAGAGAGTAAGAGAAAGGGAAAGGTGAGAGAGAGGTGAGTGAGAGGTGAGAGAGAAAAAAGAGCGAAAACGAGTAGATGACCGCTGAATGGACTCCACGAGAGAGCAAGATTATAAGGGAAAATATGAAAGGCGACAGAAAATAAGGAGAGTGTGAAGAGAGGAGGAGACCTAAACACTCAGAGGGGAACAAATAAAGGAGTGAAAAAGAAGTTCTTAATCTAAAGGTGTCTCCCGAGAGGCTCAACACCGTCGCGAATGGACAGGAGAGAGACGAAGAGACGTGACGAGAACCAAGGTAATCAGAAGAGATGGGTGGAGGTGAGATTCTGACGTCGGGCAGGAAAAAAGAAGATTCGCAAAGAGAGAGAAAGAAAAAAGAGATATAGAGAAAGAGGAAGAGAGTTTGAGAGTGAGAAAAAGAGAGAGAGAGAAATAAATAGAGAGAGGGGCAAAGAGACAGAAGAGGAGAAATGAAAAATTTGGAAGAGAAAAATAACTTGATACAATAGAGAGAATAATACAAAAAAAGACATTTAAAAAAGAAAACTTATTTAAAAAGCTGGGGAAAAAATTGAAGTGGAAAAATGATCGAAATTTAAAAAAAACAATCAGAAATAAGAGTAGGAATCATTTAAGATGACGCGATTGCGAGGAAGATTAAATCGATAGAAGATTAAATCGATAGAAGATTAAATCGATAGAAGAAGAAAGTTGTTGAACAAAAAGTAATTAGTTTTATCTTGAAGTGTTTTCAAAAGGAACCAAGAAATATTACATCCTTAATATAAAAAAATGTTCATAAAAAACCATTTGGCTCATTCGGAGTTAGGTAAATTTATCCCTTCCCCTCCCTCTACTTTTCTTACTGATATGTACATACTTGAAAAAAATCTCATTAAGATTTTATGAAAGCCCTATACATCAAAATCCTTGGAAAATTTATGTTATTTTACTAAAGAACATTTATTATATTTAAAGTTTATATTTAAAGAATATTATTATATGCTGTAGCTGGGTTCTCTATCCTCGAAGTCAGAAAGTATTATCTCATTATTCTTCGCTCACTTCTCGGAGATTTATTCTTGTTTTAGTAGACCTTAAGAGGTCGACAAAGAAAAGAAAACATAAGCAGACGAAATGAGAGAGAGAAAAAACAAAACATCAAAGTTTCAGTGCACTGTCATAATAACAAATGCGGAAACTCGCCGTTAAACGGTGCAAAAACATTTCATGACCGAAGGAGAGAACATGAGAGCACTTGTACGAGTAAGTACCACAATACATATTGTCTGCGCGCAAAACGATAAATAGCCCAAAAGTTCCATCTCACTAAGAATGATATGTATGAGAATGATATGTATGAGAAAAACAAATAGAACAGAGGAAATGAAAGCAAACGTTCAATTCTTAGGTTTTTTTCTTCTTTAAAGCAGTTCCTTTTCACTAAATTCTTTGAAAATCAAAAAATTAAGCTAAAAATAAACGAATGGAGTTGTGTGGGCTCTTTTTTATAGTTTAGATCAATATCGTGAGGATATAGCTCAATCTGGTAAGAATCTTCGGAAATGAATATATCTACAAAGATAGTTATTATCTTCTTAACTTTTCACGAAGCTGTAAACGCGTCAAATTGTGTCTATCCGACAACTCTGAGAAACGCATTCTACGCGAATTGAAAATTGTCGTATAAATTGTAATATAATCTTGACATAATGCGAATCTGATGACGCAAAAGATTAAATGGAGCAAAATCCTCATTTCTGTTTGTGAAGAAAATTGAAATATGTATGTAGATGCCCTACTTTCTCTGCTCCTTATTTTGGCTGATGTTGAAGCTGTAGATGCCCTACTTTCTCTGCTCCTTATTTTGGCTGATGTTGAAGCTAGAATCCGCTTTGAAGAAGAAACGATGAATTTTTGATTATCATCTATCTAAAAATTTCTATTTTTTTAGTCATAAAAGCTTCTAGTCCTTGAATTTCCATCAGCGATAAAAAAAGTCGCATGAATATTTATTTTAACGAGTGAAGTAACATCTTTCTCGACTTTGCTTTACGGGTTCTCCAATATTCGACTTTTTGTATCATTGCTCGGTTCCCCCAAACCCTCATTGCTCGGTTCCCCCCAAACCCTCATTGCTCGGTTCCCCCCAAACCCTCATTGCTCGGTCCCCCCCAAACCCTCATTGCTCGGTTCCCCCCAAACCCTCATTGCTCGGTTCCCCCCAAACCCTCATTGCTCGGTTCCCCCCAAACCCTCATTGCTCGATTCCCCCCAAACCCTCATTGCTCGGTTCCCCCCAAACCCTCATTGCTCGGTTCCCCCCAAACCCTCATTGCTCGGTTCCCCCCAAACCCGATATCATAAAGAAAGAAAATCGTTTTTGTTCATTCGAAAATTCAAAATACTATCCAACAGTCAATGCATGAAATCATGGGTTTTAACATACTGTTCTTCAGAAAATTACGGATTGTCAACTCTCATCTGGGAACTTTTATGCAAAGTTCAAATTTTATTTAGCGCAAAGCATAGCCAATTTCAGATTTAGTAGTAGCAAACGAGTTTGCCGAAAGAGACAAATTCCATCTAGTTCTACAAATAACGTTTTTGGGTTCAAAGTGTAATACTGTACTAGTACCATAGCCTGACAGCTCTGCTATGACAGCTCAGCTAAGCATGACAGCCGCAAATGTTAAAGGCTAAGTTATTGTATCAGCGAAAAGAAAATATTGAGCTCTCATGGTATCTAAAGTTCAAACAATTATTGTCTGTGTACTCATTCCCTGCCTTGAGAATGACTTTCATCTAATCTCCATTTCAAAGAATTTTTAATTCATTAAGTTCCACCCACCCTTGCTCACATTTTTTCGGCGAAGGTTAACTACATATTGTGGTCCCTCCATGACTAACTCAGTTTTAATTGGATGAATTTTTTAATATTATTTTGTGATGTTTCAGGCTTGAACAGGGGATTCAAAATTGAGTTTGAAAAAATTTTTAATTAGTTAAAATTTCTATTTTTCTAATTTAAAAAAATTTCAAGTCTTTTGTTGTTGTTATTTTCAAGTACTACAGAACATAAAAATGCTCAGAAAGCTTTTTGGCGTGAAAAACGCGCGAAGTCTAAGCCTGAACTTAATACATATAAGGTTCTTCGCTGATTATTGAAACCTCAGAGTAAGTTGCTCAGAAAATGCTCAGTCAGTTGCTGAGTAAACTTTAAGCTCTAACTTATTCGAACGAGTAAGAGTGAATTTAGTTTTGCAAGAGAAGCAAGTTCATTATTTTGCCAACGAATGATAAAATATGAGAAAGCACAGATAATGAGTGAGCAAACCACGATTTTAAGCAAGCCATGCTCTGTAGTTCTCCCTCTGAAGTTGAAGTTTAGTTGTTTTTTTTCAGCTAAGAACGTTAAAATTAATTTAGGCTCAAACTTAGCGAATTTTTCGAGCAAAACCCGCTTATGAACAATTTCAGAATCCCCAATAATTAAAAAAAGCTTTTAAAAATTTACGCAGTTTTTTTGAAAAAAATTTTTCTTCTTAACACTTTTTTTGCAGTTTTTGTTCAAGGCTTAAACTTCCCAGAAACATTTTTTTAAATTGTTCATTCAAAACTGATTCAGTTATGGAGGGACCACAATAGTTATTCCTCGCTCATTTTTCCAAAGAATGTACTTTTTTTTCTTTCTTCAGTCTTCTCTCTTACAGTAGGACATGAAATTGCCATCCTTTTGGAACTGGGAAAAAAATTTTTTTGGAAAAAAAACTCACATTGAAGACTCTGTTTGAGTAGAATTTTTCAGAACAAAGTTTTTAGGACTTGTAACCAGGACTTGTAACCAGGACTTGTAACCAGTCGAGCTTTTTCAGTTATGTTTTCTAAGCAAAAATAATCATATCTTTCATCAATATTTAAATTGTATTCACACTCATTTATCGAGTTCTAGAAACTCAGATTAAGTTTTTTCGGTTATGATAAAATTAGAAGGAAAATGGACATACAGGTCCTCCGAAAGTTTGATAACAAAATAAATAACTCCTTTCTGAAAAGAAGAGAGAAAATTGAAATAAACTCAACAAAAAGTATTCAAGTAAAACTTTATGATTACATAAGTCATGATTTTTTTTCTTCCCTTTTCTTCCTCCCCGCAAAAAAAAGCAAAATATTGAGAACTATGATCTTTTAAACTTCTTGTTCTTGCATTTCAAGAAATGTTGAAAGAGCTTGAATTGCAGTGGTAACTGAAGGTGACAAAGGGAACTATTTCTGCATTTTGAGTATTCTTCCAGGAAAATTGCTGACGCTTTTCCTTACTCTGTTACTTATTAACTTTTGAGAAGGCATATCCGGTAAACCCATCAATGTTCTCTTATTAATTTTTGAGAAGGCATATCCGGTAAACCCATCAATGTTCTCTTATTAATTTTTGAGAAGGCATATCCGGTAAACCCATCAATGTTCTCTTATTAATTTTTGAGAAGGCATATCCGGTAAACCCATCAATGTTCTCTTATTAACTTTTGAGAAGGCATATCCGGTAAACCCATCAATGTTCTCTTATTAATTTCCTGAAAAAAATTCCACAAAGCGGAAACCAAACTCTCTTTAAAAAGGAGAATGAAACTATTAGGAACATTGGAAACTCGAGAGAAGGGGGGGGGTTAGATTATATAAACAAGAGCTCAAAAACAAAAATTAAAAAAACTCAAGACTGACTTGGTTTAGAATCTGTCGGATATCGAAGATTCCGTGCGGCACCGCATCCATCTGAGGAAAAATAAGTTTTCAAGCAAATTTGTACGAAAAATAATTCTTACGAATATAGATTGAAGAGTTATTTTTTCATCTAGCATCGGGTCTGGTATGTATAACAAGTATTTAGTAAACCATAAAGTGAGAATTCTAAACTCGAGAGAGATAGGAAAAGCAAGAAAGCGAGTGAAAAAGAAATAGAGAGATACTGAGAGATACTGAGAGAAAGAGGTTTTGTGATAGAGAACCGAGAATAGTTTTAGTGAGGGTTATGAAGTAAGACAGAGAGAAAACATGAGGTGCGAGAAGCAGAGGAGAGGACGGAGATTAGCGAAAAGACTTAGCAAGAGAAGAAGAAGCCCGAATAAACACGGGCAGCATGACCATCATTAGTTCACACAACACATGCCGATTATTCCCGCGGTTGAGGGGCAACTTCGCTCGAGACACCGCTTGCTTTGTTGCTAATTTTTCTTAGTCTCTTTACATTTTTCTCTTTATCTATTTCTTTATTCATAATGCTTCTTCTTCACCCTATTTAATTTCTTCCTTTTCTCTCTAGACTCTCTCACACTGGTATGGTATGAGCCATTAGAAGGAGCGAGATCAGAGTAAGAAGAGTTCGTAAAAGCATACGAATTATAATAAAGAGAGAGTAAGAGAGAGAGAGAGAGAGAGAGAGAGAGAGAGAGAGAGAGAGAGAGAGAGAGAGAGAAAATAATGGTACTTAATTGTTAAAAACTTTTCTGTTAAAAATCTCTTCTTATTTTCTTCCTCTTCATCTCTCTTCATCTTTCTATCTTTACCTCTCATTTTACATCTCTCTCTTTAACTATATATGTCCCTAATACTCTTATTTATCCAAATTCACTGTGGTCCTGTTTCTTTCACCATTCACTCTCGTCACCTCTTGTATCTGATGACTATTTTTGAATTTAATTTGACTTTTTGTCCTAATTTGAGAAATTTAATCAAATTTATTCTTAAAACATAAAAACTTTTAGCTCGTCTTCTACATCTACAAGAATCACGCCTGAAAGCTGCATCTACAAGAATCACGCCTGAAAGTTCATCATAAATTATACATACATATGTATGTATATATACATACATATGTATGTATAGTACACAATTCTCAACAAAGTGGAAAACATGATGTTGAAAAAAGAAGGCGAATTCCAAAGGAAAAGTCGAAATGTTGTATAAAGTAAGAAAAACGGAAGAAAGTTCAAAGAAACAGAACCTTCGTAACATCGAAAAATTCCAATTCAGTAATGGAGTCAATTGAAAACAAGGAAGGTATCAAATTTAGCATTTTGAAAAAAAAACCGTTGGTTTTTTGTTGAGATATCCGAGAGTTAGCAGTTAGGGAAGACAGAAGCAATGTATTCAGCGAAAATTTCAACATACATGCGTCGAGATCCTCCCAATCTTCTGGTTTATTAGTTGAGAAGTTGGTAATTTTAGAAGAGTCTTAGGGTGTAAAAAGAGGGAAAATGCTCGAGGGAAAAAGAAGGGAACAAAGACAGTTAAACGACTGGAGAATGCATGAGGAAGAGAGACATTAGGAAGGAGAATTAGAAACAAAGAAAGAAGAGACAGAGAGACAGAGAGGACATTGAAGAGAAATGAAAAAGAGAGAAACAGAACGAGAAACGGTGAAGAGAGAGAGAGAGAAAGAGAGAAAGACAGCGAGAGAGAGGGGAGAGAGAAAGAGGGGGAGGAGCGCGAAAAGTAGCTAGAGCACGCATGGTGAGATCTGTTTACCTTTTGTTGAAGAGGATGGGCACTTGGCATCCCGAGCGCAACTTGCGTGTGAAGAGTGAAAAGAGAGCGGGAAGACAAATGAGGAAATAACTAAGCGTAGAAGAGCGAGAACAGAAATGGTATGATAATAAGCGGGAGATCCGAGGCAGAGAAATGTCCGAATATCGAAGTGGATGAAGGGAGATAATATGGACAAGAATATCCCGAGGAAGTATGGGATAATGCGCGGTTGGGAATAACTGACGTCGAGAGAGTGACGAAGGGCTTCCACCAGGGAGAGCCGTCGGGAGGGACAGATCATCGTCTCAGGCTTCTGAAGCAGACAGAGACATACAGAGTGAGCCGAGAGGTTTCAAGAGGTTAGACGTGTTCTTTATTACTATGACCGAGCAATCTCCATGCTCTCAAACAATAAGAAAGAGGTGATACTCAAGAATGCAATGATTAAGAGAGAAAGAGAGAGATAAAGTGAGGACTAGTGATAGAAAAGGACACAGCTAGATAGTGACACGAGTACGGATGAAAGAGACAACTAGAGGAAGAAAAATAGAAACAGATGAAGAGACCTATACAACTATAGAAATAAGCGATGATACTGAAACTAAGATAAAAGAGAAGAGAAATTGAAAGTGAAAAGTGTTTGAAAAGTTGTGAGGGTGTTAATTCAATAATAGCAGTGGTTGAGTGATAGTGTGAATTTTCTAGAGAAAAGGAGAAGAAATCAAAAAAGATAAATAGTAACACTAGAAGGGAGAGAGTCGGTCGGCAGTCGAAGAGACAGCGATGCAGCCACCGCCACCGGGTCGAAACTGCGTAAATGCAGAATCTGCAACACTCCAAACTACAAACTAGTTTTACGCCTTCAAATTTAACTTTTCCACCCAAGAATGAATTTTCAAAATTTATTTTAGAGAAAAGATGGATGACATCCGAGAAAAGTTCATGGAAAAAGGATTTTCTTAAATTTTTGTAACTGCATGAGCAATTTTTTTGAAAGAGGCCCCTGTGCAGACCATTCAATACAAAAAGTTTGTTCAATTTCTTAGTCTTGTTGAATCGAACTCTTTTGAAATGAAAGTGGTTTAAACGAATCAATCGAAAACAAATGACAAAACAAGCTGATTATCATTCATAAACCTTACGGGAAACGGCTCTTAGCCAAACTCGAAAATTATTTGTGAGAAGAGTAAGATGAAGCGATCAGAGAAAAGAGAGACATCTAACAAAAGATAGAACTGTGAAAGTTCTCACTCATCTCCAATAGAACTTATTGCGCTTTTATTGTTCTTTCAATCCCTTTTCTAGCACATTTAAATCATTCATTTTCTTTGTATGCTAAACGATTTCTCTCTTATCTATCTCTCTCTTTTTATCTGTCTCTGCTTCTGTCTCTTTTTCTGAATCTAATCTACCCTCTCCCCCTCCCTCTCTCTTTCTTTCTTTCTCTCTTCGTCTCACCTTCTCTTTCTCTCTCTATCTCTCTCTCTCTAACTCTCCGCCTTTCTCATTCTTTTCCTCGTTTCACTTCAAACTCGAAACAGTTTCTCTGTGAGCACTTGACCAACAGGGAACAAATGGTATTAAGAGCGTAGGAAGACACGCAAAAAACTGACGTTTGACACACCATCTGCGTCCATTGTAGGGGAGAACATTCTCATGTAGGGGAGAGAGGACACTGAAACTTTTTTATTAGAAGGGGCCCTGGATAACGCCATTCAGGGGTATGTGGGGTCATGAAGGTGATAGGAGTTCAGTTTTGAGAGAATAAGGATGAGAAGCGATAAATTACCTTCAAGAATATAGAGCGAGGGCAAGAGAGTACAAAATTTTGAAGAAAGGTCAAAGAGGTAGGTGTTTAAACTGAGGTTTAAGGGGTGTTAAACGGGGCGACCCAGTTCGAGTAGGACAACAAGAAAGAAAAAGCATTTGGAGAAGGCTGCGAAGAGAAAATAGCAATCACGAAACATGAATCACGAAAGATGTTGGCAGTGAAAGCGTCATCACTAAGTCAGAACACGGGTCATCACTAAGTCAGATCACGGGTCATCACTAAGTCAGAACACGGGTCATCACTAAGTCAGAACAAGGAAACTAATTGTAGAAATCTTCTAAGCGGTCATTAATTATATAAGAGGAAGTTATAAATATGCAAACACTTATGCTAGTCAAAAAAGCTCAGGCAAAAGAAAAAAATTAAAGTAAAACTGTTGAAAATAGTGATGAGATGATCATCTGATCGAGAAAGGGACAGTCTAAGTGGAATAAGATTGATCATATCGAAAGTTTCTTACTACAAAATAGGGAATGTAATGAAACGGAGAAAACGAAGATATTAGTACGAGTTAACAACCTAAAACTCAGAAAGGGGTCGACAAAAAAGACGCTTCTCAATTGTCACAACAAATGTCGTAAAAAGAAATAGAATATCGAGTAAATAACGAAACTTTCAGCCTCAAAAAACAATTGTAAGCTTCGCGAAGAAAACAAGAAAACGGAAATGTGAGAAATTTTGAATATATAAGCAAGCTAGAAAGGAAAGAAATAAGAGGAGATTGAGTGTCACCCTTTTTATTGCGATGAAGCAGATATATGAGAGAAAGCGGAAGATAAATATGCAGCGGTTGGTGAGATAAGATAATGAGGCATTGAGAGACAGGCATATGGTGGGATAGGAAAAGAGCGAAAAATAAGAAAACGGAGAAAGAGAGAAAATTTGAAAAAGAAAAGAGAAGCAAAAATAAAATGAAAAAGTATTCATGAAATATAAGTTGTAATAGGGATTCGTAATAAGATATACAAAAGAAACAGGAGTGAAGATTAGCGCATTTGTTATAGGCAATGAAAATTTCACAAAATGTACAATGCAATTCTGATTGAAAAGAAAGTAAATAAATTATAGCTAAGGCATGGAATGGTAAATGGTCTGAAGAACATGCGGCATTGTAATGAACAAGGAATGATTGCAAGAAGGAGATGAAGACGATATTGAAGAAGAGAAGACGGAGAGATAGAGGTAAAAAGATTGATGGGAGAGTAGAAAAAGACAGAGAATAGAAAAAAGAGCGAGAGAGAAAGGAGAGAAAAATAGAAAAAGAAAAAGAGAGAGAAAAAGAGGAAGAGAGAAGAATATAGAGAAAGAGGAGAAAGAGAGAGATATGCAGAGGATGAAAAAAATGAAAAAGGACACAATAGAAAGCTAGGTAGAGAGAGATATATGGTAGGAAGGAGATAATGAGAAAGATAGAGTTCGAGAGAAAGAGAAAATGGGAGAGAGTTTCAAAAAAAGAATTAACAGAAGTTAGAAAGCAGATACAGATTTAAGAAAAGAAGTTAGAAATAACAGATATTCAGTAGAGCATTACAACCTGGAAAACGGTCTTTGATAATGATACGGTAACTAATTACGATTCAACCGTGAGCCATGAACACTGCGATCATAGAGAGCAGCTGTGATTGCAGTGGACAATCGAGGATATAAGAGAGACAAGGGATAGAGAATTGAGGGTAGAAGTAGAAATGAGAAGATAGAAAACAGAGAGAGAGAGAGAGAGAGAGAGAGAGAGAGAGAGAGAGAGAGAGAGAGAGAGATAGAGAGAGAGAGAGAGAGAGAGAGATAGAGAGAGAGAGTGGAGAGGACAGTGAAATAAAAATGGAGAAAGAGAAAAGAGAGAGAGACGAAAGAAATATTTTAGAGTGAAGTATATAGAGAAGAATAGTACTAAAGGAAAGAGAGAGAAAGAGTGAGAAAGAGAAAGACAATTAAAAACGTAAAGAGACACGTAGAGGAAGAGAGAGTTTGAGAGAAAGTTAGATTGAATGGGAGAGAGAAAGAGAGAGAAAGAGAGAGAGAGAGAGAGAGAGAGAGAGAGAGAGAGAGAGACTTAGACAAGAGAAAGGATGAAATGTGTTAAGTGCATGAAGTGAAGAAGGGTCCAATCATTAAATAAGTGCAAAAAGAAACAAATGAGAGAGGTGTGCAGATTGCCATGAGAACTATCAGAGAAGAACTAAGCAAACAATGCACGTAATTAGTCGATGATAAGGGGAAATCCAACTGCCCCTAGCGTTTTTTTTGGACGAGAGATGAATGATAGTTCGGATGGATGAGAGTCAGAGGAAGTCATTAGAGATATTGGGGGAAGTTGGAAGGATAAAAAGACATGAGAGAAAAGAAAGACAGAAAGGAAAAAGGTTAAGATAGAGAGAAAGAGCTACTACGAATTCATACACACCCTCCGTCTCATTTGTCTCGGAGTCATCCATACAACTAAACCATATTAACGTATCATTTACACAAACTAAATAATGTATGGTTTAGGGGCGGAACTCTCAGCTGTCAATTATCTCAGGTAAGAGAGGCGTTCAGATCCTTTAATAAAAAAATAACGCGTATTTTGAGTAGAAAAAGTGCAGAAATAGAAAACGAGTTAACGGGAGACCATTCTGATTGTTATAGCTTTCTGGAATGGCCGAGTACATCAAGGGACGCAATCGACTTCATTCAACTCGCGCCTTTTCCTGAAGAGGCGGGGACTCGCTTCATGTGACTCAGAAGAAATTCGGGCTGATTACCGACATTGAACAAATTTAGTGGATAGCATTCTTGATTGACTTTAGTTTCAAAATTTTAGTAGACTTCGTATTCACCCTTTTCCCTCTCTCCCACACATCAGCTTGTTATGCAAATTCTGTGCAACGGACCCAGATTTGCGCTGACAAAAAATATGGAAAATTACACATATACATACATTCGAAGGTATGACCATTCATACTTATAATTTATTATTATTCATACTTATAGTATGAAAGTATGACTATTTATACTTCATAAGTATAAATAGTCATACTTTAAAATGTACTTTTTCTCCATACTCATTTGTTTTGTGTGCAAGAGAATACACGTTGGTGAGAAGTAGACAGCTTCAAGGTTCATTTGTTCGTGTTTCTTGATTTCCCGTTATCATGAAAGCTATAATGTTTGTTGTATGGGCCTTAAATGTGCATTGTCATGTGTGGGTGTGTAGCTCAGTGGGGAGAGCATTCGCCCGGAACGCGAAAGGTCACGGGTTCGGTTCCCGTCACACCACACGATTTTTGCACAAGTTTCTGCGAACAATCCGCTCCTCTGCTCGGTATAAAAAGCCGTTGCTTGGGATCAACGAGGAGTAAGGAATACTCTTATTTACATCTTTCAGAAAGATAAAAGGAACATAATGAAAACTCCTAAGCTGAAATGTTTCTTTGTTGGGAGAGCAGAGCGTACGAGTTAATAATACTTCATTACTTATTAATAGATTCAGCAAAATTCAAGCGTTATATATATATATATATATATATATATATATATATATATATATATATATATATATATATATATATATATATATATATATATATATATATATATATATATATATATATATATATATATATATATATATATATACTTACAGACAATTATATTGACATACTCAGCCTATTTCACCTTCTACCGAGCAATTCAACGGATTGTGAAACCCTCTAATATTTATAATATTTACATAATTCGCCTACTACATATTGGCACGGAAAACCGTAAGTGTTTGAATTTGGCACTTTGCAAGAAGAATAGTAGAAAATGTGTCATTCTACGAGCAGCACTTGAGATGAACAAACAACTTCATGATGAGAAAAACCAATCTTCTCTCTTTATATTGACAGGTTATTTGCGAGATGATTCTTTGACTTCATTTGAAACAACAAGTTCTCGCTACAAATGGCCAAACTTTCAAAACCGAACCAAAGTCATTTACAAAATTAAAACTGATATGTATCTTTTTCTAGTATAATCTACATCGGACTAGTCACAAATTCTTGAGCATTCAACAGTTCATTTTTACTTGAGAAAGCTAGGAACCGTAACGAATCAACGCACTAAAACTAGGAGACGAGCTGCAACTACCTCACACACACAAAAATAAGTATGGAAAACGACACAAATACATATGAAAGTATGACTATTCATACTTATAATTTATTACTATTCATACTTATAGTATTAAAGTATGACTAATCATATATCATAATCATAAATAGTCATACTTTTAAATGTATATGTGTCATTTTCCATATTTATTTTTTGTGTGCACATGCGCTATTTACAGTCAAGCCAACGTCGGAAGAGCTCGTAGACAGAATTAGTGAGTCCCCATGCGAGAAGGGAACGCGAAAAATTGAGATGAACTCCTCGGAAAAGCTCCAGCAGCGATGCATTTCTCTCCCGCCACACGACTCCCAGAACGAGGAAGGCATTTTCAAAGGAAGAGCCCAGCCTACTCTGCATCCGACTCTTCACGACGTTCAGAGGGAAGAATATCGTCGAAATGCTCGCGCCAAGTAGACCACCTCAACTTCACATTATCATATTTTTGTTTTTAAAAAAACTCTAAGTTTTCCAATTATCAATCTATTCTAAAATATTTAAAACAAAAAATCCAATAAGCACAACAAAAAAGGTTTTTCATGACTACTTCATCGAAACAAAAAGGATTGTATTTAATTTTTTTTCAATTTCCATTCACATCATCAGCATGCGTGACTGCAATTAAGCCTTTTATATAGCACTTTGTTATGGTAACGCGCTTACTCCCGGTTTGAGAAGAGATGGCTGGGTTCGATCCCGCCCGGTTTGAGAAGAGATGGCTGGGTTCGATCCCGCCCGGTTTGATAAGAGATGGCTGGGTTCGATCCCGCCCGGTTTGAGAAGAGATGGCTGGGTTCGATCCCGCCCGGTTTGAGAAGAGATGGCTGGGTTCGATCCCGCCCGGTTTGAGAAGAGATGGCTGGGTTCGATCCCGCCCGGTTTGAGAAGAGATGGCTGGGTTCGATCCCGCCCGGTTTGAGAAGAGATGGCTGGGTTCGATCCCGCCCGGTTTGAGAAGAGATGGCTGGGTTCGATCCCGCCCGGTTTGAGAAGAGATGGCTGGGTTCGATCCCGCCCGGTTTGAGAAGAGATGGCTGGGTTCGATCCCGCCCGGTTTGAGAAGAGATGGCTGGGTTCGATCCCGCCCGGTTTGAAAAGAGATGGCTGGGTTCGATCCCGCCCGGTTTGAGAAGAGATGGCTGGGTTCGATCCCGTCCGGTTTGAGAAGAGATGGCTGGGTTCGATCCCGCCCGGTTTGAGAAGAGATGGCTGGGTTCGATCCCGCCCGGTTTGAGAAGAGATTGCTGGGTTCGATCCCGCCCGGTTTGAGAAGAGATGGCTGGGTTCGATCCCGCCCGGTTTGAGAAAAGATGGCTGGGTTCGATCCCGCCCGGTTTGAAAAGAGATGGCTGGGTTCGATCCCGCCCGGTTTGAGAAGAGATGGCTGGGTTCGATCCCGCCCGGTTTGAGAAGAGATGGCTGGGTTCGATCCCGCCCGGTTTGAGAAGAGATGGCTGGGTTCGATCCCGCCCGGTGAACTAGCTTTTGGTTTTATCAAATGCTTTTAATACATATGTTTCCCTGTTATTGCTTACTCGTATCAGAACCAAAAAGTTTCATTGGTCATTCAATAATCAATAATCTCTGATTGATTCAAGCTTTATTCGGAACACAACGATCCATCATAATCTGTGAAATATTTCCACATATCTAAACTCAATTAGTCAATTCATATAACAATGATAACCCATTCACTTTGAAAAGGTAGCTTGGTTTGAGGCATCTCCAACTTGGATAGATGAATAGAACCCCAAATCACAGTTATAACCTGAGATAAAGTCAGCGACGAAGGGGCGAATCGTAGGGGGGACGTTTAGGGGCAGGAGAGGGACCAAGTTTATTACTTCCTCTCGGAAAGGCTCTCTCAACGTAAAGAAAAGCGCATTCGACAGCGCATTCCGCGCGACCACAACTGACATGCCTGTAAAACGCCTGCATTACCAGCTTGAAAATATGAGCTTCAGGATCAGGTTATTTAGCCACAGTTAACAAATACCAGTTATCATAATTTACCATTGCTCCTATTCTGACCGTGAACCGCATATCCGATTAATTTTATATGATAATGGTTTTTTGTTGCGAATATGCCTGTTCCGCGTTTAACTGTCAGTTCAAGATTTCCCATCTATTCGTTCTTTTTGGTGAGCTCATTTCATATCCAAATGTTCCATGGTGATTTTTGTACAAGGAAAATTTTTAAACAACAATACAAGGTGATACACACCTTTTTGAGCATTTCGCCTATCTCAATGACTCAAGTAATCGACCCCATTGTAAACCCGCTTTTTTGAATTCAGAATTTTATGAGGTCCTTGTCTACTTCAGTCTCTAACACGTCGTGTGCCTTTTTGAACAATCAGCTATTCGGTTGTACACTTTTGCATCGGAAGTTCGGCACTTCCTGTCTAAATAAAATGTATTAAAAATATTTGACTTAAATAGACTAATCTTACCCCTAAGAGAAGTCAGTTAAATAGACTAATCTTACCCCTAAGAGAAGTGAGTTGGCATCCTTGAATCTCCAACAACAAAAAAACGAAGAGTCAGTAATAATAATAAGCCCTGCTTACTCTGTCCTTTACTTTTATAGCTTTCAATTATCTGCTTCAACCTTTAGTTAGCTTCTTCTTATTCTAGACTCCGCAACTCAAAGAACTGTCATTTTCAAAACTCTAATAAGCGCTTTTGACCTATCGTTATTAACCTCGGTAGAATTCGGGAAGGCCGTGAGGCCGAACGGCCCTGAGGGCTTCCGAAGTGTTCCTAAACTGGGAGTGGTACGCTGAATTCTGCAAGAGAACCTGCACTCTCTCCAGCGGACACAACAGAGCCTCGCACACTCCCGCTGCAAATGATCTTCTCAATTTTTAACTCAAGATATTACTGAGAAGAAGGATAATGATGAACGATTTGTATAATTATTGTATAACAAATCCTATCACTAATTAGATGAAGTGCTCCTACAACTTCAAATATATGCTTGTCAACCATCCATTCTTTCAGAGATCTTAGAAGTTTCAAATGCGGATAGAATTTTTTTAAAATTGAAATTTAAACTAGAATAAAACCCCTCCATGCGCTTTGGTCTTCAACAACTTGATTTGAGTGGGTTTGATTCATAGCTCACCATTTTTGTCAACATTTGATAATTTTACTTCAAATATCGCTTGCTTTTTAATATTGTGGGCCCCCGCTCGGCAGAGTGGTCGCTATTAATGATTTGACAGATGCTGGTAAGCCATGGTTAGAATTTGTTTTTTTCAGTTATCGAAGAATGGTTCTACCAAATCAAGTCTGAATATTTTCTCAGAAGATCGCATACTCTGTCGTGATGCGTCAGAAGAATTATAAGAGTGGCCAGAATTGATAGAACAGGACTTCTAGGTCAGCTTTACCCAACTCGACTGCTTTTGAGAAAAAAAAAATCAAAATCGACTTTTCATTTGAGCGGAGAACCTAAAATAATGAATTTTTCTTCTAGATTCCCCTCAACTCTTGCTTTCTCTCCATTATTCTAGGTTCATCGCCCTAAAAAGAGGTCGCCTCTTAAATTACGGAAGAGTGCAGGAGAGATATGCCCCTTCACGATAAAACCCAGTCTTGTAGCTCACCACACATGGCTGCTTTCGCATGGCAGAAGGAGAGGGAAGAGCCTCCACTCGAGCAGGATAGAACTCGCAGGAACTCGTCGTACAAGCCGAACATCAGCGCCCGCGACGAGGTTCGCATGATGAGCGGAGGGAGGAGACCTCGATACAGCATCGAGACGCCTTCCGATCTCACCTGTCATTCATAAAAGTTACTAACAAGGGTTGAAAAGTCAAGTCCTACCATCTGTTGGCTGACCTCTGTTTCAAACTCCCGCGTTTTTGAAGACATTCCCTCGCGTGAAACCCATAATCTATCAACAAAAATACTTTATATTGCCACAGGCGGATCTCTTTTATAGAAAAAGGCTCATATTATTCGGGCGCATTATAAAACTCTTGTTTACTAGGCATATGGAGAGGCGAACGGTTTTATTATCAACCGAAGTTTTTTTCTAAACTCAAAACACAAATATTTCAGGACTGTTAATCCAAGTGCTTAAAGACTTGTTCGAGTGAAAATGAGGACATCTTGGCTCTCGATTAAAAAACTGAATAAATCAAATTCGATACTTGGAAGTTTGCCATGTAATTTAAAGAAACTTCTTTGAAAGAAGAAAAAAGTTTTTCAAAAAACTCTTGATTTTTACGAAAAAATGGTGAGTGAGAACAGTACAGCTTCGAAAAATACTCGTATTAGCAAGAGTTGTCAGCACATCTAGTTATGAAACCTATAACGGTCTCGATGAAGCCTCATCTCAACTTTGACAGGGTAGAAAAGCTCAATTTCTAGAAGAACATCGCTACAAACAACTTGTGGTTAGTTATGGAAAGATACATACATATGTATATGTAGCTTCCCGTCCTTCTTCACGAGCTTGATAAAACCACCAACATCGCCAAGAAGTTAGATTATAGTCTCCCTTAAACCCCAGAAAGCTCCAGTAAATGCAGGTAATGCTGCATTCCTGTTTCGGAGTGTAGTCCTAGTTTTCTTCGCATGAGCTCCGAAAGAGTACATCGTGTCGAAGTTGACGCCTAGGATTTTGAAGGAACGGAGAGTTGGAACAGTGATGTTATCTATTCGGATGTCGAGCTGCTGATTGACCTCCCTGATGTTCAGCGTGAATAGTAATGCCGTGCTTTTTCTGCTGCTAACTTCAGTCGTCGGGAGCATAGGTGAAAAATGTATTGATTTTTCAATAAGTCACTTTTAACTTTACGAATTCGGTTGAGGCTGAGTTATGGCTTATGGAACGATTTATTCATGTAGAGGAATGAAGATTTTTTCCATTCTAGCTGTGAAAACTGTGATATTATACAGTCTTTTTGAGTGAAAAAGATGGTCGGTAGCATGTTTCTCTGACCCGCCGGTAAAAAAATCTATGCGCTCTCCAAACACCCCGAAAAACATTGAAATCTTTAAAAAATTCTCGGATTTTCGTAGGGAAAGTCCAAATCATTTGAAAAATTGAATGTTAAACTCTGAAATTTTAAAATTCTGTGCGCTCGAAAAAAAATTGTGTGGTTGCTAAGAAACACCCTGGTCGGTAGGTCGGTCACCCTAGAAATTTTTTTGCCAGTTGGCAGTTTACCTATGGTCTGGAGTAGAACCATTGTGCTAGTTCGGCGAGGTAGCTGTTGATTTACAACAACAACATTATAGTCTCCCTGTGAGGGTAAGAGATCCAGCCAAAATGAATTACTTGTTCATCTTTGAGCCTCATAAAAATAAAGACTACGCTGCTTTCATCTACCCTAAGAAATAAAGGATAAAAGAGGCTGACTGACTTGACTGATTGCTTTGGCGACATTTATACCATGGAGCTGCTGGCGAAAGATCACTTTATACGTAGGGTATAGAACGATTGTCTCCACACAACCAGCCCCCCAGCCACACGAAAAGTCACAGTAACGGTGCTCAGCCTCTGAGATTATTTTCTTCACAAAAGTATTCGAGAAAAACAAAAGGTAATCGAGGAACGTTTTTGATGAGTCATAGCTCAACCATGAGTCATAGCTCAACCAATTCAGCTGGAAATTTTCTTTCGAGCGTCTGACAGGAAGACCACTAACCATCGAATATGGAGGGGGTGAGGGGTAGACAACCCAATTTTTGGTGTTTTCCGTACCTAGCAGTTGGGGCCGGATATTCGAAATTTTGTTTAATTACGAATTTTTAGTTGTTTTTTTAAATGAAGATGAACTACTGTTATATTTTCTTCACAAGTAAAAAAAATTGGAGGACCGGGCGGGCGACCGGGATAAATTCTACAAGTTTTATGAGCTATAGTTGGGTTTGCTTTCCAAATTTCATTAAAAAATGCAAGATGAAAATTTCAGATCGAAAACCTAATGCCCCTTTTCTAGCAGCTACAAACATTTCATCTTTTGAAGCTACTGCAGTTCAACCGCGTTGACCCTGGCTGTATGCGCTCTAACAACTTTGTTAACACCACTTGTTATAAATCTCTGCTTAGGCTCAAGTAGTTTGCGCTTACAAGGCCTTAACGCTTGAAAACGAGACCGTATAAAACGATTGAACACAATTTACTATAAACAAATAGGTTCCATTTTTGAACCTCTTCCTAATCACAGAACTACCTGAAGAAAAAACGTCTTTCCTGTGTGGTTATATAAAACGGTAGAGATCTCAAATACAGTAGCACTGAATATAAAATACTGGCAAAGATCACACCTCGCATAGTCTTGTCTGTGCGAGTCGGCTGTCGAAACTCGGAGAAACGTTATTTCCGTAAGCTCGCTTTCCTTCTTTTCATTCTCAACTGAAACCTGGAAGATAACGTAATTTATTTCGACGTGACAGGTGGTGTTAATTGGTGAGATATAGTAATGGTTAATTTTTATTAGGTTTTCGTCGAAAACAAAGGTGTTAACTGATTTGAAAATCGACTAATGTGATTCTCACCATTGAAGGCGATAAAAGTTTCAAACAATAATAAATAAATAAAATTCATGAAAGTTCCTTCTCCAGCTTCAACAAATAAAAGGCCATTAAAAAAGTGCCATTGAGAGACGATACGCTTTAGTCAACACCAAAAATAGTGTTTCTGTTAGTTACTAATTCGCATTAGCAAACCTGACCACACTTAGTCAACACCGAAAATAAACATTCTTTGATTTACTAATTTGTTTTAGCAAACCTGACAACATTTAATTTCCGTGTCGGCTCAAATGTCATGTCACTCCGTGGCACTTTTGATAAAGGCCCAAAAAAATGAAAACTTTTAGGCTGCGCACTGTTTTGCTCACCAACCGTTTTTAATCGTAAAAAAGTAAAACTAATTTGCTCACATACAGTCAGATACATACAGGTTTTGTTTGAATTTTCCTGTTAGGAAAATTCCTGACTAGCAATAAAATGACCTTTCAAATTGTAACAGTTGCTCCATTTGGACACTCAATACATCATTTTATTGCTAATCAGGAAAAAACCTGATAGGAAAATTCAAATAAAACCTGTGTGTATCTCACTGTATGTGAATAAATTAGTTTTATTTTTTTACGACTCACATTCCGGGAAGATTCAATACAATCGCAGACTTCGAATCACGCAAATTCCAGATGGAAGAATGGTCCCTCGACCAGGAAATCGCGGAAGAGATCTTTGAGAAGTACGGTACCCCAACCATTGATCTCTTCGCGAGTAGGCTGAACAAAAAGTGTTCCGCCTATTTTTCTTGGAGACCTGACCCCGGGTCCCTTGCAGTTGACGCCTTCAGCAGAAATTGGAGAGGACTCTGTGCTTACGCATTTCCTCCATTCAATCTTGTTGCGAAAACAATAAGAAAGAGCCTTGACGACAAAATCAATTCAATGATTTTAGTCGCGCCAGACTGGAGGTCTCAAGCTTTCATGCCTCTGATCCCAGAACTTGCTTGGAAGACCTCCCAAGTAATTCAAGCCAAGAACCGACCAATCGCACACCCTTGCTGCCTACCAAGCTTCCGACTCCGAGCATGACTGATCTCCCCGGTAAATAGGAGAAAGAAGGGATATTTAAAGCAGCTTCTGCCTACATTCTCAATAGCTGGGCACCATCAAAATGTAAACAGTACGATTCCGTGCTGAAGAATTGGATGTATTACTGTAGAACAGCTAATATTTCAGATATACCGACTCAAAGTTCCCTCGCTAATTACTTAGCAGAACTTAAAAATGAGGGTCGGCGTTTCAACTCGATTGGTGTTCACAAATCAGCAGTGAATACTCACTTCAAAGATAAATTGGGAAGATTGGAGGAAATGCCCCTCATTTCAAGTCTAATGAAAGGCATGTTTAGATTAACCCCCTCAAAGCCTAAATACTCTGAGGTTTGGGAAGTTAAGAAAGTAACCGACTTACTGTCTAACTAGGAGAAAATGGAAGATCTTACTCGCAAAAGATTGACTCTGAAACTTACAATGTTATTAGCGCTTGCTTCTCCGAAAAGAACTTCAGAACTTGTGCAGCTTTCTTTAACAAGTTTACAGAGAGGTGCTGATTCTTTGACATTCTTTCTTGACATGACCAAAAAGAGAAGAATAGGTCAAAAAGCGCATTCGGCAAGCTATTACAGATTTGTTGATCTTATGCTTTGCCCGATCGCAACTTTAGAAAGGTACCTCGAAGTCACTAAAGATGATTCAAGACCTTATCATCTTCTGCTGGCTTTCAATAAACCCTACAATACAGTTACTTCACAAACTATTGCTAGGTGGATTAAGAAAGTACTAATCTTTGCGGGTTACACATCTTTCGGGGCACATTCGGCAAGGGCAGTGTCGACTACAAAGGCTAAGAATTCCGGGTTGTCTTCACAACAAATACTTCAAGCAGCTAACTGGGCTTCAAGCCCCATAGCTCCACATTCGAGAAGTTCTATTATAAAGGAGACAATACACGGAGAGATTCCTTCCAGAAAGCAGTTCTTGCACAAAGGTATCTTTGAAAAAGCCATTTGATTGATTTGAGCATTGAAGTATAATGTTATATTTTGCTAGACAAACACAGTTTGTTGAAGTAAAATATGTATTTTAACTTCATTGTTCGCTGATGAAATACAAGTTTATAGCGAGGTCTGTGACTCTCTTCAAGCCTCGGGATATCACAGAATGGTCGCGTCAATTAAAACTTCCTTTAGCAGCCGAGAAACTAAGCTGTCTCCGCCTCGGGAAATCTCAAAACGATTACTTCATAGCTCTTTAGTCAGAGACTTAGGTATTTATGTGTACTCTAAGCTGAGCTCCAAGCAGCATTTAGAAATTATACGTGCTACGAGTATATGTAGAATTTCGCAAGTTTTCAAAGTGTTAGTGATGTCTGGACTTGAACGGTTATAAAATCGTTTACACTGCTTACATCAGACCCCTCCTTGAATATGGAACAATTATCTTTTCCCCGAAAGTCCGCAGTAATAATTCGAAAAGGTTGGAATACCCTCAGACTTTTCACAAAAAGAGCTAATTCTCGTTGTGGAAGTACATATTAGGTTGAGCTACCCCCAACGTCTCGCTGAATTCAATTCAATTCAGATTCACTAATCATTCGACGAATCCGTTTTGATTTATTGGTAGTTTTTTGTTTACTTTCTGGTAGAGCGGATTGTCAAACGTGCAAAAAAGAGCTGAAGTTAAGAACTGAAACCATGGTTTATATTGCAATATCCGCGTTTCAGACCGAACCTCCAACTTAACTCTGATGAACTTTAAACGATACAATGATTCACATTCTTTCTTTTCTAGAGTAATTGCTTTATGGAATGAAGTTACAGATAATTTCAAAGAGATTCAAGATATCGAAGCATTCGGTAAGGCTCTAGAAGAGATCGACCTCTCGAATCTTATAGCGCTACCGAACTTTCTGTTGTCAACAACAAGAATGGACACCAACGAAAATTGATTGTCTTATTCCCCATTCTTTCCCCTCCTATTTCATAATTCCATACATAAGCGTTGGCCTTACAAGCTATCCTATGATAATAATAAAATAATTTCGAATTTCGAAGAAGAGCACCCTAAACGGAGAAGATGACACTACAGGGGAGATGAGCTCTTAGGAGAGGGACGGGGGGAGAATATTCAAACAGTTTTTATTTATTGTGAAGAAAATCAAATAATTTAAAATGAGGAAACAAAAAAATATATATATGTATCATATATATATCTCAGTAACTGGACCACATGGGACAATTGATTACAATAATATTATTCAAATCTGGCTTATTCACTGAGTGTGGTCGGATGTAAGCCTGTGTCCCTGATTCTATTCTATTTATTGCGGAAGGTTAATGGACCGAAATACCAAAACTTCGAAGCTTTTGGTATATGTACAGTATTTTTTCAATGAGTCTTGAATCTGATTTATCGATGAATTTTCTTGCAGTTCAACGCAATTTATTCTTTCAGGTTAGAGGTTTCATTGTCTAGTGAGCTCTTTTCAACTTTTTGACATGGGTCTACATAGTGCACTCATTTCTCGAAATGATGCAGTTCGAAGTTTGTCGTGTAGTTCAAACGATGAAATGATTTCATCGAAATTTTTCGACATATGGATCAAAAACTCCAATAAGAAAGGATGTGCATTCCGTAAAATAATAAACATATAATAATAATAATAATACTTTATCGCAAGGGTGATTTCGGAAGGGGCAGGTAGGGGATCAAATAGAGGAGTGATTCGTATCAACACCAAGGCGTGACACTTTTCAAAGTGAGAAAAAGAGGTAAGTAAAAAATATATAAATCTTTTTCATGCAAGTGGCTTGCTTGATATCAAAATGATAGAATTAGATCAATTTTTATTGATTACGGTTTTGTCAAGGTGCAAAACTAATTTTTTTCTTTTCTACAAATTCAATTGAATGTTGACTATGTATAATAATTCCAATTTATCAAATATTCTTGTATCTTTCAACTTGAACAACAATTAATGAAACTTCGATACAATCGCCTACAACACTAAAAAAATATAAATACAAAAACTCCGTACTATTATTCTATTCAGTTTCTGGTAAAACTTGTTCAAATGTTAATGCAAACAAGAAATGAAAACTTTTCTCAACAATAAAAAAAATATTAATACAAAAACTCCGTACTATTATTCTATTCAGTTTCTGGTAAAACTTGTTCAAATGTTAATGCAAACAAGAAATGAAAACTTTTCTCAACAATAAAAAAAATATTAATACAAAAACTCCGTACTATTATTCTATTCAGTTTCTGGTAAAACTTGTTCAAATGTTAATGCAAACAAGAAATGAAAACTTTTCTCAACAATAAAAAAAATCAGCAGAATCGAAAAAAAAAATAAAAACCCGTATTCCAAACAGATTACACGTTTTATACAACCCTGTGAAAATTTGAAAACATTAACTTAAACTTAAAACAATTTTGACAACGTTTGAAGTTATAGATTTTTTAAATAAAAAAAACTATAAAATACTACTGAGAACAATTTTTTCAAATTTTTATTTGAGAAAATTAGTTCAACACATGTTATCAATAAGTAATCGGAGAGTCTTAGTAAAGATGATATCAATCGTTGCACGGAACAGTGTTTATATAATAACAATTTTTGCAAACCACCAACCTCCGTCGGCTGTTTTAGTTAACAACTACCAGCTTTCTGCTGCTTCCACGAAGACAACTCAGAATCTTAGGCATTTTTTTTAAATCTCACAACTCGAATACTCAATCTCCGTAAACAGAAGTTTTTAAGCATCTACACCTCGTTTTACGTATGTATCCTTCTTCCTTAACCCCAATCTTGATCCTCTGCGAGTACCAAGATTGAGGCCAAGAATATGGTTAACCAACCTATCCTCAGGGCCTTGAGTCAAAAAACTAGTGGAAAGCCGGTATCCGAAGGCCTCAAAAACTTCCATTTCTCAAATTGATTTTTGTGACATATTATACACAAGAATCCGAAACCTACCCAAGAATGCGCTAAAATAAGAACCAATGATAGAAGAAATCGAAGAGGGGTGTTGGTACAACCCACAACTAACAGATAAGGTAGATGCACGAACCCGGTAGGTAGTGATAGGGTCGCCTGATACAAACATGGGCCTGTCAACTAGTTAAGAATACCTGATAGAAAAGAGGGCGGGGCTAACCACCAGTTAAAGACGGAATCCATGATTTACCGAAATCCAATTAGATTATTACAGGATTTCGAAGATAAGGGAGGGAGGCGCTGAGTTCGAGTGGAGAGGGGGGAGCATAGTTCCACAGGTCACTTACAGTTGTTAAAATGTTGCAAACGACTGCTCTTCGAGCGAGAAGTCTGTAATGAAGAGGTGGATGACAGGTAAGGGCGAATTCCTCATCATTATAGATTCCCCCGCTCGAAAATGATGGTTATTTCAACATTGAAAATTGAAGGAGACCCATGGTGAGAGGACAAGGGAAAGGGGCTGTGAATTTGCTCATGCCTTCTGAATGAGGCTCTGTTGCTGCAGGATGTCGGTCCGCCGCCGTCTCTCCCGGCGCTTCTTCATCCACACAGCCAGGCAGCAGCACGGCGAGCAGAAGCAGATTGTGCAGCAACAAGCCAGAACGGCTACCACGAAGATCAGCGTCAGGATGATCATCCTCAACACACTTTTTCTCTCAACCCGTAGAAAGAGCGTGCAAATTAATAAAACTAACTAAGATGGAACTGCGAGACCGAGTGAGAGCCTTCAAAAATACTATTCTAATAGAGAAAATGTTTCACGAGCTTTTTTGAACGGTGCATATAATTGCGCTAAAAACTTTATCCGCAGTACGGGTTGTGTGAACTTTGTAATTTTCGAGCCCCAACCCGTATACTTCAAAAGAAAAGAGAAAAAAACACTGTCTTAGGCTTCCCAGCTCTCCAAATGAGTAACAAAAGTTGTTTTACCAACAGAAAGTCAATAAGCACACCAGCACTTTGTCTAAATTTCACTTTCGTCTCAAAAAGTTCCAATATTTTGTAGAGAGTATTGTATAAGATTAATGAAAGATGATATAGAACACCTTTGAAGCAGTGAGCACTTCTTGGCCAGAAAACGCCGTGCAAAATGACTTTTCGGCTGACAATTCACTTACCTGACCGTAAGATGGACTTCCATCGGAAGTCTGTCGTACAGCCAATTTAGTATGTCCATCAACATTATTTATTTCCACAACTGTGACTTCCACTTGTTGCAAACAATAAAAAATTGGACAACTTTAACGAAATCAAGAGCTCTTTGGAACACAATAAATTGGTTGCGCTATGGAGAAAGAAGCTGACTGAAAGACCAAAATAAGACCTAAAGGGAGGAGACTAAGAGACACAAAATAGCATCCGAGAAAGCTGTCAGAAGACTGGAAAAGAGCACTAAGAGAGGAGAAGATACGTCATGGAAGTAGAAAGATGAGGCTCGGAAGCTTGCATTAAGCAGCCAGAGAAGCAGAGGGAATGCATGTAGGGCATGAGGCTAGACAGGCCTACGCGTATGACTCATCATGGAGTAAGAAATTCTTGGAACTCCTTTTAATCGCTTTTATATTTTGGAAGGCCAAGTAAAAGTGTTGCTCTGTCCATCAAAAACTTCCTTTTCCGCTATAAAAAGCTTCATAAGGCAAATGAAAAAAAATTAATCAAATTTCACAAAGGTGTTAGTAAGAGCCTCGAAAAAGAAATTTTAAAGTCTTGGAGACACCAAAATTGGACTCTGAAGAGTCTTAAACTAGGGCTTACTAGAGTCTAGCAATAGGACTCACTTAAGATTCTCTAAATGTGACATACTCGAAAGTTTTTAAAATTCACTGACCGAAGTCCAAACATAACTTACTTGATAGTCTCATTCCATTCCGGCGGGAATTGCTCGGAGAGATTTCGACCCAATTCTAACAGAGCAGCACTTCAATATTAACATTCATCCTCAGCTCATCCTTAGCTTCCCTTATCGTTTTTTTTTGTTGGTTAGATTAGTCGTACATTAGCCATCCTACTTGAATCTTTTTTTATTATTATTGATCTTGATTAAGTAATACTCCCACCAAACCTTTCCTATCAGTATCAATTCCTCAACACGGGTCATATCATCCTTGAGTCAATGAAATCTTTCCTGTGTTGATATAATAATACTTCAATGTGTAAAATAAGATGGATGTCCATGCTTAAGAAGGCATCTCTACCAAGAAAAAGTTCTTCCCAACCTCAATCAAACATATGTATATAAAACATCCCGAAGTGGTACAGTCAATGAGAACCACTTGGTACCTCAATATTATGTCTCCCATTCGATAGCGGATCATTTATAAAACTAAAACCACAATTTCTTAAATACTTACGCGACGGGAAGGGCCATTGATTGAATGGAGATCCTTCTCAGTTCAATATAGACAACTTCTGAGGAAGAACGAATCAGGCAGGCACTTATTATAGTATTTCTATAAAAGACATCTTCCTCTCCCTCTTCACTTTCAACTCTCCCTTCTCTCCCTCTCTTCTCTCTTCTTATATTTCGTCGTGTAAATTACTTTCCCATTATCTTCTCTCTCTCTCTCTCTCTCTCTCTCTCTCTCTCTCTCTCTCACTCTCTCTCTTTCTTTTTCTTTCTCTCTAGGAATAGCCTATTCTATCTTGCAAGAACCGTCAACAATCTGGGTAACTACTATTTACTCAGTGACTCACTTACTACTCCAACTTCTCCCAGTGACCTTGTAAATTAGATATGACGTTCAGTTTGAAAAAGTGATTTGCTTAGGTCAAAAATTCCCCAAGTTTTGCAAGGTTTAAGAAAATTCTTGGTAAATAGTGTGTAGAACCTTAATTACTATTTATAAAGCAACGTTGGGTTCTCTCCAGGATGTTTCTTTCACCCACACTGCGGGTGAAAAAATCTATTCACTCTTCAAAAAGTCCGAAAAACATTCAAATCTATGCACTCGAAAGACGAAATTTTTGATTTTTACTAATGAGAATTCCAAATCTCTGAAGAAAACCATTCCAAACTCTTTTAAATTCTGGAAATCTACGTACTCGAGAATAATTATACGGGTGGTAAGAAACACCCTGGTTCTCTCTTTCTATTTATTCGTTTGCACATCAATCTTTCAGTTTCCACTAAAGCTTCGAGGGCCTACTTCATGCAAACGCGTAAAACAGTTTTACTTCTTTTTTCCGTTATTGTCTCCATTCAGAAAGTTCTGTTATTTCCCCTCATAGCATCTTAGTAGGGCTCAGACGCCTTGTAGCCGTTTCCTTCCGATCACAGTAATTCTCTCTGTAACCAATTCAGGCTATGCTTCCTTGCTTATCAGAATTAATGAAGCATTCAGAACTCGACTGGTAGAAAATCGGGTATAATTCGTTTAATTTATTCATAAAAATTCGCTATTTTACGCGCCATCCACATTTTTTATTATTTTGCATTTCTTTCTTAACAATTCGAAATTATTCGAAAACTTTGGACCTTTTTCTCAATTTCCTGAGTTTTACATCATGATTTATTCTTGAGATACATTAGTTCAACTGAAGATGCTCTTCAATATCCAGTGAGAATGTGGATGAAAGACCCTCATCAATTTAAAAGATGAAAGACCCTCATCAATTTAAAAGATGAAAGACCCTCATCAATTTAAAAGATGAAAGACCCTCATCAATTTAAAAGATGAAAGACCCTCATCAATTTAAAAGAAGAAATATAAAATCCCTGGCATCTTTTACATAGAAAAAACTTATAGCAACCAGGCGTGAATGAAACCGGTCAAAAGCAAGTTAAAACGCACCGAGCAAGTTGGAAAAGGACGGGGAAGGCTAAGAAATGGTAAGAGAAGTAGAGGAGCGTAGTAAATCCTTTAGTTTAGCAAGTCAGAGACAGAGAGAGAGAGAGAGAGAGAGAGAGAGAGAGAGAGAGAGAGAGAGAGAGAGAGAGAGAGAGAGAGAGACATCAGATATAAAACTTTCGCGTAGCTATTGTTGTGCGGAAAGAATTGTTTTGATGTGAACTAAACTACTTTCAGTTTTGACACTAAACGATGGTGGTTTCTGATATAGAATTGAAGAAAAGAATAATAATAAAAACAACGAGAATTGAAGTTTTCCTCAAACTTTGAAGATGAATTATCGAGACTTGCTAAATTTTAAACAAAGAACAGAATCTTTGTTTTTTGAAGTTAAATCAATATTTTTCTGCGAGGTAAAGCAAGCAAAGTAGCTTTAAAAGATGAGAGATGAAAAGAAGACTTCGAGAGCTCGTCTTTAACTTGTCATTCCAACTAAACATTTATGGATTAAAGACGCTTTTTTGAAAAAAACGATTGAGAGGATGAAAATGTCATTAACTGACTGAGAAACATTCGGTGCGCACGCGATCATCTCATTCGGGCTGTCATTGCAATGATCTACCACATAGCAAGACATCTGACAGCTGGCCAGACAAGTCTCCATTTCCTTCAATCAATAACCGCCAATTTTCATTGAATTTCAATTCATTCATTGAAATAGTTTCAAAATTTTTTAAAGAATCACCCTTTTCCACTTGAGCTACGATTTGTGACTGACATTTATATGGACATGTCAATAAATACAGTTGGAATTCTACTAAAAGTCATCAGTTACCAGAAAGTTCAAAATGTTCCCCGAGCTTGAGCAGTTATCTTTACTTTTTTTGCTCGCTCGCCTTTTGTTTAATACTCAACTTCTCACTTCTCTTCGCTCTATACTTTTTAGCACAATCTAAAATAAAGAGAAGTGCTGAAATATTGTAAGATCGAAAGAGAAAGAAGACAAAAACTTTTTTGGACTCTCGATTTTCATAGTTTTTTCTTTAAAAAAGTTTATCTATTCATGAATGAATTCAGAGAGCTAGCAGGAATACTAATTGAATTTCTAACGTTGTAGCATGAAACGGAAACTCCTGAGACAGAAGAGCCACCGCCTTCCCCCATCACAAGTCCTAAACTTAATTTGTTTAAATTTTTTTTCTCCAGTTATTGTAGATATTTCCTCTGCAAGTCAATACATGGGAAAAAACAATCAATTAAACATTCCCTTTCATACACCGGCAGCCATGTAATCCTCTTCCAACGCAAACTAGATTGTTCATGCCTCCGTTCTCTAACACATGCTACATATAGAAGAGCGTGTAAAATAAAGATAATGGATTAAACCTCCTCCAGTGGATGTGCCGATTGAAAAAAGTTTTTTTTAAATAAATTCCTTGAGGAGAGATCAAGCACGGAAACTGCAAGTTCTATTTTTAGCGTTCCCGATCTACGAGTACTTAGAACGTATGCAGAGACGGGAAGCTGGATTAGAAAGGTATAGTCTCGAGAGGTCCTGGTTAGACTTTCGTCAAAAACTTCCGTCTCAAAAGAGAATTAATCGCTTTTAACTGTACAACTTAGCATGAGTAGAGTTGATAATGATATTTTTGTCTTTGAACTACTAATCCTCACCTGTTATTGTGAGCAGGAGCAGTAACTTCCCATTACCCCAGGAGCCCAGAGGCTGTTCCATCTTAAAAAGTTTATCTCCAATTTGAAAATATATATATATCTTTCAATAAAATGATCATTAAATTAACATTTCAAAAAAAAATGATTCGAGAGCATCGAGAGTTAGGCATCCAGAAAGTGAAAGAATAACACGAAGAGAATATGTGAGGGATAATATTAATACTAGAGAGAAAGGCGACATTGATACGAAGGAGCGGAAAGGGGAAATACATGAAGAACAGGGAAATTATGGAGGCGGAAAACAAATAAGAAAAGGCAAGGGTAGGGAGAGTAACAGAGGATAAAAAGTGTGATGAGGCAAAGGGAAAAGACAACCTGCTATAACCAATGCCCCATCGGAAAGGCGAATTGATATGACTTAGAAAGAGTTGCACTCTACGATAAAAAACGGAAGATGAGAGAACAGAAGGAAGCGAGGCGACGTTGAGTCATGGGCTGGGGAAAGCAAGGACGAGAGAGAGGGAGAGAGAGAAAGACAGAGAGAGGAACGGATTACACCTCGGCGCAAAGCAGTCATGCCTCAAGGCAAAAGTTATCTAGTCTAGTCTTCCTGCGATGACTAGGCTTCAGACGGAGAGGCTGGCGGGAGGAAGTTGGTCAAAATTGAACATTCGGAGACCTCTGCTCTCCTTTCTTACCACCAGAGCAATCATTCTCGATTAGGTCACTGTGCGTCTATTTGCGAGCACTGATCATCCCGCCTCAAACCGGTTAGGTTGAGACCAGCCCCTTCATTTGCGTTCAGTAGAGCGCAAGCGAGAATTCGACTTCTTTATCTTTTTCTCTCTCTAATGCACAAAAGGACTCTTTTAGTCTGAGTGGAAATTACCTTTTCCTCTAGTAATGAAATGACAACGAAATTTCAAACAAAACAATCTTTATGAATCTATTAGAAAACAGGAACAAGAAATGAAAACATCATACAATTTCTTCTACGAATAAAACTTGGAAAAATCAACAAAACAATGTCGGTGGAAGAAATTACTCATAAGTGTTTGAATTAAGATAAAACAATTGTCTATCCTAAGTGAGCATCATACTGAGTATCACAATGATACATGGATGAAAGGTGAGAGCTCGTCGAAAGCCTTCAAATATTGTTGCCCGCACTGAGTGTTCCACTCGGTGTGTAGGCTACGGATCTCTCACGGATGACCCGGCGGACGCTCTGACGAACTCCTCTCTCCTGCAGGTTACGGTCCTGCAAGTATTCCATCAGTCCCACAAGCTACAGTTTATGTACCTTAGATTCATGTTAAAGACCTGGGACAGGCTGACAGAGCTAAAATACGATCTTTAGGACCTTTGTTGATATACTGCGGTTAAGCAATGAATCAATGTGAGACATGATCTCAACGTAGACCTAAAACCCTTGTTATCGACCTACAATTAACCGAGGCGGAGAAATCAAGAAGTTTTTAGATTTCTCTGTTAATTTCTTTTTGCAAACCCTTTCGCTGCTTTGAAAACACTGATTCTTCTCATGAGTTTTCCCTCGCACGCGCTGTGGGTAAAAACTTGTTCTGACTTCATTTGGTACTCTTTCCTGACAATCAGTATTTGTGACGCATCCAATTTTCCCACCTTTGAGAAAATTCCTAGTCCATTTGAATTTTTTTTCACTCTCTTTCACTCTCTTTTCACTCTCTTTTGCCGGAGTAGTCTGAATCATCTTTCGTACTCTGTCCACGATTTCTATTTTTATACCCGTAAACCTTTTTGATAATATAAATGACCCTGTTTCTATTTCTTGTGAATTTTTTTGCGACTCATTCACATAGGGTATTTGACCGCTTTCCAGAAGGCACTAACATTAGCATTTTTCCTCCTCAGTGTTCAACCAAAACGTCTGGGCGTGGTATAATAGTAGTGTGTTCGACTATTGTGCGAAGAGTCCCGAGTTCGACTCCCACCCCGGACAGATCCACCCAAACCAAGGGGGGTTAAGAAATGTTGGTAGTGCTCATGCACGAATCTGACTCTCCCCACTGCTGCTATTCACACTAGCAGTGATATAGCGGGCAGCCACTGGTTACACCAGGATAGGTCTGTGCTGCATCTCAGGGGAGCGCGTACCCTGCCACGAGGCGGGAACAAGCGCGATGAAGATTATTAGTGTTTAACCAAAACAAGGTTACCTCCGAACTAGCCGAAAACTGATTATAACTACACGTTGACTTTCAAAGTGAAAATGACTTTCAAATGACTTGACTTTCAAAGGGAAATGACTTTCATGACAGAAGTCGCAAAATGTATTCTTATGAGATTGGGAGTGGAGCTGCTGAGAAGAGTAGAGACTAACCCGGGCTGACACAAGCAGACAAACCGGAATCCACACAACCAGAGAGAACATAACCGTAAATCCGACCAGGTTCGCCTTCATGAATGGCCCTGCAGTCCAATTTCTTCTCTACTAAACTCCCATCTTTACAATGTCCATGTACTTCGGAAGCAATTTCCAACATTGGTTTTAATATTTAAGTCCTAGGTTCTGTTGGACGGCCTCTGCTTATAACTTCTGCGGGTCTCTTTTGGGTTTTCGAAGGCAGTCCTTCACGTTAAAAGATCTCCCCAAAACTAATTAACTTTGCCACAAGCGGGTTAAATATAGAAATCTTAAAGCTTTCAATGGGCCTTTTTGTCTTCTCCTGTCGCATTATAAAACCCCTGTGTTTCCCGCATTCAACAATTAGGATCATTTAATCTCTCAGTCCACTCTTTAATAATTCGGCAACAACTATATTTTTCCTGGGCCCCTTAAGTGTTCAGCAGATTTTCTATTTATAACTTTCGTCAATATGAAATATGCAAGATGTATTCCGCACCTTCTTGTATGGAATTCAATTCAAAGAATCTCTTTTATTTCATTTTGACTCAGGGATTCTCAGAAATTATCCCGTTTTCTACAGCGCTCAACCATGCGCTTTACTATTCATGAGAAAAAACCAACAAATTGTCGAAGAGTCGATTTGTCTTAGGACGTCGATGTAGTGAACGATGATATCATCTTTCGTTTCCTTCACACAGAAAGCCTGGAATAGAGATATGGAAATCAAAAAGTTAAGTGTGACGAGTGATTCAGTAGAAAATCTCTTTTTGTCGATATGCGCTCACCTTTCTACAGTACCCGTGGACACATATAGTTCCGTCGGTCAGATTAGCCGCTCCCTCCTCCACTTCACAGGTCGGAGGAGAGGACGTGGAGGAAGAACAGCAGCGACGGCAGGAGAGCTCGGCTGCAGAGAGAGAGAGAGTGAGAGAGAGAGAAAGAAAATTTTTATCAATAAAAAAGAGACAGTAAGAGGAAAGAATGAGAGATGAAGATAGAGAATGGAAACTAACGTTCCTGACAGATGCAGGGCTTTTTGCCTCTTCCCTCACAGAAGGGAATACACTTTCCGTTCTTGCACTTCCCGCCGTCTACACACTCTACACCGTCCTCAACTGGAAGAGCAGTTGGACACCCGCCTGGAATTTTACAGTAACGTTTTGACGCTCGGTTACACTAGAATTTCATTAAACCAAGTCACAAAAATTACAACAGTTTACATTATCACTCAAAATTTCAACGTATTTCAACAGTTTTGTGTCAATCTATAGTTTTCCTAGCGCTCGTTCCCGCCTTGTGGCGGGACAGACCTATCTTGCTAGAACCAGTGGCTGCGCGCTGGTTCATTGTTAGTGTGTGTAGCAGCAGTGGAGAGAGTCAGACTCGTGCCAAAAACCTACCAACGTTTATTAAACCCCTCGGTTTGGGTGGAACTTTCCGGGTAGGAGTACCAACTTGGTACTCTTCGCATAATAGTAGAACACGACGATTATACAACGCCCGGACTTGTTTTTTGAGTCAATAAACAAATAAAAAAAATTTCATATGTTTTCAATGGAACGACATCATGTCACTCATCCTGTTGTTAATCATTCTATTATAGTTTTCATTTGACGTTTTTTCTTCTTAAAAGAAGTTTTAATTTGACGCTTTTCTTTTAAAAAAGTTTTAATTTGACGCTTTTCTTTTAAAAAGTTTTGATTTGACGTTTTTTTTCTTTCGAAAGTTTTACTTTGACGTTTTTTTTCCATTCAAAAAACTTCTAAAAAGTTCGAACATCAACAAACCATTTAATTTTATTGAAGGAAAAGGAGAAGTTAACCTGATGTTCCACTACAATACGCATCTTTGATGCAATGCAGAGAAGACCCCTAAAACATTTTTAAGGGTTTTTTTTTTTGGAAATTCATCCTAAGATTCAAGACTGCAAATTCATTGCAGGAGCAAATGTTATCTTGGTCAAGCAACAGCTAAGAAATAAATAAAAGGTTAAAAACGAAACAATCATCAACCCATGTGCGAGCCTTCTTTTCACATCTATACCCCCTCATAGTTGCCTTCAGCCTCTATACCCTCATAGTTCCCTTCAGCCCCTATACTCCTCATAGTTCCCTTTAGCCCCTATACCCCTCATAGTTCCCTTCAGCCCCTATACTCCTCATAGTTCCCTCCAGCCCCTATACCTTCTCATAGTTCCCTTCAGCCCCTATACTCCTCATAGTACCCTTCAGCCCCTTAACCCCTCATAGTTACCTTCAGCCCATACACTCCTCAGTTCCCTTCAGCCACTAAACTCCCTCATAGTTTTCTTCAGCTCCTATACCCCTTATAGTTCCCTTCAACCCCTATACCCCTCATAGTTCCCTTCAGCTCCTATACCCCTTGTAGTTCCATCAAGCCCATATACCCCCGCATAGTTCTACAAGACTCATTTGTCATTGTTGAAAAATTAGAAAGAAAAAAAAAGGTTTTCGAGCCGGGTGCCTGGAATACCGGAAAGCGAGACAAAGATGAAGAGTAGAAAAGGAGAGCTTATTCTTTTTCTAAACTACTTCACTCTAAGTACGGTAGTTTCTCCAAATTCTCAACAGTGTTAGTGATCCCTGTTATCAAGTAAACTGGATTTTTCCATGGTTATAATAGAGTACAGAGGGCCGCCGAGGACTGATTGAACCAGCCTATTCAACCCATGACAACAACTGACAAATGCACACAAGTGCGAGTGGCTGAGGAAGTCGCACTCTTTCGTGCAGCATGGGTCGTTGTCTGGCGAGCACTTGGCGCCGCCTGCCAGTCTGTCAATTGCAGCATTAGCTGGATGGAAAGCAGGAAATGGAGTTTCCTTCAAGGCCCCCAACCAACAGACAGCTTTTTCATCTGCACCAAAGCTGTTGAGAATTCGGGAAAACTATCTTTAGTTGGGAGAGTCTAGAAAAATGAGAAGCGCTTCTTTCTTCGCCCTTTCAAAATAGCTCGCTCCTCATTAATCTCAACTCCTTAGCTCAGAGAGTGGTCGTTTTTTCTTAAATTTTTTTCTAAATTCGCGAGTGAACTCTATTTATGTTACTGACCAGGAGACTTGAGAAGGGTTTAATTTCGGGTATAGAGAAACAGTCTGGTTGGCTACAAGATAAAAAAAAAGATGTTACTATAATCCGCACTGCGGGTGATACCCTTGAGCAAATCTATGCGCTATCTGAAAAAGCTTAAAATACCAGTTTTATACCCGCATTCGTTCTCTCCTAGATCGCAGATCTTTGCAGCATCCAAAACTATATCGGAGTCAAGTTAAGTTCTACGACCAACTTGCAGTGCTGCGTGCAGCAGGCGGACAGTGGAGCATCGCATTCCTCGCCCTCGTCCATTATACCATTGCCACACTTGATGAGCTGCTCTCTCTCGAAACATCGCTCCCTTCGCTCTCGCAGTATTCTTGCAATCCAGGAGATTGTGCAGGGTGAAAACTTCTGCAATCCCGTTGCCTATTAGAGCGTTTACTTCATAAATCTACTGGAGGAAGAAAAGTTACATGGACTAACGGAAATTCTAGCAGGCATTAGCGGGGTTGGGGACCCGAGAACATGTCTGGTCCAGTTACTATTCCATCCCTGCTTACTAACCGGCAAAGAGCCATGTAGATCACTTGACGTAATCACGAGGGAACTGAAGACTTCAGAAAGAGATCGACAACGAGTGATAAAATATAGGATATATAGTGCTGGACATAATGATAAGACACCCCTGATTTTCGATGATATCAGCCGAACGGTAAAGGTAAATGGAAAATTATGATTATCATTTTTTTTTCGCCCTCGAAAACCATAGTAGCCGTAGTTTAAAAAAAACAAAATTTCTTAGTTCTCGAGAAAAACATTTTTTTAAGGATTTTGACCTGGACATAATAATAAGACACTTAACAGCTTTTTATCAATAAATCTTTATTTGATATTTCTTGTCAACAAAAACGATTCAATAATTGATAGCACGACCTTTCTTCAAAAGAATGTCAGAAATCCGATTTGGCATGCTTCTATATAACGCAGAAACTACATGTGGCTCTATTCCATCCAACTCCTTGGTTATCGCAGCTTTAAGCTCGGCTGTAGTGGCGTATTGTTTGTTATTTTTATAAAACCGACGAACCAAGAGTCCCCAGAGATTGTCCATCGGATTCAAGTCCGGAGAACGAGCCGGCCAAGGAAGAGCCGGCCTGGACATAATGATAAGACACACTTAAGACACTGGGCCGTTCGCGTACTGTCATTACCAACTACCTCGCCGACCCTCTTGGATATGGATCGAAAACCTCTGGAGGACGTCCACGCAAGCTCACGGAACGAGAAGAGCGGTAAATCGCCAGAAAAGCTTCGAACTCGACCGCCTCCGTAATGGACATTAAGGCAGAGCTCAACTTGAATGTCTCTCCCAGAACGATTCAACGCGCTATTCGCCGTAATCCACACATCAAACGTCAGAGGTGCTGGAAACAACTCTCATTCCATTCATGAGGAGTCACAGCAGTCGTCAGCTTGCTTACAAGCAAGACAACGCTCCTATTCACGCCAGCGCCTCCACCAAGTCATGGTTGTTGGCTAAGAACGTCTCTCTGCTACCTTGGCCAGCTCGTTCTCCGGACTTAAATCCGATGGAAAATCTCTGGGGACTCTTGGTTCGTCGGGTTTATAAAAATAACAAACAATACGCCACTACAGCCGAGCTTAAAGCTGCGATAACCAAGGAGTGGGATGGAATAGAGCCACATGTAATTTCTGCGTTATATAGAAGCATGCCAAATCGGATTTCTGACACTCTTTTGAAGAAAGGTCGTGCTATCAATTATTGAATCGTTTTTGTTGACAAGAAATATCAAATAAAGATTTATTGATAAAAAGCTGTTAAGTGTCTTATCATTATGTCCAGGTCAAAATCCTTAAAAAATGTTTTTCTCGAGAACTAAGAAATTTTGTTTTTTTAAACTACGGCTACTATGGTTTTCAAAGGCAAAAAAAAATATGATAATCATAATTTTCCATTTACCTTTACCGTTCGGCTGATATCATCAAAAATCAGGGGTGTCTTATCATTATGTCCAGCACTGTATTATACAAACATAGCTGTGGGTTCTCTATCTTTTTTTGGATGACGCATAGATTTCCGCTTAGATATCAGCATTGCGATTTAGAGAAAAATTCTCATGGCTATCAGTTCTGGAATATTTTCAATGATTGTAACAGAATGACTGACATCATTGTTAAGATCGTATCCAGGCAAAGTGTACTTGTACATGATGTAGAGTCCTCCCTTATCGTAGCCAGGGGTGCAATCCTCAACGTCGTCGTGGTAGGAGCCCCAAGCATGTCCCAACTCGTGCGCCACTATCAAATCGACCTTCAATCGCACACTTATTGAACTTCGCAATTAATCAAACAAGGGAATTTGGAATACTTTCCAACGGTAGAATACAAGTGTAATTTTGATTTAGTCTTTTTCTCGGTTAGTTAAAATTATTAACCTGAAATTTAAATTAAATGCACACTCAATAAAAATAAATAATAAAAAGAGATAGGTTTACCTGTCGAGTAACTTGAGGCTGATTTGTGTCAACAAAGGACGCGAATATCGTGTTGTAGATGATATCGTTTTGCTGGAGAAGAAAGAAACAAATTGCAAGGGAATCATAGGTAAAATATGTCTTGATTCTTCACAAGTCCCAGCCACTGCGAGTCTTTCAAACGGGTCAAACGAGCATTTGAATTCCTAGAGTCTGAAAAATTATCGATTCAGAGATCGCTCTGAGAGTAGGTTAAAAGTTCCGATTTCCACTTTACGAAAACAGTTGAGGCTGAGTTAATGAAACGTTGAGTGATATTTCAAGTTATCAAGATTATATTTGAGGCAAAATTGTTTTTTTTTAAAGTTTGCACAAAGAAAGATAATTCTGACATTTGTCGAACAGATGCCGCCGACGGAATTGGTTTCGGTGGCAATGTAAGCCTCGCCCTTGACTCCTCCCGGAATCTGACGAGCTGTGAACAGCAACACGAGACAATAGTCACTAGAGCCTTCGTGTCTCGCAAACGACTACAATCGAATGTAACTCGCGGTGGAAAACCCGTGTTCAAACACCGGTCGACGGAATTTCGCACCCACAATCATGGGTTTTTTAGTATGGAAGAAAAAGGGACAGACGCCCGCCGAAGGCGGAAAATTTTTTTCACATAAGGGTTCCCCTTTACGATTTTTCAAACAAAGACCCACGAAAAAAATTTTTATTATAAGGGTCCCCCCCTTGCGATTACGATTTGGAAAAACAGAGGCTCACCAGAGGCGGAAAAATTTTTCTCACATAAGGGTCCCCCTTATCTTTTTTTTTCACCTAAGGGTCTCCCCTTATGATTTGGAAAACAGAGACCCGCCGACAGAAGATCTGTCATGACTATTTAACCCCTGCCCACAATGATACTCGAGTGTCAGTTTATCTATGCTCCAGCCTTGATCATAACTCAGATGAAGTGATTGAATATTCTATGACAATCAGGGATTGAATGGTCATGCCTCGTGAGTCTCTCGAAATCAATCAGGGATTGAATGGTCATGCCTCGTGAGTCTCTCGAAATCAATCAGGGATTGAATGGTCATGCCTCGTGAGTCTCTCGAAATCAATCAGGGATTGAATGGTCATGCCTCGTGAGTCTCTCGAAATCAATCAGGGATTGAATGGTCATGCCTCGTGAGTCTCTCGAAATCAATCAGGGATTGAATGGTCATGCCTCGTGAGTCTCTCGAAATCAATCAGGGATTGAATGGTCATGCCTCGTGAGTCTCTCGAAATCAATCAGGGATTGAATGGTCATGCCTCGTGAGTCTCTCGAAATCAATCAGGGATTGAATGGTCATGCCTCGTGAGTCTCTCGAAATCAATCAGGGATTGAATGGTCATGCCTCGTGAGTCTCTCGAAATCAATCAGGGATTGAATGGTCATGCCTCGTGAGTCTCTCGAAATCAATCAGGGATTGAATGGTCATGCCTCGTGAGTCTCTCGAAATCAATCAGGGATTGAATGGTCATGCCTCGTGAGTCTCTCGAAATCAATCAGGGATTGAATGGTCATGCCTCGTGAGTCTCTCGAAATCAATCAGGGATTGAATGGTCATGCCTCGTGAGTCTCTCGAAATCAATCAGGGATTGAATGGTCATGCCTCGTGAGTCTCTCGAAATCAATCAGGGATTGAATGGTCATGCCTCGTGAGTCTCTCGAAATCAATCAGGGATTGAATGGTCATGCCTCGTGAGTCTCTCGAAATCTATGTTTAAAACTGTTTTCTGAACTTCAACGGGAGTTGCAATAAACCCACCAAATGTATGTTGCTGACGTCCCATTTGATGAACTTGTTGTGCTGCTCGAATGTGTCCCGTTCCGAGTTGTAGTGATTGAAGGAGTTGTTCGGTGTTTCGTGAATAAGGATCTTCTTGATTGAGAAGCCCATGTTCATCAATCTTCTCTCAAATGAGAACGTATTTCCGAATTCAATTTATTGAATAATTTCAAAACCTACAAAAAAAAATGCATAGACCTTATTCTGTGATATGCAATTTCGAATGAAATCACTAGACGTTTGTAGAATCGGACGTTTCGCTTCATCAAAGCATCGTCAGCTAGTAAAACATAACTGAAAGGTCAGAAATAAAGGAAGAAAAAAAGGTTCTCTTGTCCTGGAGCAATAGAGACTTGATAGAATTAATGAATCTCGCCCAATAAACTTGTCGTCTGACCCCTTCAGAATCGGGTCCCCAATCCGTTGCAGTGAAGATACTGTTGACTCGATCTATGAGTGCCGCCTGCAAAACATGTCCAGTTTGTCTACTCTGTCTCCTGGCGATCTGTGACATTCACACATTCACCTCGTAGGGTTTGAAGTTAGAAGCACAGTAGAGAGAGAGAGAGAGAGAGAGAGAGAGAGAGAGAGAGAGAGAGAGAGAGAGAGAGATAGAGAGAGAGATTGAATGTGAGACTTTTGCTTTAGCCGCAAAACAAGCCACTTGTGACCCAGCCTGTCGGAAATGGTGAATTTTCTCGGAAATGGTGAAGTATCAGTAAGTGACAAAAACTAACGATATATCTCGTGGCAATCGCTTGACTTGAATGGCCGACTTTCTTGAAGAAGAAATGGTCGGCGACTATTTTCAAGGCACATCGATTCCTTGCAGCGCTCTGCTTCAGATCTCTCCTGAGTCGCAAGAAAGATTGCAGCGAGGGAGCTACTGTTTCAGCAGACGCGTCCGCATGATACGGCAGAAGAACCGGCTGCGAATGACTCGAGGGTGGGAGTGACTTTACTGCGGACGATGGATAAAAAAGCGAGCAGCCAGCTAACTCTGAAACCCATCGAGCACTCAAATCAGAAAACTAAGTTTTCAAAAAGGATATTATATCAATTATAAAGGATAACATATTGATGTGCACATCTCTGACATGGACAAATAGTTCTCCTCACATTTGCTAATTGTATGCCTCGAATTTGAAGGAAAAAGCTGACATTTGAAAATTCTCAGTGGGAGTAATGAATGCGTCACAAATGCGTACGATCCTAAAAATGTGTTCGTTGCAGTCATTAAGAAAACCTGCTGTTAAATAAGAAGAATTAAACCTTTATCAGTAGCGTAGAAGTAAGCTGGCTCTAGGTAGTATTCTTCTCCTTCGTAGTTGACAAGTCCCAGCCACTGCGAGTCTTTCAAACGGGTCAAACGAGCATTTGAATTCCCAGAGTCTGAAAAAATTATCGATTCAGAGATCGCTCTGAGAGAATTCTCGCTAGAATACCTGGAAAAGTTCCCACGAAAACATCCAATTGTGACAGATCTCCTTCTGTTAGACTCCCATTGGAGATTATGTGCGAGTGCGATTGAGGATGGAGTAAATCACTCTGCCGCGTCAGTTCAATGAAGAAGTCATGACCTGAAAGTCAATCCTTTTCTCTTTTTCGAAGCTGATCTTCAAAGAGGAAGTCTTACCAAAGGCATTGAAGTAGAGAGAATGTTCTCTGTCATCTAGGCTGACCTCTTCTTTCAACCGCACTATTTCATAAGATGAGAGCACACCCCTCAGTTTTTCATCTGCAAATGAATTCTTTTTTTTACCTACCACTAGCTTCAAATTCAAGAAGCATGCTGTTTCTAATTTTTGAAGAATCATTTTTTTCTGAGTGGATGCGTAAGCTATTAATGGATGAAGGCCTTCATGAAGGTATATACCATTCTGGTAACTTTCTCTCAACACGTAGAATAGAGATAACATGATAGATAATATCAACCTATTTAAATGAACCAAACGGCAGAAAAAGTAAAGTTCAAGAAAAATTCGAATTCCAACTTACGAATTTCCGATGGTGTGAGTTGAGCCAAACATGATGTCAACAGGAATATGAGTAGCATTGCAGCACGCGCATTCCCTATCTGAAACATCAAAACTTACATATAAAGTTCATCAACTGCTTTGAAGACCCGATAAATCCATTTTGTGTATTGATTATCTCTTTTTTAAATGAGTGGTTTAAAAAAGTTTTCATTCCATGATTTATACATATGTTTATTTCAAACAAATTTGCATAACTCGAAGCCCTGTAACGTATCACGACACTTTGTACCGCGTCACTTTGTATACGACACTTTGTACCCGACACTTTGTACCCCGTCACTTTGTACCGCGACACTTTGTACCGCGACACTTTGTACCGCGACTTGAGTGAGGCCGCGCGTTTTATTTTTACATTAAAACATATTTTTACATTAAAAAACGCTTAGGCTTAGTAAAAGTTTACGATAACGAGGCCGTACGGCTTAGTTAACGGCTTAGCTAACGAGGCCGTACGCGGTACAAAGTGTCGCGGTACAAAGTGTCGCGGTACAAAGTGTCGCGGTACAAAGTGACGGGGTACAAAGTGTCGTATACAAAGTGACGCGGTACAAAGTGTCGGTAATTCGCCCTGTAACGAATAACATTCCGAATCATTGCGAAAATCACCACACTCACAACATTTGCATTATTTTCTGTTTGCGAATACAGCGTCAAATCTCCTGTACTTTTATTATTTTATTTCAAAAAACTTTTTAAACGAAATATGCTCCTGCATCCATCCAATGAAATGGCTTCTGAACAAGATAATTCGCCTTCGGTGTTTTTGTAAACTGGTGTGTTTTTACAATTGGTGATCGTCGGTCTTTTTCAGTTTGTTGGAGCGTGCCTGTGACAGAAAAGAAGAGAGCAAATGGGGTTCGCTTTTTAAAGAAATTGAGTTTAATGTAACATTCAAGTTTTTTGCCTAGTTTAGTTTTTATATTTGTTTCACAAAAAAAATCAAGCTGTAGGGAGTGACCTTATTAACATCATTGAAGTGTTTTAATTTGACTTTTGAACAAAAGTTTTCATTAAAACATTTAGATGGCTTATTATTGCAAAATGTGTTGTTACTTGCAGGAATGTCAACGCCCGCTGATCTTCCACCGGGTCATACAATCCCAGAAAGGGACATGATTGATGCCACTAGTAAACTTCAGCTGGAAGCTGCTGAGGTAGGCTTCATTGCGCGTTTCTTTTTATTATTGACCATCAAATTAGCTCGAATGTTTATTTCTGTCGCTTGAATCTATTACTCAGTGAAATTTCAATCGGTTCTTATAACTTGGGGGTCGCGCTTTACTTGGGGGAGGGGTTTCTTTTAAAAATAACCTTTTTAAAGATTATTTTTACATTAAAAAACACTTAGGTTTGGGAAAAAGTTTACGCTAACGATGCCGTACAGCTTAGGCGAACGAGAAGGCATTAGAAAATTGAAAAAAAATTGTATTTTTATTTAAGTTTTTTGAACGCACCGAAAATAGCCTTCCCCATGTAAAGCGGAGCCACCCCTCAAGTTAAATTGTGCCTTTCAATCATATGCGAAAATGGAAGAAATCAGTGAACAATGATTTTTTCAAATTATAAAAAGTTTTTTGTCCTGTTCTGAGAAATGCCTAAGGTTATGCAGTTTGGAGGCCTTGACGCCTGATAAAGATTCTTATTTTCGCGTAGGCTTCTCATGAAAGTTGGACAATCACGATTCGAAGTAGTTGGCCGTACACAAGCTAAAATTAATTAATTTATATTTATTTATTTATTTATCGCCAAAGGATAACTTGTTCAATGTTATCACTAACATGGTGGCCAGAGAGGGTTTCGAGTTAACTTGGGAAGAGGAATAAGCAACAGTGGCGTTGCGCTGAAGAGTCCAAATAGGACCGTTCACCTTTTCAACCTCATATTACCAAAGAGTCCTCTGAATCGGAGTTGGAGTAGAATACCAGTAGCTTTGTTAGTAGTCGAAAATAGACGAATCAAAATGAAAAGTCGTTGACGCGACCGACATTCTTGCTTGAATAAGAAAGAATAAATATTTTAAAAAATTGTCGCTTCAAAAGTTTTGTTTGGTGTTCTTAATCAAAATATGGTTCATCTGTTTGGCTTATTGTAATAAATATCTTACTCGTACTACAATTAACTTTCCTAGTTTTGAATTTAAAAGTTATGTTATGGAAAAAATGATGAATAATGTGCCTTAAGAGCCTGAGAGAATTAAAAACTGAGAAAAAAAAGAATAGGAATCGTACATTAAAAATGATTTTTGAGGTTCGCGCGAGCAAACCTAACTGGAGTTCTTATCTTCGTTCTCAAATGATCCCTCAGGAAGACTTCAACTTCATAACTTCCTATGAAGCCGCCAAGGTTTTTTTATTCCGTCAAAAGTTCGTATCACAGTTGTTTTTGTTGAATAAACATGAAATCTTCATCACAGAATAAAGAAGAGAGGGATGCGGTGCTGGAAGCGAACAATGCGAATGGTCAGGCGGTGCGCACTCTGGTCAACTTGCTGAACAACGTCGCCAAAGACCAGAACGTGCGATATGTCCTCACTCTCTTCGATGACATGTTACAGGTATTTGAATCTTGACCCCCAGTTAGAAGCTGGCGCTATTCTCCTTCCAATAAGAAGACTACAGTGATTAATGATTACTGTAGGAAGATCGTTCTCGAGTGGAAATGATTCACAGTGCCGCCAGGAAGCAGAAAAGGACCGCTTTTGGATGGTTCATGAGTATTCTCCAGAGGCAAGATAGCTTCATTGTTAATCAGGTTCGATGACCTATGAGCAGAGGTTTTTTTAGTTTCAGAGAAAAGGGTACAGACGCCCGACGAAGGCGGAAAAAACTTGTTCCACATAAGGGTCCCCCCTGACCATTATTCGAACAGATACCCGCAATTGGAAAAAAAATTTTTGCAAAGTTAACCTGACTTTTTGTTGCTGCAGGTTCGTTTTTCGGGTCCTCCCTCATGTTTTTCAACAAAAAACAGACACCCCCGAAAATACTTTTTTTTCCACATAAGTTTCCTTCCTTGATACCATTTAACTCCTGCCTCTGAGTAGGTTAAAGACTTTATTTATTATTGGTTTTTTATTGTTTTTCATTATTGATTCAGAATTATGGCTATTGACATCTCTCTCTTCCTTCTGTTCTTCCCTTTATATTTTTCTTCCTATGAAATTCTCTGTTTTTCCTCATAAGTTTCATTTATATTTTTTTTCCAGATGAGTTCAATAATGGCCAAATTAGCGTGTTTCGGGCAGACAGTAATGGAAGGACAAGATCTCAAGTACTACTTTAACTTCATCAAGGAACAACTCAAGAGCTCCTCTGTATGTTCAACTCTCAATCAATCAATACTGATAAATTCATACAAATTATAAATTTCAAATTTGAATCCATGGATTGTTCCAGAAAAATGACCGGCGCAAATGTGAGTAAGTTCGATATCGAAAAAAACAACTGAAAGTTGAACTCTAACAGAACATGAACCAAAAAAACGGAGCATGGGAGCATCACGAATTTTGTTGTTGAACGGTAAACTTTCATCTGATTTTCTGAATTGGTTTCGTTTAAGAAAACCAAGGATGACTCTCCTATTTGTTCCTAGAATGAATCTATCATGGTATTTGGAGTGAAACATTCACAAGTTCTCTTGTCAAAGAGCACAAATTCAACCGCTATTACGAGTGGTCAAATATCAGAAAATGGCGAGTGTTTAGAATTATTGTGAAAAAAGAGTGAGCGGGGAGGTAAGGTTGGGGAAGAGGGAGGTAAGAGTGGAGAAGAGGGACGTAAGGGTGAGGAAGAGGGAGGTAAGGGTGGGGAAGAGGGAGGTAAGGGTGGGGAAGAGGTAGGTAAGGGTGGGAAAGAGGGAGGTAAGGGTGTGGAAGAGGTTGGTAAGGTTGGGTAAGAGGTAGGTAAGGGTGGGGAAGAGGTAGGTAAGGGTGGGGAAGAGGGAGGTAAGGGTGGGGAAGAGGGAGGTAAGGGTGGGGAAGAGGGAGGTAAGGGTGGGGAAGAGGTAGGTAAGGGTGGGGAAGAGGGAGGTAAGGGTGGGGAAGAGGGAGGTAAGGTTGGGGAAGAGGTAGGTAAGGTTGGGGAAGAGGTGGGGAAGAGGTAAGAGGTAGGTGGGGAAGAGGTAGGTAAGGGTGAAGAGGGAGGTAAGGGTGGGGAAGAGGTGGGTAAGGGTAGGGAAGAGGTAGGTAAGGGTGGGGAAGAGGGAGGTAAGGGTGGGGAAGAGGGAGGTAAGGGTGGGGAAGAGGTATGTAAGGGTGGGGAAGAGGTAGGTAAGGGTGGGGAAGAGGTGGGTAAGGGTGGGGAAGAGGTAGGTAAGGGTGGGGAAGAGGGAGGTAAGGGTGGGGAAGAGGTAGGTAAGGGTGGGGAAGAGGTGGGTAAGGGTGGGAAAGAGGGAGGTAAGGTTGGGGAAGAGGTAGGTAAGGTTGGGGAAGAGGTAGGTGAGGGTGGGGAAGAGGGAGGTAAGGGTGGGGAAGAGGTGGGTAAGAGGTAGGTAAGGGTGAAGAGGGAGGTAAGGGTGGGGAAGAGGTGGGTAAGGGTAGGGAAGAGGTAGGTAAGGGTGGGGAAGAGGGAGGTAAGGGTGGGGAAGAGGTATGTAAGGGTGGGGAAGAGGTAGGTAAGGGTGGGGAAGAGGTGGGTAAGGGTGGGGAAGAGGTAGGTAAGGGTGGGGAAGAGGGAGGTAAGGGTGGGGAAGAGGTAGGTAAGGGTGGGGAAGAGGTAGGTAAGGGTGGGGAAGAGGTGGGTAAGGGTGGGGAAGAGGTGGGTAAGGGTGGGAAAGAGGGAGGTAAGGTTGGGGAAGAGGTAGGTAAGGTTGGGGAAGAGGTAGGTGAGGGTGGGGAAGAGGTAGGTAAGGGTGGGGAAGAGGGAGGTAAGGGTGGGGAAGAGGTAGGTAAGGGTGAGGAAGAGGTAGGTAAGGGTGGGGAAGAGTGAGGTAAGGGTGGGGAAGGGGTGGGGAAGAGGTAGGTAAGGGTGGGGAAGAGGGAGGTAAGGGTGGGGAAGAGGGAGGTAAGGGTGGGGAAGAGGGAGGTAAGGGTGGGGAAGAGGTAGGTAAGGGTGGGGAAGAGATGGGGAAGAGGTAGGTAAGGGTGGGGAAGAGGTGGGTAAGGTTGGGGAAGAGGGAGGTAAGGGTGGGGAAGAGGTAGGTAAGGGTGGGGAAGAGGTAGGTAAGGGTGGGGAAGAGGTAGGTAAGGGTGGGGAAGAGGTGGGTAAGGGTGGGGAAGAGGTAGGTAAGGGTGGGGAAGAGGGAGGTAAGGGTGGGGAAGAGGTAGGTAAGGTTGGGGAAGAGGTAGGTATGGGTGGGGAAGATGTAGGTAAGGGTGGGGAAGAGGTAGGTAAGGGTGGGGAAGAGGTAGGTAAGGGTGGGGAAGAGGTGGGTAAGGGTGGGGAAGAGGTAGGTAAGGGTGGGAAAGAGGGAGGTAAGGTTGGGGAAGAGGTAGGTAAGGTTGGGGAAGAGGTAGGTAAGGGTGGGGAAGAGGTAGGTAAGGGTGGGAAAGAGGGAGGTAAGGGTGGGGAAGAGGGAGGTAAGGGTGGGGAAGAGGTAGGTAAGGGTGGGTAAGGGTGAGGAAGAGGTAGGTAAGGGTGGGGAAGAGTGAGGTAAGGGTGGGGAAGGGGTGGGGAAGAGGTAGGTAAGGGTGAGGAAGAGGGAGGTAAGGGTGGGGAAGAGGGAGGTAAGGGTGGAGAAGAGGTAGGTAAGGGTGGGGAAGAGGTGGGTAAGGGTGGGGAAGAGGTAGGTAAGGGTGGGGAAGAGGGAGGTAAGGGTGGGGAAGAGGTGGGTAAGGTTGGGGAAGAGGGAGGTAAGGGTGGGGAAGAGGTAGGTAAGGGTGGGGAAGAGGTAGGTAAGGGTGGAAAAGAGGGAGGTAAGGGTGGGGAAGAGGTAGGTAAGGGTGGGGAAGAGGGAGGTAAGGGTGGGAAGAGGGAGGTAAGGGTGGGGAAGAGGTAGGTAAGGGTGGGGAAGAGGGAGGTAAGGGTGGGGAAGAGGGAGGTAAGGGTGGGGAAGAGGGAGGTAAGGGTGGGGAAGAGGTAGGTAAGGGTGGGGAAGAGGGAGGTAAGGGTGGGGAAGAGGTGGGTAAGGGTGGGGAAGAGGTAGGTAAGGGTGGGTAAGGGTGAGGAAGAGGTAGGTAAGGGTGGGGAAGAGTGAGGTAAGGGTGGGGAAGGGGTGGGGAAGAGGTAGGTAAGGGTGGGGAAGAGGGAGGTAAGGGTGGGGAAGAGGGAGGTAAGGGTGGGGAAGAGGGAGGTAAGGGTGGGGAAGAGGTGGGTAAGGGTGGGAAAGAGGGAGGTAAGGTTGGGGAAGAGGTAGGTAAGGTTGGGGAAGAGGTAGGTGAGGGTGGGGAAGAGGTAGGTAAGGGTGGGGAAGAGGGAGGTAAGGGTGGGGAAGAGGTGGGTAAGAGGTAGGTGGGGAAGAGGTAGGTAAGGGTGAAGAGGGAGGTAAGGGTGGGGAAGAGGTGGGTAAGGGTAGGGAAGAGGTAGGTAAGGGTGGGGAAGAGGGAGGTAAGGGTGGGGAAGAGGGAGGTAAGGGTGGGGAAGAGGTATGTAAGGGTGGGGAAGAGGTAGGTAAGGGTGGGGAAGAGGTGGGTAAGGGTGGGGAAGAGGTAGGTAAGGGTGGGGAAGAGGTAGGTAAGGGTGGGGAAGAGGGAGGTAAGGGTGGGGAAGAGGTGGGTAAGAGGTAGGTGGGGAAGAGGTAGGTAAGGGTGAAGAGGGAGGTAAGGGTGGGGAAGAGGTGGGTAAGGGTAGGGAAGAGGTAGGTAAGGGTGGGGAAGAGGTGGGTAAGGGTGGGGAAGAGGTGGGTAAGGGTGAGGAAGAGGTAGGTAAGGGTGGGGAAGAGTGAGGTAAGGGTGGGGAAGAGGGAGGTAAGGGTGGGGAAGAGGTGGGTAAGAGGTAGGTGGGGAAGAGGTAGGTAAGGGTGAAGAGGGAGGTAAGGGTGGGGAAGAGGTGGGTAAGGGTAGGGAAGAGGTAGGTAAGGGTGGGGAAGAGGGAGGTAAGGGTGGGGAAGAGGGAGGTAAGGGTGGGGAAGAGGTAGGTAAGGGTGGGGAAGAGGTATGTAAGGGTGGGGAAGAGGTAGGTAAGGGTGGGGAAGAGGTGGGTAAGGGTGGGGAAGAGGTAGGTAAGGGTGGGGAAGAGGGAGGTAAGGGTGGGGAAGAGGTAGGTAAGGGTGGGGAAGAGGTAGGTAAGGGTGGGGAAGAGGTGGGTAAGGGTGGGGAAGAGGTGGGTAAGGGTGGGAAAGAGGGAGGTAAGGTTGGGGAAGAGGTAGGTAAGGTTGGGGAAGAGGTAGGTGAGGGTGGGGAAGAGGTAGGTAAGGGTGGGGAAGAGGGAGGTAAGGGTGGGGAAGAGGTAGGTAAGGGTGGGTAAGGGTGAGGAAGAGGTAGGTAAGGGTGGGGAAGAGTGAGGTAAGGGTGGGGAAGAGGTAGGTAAGGGTGGGGAAGAGGGAGGTAAGGGTGGGGAAGAGGGAGGTAAGGGTGGGAAAGAGGGAGGTAAGGTTGGGGAAGAGGTAGGTAAGGTTGGGGAAGAGGTAGGTAAGGGTGGGGAAGAGGTAGGTAAGGGTGGGAAAGAGGGAGGTAAGGGTGGGGAAGAGGGAGGTAAGGGTGGGGAAGAGGTAGGTAAGGGTGAGGAAGAGGTAGGTAAGGGTGGGGAAGAGTGAGGTAAGGGTGGGGAAGGGGTGGGAAGAGGTAGGTAAGGGTGAGGAAGAGGGAGGTAAGGGTGGGGAAGAGGGAGGTAAGGGTGGAGAAGAGGTAGGTAAGGGTGGGGAAGAGGTGGGTAAGGGTGGGGAAGAGGTAGGTAAGGGTGGGGAAGAGGGAGGTAAGGGTGGGGAAGAGGTGGGTAAGGTTGGGGAAGAGGGAGGTAAGGGTGGGGAAGAGGTAGGTAAGGGTGGGGAAGAGGTAGGTAAGGGTGGAAAAGAGGGAGGTAAGGGTGGGTAAGGGTGGGGAAGAGGTAGGTAAGGGTGGGAAGAGGGAGGTAAGGGTGGGAAAGAGGGAGGTAAGGGTGGGGAAGAGGTAGGTAAGGGTGGGGAAGAGGTAGGTAAGGGTGGGGAAGAGGTGGGTAAGGGTGGGGAAGAGGTAGGTAAGGGTGGGGAAGAGGGAGGTAAGGGTGGGGAAGAGGTGGGTAAGGGTGGGGAAGAGGTAGGTAAGGGTGGGTAAGGGTGAGGAAGAGGTAGGTAAGGGTGGGGAAGAGTGAGGTAAGGGTGGGGAAGGGGTGGGGAAGAGGTAGGTAAGGGTGGGGAAGAGGGAGGTAAGGGTGGGGAAGAGGGAGGTAAGGGTGGGGAAGAGGGAGGTAAGGGTGGGGAAGAGGTGGGTAAGGGTGGGAAAGAGGGAGGTAAGGTTGGGGAAGAGGTAGGTAAGGTTGGGGAAGAGGTAGGTGAGGGTGGGGAAGAGGTAGGTAAGGGTGGGGAAGAGGGAGGTAAGGGTGGGGAAGAGGTGGGTAAGAGGTAGGTGGGGAAGAGGGAGGTAAGGGTGGGGAAGAGGGAGGTAAGGGTGGGGAAGAGGTATGTAAGGGTGGGGAAGAGGTAGGTAAGGGTGGGGAAGAGGTGGGTAAGGGTGGGGAAGAGGTAGGTAAGGGTGGGGAAGAGGGAGGTAAGGGTGGGGAAGAGGTAGGTAAGGGTGGGGAAGAGGTAGGGTAAGGGTGGGGAAGAGGTGGGGTAAGGGTGGGGAAGAGGTGGGTAAGGGTGGGAAGAGGGAGGTAAGGTTGGGGAAGAGGTAGGTAAGGGTGGGGAAGAGGTAGGTGAGGGGTGGGGAAGAGGTAGGTAAGGGTGGGGAAGAGGGAGGTAAGGGTGGGGAAGAGGTAGGTAAGGGTGGGTAGGGTGAGGAAGAGGTAGGTAAGGGTGGGGAAGAGTGAGGTAAGGGTGGGGAAGAGGTAGGTAAGGGTGGGGAAGAGGGAGGTAAGGGTGGGGAAGAGGGAGGTAAGGGTGGGGAAGAGGGAGGTAAGGGTGGGGAAGAGGTAGGTAAGGGTGGGGAAGAGGTGGGTAAGGTTGGGGAAGAGGGAGGTAAGGGTGGGGAAGAGGTAGGTAAGGGTGGGGAAGAGGTAGGTAAGGGTGGGGAAGAGGTAGGTAAGGGTGGGGAAGAGGGAGGTAAGGGTGGGAAGAGGTGGGTAAGGGTGGGGAAGAGGTAGGTAAGGGTGGGGAAGAGGGAGGTAAGGGTGGGGAAGAGGGAGGTAAGGGTGGGGAAGAGGTAGGTAAGGTTGGGGAAGAGGTAGGTATGGGTGGGGAAGAGGTAGGGTAAGGGTGGGGAAGAGGTAGGTAAGGGTGGGGAAGAGGTGGATAAGGGTGGGGAAGAGGTAGGTAAGGGTGGGAAGAGGGAGGTAAGGTTGGGGAAGAGGTAGGTAAGGTTGGGGAAGAGGTAGGTAAGGGTGGGGAAGAGGTGGGTAAGGGTGGGGAAGAGGTAGGTAAGGGTGGGGAAGAGGGAGGTAAGGGTGGGGAAGAGGTGGGTAAGGTTGGGGAAGAGGGAGGTAAGGGTGGGGAAGAGGTAGGTAAGGGTGGGGGAAGAGGGTAGGTAAGGGTGGAAAGAGGAGGTAAGGGTGGGTAAGGGTGGGGAAGAGGTAGGTAAGGGTGGGGAAGAGGGAGGTAAGGGTGGGAAAGAGGGAGGTAAGGGTGGGGAAGAGGTAGGTAAGGGTGGGGAAGAGGTAGGTAAGGGTGGGGAAGAGGTGGGTAAGGGTGGGGAAGAGGTAGGTAAGGGTGGGGAAGAGGGAGGTAAGGGTGGGGAAGAGGTGGGTAAGGGTGGGGAAGAGTAGGTAAGGGTGGGTAAGGGTGAGGAAGAGGTAGGTAAGGGTGGGGAAGAGTGAGGTAAGGGTGGGGAAGGGGTGGGGAAGAGGTAGGTAAGGGTGGGAAGAGGGAGGTAAGGGTGGGGAAGAGGGAGGTAAGGGTGGGGAAGAGGGAGGTAAGGGTGGGGAAGAGGTGGGGTAAGGGTGGGAAAGAGGGAGGTAAGGTTGGGGAAGAGGTAGGTAAGGTTGGGGAAGAGGTAGGTGAGGGTGGGGAAGAGGTAGGTAAGGGTGGGGAAGAGGGAGGTAAGGGTGGGGAAGAGGTGGGTAAGAGGTAGGTGGGGAAGAGGGAGGTAAGGGTGGGGAAGAGGGAGGTAAGGGTGGGGAAGAGGTATGTAAGGGTGGGGAAGAGGTAGGTAAGGGTGGGGAAGAGGTGGGTAAGGGTGGGGAAGAGGTAGGTAAGGGTGGGGAAGAGGGAGGTAAGGGTGGGGAAGAGGTAGGTAAGGGTGGGGGAGAGGTAGGTAAGGGTGGGGAAGAGGTGGGTAAGGGTGGGGAAGAGGTGGGTAAGGTGGGAAAGAGGGAGGTAAGGTTGGGGAAGAGGTAGGTAAGGTTGGGGAAGAGGTAGGTGAGGGTGGGGGAAGAGGTAGGTAAGGGTGGGGAAGAGGGAGGTAAGGGTGGGGAAGAGGTAGGGTAAGGGTGGGTAAGGGTGAGGAAGAGGTAGGTAAGGGTGGGGAAGAGTGAGGTAAGGGTGGGGAAGAGGTAGGTAAGGGTGGGGAAGAGGGAGGTAAGGGTGGGGAAGAGGGAGGTAAGGGTGGGGAAGAGGGAGGTAAGGGTGGGAAGAGGTAGGTAAGGGTGGGGAAGAGGTGGGTAAGGTTGGGGAAGAGGGAGGTAAGGGTGGGGAAGAGGTAGGTAAGGGTGGGGAAGAGGTAGGTAAGGGTGGGGAAGAGGTAGGTAAGGGTGGGAAGAGGGAGGTAAGGGTGGGGAAGAGGTGGGTAAGGGTGGGGAAGAGGTAGGTAAGGGTGGGGAAGAGGGAGGTAAGGGTGGGGAAGAGGGAGGTAAGGGTGGGGAAGAGGTAGGTAAGGTTGGGGAAGAGGTATGTATGGGTGGGAAGAGGTAGGTAAGGGTGGGGAAGAGGTAGGTAAGGGTGGGGAAGAGGTGGGTAAGGGTGGGGAAGAGGTAGGTAAGGGTGGGAAAGAGGGAGGTAAGGTTGGGGAAGAGGTAGGTAAGGTTGGGGAAGAGGTAGGTAAGGGTGGGGAAGAGGTAGGTAAGGGTGGGAAAGAGGGAGGTAAGGGTGGGGAAGAGGGAGGTAAGGGTGGGGAAGAGGTAGGTAAGGGTGAGGAAGAGGTAGGTAAGGGTGGGGCAGAGTGAGGTAAGGGTGGGGAAGGGGTGGGGAAGAGGTAGGTAAGGGTGAGGAAGAGGGAGGTAAGGGTGGGGAAGAGGGAGGTAAGGGTGGGGAAGAGGTAGGTAAGGGTGGGGAAGAGGTGGGTAAGGGTGGGGAAGAGGTAGGTAAGGGTGGGGAAGAGGGAGGTAAGGGTGGGGAAGAGGTGGGTAAGGTTGGGGAAGAGGGAGGTAAGGGTGGGGAAGAGGTAGGTAAGGGTGGGGAAGAGGTAGGTAAGGGTGGGGAAGAGGGAGGTAAGGGTGGGGAAGAGGTGGGTAAGGGTGGGGAAGAGGTAGGTAAGGGTGGGGAAGAGGGAGGTAAGGGTGGGGAAGAGGGAGGTAAGGGTGGGGAAGAGGTAGGTAAGGGTGGGGAAGAGGTGGGTAAGGGTGGGGAAGAGGTAGGTAAGGGTGGGGAAGAGGGAGGTAAGGGTGGGGAAGAGGTGGGTAAGGGTGGGGAAGAGGTAGGTAAGGGTGGGGAAGAGGGAGGTAAGGGTGGGGAAGAGGCTGGAATTTATGATTAAAAGTTTGGGAATGGTTCAACAAAACTTTCTGAATACACCAAGAGATTTGATTTCTCTTCTAAATTCGATTATTTTTGTAGGTATTGTGAAGAGAATAAACATGTTGCAGACAAATGAGTACATGATAACAACAGCGCGTTGTCTGCAAATGATGCTGCGATTAGATGCCTACCGACACGTTTGGGTGTCGATGGATGGCATCTCAGCCGTGGTCAATGCGCTCTCTGGCAAAACCAACTTCCAGCTCCAGGTTCCTTGGATTCAATTTGGTCAAAGTGACACAACGTATTTTGTAGAGCGAGAATGTCTTTGGCTCAAAAAAGGAATGTTATAAGATTAAATGACACTGGAGGTATGCAGTATTCAAGAGGAAAACGGCTTAGAATTCTGTCTCAAGTGTCTGTCAGGCAAATATCTATATTGATATCTTGTCTAATGCAGTAAGCAGTATATCATTAAATGATCACGCTTCCCGAGGCGATTTTATGGTCACGCTTCCCGAAGCAACAACTCAAGAGCTCCTCTCTTTTCTAGTTTTCCGTGTCCTATGATAGATTCTATTATACTGTTACAGTACCAGTTAGTGTTTGCCCTGTGGTGCTTGTCCTTCAACTCGGACATCGCCCGCAGAATCGCGACGCAAGGTGTCATTCAAACCCTCGGGGACATTCTCTCGGAGTCATCCAAGGAGAAGGTCGTCCGCATCATTCTCTCGACCTTCCGTAACATTCTGGAGAAGGTGAATGACCGAGACATCGTCAGGGAGGCAGCTCTACAGATGGTCCAGTGCAAGACCCTCAAGACCCTCGAGTTGCTCGACTCCAAAAAGTACGACGACCCCGATGTTGAGGTTGAATCAAGTCATTCTATTTAAGAGAAATACAAACGTGAAGTATTAGAAGACATGTTTCTAAAGTTCTAGAAAAATTTGATTTGCTTGAAGGAAGACTCGGAGTTTCTCAGAGAGAAGCTGCATGTTTCCGTTCAGGACCTATCCTCCTTCGATGAATACTGTAGCGAGGTTCGTGGTTGCTCTTTTAAAGAATGCAATTTAAGTTTTGTTAGTTTTAAGGTGAGATCCGGTCGGCTGCAGTGGTCGCCCGTTCACAAATCAGACAAGTTCTGGCGAGAGAATGCGCCAAGATTCCATGAAAAGAACCACGAGCTCATCAAGTTTGTTTAACTTGCTCATCACAGAGAGACTGTGAACACTTTTGATAAATAGGCCATGCATACGCCGTTCCTGTTCAGGATCCTGATCCGGCTTCTTGAAACGTCTCAGGATGTCCTGATTCTCTGCGTAGCGGCTCATGATATAGGAGAGTATGTACGACACTATCCGAGAGGAAAGACGTCAGTTCTATTACCACCGTAGTTTCATTTGTTTTAGTTTCATTTGTCATTAGCAGTATTTTTTGCGTCCAGCAGGATATGATGTAAATAGAAACGTCATCTAATTTTTTGTTATCGTCTCCATCCGCTACAAAGGAGCTAGGAAATGTTGGTAGTGCTTAGCTGCATCCTTTTTCTACCCTCTCCCTGATGCGGAACAAGGCAAAGTAACCCAGAGGGTATCACGATGATTCACTCCCGTTTTTTAATGAGTTTTTTGGTCGTGGAGTGAATTGTAGTGGGAGTGAAGTTTTTTAAAATGGATGTTTTGTTTTTATCCTGCATTTCGTAATCGTACCTCAATAAGTTGCATAGATTCATCTACAATAAACTGAAATATCACAATATATTTAAGGGTTGTAGTCAGGGGTTTTTTAGTGTGCAAGAAAAAGATAGACGCCCTCTGTATTTCTCTCAAGATCCCTATCATGTTTCAGTATCGTGGAGCAGCACAACGGGAAGCAGGCGGTGATGCGTTTGCTGACGGCGGAAGACCCCAACGTCCGCTACCACGCCCTCCTGGCCGTCCAGAAGCTCATGGTGCACAACTGGGAGTACCTCGGGAAGCAGTTGGATGCCAGTACCGGCGAGCAAGTCGCCGTCAAATAGGCGATTCTCAAACACCCTCCCCCCCATCTATCCACTTGTTATAGTATATTGAGCATGGAATTCACATTGCTTAGAACTTTTGTTCAATGTAACAGACAAACATTCCCTCACTTCTTTTTTTCATTTCTTTCAGTTTTCATAAGTTTTTTGAATTTCAAATTGTGCGTAGATTTTTTGTATTGCGCCGTTTACGATCAAATTTACCGCTAAGATAAAATTTTTTATAGCATTATTAATTAGAATGTGAACTTCGCTACTAACAACAGATGTTTTTCAGACATTCCCCGCGTCGGCCTCACTTGCGATGCAATTCGTAAAAAAGCCTTCAGAGTATGTAATTAGCTGACATTGTATTCTTGATTCCAAAGAGTAGATGCTGAGAATTCGCGAATAAAAAGAAAGATTATTCAACGATTTATTGTCAAAATTCATAACAATGAACAAAAATTCGGCTGTTATTGGAACGTTTAGCGTCTGCGGCCGTGACCTCCGCCGCCTCTCTTCTCTTTCGGCTTCGGTGGCAGAATGATGCCATCGTACTGCAATAATACCCATCAAGTTCTTGAGTTTAAATATCATTCAAAGAAGAATTTGTGAAGCAACTCGAATCAATCCTATCCCCCAAACCCAAAAGCTGTACGACCTCGTCAGCGTAATCTTTGCCTAAGCCTGAGCGAATAAAAAAGTGAAAATCATTTTTCTAAGAACAAATTTTTGCGTTACAAATTGTGAAACGGCTAAAATCTTACCCTTCATTTTCCAACAAAATGGCGAACCCAGTCTTACGACTTATTTTGTCTATGCTGAACTCACCATTTATTTCGAAAAAAAGCTCATCAAAAATCGAACATCCTAAACTGAATTTCATAGTTCTGAAAATCGGGTATCTTAAATGTTATGGATGTTCACTAAGGCCCCGTTTATTTGGTTCAATTTCTGTCTTGAAAACTTCTAAGATAGAATTTTCGTAGTATGTCTCCCTCCTCTCCTAAATAAGTAGCTAATTTTGCCGAAAAATCAAATCTTCCGAGAAAAATTTACTAAAAATCGTCTCGATGCAAAGCAAAGGGATAATCTTTCAGAATAAAATACGTTCTCGCGAGAAGTGTTAGTCACATTGAAGCCTAAGAAGATACAAGCTTGATAGGAAAAGACATCGATTAATTGCATGAATGAAAACGCCTTAAGTTAATTTTACTTTGTAACATTCGATTAATTAGCAGGGGTTCATCGTCACCTGTAAAAAAATTTTGTGCACAGTGCGCGAGATTGAAAAGAGATAGAAAAGGCTGAAAGATTGTGAAGGGAAGTGGAAGAGAACAAAAAAGAGAGTTATCATTTAAGGGGAGGGTCTATACTTTCAAAATAATTGTTCATACTGATAGCGAAGAGTCTCTTTTAAAGCTTCTGTGCGACTTTGGAGGGCCTCTGTAACTTTACTTTAAAACGTTTGCTCCTCACCTCCATCTTGTTATACTCCAACTCGTAGGCTTCTTCTAGTCGAATTCTCAATTTTGCTGCTAACCTTCTGTTGGAACCACTTGATGGATTCGGCTTTGCCGACTCTGTGAGAAGTTCCAATTCGGCCCGGGGCTCTTCTGCGTTTGGCCACACGACGACCCGCGCGGTCCAGCACCACATAGAAGTCCATGCCGTAGATGCCGATGGAGGGATCGTATCTGAAGCAGGGGTTTTGTGGTGCGATCGAGAAACAGACGTGCCCATAAGGCGAGAATGTGCTTGAGAAGACCGAAAAAATGATTATCGGCCTCTCAGGAAGAACTTTATAACACAACTGAAAAAAGTTACAGACCATATCTCACCAGGATGTGTTAAAAAAAATTTTTGGGCGGGTGAACGTGCGACCCTGGCAATCGGAAAGCCAAGGGAGGAATGAACAAAATTTTGGTCTGTTTTCCGCGTTCAATTGATCTTTTATTTCGCGTAGCACGGGTTTGAGCTCAATAATCGTCATTTTATTCACCTGAGAACGTTTAGCTTCTGAAAAAATTATTTTATGTTATAATTTCTTCGCTATAAAATTTTTTTTCTGTGGGACCGGACGACCGGGAGAAATTAAACAAGTTTGGTGAGATATGGTTACAGACCCTCACAGAAAGCGAAAAGTTGCGTGAGCAGAGACCACGAGTGGCAATAAAAGGTCTTTTTGATGGCGGAAAAGGAATCTTAAATATGGTTTTTCTAAGATATGGCTCAAGGAACCCGCAGGGGTTCGAAAAAAAGACCCGCGAACAGGGCTCATAGATGAGCCAACTTGCAGAAAAGGTTCATAGAGCGACCGATCTACCGACCTCTCCCTTACTGACCTCAAAATACCTCACTGATTTCAAATTAAGAACAAATTTTTAGAGCTACTGGGGGTATACATATTCCAAGAAAAAAACTTCTTCATGTTACTCAAAAAATTTTCATTTGCCACAAGCTTTATTACTCTAGATGAAAAATGGAATCTTCAACCTACTCGGGCCAACGACCTATTGAAAAATTAGTGCATCTTTCGAATATGTCAGGGTTACAACTTGATCATTCAACCCGTGCACAGGAGAAGGGGTTAAAAAGAAACCGGAACAGCTATGTCGACGCATACATGATCCCGCCGAAAATGATCTCTTCTTCTCCCGTTCTTTTCACTTTTTCTTCGCCTCTCTTCTCATTCTTTATAGCCTTTCCCATATCATTTCAACTCACTCGGCGCGTATAAACAACCCGGTCCCATTTAACGCCTGCCCTCAAGCCCTTTTTCGATCGGCCGGTCTTTGCTAAAACAGTCAATGACTTTTTAATGTTTTTTATCGAATAGTATCAAGCTAATAGTCAGTTTGTCGTAATTTCTCTACTATTAAGTTAACCTTATACCCATAGAACATAGTTGGAACCTAAGAAGCGCCATTGAATTAGTAAAAAAAAACAATAAGAAAAAATTTTTGCGGCAAACGATCAAGGTTAGCGCTTAGTGCAAAATGAAAATAAGCCAAGTTGACCCTATTTTAAAGAAGATCCACTTTTTGCTTCACCTATTACGTAAGATAATGTCTTGAACTAAGAAAACACATATTCTAACTACAACAAGGAAAATTTTAACATAGAAAAGAGTTTAAAATGTTTTTTCAAGCCCTTTCAATGATCTCCTCCGAAAGCAAACAAACTTGATTCCCAAGTCGATATGCTCCTGGATTCCGAAGCCAAAGTTGCCTGAGACGGAGAAATTCTCACGGTACAACTCGTACTCCTTCACTTTCAAGCCCTTCTCAATGATCTCTTCCGCTTTGGGTCCACGCACCTAAACCATCAATAATTCACAATCAAAGTTATCGCAATTGAAAGCCTTGAAAAACTAATTGGAAATAAATCAACATCAAATCGGTCAGATAGAGACGAACGGTGCAATGCACGGCGATCTTCTCATTACGACGGATTCCAAAAGAGCGGACAGTGTAACGAGCCTTGGAGAAAACGGGAGTCTGACCCGTCAACTGCTCCAACACCTGCAAATCCATTGACTTGTACTCTTCGTTCACTGTTCTCTGGAGTAGCGCCAACAGTAGATTATTTCAAACACAGGGCTACAATCTTCAAGTTTTTATAACGCGAAGTGTTTCAAAACTTTACGCAAAGTTTTTCAAAAAAAGGGGGGGGGGAGGAGATTAGTATGGGTTCCAAAACGCAATTTAATAAGACTTCGAAAAAATCGAGGACTGAAATGAAGAATGAAGATCTTAATCAAATAACAGCCGCTCTGGAGGACAAAAATAGGGTAGAATGATTAGGAGTGGAGAGAGTTAATATGTGTCGGATATAGCGCAGCGGTTTTTTAGTTGGTCCGAAAATCCTACAGACGCCCGTCAGAGCCAAATTTTTTTTATACAGACCCTTGCCTTACATCTGTAATTTCTTTTGAGCTTCAAGTTCTATGAGATAAAAAGTTTTTTTGAAAAATTTTCACCGTTCTGAGATCAAAAAATTTCACATAAGGGTTCTCTCTTATGAGTTAAAAGACAGACGCCCGCTGAAGGTCTAAAACAGACGCCCGCTGAGAGACGACCGGACATGACTAATTAACCCCTGATAGAGGAATGTCTCTCTGCACAAGTGCATTGGAGATAGCGGGCTTGCCCGTCGCGGACCAAAATTGGATAGTTCGTCAAAGGAGGGAGATGCCGGACTGGTCTGAGCATGCCATCAGATAGAACATCAGCCGATACTTCCCTATACTTTGTGATGGCGAGTCGAGGCGAAAGTAAAAGAGCCTCTTGCCTTTCTCCGGATAACGAATGGGGGTCGCGAAGAGGATCGCCGACTGCGGTGCGGGTGTAGACGGAGAAAATGTCTCCAGAATCCAAAGGATCCTCAACAAACTATCCCAAAGGACTCCCCTCGACAGCATCTATGGGCAAACAACAACAACAACCATAACTCAGCATCCAACGGTTTCGTAAAGTTGAAAGTGAAACTTCTAAGCTACTTCAGCGATCGACATATTGATAAATCAAGACGTATTTAACCTATCATTTCACCCACATATACTGTTTGAAAGGGTTTGTATTCAATGATCCACTAATTGTTTCGCTTTAAGTAAGTTTTTAACAAAAATACTACTGTAGAAAAAAAAAGATTTAGTCTCAAATGGAAACAACATAAACCCCTGCATCTATAGTGAAGCAGACCCTGTAAGGACGGAGTTTCAGTGGAAGGAGTACATCTTGTATAACTTGTGGTTCTTAGTGAATCAACTTTTGAGGCACGTTGGCATTATTTTTTTCAGAAATGCTGGCTCTTTGGCGGCACGGTCTCATAGCTCAACAAACTTAAAATTTCTCCCGGTCACCCGCCTAGGAATCCAAAAAAAATTACTGAATCAAAAGAGAGATAACATATAGTAGTAGATGAAATAATCAACGGCCTAAAACAAGAACTGGGAAATTTTAGCAATTACCGAAAAGCGTGTTTTCCAAAAAGCGTGTTCAAAAAATGCACTACTATACCAATTTTCGGCTCTTATCCCATTATGGGCATACCCCCAAGTGAATTCAGAACGACTGAACGGGATGGCGAATCTTGGAATGAGGCTTTGCAGAAGGCGTTAAGTAAATCGGCACTTGTATGGTTCGACGTAGGCCATAGGTAAACTGCCAACTGGCAAAAAGCGACCGACCTACCGACCCTCTTCCTCAGTCGAAATGAATGTATCACTGTTTTCAGTTGAAAGTGAAAGTAAAAAAATCTTCATTCATCTACATACATAAATATGACGTTTATCTAGTTATAACTCAGGCCGAACCGGTTTCGTCAAGTTGAAAGGGAAAAGCTTCAGCCTACTTCAGCGATCGACCTCTTGGAAAATCAAGACAGATTTTACGTAAGACGTAGGCTCCTCCCCCTGCATTATGATGCACGATGTTTCTCCTGGAGCCGTATGCACGTACCATTTTTGGTGGGAAAAGATGAAGAAAACAGTGTTATCCTAGAACACTTAACTCTATTTTCTCTTTCATTCCCCACAGAAAGTGGTACGTACATACAGCCCATGTTTTTTTTTCTCATTTTCCTCTCTTACTCATCTCTCTTCCTGTTGTTTTAAACATCAAATTCGAAATCTGTGTAAAATAATCTTGGCATAAAAAAAACTTGAAAATGAAAATTAGTCATAGTAGAAAAAAACACGCTTTTCAGTGAATGCCGAAAATTTGTAAGTAAGACGGGTAAAATTGGAAAACAAATTTAATTGTTGAATACTCATCCCTCCCCGTTTCGTCAAGAATCACAATGTCACCCGCACGGAAAAAGTATTTTCATAGTCTTCCTGCGCCTGGCCTCTCAAATTAGTAAATCGCAGAAAACTCATAAGTTTATCGCAGAAAATTTTCGGTGCTGTTCGCTAGTTCTTTTTTCAGTGAGAGTAGCAGGAAAATCTGTTAATCGCAGAAAGTGTTTACTTTCGGTTTTTCGAAGAGGCCAGAAAACCAGGAGACAAGGAGTCCCTGCCACTGAAGGCAGGCATGCTTCACAGATTCTTAAAGTTTCTAACATTAAGAGACAGAGCTCGAAGAACAATAAAGCAATTTTCATTTACTTTAACGTTTTTATTCGAAAACAGAAGACCTTAAAAATCGGGTTTTTTTTTCTTGGGGGCCTCCCTTAACTTAGGATGCCGCACTTAACTAGGGGTCAGGTACTTTTCACTGATTTTTTTGCTTAGATAGAGTTTATTTTAACGAGGCGATACGGCTTAATAACGAGGCGGTATAACTCAATTAGCCAAAACATAAATTTTTGAACCCGTATGATTAAGTAAATTGTCTTAGCTGTCGCTCAAGCGGGACTTTTTGCGTTTAGCGCCCGGCCACTCCCCCCCTACAAGAAATTCCATGAATCATACGTCTGACTCATTTGCATTAAAAAAATTTTTTACATTAATTTTTTTTAAATTAAAAAAACTATTTTTACATCAAAAAACGCTTAGGCTTAGGAAAAAGTTTACGCTAACGAGGCCGTACGGCTCAGGCTAACGAGACCGTTTCAAAAAATTATTGTTAAAAAAGATAATTTTCAAAGATAATTTAAAAATAAAAACAGATGTATGACACACTTGAACAAAGGTATCGTAAACAGTCAGGCGTAGCGACGGCAAAATTTCGTAGTGACAATTTCAGGTTAGTTTTCGTTTTTTTGGACTAATTTTAGCTATTAAAGAAGAACCTTTCATTTTATATAGAGAGATATAGACAACACTTAAGAAGAAAACTAAGTTTTTTCTAAAACAACATGAATTTTGAAGAAAAAATTTTTGTATAAAAAGGAGCCCCTGATGCTCAAAATGATCACCTATGAAGAAAATTTTCGAAACCGTAGCATTTAAAGCCAATTAGCGCTGCCAATTAAACTGCAGTTGAGCCAACTTTTACCAAGCCTAAGCGTTTTCTATGTAAAAATAATTTTATGATTTTTTAAGAACCGGAGTCCCTGATGCTCAAAATGATAGCAATTTTTTACCTGGTTTATTAGGGCGCGTTTCGCGCACAATCCTCCGCGCGTTTCGCGTGCAATGTCTCAGGAAGAGATTTTATTCATGAAAACTCCTTTCCCCCCTTTCTCCTTAGGCCCCCTTCCCCCCTTTAGGGCCCCTCTTCCCCCCCTCCCTTCCCTGCTTAGGTAAACCCCCCTCCCCCTTTCGCCAGAATTTATCAAGATAATTTAAAAAGAAAGGAAGAGAAAAGAAAGAGAACAAGTAAGAAAAAATAATTTAATAGAGCCAGGCCGTGTTTTAGGGAAGCAGAGCCGTGCGGGAGTAAGCGCCCTACCAAACCAGAGGCCGTATCCACAATAAACGTCAAATGTTGGACGTCCAACGCATTGGACACGTCTAACATTAGACGTCCAACTGGTTTTTCGTATCCACAATGCGATTTATTAAAGTCTAATTTTGGACGTCTAATGATTAGACTTTGTGTTTTACTTGTTGTTTTTCGCTCTGAATCATGTTTCTAAAGTTATAGAAAAAACTTGTTTTGACAGAATGGACGAGCCCCTGCCGAAAAGAACCAAAGTGACTGAATTGTCCACTGATGCACTCACGTATCTATCTTTACCTTTTTCTTGCACACTAAAAAGCTCCTGATTGGAGTACTATGTAGTAGTGATTGTTGAATGTTCATATTGCAGGTCGATCTTGACATCGAAGAGGTTGTGAAAGTTGTTTCGACGCCGAACGAGAAGCTGAAGATGCCTAAGCGCACTCGGTTTAGAGACCGTATCTCTAACCCTCAGCCATCGACGAGTGACGTTGTATCTCTACAAAGACAGTTACTCGAGAGAGAGAACTGGAATTCGCGATAAAGCGTCAGTCTCTTACCGAGGACCTGCACTTCGTCCAAATGGAAACGGCTAAGCTACAGAGAGCTAAGGCACAGTTGGAGTATGAAGTAGTGAAACAGAGGTGTGAGGTAAAGGGTGTAGCGCAACTCGAAGAGGTTGAGTACGTAGAAGATTGATAGTACGAATAGTTAATGTCTGTTGTCTGATCTCACGGTATCATTTGTTTGTTAATTTACATAAATTTTTTGCAATAGGGCGCTGAAATGCATTGTTGCAATAGGAGATTGGGAAAAAACACAAGGTTTCAGTTGTTTGCTATGATTTCATGCTGGTTTCAGTTGTTTGTTAATATACATGCATTTTGTTGCTTTTTTAAAATTTACAACGTGAATAAAGTTATCAATACAATAAACATTTAGAACAAATATTAAAAAGTATTAAACAAATAACACGTGATAAACTAACTACATCTTGATATTATTTGGCAAAATTCGTGATATGGTAGACTGCACACAGCCAGCTGTATCGCCTATTTTTGACTTGAAGAAAGAGAGTGAGAAAAAAAGGAAGTTTGAAAAAAAATAAAATAAAATGAAAAATCAAAAGGAAAAGAAAAATTTTTTTTCAAAGTTTTTGAAAAAAAGTAATCCTTTATGTTAAAAGTGAAAAAAAAGTTGAAAAAAAGTGAAAAAACATCGAAAACACATCGAAAAAACTCAAAACTCAAAAAAATCATTAAAAAAGAGTGTCCAACGAGTTGGACGCTCAGTTAGACAGGGTAGACCTTGTCCAACGCATTGGACAACGTCCAAGCATTGGACGTCCAACTAATTGCATTGTGGATACGGAATTTGTTGTTGGACGTATAATGTTGGACGTCTAACGATTGGACGACTTCATTGGACGCTTAAATGCGATTGTGGATACGGCCTCAGGTGAAAAAGTACCAAAATGATCACCTTTGAAGAATATTTTCGAAACCGTATCGTTCGAAGCCTATTAGCGCTGCAGTAATACCTTTTCGAATAGTATGCCCATAAGGGAATAAGAGCCGAAAAAGGAGACCGCTTAGGAAGTTTTTGCATAATATTAACTGCATCCGTTAGTAAGGCTGCGCACTGTTTTGCTCACCAATCGTTTTTAACGGTAAAAAAGTAAAAATAATTTGCTCCCATAAAGTTAAAAATTTGCACACATACAGTTAATTTTTACGGTTAAAAACTGTTGGTGAGCAAAACAGTGCGCAGCTTCAAGTGCAAACTCTCAAAAAAAACAGTTTCAAAGATTCTTACCTTAGCAGCTCGAGTTAGCCTATCTCCAGACTCTCCGACGCAAATATTGAGGCAGAGCTTCTGAATTTTGAGCTCTCGCATTACATTTTTCGCTTTTTTCTCCTTGATTTCGAGGAGTTCTTCGGCTTTTCCCATTTCTGTAAGAACGATAGGATAAAATGACAAGTAAGGACTTAATAAGAATACTAAAAGTGCAGGAAAACAATTCAAAATTTTTTTTAAAAAGTTTACGAGAAAACTAGAAATTAAATCTGCAACTCTCTCCTACGGTAGTTTTCCACTGCGATCCATTCTCCAACTTGCACTTCCAAACTCTTGGCAAGTTTCCAAGTACTCGTTCAACATTCAGCAACACCAAAAAAGAGTATGTAAATTGCAATGCACACTTAACACATAAACGACACTCTTAAACTTTTTTTTCTCATGCTTAGGCCCATACCATTGAGGATATTTTTCTTTGTTTTTTATGATGCGATAAAGATTACGCTGATGATGATTCTCACAGATTCGTCGCAGAAGACCATTTGTATACTTCACAGGGTCGTTTGCGCAGCTTAGGTAGTTCATTCAAGTTATGCGTCGATGCTCATTGTTCCATGATTCTTCGAAAAACTACTTTTCAAAGGTTATTTTGTTGTATTTTTATCGTTTAAAAATTCAACCATAGAATTTAATGCATATTAAATTTTCGCAGATACCCAAGAAAGAATTCTTCAAAGTTGTGGAAGTTGGAGCACGAGATGGCTTGCAAAATGAAAAGGTTTTTCGTTTTGTTTAACTTCGATTAACCTTTTTTCCTTTTTTTATCGTGAACCTCAAGAAGTTTTCTGAGAAAAAAAAACCAAATTGTTTCTTTTGGCTCTGCTTGAAACCTATGTGTAGTGCAGCGTCAGACTGCAGAGTTTTCTCCGATTTTCCGCTCTCTTCGTGATATCCTAAAACTATTTTTCTCTTGTCTGCTATCACGCTCTTTCAGACTTCCTGCTATTCTCGTCGATAAAATCATCCACAAAGCTTTGTACAAGTTAACCTGACAATCAATTCACAGTTCAGGATTAAAAGTATATCTTCTCGTCGCAGAGAAACATGGCTGCCTGCGTGATTCATGATTGATTTTGTCTGTCTCTCTTTTTCTGTGCACAATTAGACTTTCTTATTTTTACATTTAAAAATAATTTTACATAAAAAAACGGCGTAGGAAAAAGTTTACGCTAACGAGGCCGTACGGCTTAGGCGAACGAGACCGTATCAAGAAGATGCCACTCTCATCTGACTTGATTGATGATTGTGTGATTGCTTATCTAGGCCAAATCTCTCTTTTATCTGCGACGAGAATCTGTTCTTTTCCTCTTTTTCTCTGGAGGACGAAGGCTCCGTCCCCTCGCGCGTTTTTTTACCAGACCAGCGAAAAAAAGTACCCGTTTTTCAATGTAAAAATAATTTTTTCATAGTAAAAAATTTTTTTTCACGAACGGAAGTCTCTGAAGCTCAAAATGATCACCTTTGAAGAAAATTTTCGAAACCGTAGCGTTTAAAGCCATTTTTTCGTTTAGTATTCCAAAGTCTGCAAGACAAGAGGCAGGGTATATGAGGGAATAAGAGCCGGATTTTTATATTTTCGATCTCTCTCTCATGATCGTTTTTCGCATCTAATTTCACCCACGACCGACTATGTCTCCTTCTTCAAGTGTGCTTGTAGTGCTACAACCCTTCCTGTTCCCTCCCCCTTAGAGCCTCCATAAACTCCTGTAGGGCCCTCTTCTCTCTTTAAGATGCTTTTTTCCTTCCTTTCTTCCCCCACTTTTCTCTCTAAGCCCCTCCCCCTTCCCTTGAGTAGCCCCACTTTTCTCTCTAAGCCCCTCCCCCTTCCCTTGAGTAGCCCCACTTTTCTCTCTAAGCCCCTCCCCCTTCCCTTGAGTAGCCCCACTTTTCTCTCTAAGCCCCTCCCCCTTCCCTTGAGTAGCCCCACTTTTCTCTCTAAGCCCCTCCCCCTTCCCTTGAGTAGCCCCACTTTTCTCTCTAAGCCCCTCCCCCTTCCCTTGAGTAGCCCCACTTTTCTCTCTAAGCCCCTCCCCCTTCCCTTGAGTAGCCCCACTTTTCTCTCTAAGCCCCTCCCCCTCCCTTCTTCTCCTTTTGTTATTAAGTAACAAAGATTTTTCCAACCCTACATTTGAACAGAAAAACCTTTTTTCTGCTATATATTGAATATTGGATACAAAAAAGTTTTTGAAATGTTTGTTGATACATCTCTGATACTATCTTTCGAATACATCCCCACAAACACGCACTACAAGCACACTAGAAAAAGTCAGAGGCGCGGTCGTGCGTGGGTGAAATAAAATCTCTGACCCTTTCTGGCAAATACATATAGCTCGAATTGTTCGATTTCTCATGAATTTGGTGTCAGCTTCTTAACCGAGAGTGTCTAGAATGTGGTGTCCACAGCAGACAAAACCGAGCTGATCAACAAGTTATCAAACTGTGGTCTACGATCAGTTGAAGCTACAAGTTTCGTCTCTCCAAAATGGGTTCCTCAACTGGCGGATCACAACGAAGTCATCCAAAATATAATTAAGGTTAGGTTTTTCGTAATTCTAAGTTCAAGGGTAACTTTTTGGGCAGCCAGAGTTTTTTTTGAGTCTCAAACAACTGTTTGTGTTTTCAGAAGCCAGGGGTTGCTTACCCCGTTCTAGTACCAAACATGGCAGGACTCAAGAACGCGGTGAGAAGTTTTGTTGCTATTGACTGATTGTCAGAGACAAGACTGAGGTTTTCTAGCTATCGAATGGTCATGTGAAAGAAATCGCGGTGTTCGGAGCAGCCTCCGAGTCTTTTTCGAGGTTTTTTCAATTTACTTGGAACTTCTCATCAAAAGAATAACTTTAATTTTTAATAAAAATCACATTTAGAAAGAATGTGAATTGCTCCATTGAAGAAAGTCTCAGTCAATTGGAAAAGGTCACCAAAGAAGCAAAGGTTAGACAAGCATTTTAGAAAGGCTTCCACATTTTTAGCTTGTGATATTAATCAAACTATCGCACGGAAAAAAGAACAAGAGCTCTCTAAATAACACTATCGCACGGTATAGTTCCAGTTGTGCAATGGTAACGCGCTTAGGAAATAATAGAGATGGCTGGGTTCGATCCAGTATTTTTAGTGTGCAAGGAAGAGGTACAGAGGACCGCAGAACACAGAAAAATAAATGAAACCCGCGGGTCTTCTTCCTTTATAATGAAAAAACCGAGACCAGTTAAAAAAAATTTCTCGATTTGAACAAAAAGGTCATTCTTAGGAGTTTTTTTTCAAAAAAAAGGTACGCCCGCCGAGATAGGGTCTAGTATGAGAATTCAAACCCTGGTACGATCCCGCCCCGTCAGCTAGCTTTCTCCGTTCGGTAGTTTGATCAATCGTCTTTTCGATTAGGCTACCCTTTCTTTAAACTGTATAACATAGCATTTGAATATTCATCAGCCATATTTTATCACTCTTCTGTCTTAGCTGTGAATTCTGGAGTTATGTTCCATTCACGACGTTTTCGCTCTATGAGCATGCGTGACTAAGAGAGCAAGGCAATTTAGCCTTTCATATATAGGACTATCGCACGGAATAGCAATGTGTCACCGTGGTTTAATCGTAACGCGTTTGGTCCCGGTTTGAGAAGAGATGACATTCAGACTGTTCCACTGAGATCGTTATGATAAGAGCATGTTTGAGTTGAGAGACGTGCTGGTTCGGGGCTATGTTTCGTGTGTAATTGCCTGTCCATATGATGGCCCAACTTCGTCGAGTTTGGTTGCCAGAATCACTAAGAGGCTTTTGGACGCGGGTTGCTATGAAGGTTTGCTAATTTTCGCAAGAACTTTTCTCGTCATGTTTAATAGTCGGAGAAGTTTAGTCGGAAGTTCAGTTTTGAAAAGATTTAAACGTTTTCCTTCAATTAAAACCGATTTCTCATGCACACAAAATCTACGAAAATTATTTGATAATCTCTTCTTTTACTAATTCTCTCTTTTTTCACTAACCATCCAAAAGACAAGAAAAGTACTACCAGTTAGTCTGGGAGATACGATCGGAATCGGCTCGGCTGGTTCGGTGGGTAAAATGTTGGACGCGGTACTTGTGGAGAGTCCTATCGACTGTCTCGCAGTTCATTTCCACGACACTTATGGACAGGCACTCGCCAATTGCCTCCTGGCAATCGAGGTCTTCATTTATTCGGCTCAGGGCGAGTTTTGGTACCACGCTGTTCCTCATCACCCGTGGAAGAAGCCTGTAGATCACTCAACTCAATCATGAGAAAAGGGCACCCTGGAAAAAGACTTAATCCGCGTGAAATATAGAGAATCTCATACAAAAAGAACACTCGTGACTTTTTTTGTTTGTTCGATAACGCATAGATTTCACTTACAGAGCGGTTGAGAGAAAGACCTACTCGGTATATGGAGACTGTCATTTAGTATCTCTCCCAGGCGTAGTATTGTATTTGACCCCCTATAACTCGACGGAACTTTGAGTCCTTGGTAAGAGTCTTCTTATTTAAGAGAGGAGTGCGAGTGGCAGACTCTAGCATAGCTGGTCTTGGTGGATGTCCCTATGCGAAGGGAGCTACGGGCAACTTGGCCACCGAGGACTTGGTGTATCTACTTCACGGCCTCGGTTTCGAAACTGTTCGTTTTCCTGTTTTGCTCTCGGTAAACTTTGGGGCAATTTTGGCGATAACCGCTGAAATAGCTATATCAAAACCGAAGAATGGTATATTAAAGATTTTGATATAAGAAAAGATGAAAGAAATTTTTTTTTAAGAATGGCGAAAAATATAGAGAAAGTTTTGAAAATTTTAAAAGTGTACAGAAAATGAAAAATGGCCCTTTTCAACAATTAATGAAATAGGGCATTTCAACTGGATCAATATGACTTTTTAATTCTAATGACTTTAGACTTTAATTTTTTACTATCAATTCGTGTACCAGGGCGTGAACTTTGATGAATTGGTTGCGGTGAGTGACTGGATCTGCACTAAAATGCAGAGGAGCAACGCATCTCGGGTGGCCAATGCCGTTCTGGCTAACAGAAAGAAGCCCTGCCTAGAGAGCAAATGAATCATGAATGAAACGGATAAAGTAGTTATTTTATTTATTATTCCGATTAGACATTATAAAGGTAAGCACATAGCCAAAGAATTATACACCGTAAACAAAACATTTAACTGAAAACAGTGAATATAAAACAAATATGAGAAGCAAACTATGAAAAAAACGAGAGAACGAAACGAGTGAAACTTCTAAATGTATGACATGAAATCGTTTAATCTCATTTACAATTTGACCACAAATTCATTGAATAGAAAGTTACGATCATTTTTTTGTGATTTGTGTGAATATTTAAAAGGCAAAGAAGAAAAGCAAAAGCAGTTTTAATATTACTTTGCGAAAACGAAAAAAGGTTCATCACATGTTAATTAATGGCTAAGCTAAGAAAAATACTGTAAACCCTTAAATCGGATTTACGCCTACTCTCAAGTAAAAGAAATTGGGTTATTTTATATGTTGAATCACTTTTTAAATGTGAAATGATAAAATTGTACATGAGTTTCTTGTTTCCGTCAACTGAACTGAACTAATGTAATTCAAAATCGCCTTCCAGGCTTCGGAAAAATTTGAATCACATAAGGATTTTTGGTAACTTTTATTTGGTTATCAAGGCTTTTCTCTACAAAGAAATGGCAGTGTTGAGATCTTCAATGTCCGCGGAAACATTTCAACTGAATTCTTCACGACGATGGACGAGAAGTGCTCAAATATATTTCTTTCGAGGATATTATAGAATTGTCACTTAAAAGCAAGCGGAAGAAAGAAGAACTTTCTTCCAGAATGAAAACAAAATTGAAAACTTTTCTATGAAGCGATTTAAGTTAAGAAATAGGTGACAAACAATATTGAAATTTTCGCGATTCACTTTAGATGATGAAATTTATTTTGATTAACTTGTGGCTTTTCACTTTTTGGTACTTTTGTTTCAACTTTAATGTCAGATTTCAACCTTCGCTTGAGCTTTACCCCACGTCGGACTGCGTCTCTGATTTTATAGGTAGTGTGCAGTGTCAGACAGTGCATAGTTTGATTCACTCAGGCAATTAATTCACAAACTCAGGAAAGTTTTTCATGTTTTTTTCTGCTTAGGCTTAGGCAAAGGTTACGCTATCGAGGTCGTACGGCTTAAACACGAGACCATATGGCTTAGGAGGTTCCATGACTATTCACTCCCGGACAATTCACTCCCGACGACGGACACTTTCACAAAATAAAATTTTTGTGAAGCTCAATGTTTATCAAAAAATAAAATGTAAAGTTTTTCTTTTCAAAAACTAGCTTCGTGAAAGATATCAAGCGGTGAAGTTGTGTGCACGCTCGCTCCGGAGTGAATTGTCCGGGAGTGAATAGTCGTGATACCGGCTTAGGAACCAGAGCACACCGCTTAGGAACGAGATCGTGAAAAAATTCAAAGAAGCAGTCCGGCGTGGGGTAGAACTAATTCCAACTTTTACTATGAATGACGTTTTTGAAAAAAATGCTTCCTTTTCAATGATCTACTCACCACTCCTCTCAAAGCCCTTGTAAAGGCCCTTGTCTTGTTTCAGGGTCCTCCTTCATTATCTACACATGTCGTAATTTTGATACAAAATGCTCATGAATTTAATTCAAGACTGAGGCACAAACCTGAATAGTTTGCCTATTTAGAATATATTTCTCTCATAAAAGAGGTAGAGAAGCACGCTGCTCAGAGCAGATGACAGAAAGGTGGAATATCTAGGTGAAATATCCACTTTTTTGAACCTTTTTGTAAGTTTTCTATGGCAAAACGTGCTATCTCTGACACTCTATTAGGAGATGTTAGGGCCAGGAGCATGGTTAGCTTCAGAGTCAAGTCTTCCAGACTGAGCAGCTCGCTAGCTCCTTTCTCGGTGAGGAAACTTATAATCTGCGCAACATCCCAGATACTATCGTATTTGGGCTTTGATGGGCGCATTCTAATGAATCCTTTAACAGCTCTACTAATCAGAATATTTTCAACCTTAGTCCCTACAATCTCTATATAGCTGCTTATTGCTGCTTTATGAGTACAGATTGTAGAGTAACCAAGACCATCTTCATGAAGTCTTCCGAGAAAGATTATGATGGCTTGGGAAGAAGGTTTTCTTCCGTCTATGTGACTATGCTCGCAGAAAGACGACCATTTCCTAAGGGCACTCTCATATCGCTTAAGCGTAGAAGCGGCCCAGTAGTTCATTACTGCTTCAACTATAGGCAGTTTCATTCGATCCCGGGCAGACTGTGACAACAGGGGATACCAGTGCTGACTCGGCCAATCTGGCGCGATCAAGATCAGCTTTGCCCCTTCTCGGATCGCCTTCCTGACTGTTCTTCGGACTAGGCGGAACGGTGGAAAAGCGTATGCGTGTAGGTCCGACCATGTTTGCCTGAAGGCGTCGCACGCCTTCGCATTCGGGTCTGGGCGGAACGAGAAAAAACTCCCTACACTTCGTGTTATGACGAGTGGCAAACAGGGCTATGGAAGGCTCGCCCCATCTTTCCCATAGAATGTCAACTATCTGTCTATCCAGGGACCATTCATAATGCTCCGAGAAAGTTCGCGACTCGTAATCTGCTTCTACATTCTCACAGCCTGGTCTATACGTAGCAGAGAGGTGCACATTGCGATTCATAGCCCAGTCCCAGACTTGCTGCGCAACCTTGTTAAGAGCCGTGCTACGTACGCCTCCTCTCTTATTTATAAACCAAACCGCTGTAGTGTTATCTAGCTCTAGCTGGATTGTCGTGTTTTTCATCTCATTTGCAAAACATGAGAGAGCGAACATCGAAGCAGTTAGTTATAGGACAATAATATGCAGTGAACTCTCTTGGATAGACCACCTGCCTCCAGTGCGACAATTGTTACAGACCGCTCCCCATCCTTCATTCGATGCATCAGATTGGATGACGAGTGAAACAGGGGGGGGGTAGGTTATTCTCTCAGTAAAGAATTCGGAAGCTATGTTGGACCACCATAGTAACTCCTCTCTACAATTCCGCGACAGACTTATGATTCTCGCAAAGGGGTGTTTTGCCTGGGAAATCATCGAGTCGTTAATCAGCCTCTGTGTAGCTCGTGATTTGAATCTACTGTATTTGCAGGCTACAGCTATCGACTGACACAATTTTGACGTATGGTGCTGTTTTGCGTTTTGAGAAGGCCGAGCGCCATGCATCTTATCTTCGTAATCTTTCTGATTGGGACACGGAAGAGCATACTGCGTGTATCTATTTCTATGCCTAGAAATTCTAAGACCTGGCTCGGAGGAAAACAAGACTTCTCATAATTAACTGTAAGACCTAGAGAAACAAGCAGATCTATGGCACACTTTATAGAGTGTCTGTGCACGCAATCAGTGCACGCACTGATCGCAGCCTGCGCCTGATCGATAGCGTTCACAATGTCATGAGGCTTGAGACCAATCGATTACTCGCACTGAGTATAGTGTCATACTGCACTCATGCATTATTGGCCCTATACTCAGTTAAGCAGCAAAGGAAAAACTGCGTCCTACGGGCAGCAAGTGTTGCGCACAAAGGCTGCAACACTGCGCTATGGCAGCATGTGGCGCGCACAAAAGGGCAGCAGCCACAGCGCACGGTCCGCCAAAGAGATGAGTGTAGAGAACAGTCGACCAAGCGGGAGCTCAACGAAATGCAACTGAGTTGGAGACGAAGGAAACCCCTTACATGAAAGAGTGCGCGAGAGGTAGATAAAAAATGGCCTCCCTCTCTCTCTCGTTCTTGTTCTCTCTCTCTCTCGATTCTTTCCTCGCTCTCTCGGTATGGGGATCTCTCTCCCTACCAACTTTTGAAGATTAAGAACTGGGCGCAATGCGGATCGCATAGCCTTTGTGATAGCCGAAGCAGTGTAAGTATAATCAGTTGATGTTTGAACTAACCATTTTTAATATCACTTTCGATATCTCTTACAAAGTCCTTCCTTCCTCGAGCTCACCTATACGATGGTTCAAATCGAAGCAAATGAGAAACTGATGCAAAGGTTCTTTTCTTAAATTTTCTAAATTATGAGAAAAGTTCTATTTAGAACAAACCAGTACTAGTTCCTTGAATCTGTGCTTGAATTATGAAAAAAGGGGAAATATTCAACGTCCACCAAATAATATTCTACGTCCTCCAAATAAAATTCTACGTCCACCAAATAAAATTCTCACGTCCACCAAATATTGTGGAGACGTTCACTAAATAAAAACAGCACTTTTTTACTTACCTAGTCTGGAAAAACGGACCAATGAACGGAGAGGGGAGAGCGAGTATTTCTCATTTTCCTTCTCATCCCTCTCTCCCTCTCTCTCTAGTCATATTACTCTATCACGATTAGAACCTCTCGCCGCATAGAAAGAGAGACGTATTCTCTCTGTGGCGAGAGACGAGAGGAAAGTGATCTGTTCATGTGATTGAATCTAGGTTATATTGACTCCTACTGTCGTAAACTCCATCCGTCGTCTCATATAACCTTTGTTTTAATACACCCGCCTTCGGGACGTAAACACTTGACCACAGTGAATAAACCATGAGCGTGGTTAAATCTCTCTTTTCTCTGCAATGAGGCACAGTGCACACTCTCTCGCCGCACACATAGACATAGCTGTCTGTGATCAGCCATTCTTTCGCTTTTTGTGAATATTTAAATACATACACGTTGATCTCTCACTCAGAAAGAGATTTTATTCATGAAAACTCTCTTCCCTCTTTTCTTCTTAGGGCCCTTTTCCCCCCTTTAGGGCCCCCCTTCCCCCACCATCACTGTGTTTCGCCGCCTCTCGCGTCTCAGAATCTCTCGCCGCAGAGAAAAAGAGAAAAAAGCTCTCTGTTTGTGTGATTGCAATCTAGATGAAATCTGTCTTTTTCTCTGGAGGACGCAGGATCCGCCCCCTCGCGCTTTTTCGTCTCCAGACCAGATAAGTAAAATATTACCAAAAAAAAACATTGTGGAGACGTCCATCAAATAAAAAAAGTGTTGTGGAGACGTCCACCAAATAAAAAAGTTTCATGGATGCATCCACCAAGTAAAAAATTGTGTGGATACGTCCAACAGTTCATCCTGCGTGATTGGTGATTGATTTTGTCTGTCTCTCTTTTTCTGTGCACAATTAAACTTTTTTATTTTTACATTTAAAAATACTTTTTACATCAAAAAAGGGCTTAGGGAAAAGTTTACGCTAACGAGGCCGTACGGCTTAGGCGAACGAGACCGTATCAAGAAAAGGCCACTCTCATCTGACTTGATTGATGATTGTGTGATTGCTTATCTAGGCCAAATCTCTCTTTTTATCTGCGACGATAAAGCACATATCGGCTTGCCAAGGCTCGACACCGCAACACCTTGGACATCCAGAGAGCAGCCACGATGAGGGACAAACAAGGAAAACTCGTCACTGACTCTTTAAAAGTCAGAAACAGGTGGCGCGAACATTTCGAAGAAATGAGCGGCCAAGAGTTTGAGCACCCTCCCATCCCGACTTCCCACGCCGTACAAGGACCCGTTCCAACCATCACGACCGAGGAAGTGAAGAAGGCACTCTCTAAGATGAAGATTGGGAAAGCGGCTGGACCGGACGATATAGCCACCGAAGCCTGGAAACTTGCGGGTGATGTTGGACTAGCACATCTCTTGCACCTGTTCAACACCATCGTAAAGCAAGGCCAAATCCCTCATAACTGGCGCTACTCCACGACCGTTCCAGTCTTCAAAGGAAAAGGCGATGCCAGAGTATGCAGAAACTACCGTCCAATACGTCTTCTCAACCACACTATGAAGATATTTGAGAGGATACTGGATTCACGCATACGAGATATCGTCGATATTCCAGCTCAGCAATGCGGGTTCGTAAACGGAAGAGGCACAACAGATGCAATATTTGCACTCCGTTTACGCGTCGAAAAGCACGCAGAGAAAAGATCACCTCTCCATCTGACCTATCTCGATTTGGAAAAGGCGTTCGACAGAGTACCTCATGATCTTATTTCATATGCATTGCGCGATCATCAGGTTCCTGAAGAGTACATTCGATGGACAATGGCGATGTACGATGATTCAAAGAGTATCGTCAGAACTCCGGTCGGCATCACAGAGCCATTCGCAGTAAACGTTGGAGTACACCAAGGGAGTGCTTTGTCTCCCCTTCTCTTCATTTTGGTTATGGATACCGTCACGCGTCCTTTACTGACTCCGGCTCCGTCAACCATCGCATACGCCGACGACATTCTCCTTGCTGCTCCTACACGTGCCGAAAACGAGAAACGCACCCAAGAATGTAATGACGCTCTTAGTAGACATGGCTTACGCCTCAACATCACGAAGACCGAGTACCAGGAAATCGGAGTGCAAACTACGGGAACTGTTCACATCAGCGGTGAACCGCTCCCGAAGACCTCCGAATTTAAGTACCTTGGTTCTGTCATCTCCTCAGACACGTCAACAAATGCAGTGGCATGCCAAAGAGTAAATTTAGCTTGGGTGAAATGGAGAGAAGCTACAGGTGTCCTCTGTGATAGGAATATCACAGCTGGCATACGCGGAAAGATGTATAAAACTGCGATCCGTCCCGTGCTACTCTATTCGACGGAGTTCTGGCCTTCAACGCGTGTAACCGAGAACACACGAATGAGATGAAAATTTTACGCTGGACACTAGGACTGACTCGCCTAGACTGTGTGCGTAACACAATTGTGAGAGGGAGACTCGGCGTGACTCCAATACAAGACAAGATGCGAGAAGGGAGAGTTAGATAGTATGGACACGTGACGCGAAGAGACGCGACCAACATCGCAAGACACGCCCTTGACATGGAAGTACCAGGCAAACGCCCGCGAGGCAAACCGAAGACAAGATATATATATACGATCAACCAAGACCTGCGCCTTGCAAGACTCCACTCGGAAGACGCAACGGACAGATGTTTCTGGACAGCTAGAAGCCGTACAGCGGACCCTACTCCGACCCCGGCCGGCGCGGGACAACGCTAAGAAGAAGAAAGAAGAAGAAGAACCTGTTCTTTTCCTCTTTTTCTCTGGAGGACGAATGCTCCGTCCCCTCGCGCGTTTTTTTACCAGACCAGCGAAAAAAAGTACCCATTTTTCAATGTAAAAATAACTTTTTTTGTTGTAAAAAGTTTTTTTCACGAACGGAAGTCTCTGATGCTCAAAATGATCACCTATGAAGAAAATTTTCGAAACCGTAGCGTTTAAAGCCAATTTTTCGTTCAGTATTCCAATGTCTGCAAGACAAGACGCATGTTATGAGGGAATATGAGGGAATAAGAGCCGGATTTTTACATTTTGAGTAGCCCCACTTTTCTCTCTAAGCCCCTCCCCCTTCCCTTGAGTAGCCCCACTTTTCTCTCTAAGCCCCTCCCCCTTCCCTTGAGTAGCCCCACTTTTCTCTCTAAGCCCCTCCCCTTCCCTTCTTCTCCTTTTGTTATTAAGTAACAAAGATTTTTCCAACCCTACATTTGAACAGAAAAACCTTTTTTCTGCTATATATTGAACATTGGATACAAAAAAAGATTTTGAAATATTTGTTGATACATCTTTGATACTATCTTTCGAATACATCCCCACAAACACGCACTACAAGCACACTAGAAAAAGTCAGAGGCGCGGTCGTGCGTGGGTGAAATAAAATCTCTGCCACTTTCTGGCAAATATAGCTCGAATTGTTCGATTTCTCATGAATTCGGTGTCAGCTTCTTAACCGAGAGTGTCTAGAATGTGGTGTCCACAGCAGACAAAACCGAGCTGATCAACAAGTTATCAAACTGTGGTCTACGATCAGTTGAAGTTAAGAGTTTTGTCACTCCAAAATGGGTTCCTCAACTGGCGGATCACAACGAAGTCATCCAAAATATAATTAAGGTTATGTTTTTCGTAATTCTAAGTTCACAGGTAACTTTTTGGGCAGCCAGAGTTTTTTTTTGAGTCTCAAACAACTGTTTGTTTTTTTCAGAAGCCAGTGGTTGCTTACCCCGTTCTAGTACCAAACATGGCAGGACTCGAGAACGCGGTGAGAAGTTTTGTTGCTACTGACTCATTGTCAGAGACAAGACTGAGGTTTTCTAGCTATCGAATGGTCATGTGAAAGAAATCGCGGTGTTCGGAGCAGCCTCCGAGTCTTTCGAGGTTTTTTCAATTTACTTGGAACTTATCATCAAAAGAATAACTTTAATTTTTAATAAAAATCACATTTAGAAAGAATGTGAATTGCTCCATTGAAGAAAGTCTCAGTCAATTGGAAAAGGTCACCAAAGAAGCAAAGGTTAGGCAAGCATTTTAGAAAGGCTTCCACATTTTTAGTTTATGTGATATTAATCAAACTATCGCACGGAAAAAAGAACAAGAGCTCTCTAAATAACACTATCGCACGGTATAGTTCCAGTTGTGCAATGGTAACGCGCTTAGGAAATAATAGAGATGGCTGGGTTCGATCCAGTGTTTTTAGTGTGCAAGGAAGAGGTACAGAGGACCGCAGAACACAGAAAAATTAATGAAACCCGCGGGTCTTCTTCCTTTATAATGAAAAAACCGAGACCAGTTAAAAAAAATTTATCGATTTGAACAAAAGGGTCATTCTTAGGAGTTTTTTTTTCAAAAAAAAGGTACGCCCGCCGAGATAGGGTCTAGTATGAGAATTCAAACCCTGGTACGATCCCGCCCCGTCAGCTAGCTGTCTCCGTTCGGTAGTTTGATCAATCGTCTTTTCGATTAGGCTACCCTTTCTTTAAACTGTATAACATAGCATTTGAATATTCATCAGCCATATTTTATCACTCTTCTGTCTTAGCTGTGAATTCTGGAGTTATGTTCCATTCACGACGTTTTCGCTCTATGAGCATGCGTGACTAAGAGAGCAAGGCAATTTAGCCTTTCATATATAGGACTATCGCACGGAATAGCAATGTGTCACCGTGGTTTAATGGTAACGCGTTTGGTCCCGGTTTGAGAAGAGATGACATTCAGACTGTGCCACTGAGATCGTTATGATAAGAGCATGTTTGAGTTGAGAGACGTGCTGGTTCGGGGCTATGTTTCGTGTGTAATTGCCTGTCCATATGATGGCCCAACTTCGTCGAGTTTGGTTGCCAGAATCACTAAGAGGCTTTTGGACGCGGGTTGCTATGAAGGTTTGCTAATTTTCGCAAGAACTTTTCTCGTCATGTTTAATAGTCGGAGAAGTTTAGTCGGAAGTTCAGTTTTGAAAAGATTTAAACGTTTTCCTTCAATTAAAACCGATTTCTCATGCACACAAAATCTACGAAAATTATTTGATAATCTCTTATTTTACTAATTCTCTCTTTTTTCACTAACCATCCAAAAGACAAGAAAAGTACTACCAGTTAGTCTGGGAGATACGATCGGAATCGGCTCGGCTGGTTCGGTGGGTAAAATGTTGGACGCGGTACTTGTGGAGAGTCCTATCGACTGTCTCGCAGTTCATTTCCACGACACTTATGGACAGGCACTCGCCAATTGCCTCCTGGCAATCGAGGTCTTCATTTATTCGGCTCAGGGCGAGTTTTGGTACCACGCTGTTCCTCATCACCCGTGGAAGAAGCCTGTAGATCACTCAACTCAATCATGAGAAAAGGGCACCCTGGAAAAAGACGGAATCCGCGTGAAATATAGAGAATCTCATACAAAAAGAACACTCGTGACTTTTTTTGTTTGTTCGATAACGCATAGATTTCACTTACAGAGCGGTTGAGAGAAAGACCTACTCGGTATATGGAGACTGTCATTTAGTATCTCTCCCAGGCGTAGTATTGTATTTGACCTCCTATAACTCGACGGAACTTTGAGTCCTTGGTAAGAGTCTTCTTATTTAAGAGAGGAGTGCGAGTGGCAGACTCTAGCATAGCCGGTCTTGGTGGATGTCCCTATGCGAAGGGAGCTACGGGCAACTTGGCCACCGAGGACTTGGTGTATCTACTTCACGGCCTCGGTTTCGAAACTGTTCGTTTTCCTGTTTTGCTCTCGGTAAACTTTGGGGCAATATTGGCGATAACCGCTGAAATAGCTGTATCAAAACCGAAGAATGGTATATTAAAGATTTTGATATAAGAAAAGATGAAAGAAATTTTTTCAAGAATGACGAAAAATACAGAGAAAGTTTTTAAAATTTTTAAAGTGTACAGAAAATGAAAAATGGCCCTTTTCAACAATTAATGAAATAGGGCATTTCAACTGGATCAATATGACTTTTTAATTCTAATGAGTTTAGACTTTAATTTTTTACTATCAATTCGTGTACCAGGGCGTGAACTTTGATGAATTGGTTGCGGTGAGTGACTGGATCTGCACTAAAATGCAGAGGAGCAACGCATCTCGGGTGGCCAATGCCGTTCTGGCTAACAGAAAGAAGCCCTGCCTAGAGAGCAAATGAATCATGAATGAAACGGATAAAATAGTTATTTTATTTATTATTCCGATTAGACATTATGAAGGTAAGCACAAAGCCAAAAAATTATACACCGTAAACAAAACATTTAACTGAAAACAGTGAATATAAAACAAATATGAGAAGCAAACTATGAAAAAAACGAGAGAACGAAACGAGTGAAACTTCTAAATGTATGACATGAAATCGTTTAATCTCATTTACAATTTGACCACAAATTCATTGAATAGAAAGTTACGATCATTTTTTTGTGATTTGTGTGAATATTTAAAAGGCAAAGAAGAAAAGCAAAAGCAGTTTTAATATTACTTTGCGAAAACGAAAAAAGGTTCATCACATGTTAATTAATGGCTAAGCTAAGAAAAATACTTTAAACCCTTAAATCGGATTTACGCCTACTCTCAAGTAAAAGAAATTGGGTTATTTTATATGTTGAATCACTTTTTAAATGTGAAATGATAAAATTGTACATGAGTTTCTTGTTTCCGTCAACTGAACTGAACTAATGTAATTCAAAATCGCCTTCCAGGCTTCGGAAAAATTTGAATCACATAAGGATTTTTGGTAACTTTTATTTGGTTATCAAGGCTTTTCTCTACAAAGAAATGGCAGTGTTGAGATCTTCAATGTCCGCGGAAACATTTCAACTGAATTCTTCACGACGATGGACGAGAAGTGCTCAAATATATTTCTTTCGAGGATATTATAGAATTGTCACTTAAAAGCAAGCGGAAGAAAGAAGAACTTTCTTCCAGAATGAAAACAAAATTGAAAACTTTTCTATGAAGCGATTTAAGTTAAGAAATAGGTGACAAACAATATTGAAATTTTCGCGATTCACTTTAGATGATGAAATTTATTTTGATTAACTTGTGGCTTTTCACTTTTTGGTACTTTTGTTTCAACTTTAATGTCAGATTTCAACCTTCGCTTGAGCTTTACCCCACGTCGGACTGCGTCTCTGATTTTATAGGTAGTGTGCAGTGTCAGACAGTGCATAGTTTGATTCACTCAGGCAATTAATTCACAAACTCAGGAAAGTTTTTCATGTTTTTTTCTGCTTAGGCTTAGGCAAAGGTTACGCTATCGAGGTCGTACGGCTTAAACACGAGACCATATGGCTTAGGAGGTTCCATGACTATTCACTCCCGGACAATTCACTCCCGACGACGGACACTTTCACAAAATAAAATTTTTGTGAAGCTCAATGTTTATCAAAAAATAAAATGTAAAGTTTTTCTTTTCAAAAACTAGCTTCGTGAAAGATATCAAGCGGTGAAGTTGTGTGCACGCTCGCTCCGGAGTGAATTGTCCGGGAGTGAATAGTCGTGATACCGGCTTAGGAACCAGAGCACACCGCTTAGGAACGAGATCGTGAAAAAATTCAAAGAAGCAGTCCGGCGTGGGGTAGAACTAATTCCAACTTTTACTATGAATGACGTTTTTGAAAAAAATGCTTCCTTTTCAATGATCTACTCACCACTCCTCTCAAAGCCCTTGTAAAGGCCCTTGTCTTGTTTCAGGGTCCTCCTTCATTATCTACACATGTCGTAATTTTGATACAAAATGCTCATGAATTCAAGACTGAGGCACAAACCTGAATAGTTTGCCTATTTAGAATATATTTCTCTCATAAAAGAGGTAGAGAAGCACGCTGTTTAGAGCAGATGACAGAAAGGAGCCGTGTGAATTCTATCAACGAAAAAACATTGTTGTCAAATGAGTTCACTTTTTTAAACTCTATTAACAAGTTAATAGCAGTTCGTATTCCGAAATAGGCTCTTTTACACTTGGGAGGGGGGAAGAGGCGCACTTTATTCCGAGGGGCGGAAAAAGGGTCAGATACATTTCGACTTCTTGCTTCGGCTAAAGTAGAGTTGCTACCGAGGCCATACGGCTTAGGAAGGAAAACGCATAGAAAATTTACACAACATTAGTTTTTTTCCCAATTTGTTTGGATCCCTCGAAAAAAGAGAAAATGATGTAGTAGATACAGTAGTAGAAACGACACTAAAAACAAAAGCCCCTGCCTTCAGTGAAGTGCAGCCTCCAAGTAAAATTGTGCTCCGGAATCGTATTAATCGACAGACTCGAATCGTATTTTCCCATTTCAAAATGCTCTCAAAAACATTTAAGCTTAACTCGAATTTCATATCAGATTTTGAGAACTCCGAATTGAAAAATTCGCTGACTCACGCAGAGTTTTCCGATGAGCTCAGTAAACTACTTACCTTGAGATCGAATCGCTCCTTAATCTGAAATCATAAGGTCGATTAAGCGCTTTTAAAGCGTTTATTACTTGGATCATATTTATGTGCGAAGTTTTTTCGGCCTTTGATAACCCGATCGAACTTAGAATTCTCGGTTCCTTTTATTCATTTTCGCCTTTCCTTGCTCCCCAACCTTTTTTCTTTTGCCTTTTTTTTGAGGTAAAACTTCCATATTCATAGCTTTACCTTTAGGCTGAAGTCAACCTTCTCGGAGTGAATCATGGAACTCTTACCTCAATCGCTCAACGAAAGGGAACTCGAGCTTCGATAACTTTCTCCCTTATCTTGTCACTCATGATGTTGCAGCGGTCGGTGTCGCAACCCCATCTAACGTAGAACATATCTTCATCAGTCCACAGAGTATGGTATCCAAAATACTTCGGCCATGTGCAACTCTGGATCCAAGTCATATTTGTACTAAACAACTCCTCCCTGTTGCTCGCGTTAGTACGGATTTCTACTTGACATAGGTCTCCACTGTCACAATTTTCAACTCTTGCGAGATGTGGCACTTGAGGATATGAGAGGTGGCACTCGAGAGAATGGCTGTGGATCCATATGGAGCTTGCTATGAAGATCGTGGCAACGGGGCTCATCGAAAAACTTCCCTGTAGTTAAAAACCTCTTTTTCTCGGTATTCTTATCCTATATTATCACTGCATTCAATTGTAGTACATATTATATATATATATATAAATGTGTGTGTTATGGCTAGAATTGATCAGGCGCTTTAAATTGATCAGATCTCTTTCTTTCGGCTTTAAGTTGGCTCTTTCGGTTAAATATGAGAACTTTTCTTATGCGGTCTCGTTAGCCTAAGCCGTACGGCCTCAGTAGCGTAAACTTTCGCTTAAGCACGTCCTAAACAAGAATTATTTATAAATTAGAATTTATTTAAATTATTTTTACATAAAAAAACGCTTAGGCTTTGGCAAAAGTTTACGCTAATGAGGTCGTAAGGCTTAGGCTAACGAGACCACATAAAAAAGTTTTGATGTAAAACAAATTCAATGTAAAATAGAAAGAAACTAACTTCTGATCAATTTAAAGCGCCTGATCAATTCTAGCTATAACACACATAAATCTATATATACATATATAAATAAGAACGTATAAAGGTTAAATGAAATGAACGAGTAAAAATCCGGCAACATTGAGAAGAAGAACAAAAATTTTCAGCAAGAGAATATCGAAAAAGGTTTTTTTGGCGAAGAATAAATACTATTAATCTTTTACAGAAAATTACAAACCACTACTTTGAAAGTCTGTATGAAAAGTTATCGACCCACCCGTTCGATGAAAAGCTGAAAAATGAATGCTTTCAAAAAATTGAGTTAGTCTAAGAAGTCAAAGAATACGTGGCTTCTTTCTTCGACTTTTTAAATCTCTGTACCGTCTCATTCTCGTTCACTTTTATTACAGATAAGGGTTGCTTCTTTATTATTCTCTTTACCAGTTTATTTCCCAGCTGATCTAGTTTAAAAAAAAAAAAAACGTTTTTCAGAGATGATTGGGACAGCTACTCTCTCTGCAATATTCCTCCTAAGGATCATTGTTAATGTTAGCTTTATGATGACTCGTTTTTGTATTAAATCTATTCAAACTAGCTCGATAAAGAATCATGAGAGTTTTTTAAATTTTTATTTGAAAAGTTTTTAAGGTTATTTTTATTTGCAGAAAAGACTTTCCAATCCTCTTCTTTCTTTACTGATTGGGACGTTCTGCTTGTTACCTGCAGCTTCAGCTATTGTTGGTTCTTGTTTTCTATAAGACTCAAGTCGAACTCTGAATGATGATGTAATTGATGCTTTTTTGAAGGAGTGCATCGTTGATTCTCGAACGAGAAAATGTGAAGCTGATCCGAATAGTTGCCTCACTGCACTCTATTTCAACACGACCAACTATTCGGACCTGCTCAACAAGATTGCCTTCATGGAAGTGAGCGAATGCGCTATAGCGATTCCTGCGAAATGCGAAAAGCTTTTAAATGGAACAACTCTGCGAGTGGAATGCATCTGTGAAGGAAACCTTTGCAACGACGTCAACCGAGATCCCTGGAAAAAGGAAATCGCCGATATCATAGAGGATTTCCTCACAAAGGTTAATCTTCGTATTCGATCTTTACGTCTTAATTTTCTATTTAAAAGAAATGGAACTGCTAATTCGTTTGACCGCTTCAAACAATGAAGCAATGAAACCTTTTCTAAAATGAACAGTCTTAGCGACTCATTTTTCTGTTGACGTGGACGGTTGACGTTCCTTTTTCATAGTTAAACGTGGTTAGGAGCAACTGAAAAACGAGCTCACAGAATCGACGCCTGAGCTGACTCGATTCTTCATAAATTTGCAGACAACGAGGATGACCACGCAGAAACCAACGACAAATACGATGACAAAAAAGGCGACCATCTCAATATCAAGAAGAACGGCTCTTCAGCAGGTGAGGGCGTCCAGGTATTCAAAAAAGTTGATTAGACTCTCGATGACTTTTAAGTGATAAGACAATACAAGCGCACGAAGACTGAAAACGTGAATAGAGCGATGGATCATAAAGTCACATAGTAAAACAAATGAGCATGTTTACGGATGAAAAAAGGTTCCGAATTTTTTTCCTGATCGCTCCCTTTGATCTTCAAGAGTTCGAGATATTTAAATCTAGAAAAGCTGTTTTAGAAAGAGGTGACTTTTCAGGAAATCAAGTATACCGCCGAATAAACTAGTGGACGCTCGAAATGATATCCCAATTCAGAATGTATTGTCTCTGATCCATGAAACTCTTTTCCAAAGTGAAGTTTGTGTAAATCCTAAGCCAAATCTGAAATAAAAAAGATTTTTCAGACGAAAATGGCCACACTGAGCCAGAGCGCGGGTTCAAAGACAACTTCCACAGCGACTTCTTTCCAGAAGGCAAGCAGCAAATCCTTGAATGTTCACTCGAGATATTATAGTTCTTAGTGTCCCCTTGAGGACGCTCTTAAGCGATAGACTCATTCAGCCTCACAGAAGATGCCGAAAACTTTGTGTAGAACGTTGTATTCACGTAGCTAACAATTTAGTTGTCTATTTTCTTTATGATAACTACCTGACATCAACATCATGAGCCAATGAAGTTTTTTCAGCAAACCCTAAAGTTTTCAACAGCTCCTCGTTCGTTTTCTACAGCAGCGGTACTCACGACGGTGAGAGCTTCATTAATCTTATGAATGAAATCATGAAATAGTTCTGGAGTTGGAGAGATACCTAATACAAACAAGGGATATCCGTTTGTTTTTCTTATAGCTCGGAAAGACCTCAGCTGTCTCTAGAGGGGACGATCATTAAGAGCCCAGAGAATTCGTAACTGATTTTTTGTTTTGTTTCAATAACTTGATTAACGAAGAATAATTTGTAAGTTTTTCACTTACATGTAGTGTGTTGATATATGAACTCAAATAGAATGGGAGTTATTTTTGAATCTTCTTCTGGGGTTCGTTTATGAGTGTGAAAGGTTGATTTTTAAAACGAGTAATGGTTATGGTCAATTTAAACATATGAACAGTGCCTGCCGTGGAAGCAACAAGTTAGCAATGAAAATCACTCAGAACGCTCAAAGTAGTACATGGGTAGGCAGATGCAATTTGGTTATAAGCCGATTTCTCGAACGGAAAAAGAGTATCTTCAATTCATTTGAAATAACTTCTTATTCATCACATTAAAAAGTACGTTCGATGGAAATTTCATTCAATACGGGCTTCACGAATAACGGTTTTCAGACGTTGTGGGTATTTGGCTATCACGGCAGAAAGGTACTCTGAGAAAAGATCGGCCCAAGCTCTCTTCAGAGACGATTTCAAAGCAACGACGCTGTGGTTTTCTTAAGCGCAAACCTTGGCCTGTTTGTACTCCCAGATCGCGAAGTCGACGGGTTCAGGTCGAGAGAGCACGCCGGCCAGTCTTCCTTCGGAATGGAGTCCGTAAAATTGGTTGCCCACCCTGTTTGCACACTTCTTTCTGTATGGTAAGGTGCTTCATCCTGCTGATACACATAAGGGGCTTCATTAAAAATCAGCATCTTCCCAAAGCTTCACTACACCCTCCAGTATGTTTTCCAAGTAATTTTGGGCGTTCACTTTGACGTTCTCTTCGACGAAGTAGAGCGTTGACTTGCCGGTCGAGCACACAGCTCAAAACACCATACCTTTAGCTGAGTGTTGGGCTCTGTGTACCAATCTCCCGTTCCGGTCAGCCTCCAGAGACGTACGAGCAAGTACGCGTCGGTTCTGGCTGTTGTGCTTTTTTCTACGGTGAAGATCTTCTCGTCACTGAAGATGTTCTTATCCTAATCGCCTCTAATATTTATCCGAGCTAAGATCCTGTTTGCTTTTTCGGCTCTTACGGGGATCCTTCCAGTGCTCTGCATTCGTTTTATGACTCGAAAGACGGGGGATGGGCATACTCCGAGTGTTCTGGCGATTACGGACTGCTTGTACCCCGCTTCACATACCAAGAATTGATATACGCTGTCTATTGGCTGCTACCATATCTTCCAGAGTTAACAGAATTTCACCAAACTTTGACGGAATGCAAAAAAACTTCCCTTTAAAACTCATATAACAATCCAATCGTTTCTTGAGTGCAACTGTCGCGCATAATAGGTCAAACATTTATCGCAATAAATCTGCTTTTCTTTTTTTTTAGCGCAACAAACACAATTCTTTATATTCTTAAAATTCTCTTATTCACTCGAACACGAGTAATAGCATTTTTAACTTCACATCAAAGCAAAAATCGAGGTTTTATTTTCGTGAGATCGAGAGAATATTGAAGTATAAGTGAAGAAATATTGGAATGAATTTAAGGTAAAATACGTATTCGGAGAGCCGGAGAATAACTGCCCGGTCAAGATTTTCTGGCTAAGAATTTCTTTCGGAATATGCGGATTCTGCTTCGTCTACGTGCGTCAGTCATTAAATTTACGCGTTTAAGTTTTCGATTTCTACTTTCTAAGTTCTCACTGTTCTTTTGACCGAATCCTCTCAGAATAGTCGATCAAATATTGAGCCAACATTAATTAAAAGATGTAACATAAATAAAAGATAATCCAAATATCTTTTCTTCCATTGTAGTTGTCTGTTGGATCCGGAACGTGGTCATAAATCACAGATACGAGCAGAATCATGAGAAGAAAAAAGCTGAGAGGAAGAGACTGGTTACTTTCACAAACAAAAGAATATTATATATGTGAGCACAGGTATTTGAAATACAGAAAATAGCTTGGATAGACTCTTACTTGAAAGGCTCTGCGGGAGGAAGAAAGAATAATATGAAGTTGTTTTTTAGGAAGAGCAGCGAAAGGCTGAAAAGGAGAACGCGCCTCCAGAAGAGCGACCCTTCAGGGTTGGAAGCTTTTTACCATTTTAACATTACAATAACAGTGACTGAGCTTTTTGTTTTTTACAGAGAAGAAAGCGACTGCTGACAGACCTCGACAAGCAAATCCTGAAGGCAAAGAAGGCAAAGTGGAATACATTCGAGGAACTTCTGGGAATACTCGACACGGAAATGGAGAAGCTGCGGATGCCTGAATCTGAGTCTGCAAAAGAACCCAAAACGGAGGAAATCCTGCAGAAACCGAAAGGGAAGCCAGTGGACGCTGAGCTTTTGGTTGAGAAGGAAGACGAAACTCAGAAGAGCAGTTTGGCCGAGTGAGCTCTTCGTTTTTCTCAAGAATACCTGTCCAACTCAAGATGTTGGGTTATTTCTACAAAAAGCAGACTTGTCGCATTATAGAAGTGATAAAAGTATGAAAACTTTGCTTTTGAACCTTAGAAATTGAGTAATTCAGAGTGCACTTGCACAAAAAGCATCATTTCTCGCTGATTGAGATAACTGCTTTTCGATCAACTAAAAACTGCGAGAAAAGTTGTTTTGAAAGATGAGATAATTGTGTTCATATCCTATCCATTGAATTTTACATCTGTTTTTTTCGCTTTTCACACGTTCTTTTAATAAAACTATCTCAATCACGTTAATTCTCAGGAAGTTGAACTATCGTATCTGATTTTATTTCTTGTGAACATTGTTATTTGTGAGTATAATGAATTTTAAAATGATAACTAATGAACTTTATCATTATCCTCATCTAGTAAATTCTTTTAACTTCGTCATTTCCAAAATGAATTCGTTGATGTAGAGGAAAGTTCTTCCTAGCTTATTTTTTCTTTTTTAAATTTAGATTTTGGAGCAACTCCGCCAATTAAGTTCTTCTGTCTTTTATATTCAGCGTCTTTCTAATAAAACGATGGTTTATCGATGATTTTTTAAATTAATTTTTTTCAAATCTCATGTCAATAAAGTTCTCTACGAGTTACGAACAACCAAACGAGTCATAAAACCGCCAAAGTATCCAAAGACATTGAGATTGCCCGAAATTCGTTGCAAAATGATTCTGAAAAGCTCTTACCTGCGAAACGGGTTTCAAATGAGTCTTGCGAGACCGGTTTTCAAATTTTTAGTGACTAGGGTAAATTTCAAGGATCATCATAGCAAGTGGAGATTATCGTAAACGCAAAATTTTAGGTCAGAGTTGAAGAAAATGTAATTATGCGCAGATAACGGTTTCTTTCTTCTCCTTTTCAAAAGCTCCGCCTCTTAAAAAAATTAATTCGCCCTAAAACTTTAACAACTAACGAAAAATCATCCTTCAAATGAGATCTGCTGTTAAATGTGCAATAAAAATCTTGCAAAGCTGTCAAATATGTAAGAAAGAAGCTCTCAAGTGCACGTCTAAAAAAGCATACCCAAGAGAGAGATCCCCATACCGAGAGAGCGAGGAAAGAATCGAGAGTGAGAGAACGAGAACGAGAGAGAGAGGGAGGCAATTTTCTATCTACCTCTCGCGCACTCTCTCATGTAAGGGGTTTCCTTCGTCTCCAACTCAGTTGCATTTCGTTGAGCGACCAAAAACCAGGCTGTTCGGTAACATATCATTTATCTCATCAACAAAAATATTGAACAAACAACAATATTTGCAACAAAGAAGTGCTGCATAGTGCTAATTCTTATCCTTCCTCTTGTACCCGCCGCCGCGTTTTCCGCGCGGTCTATCCTTCTTCTTGCTCGGCTCGCTTGGCGTCTTATCAACCGCTCTGCAATTTGAACATTGGAAATTGGGTGGGACAAATAAAAAAATCTCTTTTTCGAAAAGATTAGTTCATCATCTAGTTATTTTATGTTTGTGAGGCGGGTTTGTGATAGCCTTCGCAGTGAAAGCATAATAAATATTTTACTTCAACAACCGGTAGGTTGTCTTGCAAAATAAAATATTATACTTACACTGCTTCGGCTATCACAAAGGCTTATTCGACATACCCCGATGTGAGAATTGTGTCTTGAAAAGGCTCTACATCCTTGTGATAAAATCGTTCGAAGGTCGATCCCTTAGGTGCCCAATGAGCTGCTGCCATGATCGCTTGCCCTGAAAGGCCCCTTCTAGTGCCGGCGGACGTACTAGCTGCTCTTGTAGAGTGAGCCGAGAAGCTGTCCGCTATACCCGCGCGAGATAGCGTAGTTTTAAGCCATCTAGCTACTGTAGAAGGCGTAACTTTCCCATGCGGTTTTATTATACTTAACAAAAGACTGTCTTCGCCGTGGCGAATCTGTGATGTTTGTTTCAAGTAAACCTCCATGGTGTGTATAGGGCAGAGAGTCAGATCGGAAAATCTTTCGAATGTCGCTCTATGTGGTTTGCCCAGTCCCCTATTTTTATTTACAAAGTCTAGGTGGAATATCCACTTTTTTGAACCTCTTTGTAAGTTTTCTAGGGCAAAACGTGCTATCTCTGACACTCTATTAGGAGATGTTAGGGCCAGGAGCATGGTTAGCTTCAGAGTCAAGTCTTCCAGACTGAGAAGCTCGCTAGCTCCTTTCTCGGTGAGGAAACTTATAATCTGCGCAACATCCCAGATACTATCGTAATTGGGCTTTGATGGGCGCATTCTAATGAATCCTTTAACAGCTCTACTAATCAGAATATCTTCAACCTTAGTCCCTACAAGCTGCTGATTGCTGCTTTATGAGTACAGATTGTAGAGTAACCAAGACCATCTTCATGAAGTCTTCCGAGGAAGATTATGATGGCTTGGGAAGAAGGTTTTCTCCCGTCTATGTGACTATGCTCGCAGAAAGACGACCATTTCCTAAGGGCACTCTCATATTGCTAAGGGCACTCTCATACTGCTCTTTTACTAATTCTCTCTTTTTTCACTAACCATGCAAAGGACAAGAAAAGCACTACCAGTTTGTCTGGGAGATACGATCGGAATCGGATCGGCTGGTTCGGTGGGTAAAATGTTGGACGCGGTACTTGTGGAGAGTCCTATCGACTGTCTCGCAGTTCATTTCCACGACACTTATGGGCAGGCACTCGCCAATTGCCTCCTGGCAATCGAGGTCTTCATTTATTCGGCTCAGGGCGAGTTTTGGTACCACGCTGTTTCTCATCACCCGTGGAAGAAGCGTGTAGATCACTCAACTCAATCATGAGAAAAGGGCACTCTGGAAAAAGACGGAATCCGCGTGATGAAATATAGAGAATCTCATACAAAAAGAACACTCGTGCCTTTTTTGTTTGTTCGATAACGCATAGATTTCACTTACAGAGCGGTTTAGAGAAAGACCTACTCGGTATATGGAGACTGTCATTTAGTATCTCTCCCAGGCGTAGTATTGTATTTGACCCTATAACTCGACGGAACTTTGAGTCCTTGGTAAGAGTCTTCTTATTTAAGAGAGGAGTGCGAGTGGCAGACTCTAGCATAGCCGGTCTTGGTGGATGTCCCTATTCGAAGGGAGCTACGGGCAACTTGGCCACCGAGGACTTGGTGTATCTACTTCACGGCCTCGGTTTCGAAACTGTTCGTTTTCCTGTTTTGCTCTCGGTAACCTTTGGGGCAATTTTGGCGAAAACCGCTGAAATAGCTGTATCAAAACCGAAGAATGGTATATTGAAGATTTTGATATAAGAAAAGATGAAAGAAATTTTTTTAAAGAATGACTAAAATACAGAGAAAGTTTGAAAATTTATAAAGTGAACAGAAGTTGAAAAATGGACTTTTTCAACAATTAATGAAATAGGGCAGTTCAACTGGATCAATATGACTTTTTAATTCTAATTAGTTTAGACGTTAATTTTTATATCAATTCATGTACCAGGGCGTGAACTTTGATGAATTGAACTTTGATGATGAATTTGGCGGTGAGTGACTGGATCTGCACTAAAATGCAGAGGAGCAACGCATCTCGGGTGGCCAATGCCGTTCTGGCTAACAGAAAGAAGCCCTGTCTAGAGAGAAAATGAATTATCAATGAAACGGATAAAATAGTTATTTTATTTATTATTCCGATTAGACATTATGAAGGTAAGCACATAGCCAAAGAATTATACACCGTAAACAAAACATTTAACTGAAAACAGTGAATATAAAATAAATATGAGAAGCAAACTATGAAAAAAAACGAGAGAAAGAAACGAGTGAAACTTCTAAATGTATTACATGAAATCGTTTAATCTCATTTACCATTTGACCACAAATTTATTGAATAGAAAGTTACGATCTTCTTTTTTGTGATTTGTGTGAATATTTAAAAGGCAAAGAAGAAAAGCAAAAGCAGTTTTAATATTACTTTGCGAAAACGAAAAAAGGTTCATCACTTGTTAATTAATGGCTAAGCTAAGAAAAGTACTGTAAACCCTTAAATCGGATTTACGCCTACTCTCAAGTAAAAGAAAGTGAGATATTTTATATGTTGAATCACTTTTTAAATGTGAAATGATAAAATTGTACATGAGTTTCTTTTTTCCGTCAACAATCTGAACTGAACTAATGTAATTCAAAATCACCTTCCAGGCTTCGGAAAAAAAATGAATCACATAAAGATTTTTGGTAACTTTTATTTGGTTATCAAGGCTTTTCTCTACAAAGAAATGGCAGTGTTGAGATCTTCAATGTCCGCGGAAACATTTCAACTGAATTCTTCACGACGATGGACGAGAAGTGCTCAAATATATTTCTTTCGAGGATATTATAGAATTGTCACTTCAAAGCAAGCGGAAGAAAGAAGAACTTTCTTCCAGAATGAAAACAAAATTGAAAACTTTTCTATGAAGTGATTAAAGTAAAAAAATTGAAGACAAACAATATTGGAAATTTTCGCGATTCAATTTATATGATGAGATTTAATTTGATTAACTTGCGGCTTTTCACTTTTTGGTACTTTTGTTTCATTTTTTAATGTCAGATTTCAACCTTCGCTTGAGCTTTACCTCACGTCGGACTGCGTCTCTGATTCCATAGGTAGTGTGCAGTGTCAGACAATGCAGAGTTTGATTCACTCAGGCAATTAATTCACAAACTCAGGAAAAGTTTTTCATGTTTTTTTCTACTTAGGCTTAGGCAAAGGTTACGCTATCGAGGTCGTACGGCTTAAACACGAGACCATAAGGCTTATGAACGAGAGCATACGGTTTAGGAACGAGACCGTAAAAAAAATTCAAAGACGCAGTCCGGCGTTGGAGAGAACTGATTCCAACTTTTACTATGAATGACCCTTTTCGAAAAAAAATTGCATCCTTTTCAATGAGCTACTCACCACTCCTTTCAAACACTTGTAAACTTGTAGGGCCCTTGTCTTGTTTCAGGGTCCTCCTTCCTTATCTACACTTGTCGTAATTTTGATACAAAATGCTCATGAATTTAATTCAAGACTAGGACACAAACCTGAATAATTTGCCTATTTAGCATATATTTGTCTCATAAAAGAGGTAGAGAATCACGCTGCTCAGAGCAGATGACAGAAAGGAGCCGTGTGAATTCTATCAACAAAAACATTGTTGTCAAATGAGTTCACTTTTTTAAACTCTATTAACAAGTTAATAGCAGTTCGTATTCCGAAATAGACTCTTTTACACTTGGGAGGGCGAAGAGGCGCACTTTATTCGGAGGGGCGGGAAAATGGTCAGCTACATTTAGATTTTTCGCTTCGGCTGAGGTGAAGTAGCTCACGAGGCCGTACGGCTTCGAAACGAGGTTATAATACTTAGGAATTAGGCCGTGTAAAACAATTAGGCACAACATTGATGTTTAAACCTGTCTAATTAAGAACAAATTTATTCGTTTTTTGTCAGCTATTTTTCAGTTTTTTTTTCTCGATGAGGCTTACGCAGAGGCTACGCTAATGTGCGGCTTAGGTAGGAAAACGGATAGAAAATTTACGCAAAATTAATTTTTTGCCAATTTGTTTACCTGGAAAAATCCCTCGGAAAAAGAGAGAATGGTGTAGTAGATACAGTAGTAAAAACGACACTAAAAACAAATACCCCTGCCATCAGTGAAGTGCAGCCCCCATGTAAAATTGTGCTCCGGAATCGTATTAATCGACCGACTTGAATCGTATTTTCTCATTTCAAAATGCTCTCAAAACCATCTAAGCTTCACTGGATTTCCATATCAGATTTTGAGAACTCCGAATTGAAAAATTTGCTGACTCACGTAGAGTTTTCCGATGAGCTCAGTAAACTACTTACCCTGAGATCGAATCGCTCCTTAATCTGAAATCATAATGTCGATTAAGCGCTTTGAAATCGTTTATTACTTATATCATACTAAAGCGTGAAGTTTTATTGGCCTTTGATATCCGGTTCGAACTTGGAATTATCGGTTCGAACGGTATATTTTTCCTCTCTAATCCTTTTATTCTTTTTTTCGCCTTTCCTTGCGCCCCACACTAACTTTTCTTCTTTTGCCCTACCTTTTTTTACGGTAAAACTTTCACATTCATAGTTTATTCGGCTGAAAGGCTGAACTCAACCTTCTCGGAGCAAATCATGAAACTCTTACCTCAATCGCTCGACGAAAGGGAACTCGAGCTTCGATAACTTTCTCCCTTATCTTGTCACTCATGATATTGCAGCGGTCGGTGTCGCAACCCCATCTAACGTAGAACATATCTTTATCAGTCCACAGAGTATGGTATCCAAAATACTTCGACCATGCGCAACTCTGGATCCAAGTCATATTTGTACTGAACAACTCCTCCCTGTTGCTCGCGTTAGTACTGATTTCAATTTTACATAGTTGTCCACTGGCACAAGTTTTAACACGACTTGGACGATATGAGTTGTGGCACTCGAGAGAATGGCTGTGGATCCATATGGAACTTGCTATGAAGATCGTGGCAACGGGGCTCATCGTAAAACTTCCCTGTAGTTAAAATCCTCTTTTCTTCTCGGTATTCTTTTCCGATATTATCACTGCAGTCAATTGTAGTATTATATATATATATACACGAACGTATACAGGTTGAAAAAATTGAACCAGTAAAAATCCGACAACTTTGAGAAGAAGAACAAAAATTTTTAGCAAGAGAATATCAAAAAGTTATCCTTGGCGAATAAGAAATAATATTAATCAAAAATTCACAAACCATACACTTTGAAAGTCTGTATGAAAAGTTATCGACCCACCCGTTGGATGAAAAGCTCACGAATGAATAGTATAAAAATTGAGTTAATATAAGAATCGAAAGAATACGTGGCTTCTTTCTTCGACTTCTTAAATCTCTGTACCGTCTCATTCTCGTTCACTTTTATTACAGATAAGGGTTGCTTCTTTATTATTCTCTCTACCAGTTTATTTCCCAGCTGATCTAGTTTTTTTTAAAACAACATTTTTTTCAGAGATGATTGGGACAGCTACTCTCTCTGCAATCTTCCTCCTGAGGATCATTGTTACTTTCAGCTTTATGATGACTCGTTTTTCTATTAAATCTATTCAAACTAGCTCGATAAAGAATAATTAGAGTTTTTTTTAAAAACTTTTATTCAAAAAGTTTTTAAGATTCTTTTCATTTGCAGAAGATCCTTTCCAATCCTCTTCTTTCTTTACTGATTGGGACCTTCTGCTGGTTACCTGCAGCTTCAGCTATTGTCGGTTCTTGTTTTCTAGAAGACCAAAGCCGAACTCTGAATGATGATGTAATTGATGCTTTTTTGAAGGAGTGCATCGTTGATTCTCGAACGAGAAAATGTGAAGCTGATCCGAATAGTTGCCTCACTGCACTCTATTTCAACACGACCAACTATTCGGACCTGCTCAACAAGATTTCCTTCATGGAAGTGAGCGAATGCGCTATAGCGATTCCTGCGAAATGCGAAAAGCTTTTAAATGGAACAACTCTGCGAGTGGAATGCATCTGTGAAGGAAACCTTTGCAACGACGTCAACCGAGATCCCTGGAAAAAGGAAATCGCCGATATCATAGATGATTTCCTCACAAAGGTTAAACTTTGTATTTTATCTTTACGTCTTAATTTTCAATTGGAAAGACATATAAGCGATCCTTCTTTTCACCCCCTTCAAAAAATGAAAAACTTTTTGCTTAAACTTTTTTCTGAAATGAACAGTCGCTAAGTTGACGTTCCTTTTTCATAGTTATATATGAAAAAAAAAATTCAAAAAAAAATTCAAAAATTAAAGCCTGAGCTGACTCGATTCTTCATAACTTTGCAGACAACGATGACGACAACGCAGAAACCGACGACAACAACGATGACAAAAAAGGCGCAGATCTCAAATTCACGAAGAACGGCTCTTCAGCAGGTGAGGGCGTCCAGGTATTCAAAAAAGTTGATTAGACTCTCGATGACTTTTAAGTGATAAGACAATACAAGCGCACGAAGACTGAAAACGTGAATAGAGCGATGAATCATAAAGTCACATAGTAAAACAAATGAGCATGTTTACGGATGAAAAAAGGTTCCGAATTTTTTTCCTGATCGCTCCCTTTGATCTTCAAGGGTTCGAGATATTTAAATCTAGAAAAGCTGTTTTAGAAAGAGGTGACTTTTCAGGAAATCAAGTATACCGCCGAATAAACTAGTGGACGCTCGAAATGATATATCAATTTAGAATGTATTGTCTCTGATCCATGAAACTCTTTTCCAAAGTGAAGTTTGTGTAAATCCTAAGCCAAATCTGAAATCAAAAAAAAGATTTTTCAGACGAAAATGGCCACACTGAGCCAGAGCGCGGGGTCAATAACAACTTCCACAGCGACTTTTTTCCAGAAGGCAAGCAGCAAATCCTTGAATGTTCACTCGAGATATGTATTATAGTTCTTAGTGTCCCCTTGAGGACGCTCTTAAGCGAAAGACTCATTCAGCCTCACAGACGATGCCGAAAACTTTGTGTAGAACGTTGTAATCACGTAGCTAACAATTTAGTTGTCTATTTTCTTTATGATAACTACCTGACATCAACATCATCAGTCAACGAAGTTTTTCCAGCAAAAGCTAAAGTTTTCAACAGCTCCTCGTTCTTCATCTACAGCAGCGGTACTCACGACGGTGAGAGCTTCATTAATCTTGTGAATGGAATCATAAAATAGTTCTGGAGTTAAAGATATACCTAATACAAACAAGGGATATCCGTTTGTTTTTCTTCTAGCTCGAAAAGACCTCAGCTGTTTCTGGAGGGGACGATCATTAAGAGCCCAGAGAATTCGTAACTGATTTTTTTGTTTCAATAACTTCATTAACGAAGAATAATTTGTAAGTTTTTCACTTACATGGAGCGGGTATATATATGAACTGAAATAGGATGGAAGTTATGTTTGAAATTTCTCGAACGGAAAAAGAGTATATTCAATTCATTTAAAATAACTTCTTATTCATCACATTAACAAGTACGAAATTTCATCCAATACGGGCTCCTCGTTCACGAATAATGGTTTTCAGACGTTGTAGGTACTATTTGGCTATCACGGCAGAAAGGTACTCTGGGAAAAGATCGGCCCAAGCTCTCTTCAGAGACGATTTCAAAGCAACAACGCTGTGGTTTTCTTAAGCGCAAACCTTGGCCTGTTTGTACTCCCAAATCGCGAAGTCGAGGGGTTCAGGTCGAGAGAGCACGCCAGCCAGTCTTCCCTCGGAATTAGGTCCGGAAAATTGGTTGCCCACCCTGTTTGCACACTTCTTTCTGTATGGTAAGGGGCTTCATCCTGCTGATACACTTAAGGGGCTTCATTAAAAATCAGCATCTTCCCAAAGCTTCACTACACCCTCCAGTATGTTTTCCAAGTAATTTTGGGCGTTCACTTTGACGTTCTCTTCGACGAAGTAGAGCGTTGACTTGCCAGTCGAGCACACAGCTCACCATACCTTTAGCTGGGTGTTGGGCTCTGTGTACCAATCTCCCGTTCCGGTGAGCCTCCAGAGACGTACGAGCAAGTACGCGTCGGTTCTGGCTATTGTGCTTTTTTCTACGGTAAAGATCTTCTCGTCACTGAAGATGTTCTTATCCGAATCGCCACTACTATTTATCCGAGCTAAGATCCTGTTTGCTTTTTCGGCCCTTGCGTTCTCATTCCGATCCGTGAGTATGGCGCACTTATTGCTCGGATAGTAAGTGAGTTCTAGATGCTCGTGTAAAATCTCGTGTAATTGCCTGACCTTGTGTACGTTTTCGGTTGCAGTAACAGTTCGTTTTCTAATTTTGCCTGGTCAATCGTGGATCCCTCCAGTGATCTGCATTCGTTTTATGACACGAAAGATGGGCATACTCCGAGTGTTCTGGCGATTACGGACTGCTTGTTTTTTTTGCTTTGCATACCGAGAATTGATATACGCTGTCTATTGGCTGCTACCATATCTTCCAGGGTGAACAGAATTTCACCAAACTTTGACGGAATGCAAAAAAAACTACCCTTTAAAACTGATCCAATCGTTTCTTGAGTGCAACTGTCGCGCATAATAGGTCAAAGATTTATCGCAATGAATCTGCTTATTCCTGTAGATTTAGAGCAACAAACACAATTCTTTATCTTTTTGAATTTCTCTTATTCACCCGAGCACAACTAATAGCATGTTTTACTTCAAATGAAAGCAAAAATCAAGGTTTTATTTTCGTGATATCGAACGACTATTGAAGTATAAGTGAAGAAATATTGGAATGAATTTGAGGTAAAATACGTATTCGGAGAGCCGGAGAATAACTGCCCCGTCAAGGTTTTCTGGCTAAGAATTTCTTTCGGAATATGCGGATTCTGCTTCTTCTACGTGCGTCAGTCATTAAATTTACGCGTTTATGGAGCTGAGCAAGTTTTCGATTTCTACTTTCTAAGTTCTCACTGTTCTTTTGAACGAATCCTCTCAGAATAGTCGATCAAATATTGAGCCAACATTAATTGAAAGATGTAACATAAATAAAAGATAATTCAAATATCTTTTCTTCCATTGCAGTTGTCTGTTGGATCCGGAACGTGGTGATAAATCACAGATACGAGCAGAATCATGAGAAGAAAAAAGCTGAGAGGAAGAGACTGGTTACTTTCACAAACAAAAGAATATTATATATGTGAGCACAGGTATTTGAAATAGAGAAAATAGCTTGGATAGACTCTTACTTGAAAGGCTCTGCGGGAGGAAGAAAGAACAATATGAAGTTGTTTTTAGGAAGAGCAGCGAAAGGCTGAAAAGGAGAACGCGCCTCCAGAAGAGCGACCCTTCAGGGTTGGAAGCTTTTTACCATTTTAACATTACAATAACAGTGACTGAGCTTTTTGTTTTTTACAGAGAAGAAAGCGACTGCTGACAGACCTCGACAAGCAAATCCTGAAGGCAAAGAAGGCAAAGTGGAATACATTCGAGGAACTTCTGGGAATACTCGACACGGAAATGGAAAAGCTGCGGATGCCTGAATCTGAGTCTGCAAAAGAACCCAAAACGGAGGAAATCCTGCAGAAACCGAAAGGGAAGCCAGTGGACGCTGAGCTTTTGGTTGAGAAGGAAGACGAAACTCAGAAGAGCAGTTTGGCCGAGTGAGCTCTTCGTTTTTCTCAAGAATACCTGTCCAACTCAAGATGTTTGGTTATTTCCACAAAAAGCAGACTTGTCGCATTATAGAAGTGATAAAAGTATGAAAACTTTGCTTTTAAACCTTAGAAATTGAGTAATTCAGAGTGCACTTGCACAAAAAGCATCATTTCTCGCTGATTGAGATAACTGCTTTTCGATCAACTAAAAACTGCGAGAAAAGTTGTTTTGAAAGATGAGATAATTGTGTTCATATCCTATCCATTGAATTTTACATCTGTTTTTTTTCGCTTTTCACACGTTCTTTTAATAAAACTATCTCAATCACGTTAATTCTCAGGAAGTTGAACTATCGTATCTGATTTTATTTCTTGTGAACATTGTGATTTGTGAGTACAATGAATTTTAAAATGAAAACTAAACTTTATCATTATCCTCATCTAGTAAATTCTTTTAACTTCGTCATTTCCAAAATGAATTCGTTGATGTAGAGGAAAGTTCTTCCTAGCTTATTTTTTATTTTTTAAATTTAGATTTTAGAGCAACTCCGCCAATTAAGTTCTTCTGTCTTTTATATTCAGCGTCTTTCTAATAATAAGATGGTTTATCGATGAATTTTTTTCATTTTTTCTTCAAATCTCATGTCAATAAAGTTCTCTACGAGTTACGAACAACCAAACGAGTCATAAAAACCGCCAAAGTATCGAAAGACATTGAGATTGCCCGAAATTAGTTACAAAATGATTCTGAAGAGCTCTTACCTGCAAAACGGGTTTCAAACGAATCTTGCGAGACCGGTTTTCAAATTTTTAGTGACTAGGGTAAATTTCAAGGATCATCAGAGCAAGTGGAGATTATCGTAATTCGCAAAATTTTAGGTTAGAGTTGAAGAAAATGTAATTATGAGCAGATAACGGTTTCTTTCTTCTCCTTTTCAAAAGCTCCGCCTCTTAAAAAGATTAATTCGCCCTAGAACTTTAACAACTAATGAAAAATCATCCTTTAAATGAGATCTGCTGTTAAATGTGCAATAAAAATCTTGCAAAGCTGTCAAATATGGGAGAAAGAAGCTCTCAAGTGCACGTCTGAAAAAGCATACCTAATGAGCAATCAATCGAGAAGATTCCTATTTATTCGTCTGTTCCGCTCACTCGCTAACCGATATCCGTCAACATTTTGTGGTGGAAAAGATGAGACTCACCAACTTCGTCAGAGTCTAATAGTTCAACGAAAACTTTTTAATATATATTTTTTTGCAGTATTTTGTTTCCTCGAGCTCACCTATACGATGGTTCAAATGGAAGCAACTGAGGAACTGATGCAAAGGTTCTTCTCTTAAATTTTCAAAATTATCAGAAAAGTTCTATTTAGAACAATCCAGCACTAGTTTCTTGAATCTGTGCTTGAATTATGAAAAAAGGGGAAATATTAAAAGTCCACCAAATAAAATTCTCACGTCCACCAAATATTGTGGAGACGTCCACCAAACAAAAACGGCACTTTTTTACTTATCTGGTCAGGAGAAACGGACCATTGAATGGAGAGGGGAGAGGGAGTATTTCTCATTTTCCTTCTCATCCCTCTCTCCCTCTCTCTCTCTCTCGTTATATTACTCTATCACGATTAGAACCTCTCGCCGCAGAGAAAAAGAGAATAAAACTCTCTGTTTGTGTGATTGCAATCTAGGTGAAATCTTTCTTTTTCTCTGGAGGACGCAGGCTCCGCCCCCTCGCGCTTTTTTGTCTCCAGACCATATAAGTAAAAAAGTACGGTACTTTTATACATGATCTGGTAGGGCGGAGCCTCCGGGGAAGGAACGTGGCCAGGGCGCTTACTGCGCGCGACTTTGTTCCCCTAAAACACGGCCTGGCTCTATTAAATTCTTTTTTCTTACTTGTCCTCTTTCTTTTTAAATTATCTTTATAAATTCTGGGGAAAGGAAAGGAGGGAGGGGGAGGGGGTTTACCTAAGCAGGGAAGGGAGGGGGGCCCTAAAGGGGGAAGGGGGGAGGAAGAGGGCCCTACCTAAGCAAGGGGGTAGGGGCCCTTGGGGGGGAGGGGGCCATAAAGGGGGGAAGGGGGGCCTTAAGGAGAAAGGGGGGAAGGGAGTTTTCATGAATAAAAAAGTGAATAAATAAAAGCCGCGACGCGAAGGGGGCCGCGACGCGACCGCGACGCGACTACCAGACGAAGTAAAAAAGTGCCGGCTTCCTTTCGACGAGTCACGAAAAAAATCACGAAAAATCAGATCACGAAAAAAAATTTGGTGGACGTGTCCATAAAATGTTTTTTCATATGGTATACGTCTCCACAATATTTGATGGACGTCAGCATTTCAATTGGTGGACGTCTAATTATCAACCTGGGAAAAAAAACGGTTCCAGTTACTTTTTCCGCGTGCCACATGCAAGAGAATTCGCAGACTACATTTGGCCGGGTATGATAGTAACTCCCGAGAAGATCATTTCTATTCGGAACGTGAAGTTTACTTCAAATGACATCGTTATCGCGTCTTATCCAAAATCTGGTTCGATAACTTGCATCTGTAGGACTTTCCGGCACTTTGTTACTTTAGGGAGGCCGCACTTTACTTGGGGGCCAGATTATTTTTCACTGATTTTTTAGCTTTTGAATTTTTTTATTACGCGAAACAGATGTATCGCGTGAAAAATTGATGGTGCTTGATGGGATGTATGTATAAGAAGGGGTATCACGACACTTCGTATTTTCGACACTTCGTACCCGACACTTCGTACCCGACACTTCGTACCCTCGACACTTCGTACCGCGACATTTCGTACCGCGACACTTCTTACCATCGACACTTCGTATGAGCGACTTTTTGTACCCAAAACTTCGTACCGCGACACTTCGTATCCCGACACTTTGTACCCACGTTAATACGACACTTCGTACCGCGACACTTCGTACCCCGACACTTTGTTTGTAGTTTTTTTTGTATTTTTATCTATTTAAGCTTGTTTTCTTTACACTTAATTGTTCCGTTTGTAGTTTTTTTTTTTTTTTTCTTATTTAAGCTTGTTTTCTTTACATTTAATTGTTCCGTTTGTAGTTTTTTTTGTATTTTTATTATTTAAGCTTGTTTTCTTTACACTTAATTGTTCCGTTTGTAGTTTTTTTTGTATTTTTATTATTTAAGCTTGTTTTCTTTACATTTAATTGTTCCGTTTGTAGTTTTTTTTTGTATTTTTATTATTTAAGCTTGTTTTATTTACACTTAATTGTTCCGTTTGTAGTTTTTTTGTATTTTTATTATTTAAGCTTGTTTTCTTTACACTTAATTGTTCCGTTTGTAACAATTAATTCCGTTTGTAACAATCTTATTACCAGCACATTTTTTTCAAGCGCATAGATCCCTAAATTTCAAAGATTTAGAAATTTTTCTCATCAAAAATTTCCCGAGTGCATTGATTTGTATTTATTTTCCAGATTTTTTTGAGATCGCATAGATTTTTTTACACCCGCAGTGCGGATGAGAGAACTACCCTGATGGAAATTAATACTATTTTCGTTAAGTTCTATCAGCCATAATTCAATTTGAACATGTTTTGTCAAGTATATAACAGGGTGTTTCTCAGCACCTGCACAACTTTTTTGGAGTGCATAGATTTTCGAATATTCAGAGTTCAAAATTCAAATTTTCAAAGATTTGGGTTCTCCCAACGAAAATTCCGATAAATTTTTTTTCCAAGTGCATAGATTCCAATGTTTTTTCGGAGTTTTTGGGGAGCGCATAGATTTTTTTATTCGCAGGGCGGGTCAGAGAAAAATCTTGGTTTTTCGAACAAAAGTTATTTTCTCCAGCAGTTTCTTCACACTATTTTTTTCACTTCTTAATGTTTTTTTTAAAATATTTATTTCATTCAGACTTCATTTCCTTCAGAACAAACCGGCGCCGATTCCTCAGAAGTGGGACACCATCAAGAAGCCGCGACCTCCTCCAGACTTCGTCTGAAACGTCGTCGGATCTTTGTTTGCGGCGAGCAGCGCGGAGTTCCCCATCTTACGCAACAATAGAAAGGAGGTTGGTTTTCGATTGGGAAAGTGAGATATATATTTAAACAAATAAATGTCTCTTTAGGTCACATAATGAGTTGGGATTGGGCAATGTGAGAGGAGAGGGAGGATAAGTAAGGACAAGACTTGGCGGTTGAGGCTGAAATATAACTCAAAACGTTATATTTATGTGAAGAAATGGAGATTTTTCACCTTCACTTTCAGAGAGAAGATACATTCATTTCGAGGAGAAAGAGGGTCGGCAGGGAGAGGTTCGGCAGGTCGGTAGCCCTAGAATTTTTTTCCCTTTTTGCGGTTTACGGTCTTTTGCATTGTCATAACAATCATGAACGATTTGATTTTATCGTAGAGATTTGTTGAAAATAATGAGTTAAGGGCTACATTTTTTGCCGAATTATAGATTTTATTCAAGGCTTTACATGTCCTCTTGAGAGGATCACTAACATCGACGAAGCTGATTCACTAATTCTGTGTTTCAGATTTCGTAATTAAAGAGATAAAAGTTTTTTGACCAGGGCCCCTGCAAATCTCGTGAAGCACAGCATCACTTTGGTGCTCCTGGAGTGCCCGGATCACACGTCAAACCGTTTGTTCGCTCCAAGGGCCGTAAATTTGAGCAAGCAAGAGGAAGAAGAGCGTCCAGAGGATACAAGAACTGAGGGAGGGTCGAGCAGTCATCATTGTTCCTTTTTTATCTGTGTCACTATCTTGTTATATGTGCCCTGTTTACACAATTAATCGGTTCATCTTGTCCAGGGTGGCTTGGTGACAAGGGAACGCTTCAAGAATGGAGGCGGGGTTCTTTCATTAGAAAAAGTTTCTCCAGAAGTGTTACTGAAGCCGCTAGTAGTCTCTTTATAAGTAATATTTCGCTCATTATTTGCATGTATCACCTGTTATTAAAAACGGATGAGTTAATTACCAAGTATGACCTATCATGAAAGAATAAAACCTCCTGACATCTCACAACAACTTCGAACTACAATGACATTCTGGCATCCCACTACACACAGAACATTCATTTTTTTTCATTCCTGAAATCAGAAAAAAACACTCGGAACAAAATTTTCAAAGTCGTTTCTGAAATTTATGCGCAAGATGCCAAAAGAATTCATGAGAATGGACTAAGATACTCTGAATGTTTCCTAGGATATTGCTCGAAAACTAAGCAAGCGCTTCCTGTCACGCCGCAGCCCATATAATACATTCAAATTACAGTCTGCACATCGAACAAAACAAAGTTATTCCTCGTCTTCCTGGAGCTGCTCAAACTTACAAGCATTCTTCCACGAAATACGCATCTACAATAAGTTATTTCTCACCAAGTTAGCATTCAAAAGTATTCGCATATAGCTCGAGATTTCGGCTCTGATCACAGTTATAAGGTCTTTCAACAAAATTTCGCGTATAAAGTACAGTAGATGTTTCAATCACCCGTGTTAAATGTGAAATTCATGTGCGCTCTGGAATAGCATCAATTCTCGCTTCAGGACCATACTGTGATGGAAGCCTAAGCGCTCTTTGGAAACAGCTCGCAAAAAGCTCTTAATATCTATCAAATTCTCTCGTTTTCATCGCACGCTCTCGCTCTTTTCTAAGCGTGCAATTTCTTCTTTTCGATCTACCCTTTTTTGCGACGACAGGTTTGCAAGCTCGCAACTCACAGCTGTTCATCACAATGTCAACGTGTTGTATGACTTCGAAATAACTTAAATTCCACTGTGACAGCATAAAATTTGCTGCGGATTTTCAGGATCAAAATTTTTTCACCTCATACAACATGAAGTCAAATTGCTATTTCGATTCTCAGATCAATTTTTTTTTAAACAGAATATCATATACACTTTTTTATCAATATGAGAAAAGTTCGAAAAGAGAGAGAAAAAAGCAATGAGAGCATCCCAAGGAAAGGAAATTTGCCACTTTGTTACTTGGGGGCCGCATTTTACTTAGGGGGACAGGTTACTTTTAAGTGATCTTTTCCGCTTAGGCTTAATCGAAATGTTTGCTAACGAGGCCTAAAGAACAATTAGCAACAATAGTGGAAAAGGGGAGGGTTAAGGCAAAAAGAGTGAAAAGAGAAAGAGAGAAAAATTTAAACAGAACGGAAGGAGAAGAGAATGTAGATAATTCTCGGCGCGAACATGTATGCGCCAACATAGCTGGTCCGGTAACCATTCAACCCCTGCCTACCGACCCTCTCCCTCACTCAAAATGAACGATCAGAGTTTTCACAGCTAAAATTTAAAGAGAAAAAAACCTTCATTCCTCTACATAAATAGAACGTTTCATTAGACAATACACAGCCTCAACCGGTTGCGTAAGGTTAAAAGTGAAACTTCTAACCTAGTTTAGCGACCGACTTATTGAAAAATCAAGACGTATTTTACCTATGATTCAAACAGTAATAGCGTAACTGATTATGCTTATGGCCTAATTTCTAAGTGGTATGGTCTTGTTCCCCCTACCAGAGGTTCCATGGGTCATACTTCTGACTTACTTACATTTACAAAAAGTCATTTTTGCATTAAAAAATTATTTTTAGATTAGAAAACTATTTTTACATTAAAAATTTTGGCACTCCCCGTCAGAGGACCACTAGACAAGGCCAGCCCGCGATGTTTTGCATAAGATACGCATGCATGCACGCACGACACACGACGCACTACGCAACTTCAAAATATCTTAATACAAACGGAACACTTAAATGTAAAGAAAACAAGCTTAAATAATAAAAATACAAAAAAACTACAAACGGAACAATTAAGTGTAAAGAAAACAAGCTTAAATAATAAAAATACAAAAAAAAAAACTACAAACGGAACAATTAAGTGTAAAGAAAACAAGCTTAAATAATAAAAATACAAAAAAAACTACAAACGGAACAATTAAATGTAAAGAAAACAAGCTTAAATAATAAAAATACAAAAAAACTACAAACGGAACAATTAAGTGTAAAGAAAACAAGCTTAAATAATAAAAATACAAAAAAAACTACAAACGGAACAATTAAATGTAAAGAAAACAAGCTTAAATAATAAAAATACAAAAAAAACTACAAACGGAACAATTAAATGTAAAGAAAACAAGCTTAAATAAGAAAAATACAAAAAAACTACAAACGGAACAATTAAGTGTAAAGAAAACAAGCTTAAATAATAAAAATACAAAAAAAACTACAAACGGAACAATTAAATGTAAAGAAAACAAGCTTAAATAATAAAAATACAAAAAAACTACAAACGGAACAATTAAGTGTAAAGAAAACAAGCTTAAATAATAAAAATACAAAAAAAACTACAAACGGAACAATTAAATGTAAAGAAAACAAGCTTAAATAATAAAAATACAAAAAAAACTACAAACGGAACAATTAAGTGTAAAGAAAACAAGCTTAAATAATAAAAATACAAAAAAAACTACAAACGGAACAATTAAATGTAAAGAAAACAAGCTTAAATAATAAAAATACAAAAAAACTACAAACGGAACAATTAAGTGTGTTGTGTGCAAGAATGATCTGCCTCTCGCGCGCGCTGCGTATCGCGTAAGAGAGCGAGACTAAGAATTGGATTGGCTGCATTGAACTATATTTATATTTGGACTCTACACTACTCGGACTATATATTTATCATCTCTGGAATCTTTGGACTACAAGGCAAGGTACATAACAGTGGCGATCAGGATTCTGGAAGGAGGACTTCGAAGAGGATTTGGAGGAGGACTTCAAATTTGAAAGAGAGGCAAACGCGCAGAGCTAAAGGTTGCTCTGTGGTCAGTTCCTCATTGAGAGAGGCAAACGCGCAAAGCTAAAAGTTGCTTTGTGGTCAGTCCCTCGTTGTAAGAGAGGCAAACGCGCAGAGCTAAAGGTTGCTCTGTGGTCAGTTCCTCATTGAAAGAGGCAAACGCGCAAAGCTAAAGGTTGCTTTGTGGTCAGTCCCTCGTTCGAAGTTCTTCTACTTGTAATCGTACAAGTCGAACTCAAGAGGCCAGAGAAAGAGCAATAAAGTAAAGAAATGGAGGACAAAGGTGTCCAACAGATTTTGCTGGCAATGCAAATGCAACAAGAGCAACATGCGAAGCAACAACAGGAGCAGAGCGCCCTCGTCAATGCCCTGCTAGAAAGACTTGCAATGAGAGAAGGTAGCAGTCAGGCTAAACCTGCAGGACCATCGATTGATGCGCTTGAGAAACGCATCACAGACTTCGCATATGAGCCAGAAGAAGGTGCAACCTTCGAGAAGTGGTACAGCAGATATGAAGATCTGTTTGAAAAGGATGCTGAAGCTTTGGAAGAAGATGCCAAAGTAAGAATGTTGCTGAGGCATGTGAATTTCGCTGTGGAAAATCGATACCTGGATACAATCGCTCCACACAAGGCAAGCAACTATACTCTGAAAGAGACGGTTGAGAAACTCAAGAAAATGTTCGGAGACAAAAGCACAATCTTTGAGAAAAGATTGAAGATGCTGAACATGAGAATGAGTAAATCACATACTGATGATCTGAGAGTGATGGCAAGCACAATAAACAGAGCAGTGGAAAGTGCACAAGTGAAAGACATTAAAGTGGAACAATTCAAGACAATGATGTTCCTTACTTCTATTGATCTACCTCAATTTGAAGAAACGCGTTTCCACCTGTTGAGTGTTTTGAGAAAGAACGAAGAGACAAGTATGGAAACACTGCTGGATGAATGTGATCGATTGCATTCATTACATCAAGAGTCAATGGCAGTCCAAACGCAAGGTAGAACATCTCAACTCAATTATGTGAAAAAGAACCAACAACGGAATCCATCGGAGAAAGGAAGGAAGAAACAGTTCGATGAGCAACGGAAAGAGAAATGCAATCGATGTGGAGTATCACACAGCAATGAATGTTTCTTCCTAAACAAGGAATGTTTGGCTTGTGGAAAAAAGGGCCACAAGAGCACGATGTGCAAGAATAAGCCAAAAGAGAAAAGAAGCAAGAAGTCAATGAATTCAATCAGAGTGATGAAAGTGAAGTCAGAAGATTTTGAGATAGAAATGCAGATGAATGGGAAAGCCGTTAGACTACAGGTTGATACGGGAGCAGATCTGACATTCATCTCGAAGGAAATCTGGAAGGACATTGGAGAACCGGAGTGTTCACTTTCGGATTGCAAACCAATTTGCGCAAATGGAACGCCACTAATGATTGTAGGAAAGTTCAAGGCAAACTTGGAAGTCAATGGAAAATGCGCACAAGGGTACGTTCACGTTACCACAGCGCCACTCAGACTCCTCGGAAAGGACTTCATTTCACAACTGGAAGTTCTGAAGATGAATTGGACTAGAGACGCAACTTCGAATGTATGGAAAGTCATGAATAAGGAGCCGCAGTCTACTAAAGAGTATGAAGAGTGGATAAAGAAGGAATATCCGGGAATAGTTGAAGAAGGACTGGGCCTTTGCACAAAGGTAAAGGCAACGTTAAAGCTCAAAGAAGGAGCTCAGCCAGTCTTCAGGAATAAAAGACCGGTACCCCTCGCAAGCATAACTAAAGTGGAAAAGGAACTGGACAGGCTAGAAAAATTGAATGTCATCAGGAAGGTCGACACAGCCAAATGGGCTGCCCCCATTATAGTGGTGGAGAAAGCGAATGGAAGCACAAGGCTCTGTGCCGATTTTTCCACCGGGTTGAACGAGGCGATAGAGCTTCATGCTCATCCACTACCTCTGCCGGAGACGATATTCGCTGGGCTGAACGGTGGCAAACTTTTTAGTCAGATTGACTTTGCCGATGCTTACCTGCAAGTTGAGCTTGATGAAAAAGCAAAGGAAATGTGCGGTATCAACACGCACAAAGGACTTTACCGGTACGAAAGGTTACCATTCGGAGTGAAGTCGGCCCCAGGAATCTTCCAACAAGTGATGGATACAATGTTGGCAGGAAGTGAAGGTGCCGTGGCCTATTTGGACGACCTCATAATAATGGGGAAGACAAAGAAAGAACACGATGATAACTTGAGGGGAGTATTAAGTCGGATCTCTAATTTCGGATTCAAGCTGAAGCTGGAGAAGTGCAAGTTCGGCAGTACAAGCATCAAGTATCTCGGGTTCATTGTGGATAAAGATGGCAGGAAACCGGATCCGAACAAAATCGATGCGATTCGATTGATGCCCGCACCTACAGATGTAGCTACCCTGAGGTCGTTCCTCGGAATGGTGACGTATTACGGACAGTTCATAGCCGGATTGCATGAACTGAGAGCACCACTAGACAATTTGTTGAGGAAAGACGTGGAGTGGACGTGGTCTGAGACATGTCAGAACGCGTTCAAGAAGATCCTCGAAGTGCTAGAAACAGATTTGAGTCTGGTCCATTACGACCCAAGTAAAGAGATTTTCGTGGCTGCTGATGCCAGCGGTCACGGAATCGGTGCAGTTTTGATGCACAGAGCGTCTAATGGAGCAATGAAGGCTATTTTCCATGCTTCAAGAGCATTGAAACCAGCGGAGCGGAACTATGGGCAAATTGACAAGGAAGGTCTAGCATTGATCTTTGCCGTAAAGAAGTTCCACCGGTTCATATATGGACGGCGATTTACCCTACAAACCGACCATAAGCCACTCTTGGCAATTTTCGGTTCCAAGACAGGAGTACCCGTCCATACGGCGAATAGGCTTCAGAGATGGGCAACGATTGGATACGCGGATGCGCTTTCGAGATTGATCGCAAATTGTCCGTCCCCAGATGAAGACGTAGTCATCGCGAGCATTCAGGTCGATGAAGACGTCATGAGCTTGTTCAAGCGTGACATAAGAGCCCTACCATTGACAGCTGAAGATGTACGTCGAGAAACTCAGAAGGATATTACCCTGACAAAGGTCATGACATGGCACAAGAAAGACGCATGGCCCAAGAAAGTTCCCAAGGACATTTTACCTCTCTACAGAAGAAGAGACACTTTTTCAATAGTGGGAGAGTGCCTGATGTCGGCTGAAAGGGTTGTGATACCAGTCACACTTCAAAAACTGGTTTTGAAAGAGCTGCATGCAGGACATCCAGGAATGGTGAGAATGAAAGCAATGGCAAGAAGCATTTGTTATTGGAATGGTATCGACAGTGATATTGAGGGAGTTGTGAAAAGTTGCGAAAGATGCGCGAACAGCTCGAAGAATCCCGTTAAAGTTCCATTGGAACCTTGGCCAAAGGCAACCAGATCCTGGCAAAGAGTCCATCTGGATTATGCAGGACCAATCGATGGAGAAAGTTATCTCATAATGGTAGATGCTTTCAGCAAATGGCCAGAAATTCTATCAACGAACAGCATGACGGCTACCGCTACGGTACGCGCGTTGGAATCTTGTGTTGCTCGGTATGGGCTTCCTGAAGTAGTCGTGACAGACAATGGAACGCAATTCACATCGGCGTTGTTCAAAAACTATTGTGTGAGAAATGGTGTCAGACATATTACAAGCCCACCGTATCATCCACAGTCGAACGGACAAGCAGAAAGGTTCGTAGATACATTCAAAAGAAGTTTGCATTAGAAACTAAAACAAACAAACATGGCAACATTTTATCAATTCTATATACATATGTTGCCTAGACTCGATGCTCGAATCTAATAAAACTTCTTGTGAGGATTGACCTCCAGTCGCACCGGCGCCTTTATAGCCCTTTTTGGTCGACTGTGTGAACTGGCACCAGGTTGTGCTTCGTTCGTTTGGGTTGAGACAGGGTCTCTGACAATTCTCGGGAAAGAGGGTTCATCACTTCTGTGGTTTGGCTCCGCTCTTTCTGTTTCTGACTCATTATCTTTTTCTGTAACCAACCCAAAGGCTTCACTCAGTATGTGCAGAGGCAAGCATGATTTCTTGATTTCCTCTGTCACATTTCCCATACTTAGGGTGAGCTGATTACTATGAGCTTTGATTTTTCTGCCTTGATCTAGCAATACCCAATAAGCAACCTTGCCTTGTTTTGCAACTATTTCTCCAGTTTGCCAGTATACGTCGTTCTTAGGCACGCCGATTTTGTATTTCACTCGGTCTCCAACGGAGAACTTTTTCGGCTTCACTCCGTGATGCTTATCGAACTGTGCTTTCATTTTCTGGTCAACTTCCTGAGAATTTTGACAAGGCTTCAGCAAATCAACTCTTCCTCTTATCTGTCTTCCGATGAACAGCTGCGCAGGGCTTTTCCCTTCCTCGCATTGGCCATTCGGGTTCTTTCTGTAGTGAAACAAGAAAGAGTGCAAGATTTCCGCTGTGGGCATTTCTCTTTTCATCTTGATCAACTATATTGCTCTAATATTGTAAGGTGATAGCAATATGGTTTATGCTTTGACTTGTTGTTTTCTCTTCATGGTTACGAGAGAAATTTGAAGATTTTTTTTACTTCCCAAGTGAAGGTGGGCTATGATATGCCTATCTTTTGAGATAATGATATTTATCTCAAGGGGGAGGTGTTGTGTGCAAGAATGATCTGCCTCTCGCGCGCGCTGCGTATCGCGTAAGAGAGCGAGACTAAGAATTGGATTGGCTGCATTGAACTATATTTATATTTGGACTCTACACTACTCGGACTATATATTTATCATCTCTGGAATCTTTGGACTACAAGGCAAGGTACATAACAAAGTGTAAAGAAAACAAGCTTAAATAATAAAAATACAAAAAAAACTACAAACGGAACAATTAAATGTAAAGAAAACAAGCTTAAATAATAAAAATACAAAAAAACTACAAACGGAACAATTAAGTGTAAAGAAAACAAGCTTAAATAATAAAAATACAAAAAAAACTACAAACGGAACAATTAAATGTAAAGAAAACAAGCTTAAATAATAAAAATACAAAAAAAACTACAAACGGAACAATTAAATGTAAAGAAAACAAGCTTAAATAATAAAAATACAAAAAAAACTACAAACGGAACAATTAAATGTAAAGAAAACAAGCTTAAATAATAAAAATACAAAAAAAACTACAAACGGAACAATTAAGTGTAAAGAAAACAAGCTTAAATAATAAAAATACAAAAAAAAAAACTACAAACGGAACAATTAAATGTAAAGAAAACAAGCTTAAATAATAAAAATACAAAAAAAAACTACAAACGGAACAATTAAGTGTAAAGAAAACAAGCTTAAATAATAAAAATACAAAAAAAACTACAAACGGAACAATTAAATGTAAAGAAAACAAGCTTAAATAATAAAAATACAAAAAAAACTACAAACGGAACAATTAAGTGTAAAGAAAACAAGCTTAAATAATAAAAATACAAAAAAAAACTACAAACGGAACAATTAAATGTAAAGAAAACAAGCTTAAATAATAAAAATACAAAAAAACTACAAACGGAACAATTAAGTGTAAAGAAAACAAGCTTAAATAATAAAAATACAAAAAAACTACAAACGGAACAATTAAATGTAAAGAAAACAAGCTTAAATAAGAAAAATACAAAAAAACTACAAACGGAACAATTAAGTGTAAAGAAAACAAGCTTAAATAATAAAAATACAAAAAAAACTACAAACGGAACAATTAAATGTAAAGAAAACAAGCTTAAATAATAAAAATACAAAAAAACTACAAACGGAACAATTAAGTGTAAAGAAAACAAGCTTAAATAATAAAAATACAAAAAAAACTACAAACGGAACAATTAAATGTAAAGAAAACAAGCTTAAATAATAAAAATACAAAAAAAACTACAAACGGAACAATTAAGTGTAAAGAAAACAAGCTTAAATAATAAAAATACAAAAAAAACTACAAACGGAACAATTAAATGTAAAGAAAACAAGCTTAAATAATAAAAATACAAAAAAACTACAAACGGAACAATTAAGTGTAAAGAAAACAAGCTTAAATAATAAAAATACAAAAAAAACTACAAACGGAACAATTAAATGTAAAGAAAACAAGCTTAAATAATAAAAATACAAAAAAACTACAAACGGAACAATTAAGTGTAAAGAAAACAAGCTTAAATAATAAAAATACAAAAAAAACTACAAACGGAACAATTAAATGTAAAGAAAACAAGCTTAAATAATAAAAATACAAAAAAAACTACAAACGGAACAATTAAATGTAAAGAAAACAAGCTTAAATAATAAAAATACAAAAAAAACTACAAACGGAACAATTAAATGTAAAGAAAACAAGCTTAAATAATAAAAATACAAAAAAAACTACAAACGGAACAATTAAGTGTAAAGAAAACAAGCTTAAATAATAAAAATACAAAAAAAAAACTACAAACGGAACAATTAAATGTAAAGAAAACAAGCTTAAATAATAAAAATACAAAAAAAAACTACAAACGGAACAATTAAGTGTAAAGAAAACAAGCTTAAATAATAAAAATACAAAAAAAAACTACAAACGGAACAATTAAATGTAAAGAAAACAAGCTTAAATAATAAAAATACAAAAAAAACTACAAACGGAACAATTAAGTGTAAAGAAAACAAGCTTAAATAATAAAAATACAAAAAAAACTACAAACGGAACAATTAAATGTAAAGAAAACAAGCTTAAATAATAAAAATACAAAAAAACTACAAACGGAACAATTAAGTGTAAAGAAAACAAGCTTAAATAATAAAAATACAAAAAAAAACTACAAACGGAACAATTAAATGTAAAGAAAACAAGCTTAAATAATAAAAATACAAAAAAAACTACAAACGGAACAATTAAATGTAAAGAAAACAAGCTTAAATAATAAAAATACAAAAAAAACTACAAACGGAACAATTAAGTGTAAAGAAAACAAGCTTAAATAATAAAAATACAAAAAAAACTACAAACAAAGTTTCGGGGTACGAAATGTCACGGTACAATGTGTCGTATTAACGTGGGTACAAAGTGTCGAGATACGAAATGTCGCGGTACGAAGTGTCGGGTACGAAGTGTCGTGGGTACGAAATGTCGAGGTACGAAGTGTCGCGGGTACGAAATGTCGCGGTACGAAGTGTCGAGGGTACGAAGTGTCGGGTACGAAGTGTCGGGTACGAAGTGTCGAAAATACGAAGTGTCGGTGATCCATAAGAAGGGGAAGGGAAGAAAACATGGTTCAAAAAGGCTGAGGAGCTTCTGATGGTAAGTAGGAGCAGAAAAATGGTGAGACGATCATTGATAGCCGTTCGGAATCAGCCATTGGAGAGGAGAGGGATAAGGATGAATGATACGACGAAGGGGTCATAGAGGCTTCATAACAGAGGGGAGAGGTAAGAAGAGCCGCTCCGTAGCAGCCGTTTCTAGAGGAAAGGGAAGGGAAGAATGGAGGCTTAGGCTTAGTTAGGATTTATGCTAACGAGGCCGTATGCACCAATTAGCCAAAATATTTTAGTTTTATCCAGTTTGATTAAGTTAATTGGCTTAGCTGTTCTAGGCTTTTTTCCACTTTTTTCTCGCTTAGGCTTTCGCTTTGCCTAACCAAGGTTACGCTAACGAGTCCCTTCGCCTTAGGAACGAGACCGCATGAATAAATTCCTCACGTTATTATTTTTTTGTCGATTTAAGCACCGTATTTGTCAATAATAGAGAAGTTGCTGTGAAAAATACAGTAGTTTAAACACACTGAAAACTTGAGCCCCCAAGTAAAATTGTGTCCACTTTCCATTAATCGAAACCCAATTGTAAATTTTTTGGCACTACTGCAGTTCAACTGGCCAGGCCTGGTTGGCTTCAAATGCTAAGGTTTGAAGTTTTTTCTTCACATTTGGACATTTTCAGCATCAAGGATTCCATTTCTAAAAAAAAAATTTCTTTCAAAAAATTATGTTAAATTATTTATAATTTTTTATTGAAAAATTAGCCTGTTCATTCATTATAAAAAGGCGAAAAGTTCTTTGAATATCTGAAAAGTATTTGCAAAGCCTGAATCGAAAGATTACAGTAGAAGGTACTAATAGGAGGTTTACCAGAGCAAAAAAAAGGGGAAGGGGCCCCACTTAAGCAAAGGGACGACGGGGTCCTAAGGGACGAGCCTTACATAGGAAAAAGAGGGTTGCTATAAGGAGGAAAGGGCTGATTCTAGGTTTGACACCAATTTTGGAGCTTCTTATGAATGAATGAACTTGGGCTTCGGAACTCTTTTCTGCTATCGCCCATGAAGGGGACACTGAACTGCTGAAGAAGACACGAGTCGACGAGCGTGTTCATTGGATAGAACTGGATGATCAAAAGTGGTGGATTAAGGTTTTTTTAAATGCAATTTTTTCGTGGAAAATTTAACTTGTCGTGTTTCATTTTCTTGCCGTGATCATCTTTTTCTAGTGATAAGTTACATGAATCAAACGGAATGTTTGTTTCTACTTTGAAGCTTAATTTTCAGCCTAGTCTGATGTGCCGTCTTGAACGGAAAGCTTTTCTTTTTTCTTTCATGTACCAGGTGTTAAGTGGTTACCGGACCAGCTATGTATGTTGGCGCATACATGTTCGCGCCGAGAATGATCTACATTCTCTTCTCCTTCCGTTCTATTCAACTTTTTCTCTACTTCTCTTTTCACTCTTCTTGCCTTTCCCATTCCTTTTTCCACTCGCTCCGCGCGTACAAACATGCCTTAGACCGGTCTCATTTAACGCCTGTTATGTACTTATAAGTTACGGAAATCAGGGTGTAACTTATGCTTTAGAATACAAAAAGACAAAGAGACACAGAATCAGAAAGACAGAGAGAGAAAGGAATGAAGAAAGAGAGGTAGAGAGAAAGAAGGAGAGAGAGCTTTGCCGACGGAAATGGTTGAACAGAACCTTTGGTTTTGAGAATAATTGAGCATACAGGAGTACTTAAACATTATTCAATCATTGAACAATAAGATGTCAATCAAAGTACCTGTTTTAAGTTGTTCTATTCGTGGAAGTCTCTGCTTCTTTCGAAAGCTGCAGCCACGGGGAAGAAGAGAATCTTCTTCACTCACTTGCCCCTAGAGTTGCTGCCGGCCTCCATCCTTGGAGAAGACTGCAAAGTTGATCACTTCTTTGACGCACCATCGAAAATATACTAGTAATCCACTAGTAAGAGTTTGGCGTAGATGTATTATCCCTTCAAATTTTGGTAAAATTCATAGATTTCGCGTTTTTTTTGAGATTTTAGAAACTTTTTCGATCGTTCTTCTTACTGTTTTATTTCACTTATTTCATTCATTTCATTTATCCATGTATTATACATTTATGAAAAAGACAAAGAGTTAACTCACAATTAACAATTAAACATGGTTTTTATGTTTATATTTACAAAATTATTACCTATTTTATTGTTAATTCGCTTTCAGTTGCTATACGTTGCTCGAAATCCGAAAGATCAAGCCGTGTCTTTTTTTCATTTTCACAGAATGGCGAGATTTCTTGGGATGCAGGTACCTTCGTTTTCATTATCTCTCTGCTCGTTAACCGAAAATTTTTTAAATGACTTCTCTTTAAATTAGTACAAGTATAGCCTGCACTCAAGTGCAAAAAAACTTTTCGACGACTATTAAAGACGAAGACTACGTGGGAAGACTTCTTCCCTCTGTACTGCTCGGGTTTTCTCTACTGCGGCAGTTGGTTCGAACACGTCATTCCTTACTGGAAGTTCACTCAAAACAACCCAAAGGTCCATCCTTTGACCCTTCTCCTTTATTCTTTCCCGTTCGGCTTATTGAACTACATGTGATGTTTAGGCAAAGTTTGTGACGTTTGAAGACCTGAAAAAGGACTTGGTGGGAAGGATTGAGGAGTTGGAGGAATTCGTTGAAGTTCCCTTGACTTTGGAGCAGAGGATTAGAGTAGTAGATCACTGCTCCTTCGACTCCATGAAAAGCAACAAGATGGCGAATCGAGACGGTCTCCTTCTCTTCAATCATAGCATCTCCAAGTTCATGAGAAAGGTCACATACTCAACTTTTATCTAAAAGTTTTACATACTAAAATGGACGGGAACCCTCCGATTGCTTGAGCAGTGTTTATGTGAGCATTACCAAAAGTTTTAGGGTCTATCATCAAAACCAATGAACTGGGTTTTGCTAAGTTCGACTACCTGGGTTTTGGGTATTGCAATCATAATGATGATGGTCCATTTCAAGCGAAGGCTCCTTAACCTCCCCCATCGTGAAGCACACCTCATCCACACAAACATTCCGAAATCTTAAATGTTTTACATATACACTTTTACATATGTAAACTTTACAGAGAACTCTCCATTAAATGTATGTACATACAAATCAAATAATCTTAGAAACTTTCCCTTCAGGAAAATATTTAATGAAAATTTGATTTGTTTGCGAATACATGAGCTTCGGTGAGAAAGAGACTGAAGGCTCTGTGTTGTAAGGGCGTTGTGGGAGACTGGAAGAAATACTTCACAGTCGCTCAGAGCAACGCCTTTGATGAGTTATACAAGAGCAAGATGAAGGGCACAGGGATCCATTTTGACTTTGAATAGATATTTTAAATGATATATCTTCATTGGCGTGTTGAATCATGTATCAGTAGGCTCTTTCATGTATTGAATCGCTTCAACGTGTATTGTGATATGTCAAGCAATGTTTCAAGATATGTAAAAATTGATTGAAAAGTTCATAAAAATATTTTCGAAAAGTCCTACATTTTTACATATGTTAAGATTCAGAGAAATTTTATTGAAGAGTGAAGTTGAAGTTATAAATGAAGTTATAAAGGTATTATGCTGACAGTTTTTCTGAATATACCATCATCATTCAAATTATGACTTCTGACGCATAAAGTCGATTCACCATCGATTTTTAGGTGCAATTACAATCAAGGAATGATTTACTAAAATACGAAGAGAAACAAAATAATTCACACAAGCCCTATACCAAAAAATCAACCTTATTTCTCAATTTTCACATCTTCTTCTTCTTCCTAGCGTTTATCCCGCCGCCGGGCAGGGTCCGCTTTGTATACTGTACCACGCCATTTCACCCGATCAGCTGCGTCTTCAGTCTTCAGCCCGGTCGTCTTCATGTCTACTTCGATGCAGTCTCGCCACCTAGTTTTGGGTCTGCCTCTGGGTCTTTTGCCCTCTACTTCGAGATTCCAGGACGATTGAGACACAGAATGGAGATTTGATCTCATCACGTGCCCGTACCATCTCAGCCTTGACTCTCGGAGCTTTTCAGATATAGGGGCGATACCCAGACGATCTCGGATGGTTTCATTTCGCACCATGTCTAGACGAGTGAGTCCGAAGCTCCATCTGAGAATTTTCATCTCCATAACATGCAGCATCTGTAGAGTCTTTGCTGTGCATGGAGCACATTCGAGGCCGTACAACGCGACTGGTCTGACAACTGATCGATAAATTTTACTTTTCAGTCTGTCAGGCATTCGCTTGTCGCATAGTAAACCGGTTGATTCTCTCCATTTGAGCCAGGCAGCATTGACTCTCGCATCAACTGTAGCCTTGGGGTCTAGGTCTGAGGTGATGTAGGATCCGAGGTACTTGAAGCCATCCACCTTCCGGAGTTCGGTGTTCTTGACTTTGATGGTATTCGAGGTATTCGAAGTACTCTTTCCCAATTCCAAGTACTCGGTCTTTTGGAGGTTTAGTCGTAGACCATAGTCATTGAAACGTTCGTTCCACTCTCCTAGCTGTCTCCCCAAGTCCTCTGATGTGTTGGAACATAACACAACGTCGTCAGCATACAGCAGAGTTTTTGGAGGACTTGTTTGTAGATCTCATTTCTCAATTTTCACATGTTTTAGGTTTTTGCATGCCATCGACGTCGAAGCATACCGTCCACCTTTTCAATCACCGTTTTATATAATATATTATATATCAAAATCAAAATAGAATAAAAATTATTTATTATATATAATATATAAATTATATTCTATTTTGATAAATAATTATTCTATATATATTCATATATATATATATATATAAATTATATTAATATATGAGTTATATGTTTAAATTATATTTCATTGACTGACTGCAGCAAATTAAAAAGTCAACTCAAATACCTGATTATAACACAGTCGCATCCAAATTAAACCAACAATTCGTGTAGATTCACTTTTTTTTTCCGGAAATTTAAAACAGAATGATAATGACGAGAAAAACATTGAACCGCAGTTTCCATATATTAGGTTGCTGCATATATACCGCGTCCTTTTCATTTTCGAAACTGGAACACTGAGTTTTGAATCTTCTAGTATTATCCATCATTCAAAAGTGAGACTGCTCTTTATTATTTTTTGACGAATTTTCGCGAAAATCCTTCACGGGTTCAAAAAGTTCGAACAGCTGCCGAATTTACTTGAATCATCAACTATGCCTTTGGTTAGGATCAGGATTGGGCTTGGTTAGGATCAGGGCTGGTTAGGATCAGGGCTGGGCTTGGTTAGGATCAGGGCTGGTTAGGATCAGGGCTGGGCTTGGTTAGGATCAGGGCTGGTTAGGATCAGGGCTGGGCTTGGTTAGGATCAGGGCTGGTTAGGATCAGGGCTGGGCTTGGTTAGGATCAGGGCTGGTTAGGATCAGGGCTGGGCTTGGTTAGGATCAGGGCTGGTTAGGATCAGGGCTGGGCTTGGTTAGGATCAGGGCTGGTTAGGATCAGGGCTGGGCTTGGTTAGGATCAGGGCTGGTTAGGATCAGGGCTGGGCTTGGTTAGGATCAGGGCTGGTTAGGATCAGGGCTGGGCTTGGTTAGGATCAGGGCTGGTTAGGATCAGGGCTGGTTAGGATCAGGATTGGGCTTTTTTGGTTGTCGGTTTTTTGATTCTTTTTCCGACTATTTTCGAAAAAAATTTGCCTCAAAAAATCAACATAAAAAGTCGACAAAACCAAAAAATGGATCTCTTGAAATTGTCATGATTCATTTCCGGATTTTTGAGATTCTGTTCGCTGTTATTTTATCAAAACTCATTTTTCCCCTAAAAACATCAATAAACATTTTCTTCAGTGGAATTGATATATAAATCAGAGGAGCTCGTTCCCTGGTTCCATGTCATCTTGCAGAGCGTCACTTTGCAGTGCATCACCTTGCACCGGTCACTTTGCAGGGCGTTATTTTGCAGTGCGTCACCTTGCACCGGTCACTTTGTAGAGTGTTATTTTGCATAGTGTCACTAGTGCACTTTCCGTTTAAAAGTTTGAATTTGCAGGTTATTTGAATTATGTATGCGTTGAATTGGTTTTTCTCACGGCTTTTTTCTTTTTTCTTTGTCTTTCTCTTACTTTATTTTTCTCTTTCTTTTTTATTTCTCTTTCTTTTCTTTTTCTCTTTCTCTTTCTTTTTTTCTTTCTCTTTCTTTTTTCTTTCTTTTCTTTTTTTTCGTAGGCAGCCATTACCCCTTTGGGAACGATTGTCACTCTCTTGTTAGCCAAGTAATTCTGAGAGCCTAGTCAATTCTGACCTTTTTTATTCCTCTGATTATCCTCTCCTTCCTGGCTCAGGCAGCTTCTCTGCCTTCGCTCTACTTCTCCTTCGTTTTTCTGGATCAGATAGCTTCGCTGCTTTTGTTTTTCTCGTTCTTTTCTTCTTTCGGCTCAAGTCCTCCTGACTCAGGCAGCTTCACTGCCTTCGTTTTCCCACTTATATTTTCCTCCCTTCCTCAGGCAGCTTCGCTGCCTTCGTTTTCCCACTTATGTTTTCCTCCCTTCCTCAGGCAGCTTCACTGCCTTCGTTTTCCCACTTATATTTTTCTTCCTTCCTCAGGCAGGCAGCTTCGCTGCCTTCGTTTTCCCACTTATATTTTTCTCCCTTCCTTTGTTTTCTCCCTTCTTGTTTTCACCTGCTTCCACCCTTCGTTTTTCAGCTTCTTATTTTCTCTCTGCTTCAGGAAGCTTCGTTGCCTTCGTTTTTCTACTTGTCGTCTTCCTCGTTCAGGCAGCGTGGCTGCTTTTCCGCTGTTCTTCTTTTTCTTCGAAAGAAAGAGAAAGGAAAGAAAGAGAAATGTTGTATGGGCCTTGAGATGTGCATTATCATGTATGCTTGTGTAGCTCAGTGGGAAGAGCATTCGCCCGGAATGCGAAAGGTCACGGGTTCGGTTCCCGTCACACCACACGATTTTGCACAAGTTTCTACGAACAATCCGCTCCTCTGCTCGGTATAAAAATCCGTTGCTTGAGATCAACGAGGAGTAGGGTATACTCTTATTTACAGAAAGAAAAAAGAAAAAGAAAGAAAAAATAAAGAGAAAGAAAAAATAAAGAGAATTAAAAAATAAAAAGAAAGAGAAAGAAAGAGAAAGAAAAAAGAAAAAGAAAGAAAAAAGAAAGAGAAAGAAAAAAGAAAGAGAAATAAAAAAATAAAAAGAAACAAAAAAGAAAGAAAAAGAAAAAAGAAATAGAAGGAAAAAAGAAAAAGAAAGCAAAAAGAAAGAGAAAGAAAAAAGAAGCCGAGAGAAAAACCAATTCATTACCTACATAATTCAAATAACCTGCCAATTCAAACTATTGAACGGAAAGTGCACTAGTGACACTATGCAAAATAACGCTCTGCGCTTTGCAAAGTGACCGGTGCAAGGTGACGCAATGCAAAATAACGCTCTGCAAAGTGACCGGTGCAAGGTAACGCTCTGCAATGTGACGCTCTGCAAAGTGACGCTCTGCAAGGTAACGCTCTGCAAAGTGACCGGTGCAAGGTAACGCTCTGCAAAGTGACGCTCTGCAAAGTGACGTGTTACTCGTTCCCTTCCAAGCCGCACGGCATCGTTAGCGTGAATTTTCACTAAGCCTAAGCGTTTTTTTTAAAGTAAACATAATTTTTTGATGTAAAACAATTTTTTTTGTAAAAATTTTTTTTTCAAGAGTTGAAGTCCGTGATGTTCAAAATGATCACCTATGAAGAAAATTCGGCACTGTTTCACTTTAGAACACCCCCCTACCAGAGGTTCCATGGGTCTTACGTCTGACTTATTTACAATTATAAAAAAATTTTTACATTTAAAAAAATTTTACATAAAAAAACGCTAAGGCTTGGAAAAAAAGTTACGCTAACAAAAGTTACGCTAAGTTGCGCTAGTTCTTACGGCTTAGGCTAACGAGACCGTATCAAAAAACGCCACTCTCATCTGACCCGATTGAACCTCTGGTAATCTAAAGTGAAACAATTCCGAAATTTTTCGATTTTTAAGCAGCGTTTAAGCAGATTTTAGCGTTTAAGCAGATTTTTCGTCTGGCATGCCCATAAGAGGATAAAAACCTCATTTTAAAGTTTTTTCATGCCAAGGTTCTTCCACACTGCTTACGAATGATTCGCTAAAAGTGACTTCAGTGAACGCTTCAAGTGAATTGTACGACTGAACGGGATGGTGAACTTTAGAAAGAAGGATTTGCATAAGGCGTAAAATGAATAGGCATTTGTATAGTTCGACGCAGGCTCCCCCTTGCATTTTGATGCACGATGTTGCTCATGTTCTCTCTCATTTTCCTCTCTCATAACTCTACCTGTTATTCTTACAACAAATTCGAAATCTGTGTGAAATAATCTAGGCATGAAAAAACTTGAAAATGAAAATTAGTCATAGTAGTTGTGAGCAGAAGGTGTTGTCATAAACATTTTATGAGTTTTGTATTTGGTGTGAGAAGTGCATTTAACAAACACGCTTTTTGAAAAACACGCTTCTCGGTAATTGCCATTCAAAACTGCCGAAGTCTTTGGCGTTTAACAAATCGCACTCAATCGCACATCACTCACTAAAACACGGCCTCGACTCTGGCCTTTTACAAATCGCACTCAGAGACTCACTAAAACACGACCTCAACTTATTCATTAAAACTCCCTTCCCCCTTTCTCCTTAGGGCCCCCCTTCCCCCTCCCCTTTAGGGCCCAACCCCTCCCTCCTTTGCTTAGGTAGGGCCCTCTTCCTCCCCCCTTCCCCCTTTAGGGCCCCCCTTCCCTGCTTAGGTAAACCTCTCCCCTTTCCTTTCCCCAAAATTTATAAAGATAATTTTTTTTAAAAAGGAAAAGAAAAGAAAGAGTAAGAAAAAAGTAAGAGAAAAAAGAAAGAAAGAGAACAAGAAAGAAAAAATTGAGCCAGGCAGTTTTCAAGTTGAGTGATGTGCGATTGAGTGCGATTTGTAAAAGGCCAGAGTCGAGGCCGTGTTTTAGTGAGTGATGTGCGATTGAGGGCAATTACCGAAAGGAGTCAAGAGGGAGGCGGAGGCAAGAGGAAGGCGTTTTTTGTTTGTACCAACAAGCAACACACTCATAACACACTTTTACTTTTTAACACTACGGACTACACTTTCAGTATAAATGACATTTATTTTTACATTAAAAAAACGCTTAGGCTTAGGAAAAGTGTACGCTAACGAGGCCGAACGGCTTAGCTAACGAGGCCGAACGGCTTAGCTAACGAGGCCGAACTGCTCAGCTAACTATGCCGAACGGTTTAGCTAACGAGGCCGAGGACCGCGACGCTACCGCGACGCAAACAACAAAAGTTAAAGTGTGTTATGAGTGTGTTGCTTGTTGGTACAAACAAAAAACGCCTCCCTCTTGCCTCCGCCTCCCTCTTGCCTCCGCCTCCCTCTTGCCTCCTTTCGGTAATTGCCGCGATTGAGTGCGATTTGTTGAAGGCCGAAGTCTTTTCATATAATATGAATCATATTAAGTGTTTATGTTTCCAACATATATAATTCTTCGAGTGTTGTTTTTTAATTGATGAAATGAGACCTCTGATTGTTGAGTTTTGTTTTTTTTATCTGGCTGCACTTAAAGTTAAGATGGCAGAACTTGACAAGGGAGAGGGGGTCAAGTGCTTTTCACTGGTTTTTCGGTAGTCAGGCTGAAAATTTTTCTCAAAGTAACAATTTTTTAGCGTTTCAATTGACTGAATTCAGGCAAATACGAACCCTCCCCTCTAAGTGAAGTGCGCCTTCCTTCCTCCCCCGGTCAAGTGAAGTGTGGCCCCTCAGAGGCCGTATGCATGGAGCAATCCAAATGGATTAATAGCTTGGATTAGAAGTTATCCAAATACATTTCACTAATCCGGTATGCATGGAAGCTATAATACTTTTGGATTTGAGATAATCCGACAAAATTCGTAACCCTACTCCGGAGGTGGGTTAGCGAGCAATCCGAAAGGATTGTCGGCTCAATTTGACCCATTCCGTTCATGTTGCTCTTTTTGAAGTGTGTATTGAAAGTAAAACGGAACGGAATTTTACATATTTTTTGCATGTTCTCTTGTTTAGTGCTTCTTTTATGTTTATTTCATGGCTAATTTTTTTCTACTTCGTGTTTTTTTAATCATTACTTCGTATATTGAGGTTCCATGGGTCATACTACTGACTCATTTACATTTTCAAAAGTTATTTTTACATTAAAAAAAAGTTATTTTTACATCAGAAAGCGCTTAGGCTTAGTAAAAGTTTACGCTAACGAGGCCGTATCAAGAACATGATCCAATTGAACTGACCCATGGAACCTCTGGGAGGGGCGGAGAGGGGGCTAAAGTGCAGAAGTCCCAAATAGAGTACAACGATTACTAAAAATCACCTTTCATCTAACAGATTGATTTAAAACAGGTTGAAAATGTTCATATTAATATTTTATATACCAATTCCATCAAACTTTACATTCAACATTCAACTCGGCTTTAAACAAACAAAAAATTAAAACATAACAACAACGAAATTAATTGAAAAAATGTTGTAATTATATAACAATACTAACATTCGACAATTATAGTGTTTAGAGTGCATTTAATTATCGACAATTACAGTTTTTAGAGTGCATTTTGATGCATTTTAGTGCTTCCGCTTGTCTTTCCGCGTCCTTTTTGACAATAATCCAAGTTTAAGAAATCTGACATCCATGCATACCGATTTTCCTAATCCTAAATATTTTAACTTTTTTGGATTTTCTAATCCTTGGATTTGACTAATCCAGATTGTTCTAATCTGTTTTCCATGCATACGGCCTCAGGCCGTATGCATGGAAAACTTTCTTTTTTTTAAAATTTAGATTTTGGAGCAACTCCGCCAATTAAGTTCTTCTGTCTTTTATATTCAGCGTCTTTCTAATAAAACGATGGTTTATCGATGATTTTTTAAATTCATTTTTTTTTTCAAATCTCATGTCAATAAAGTTCTCTACGAGTTACGAACAACCAAACGAGTCATAAAAACCGCCAAAGTATCGAAAGACATTGAGATTGCCCGAAAGTCGTTGCTAAATGATTCTGAAGAGCTCTTACCTGCGAAACAGGTTTCAAACGAGTCTTGCGAGACCGGTTTTCAAATTTTTAGTGACTAGGGTAAATTTCAAGGATCTTCAGAGCCAGTGGAGATTATCGTAATTCGCAAAATTATAGGTCAGAGTTGAAGAAAATTTAATTATGAGCAGGTAACGGTTTCTTTCTTCTCCTTTTCAAAAGCTCCGCCTCTTAAAAAAATTAATTCGTTCTAGAACTTTAACAACTAACGAAAAATCATCCTTCAAATGAGATCTGCTGTTAAATGTACAATAAAATTCTTGCAAAGCTGTCAAATATGGGAGAAAGAAGCTCTCAAGTGCACGTCTGAAAAAGCATACCCAACGAGCAATCAATCGAGAAGATTCCTATTTATTCGCCTGTTCTGCTCACTTGCTAACCGATATCCGTCAGCATTTTGTGGTGGAAAAGATGAGACTCACCAACAACCTTCGTCAGAGTCTAAAAGTTCAATGAAAACTTTTTAATTTAATTTGTTTTGCAGTATTTTGTATGAAATAGATTCGGGTAACTCCGTTTCGGTGAGAATTTGTACATGTAGATCAAAGTAGGAGGTGATTGATATACCTTACGCCTTCTACCTCTTGTCGCTCTGACGTTTATCCTTGTTTTTTTTACTATTTCACGCTTCTATCTCTCTCTTTCTCTCTCCCTCTCTCTCTCTCTCCCTCTCTCTCTCTCTCCCAATTCTGTCTTGCTAATATTTTATTTTGCAAGACAACCTACCGGTTGTTGAAGTAAAATGTTATGTTTTGCAAGACAAACTCAGTTTGTTGAAGTAAAATATTTTATTTTGCAAGACAACCTACCGGTTGTTGAAGTAAAATATTTATTATGCTTTCACTGCGAAGGCTATCACAAAGGCTATGCGATCCGCATTGCGCCCCAGTTCTCAATCTTTAAAAGTTGGTAGGGAGAGAGATCCCCATACCGAGAGAGCGAGGAAAGAATCGAGAGTGAGAGAACGAGAACGAGAGAAAGAGGGAGGCAATTTTTTATCTACCTCTCGCGCGCTCTTTCATGTAAGGGGTTTCCTTCGTCTCCAACTCAGTTGCATTTCGTTGAGTGACCAAAACCAGGCTGTTCGGTAAAATATCATTTATCTCATCAACAAAAATATTGCACAAACAACAATATTTGCAACAAAGAAGTGCTGCATAGTGCTACTTCTTATCCTTCCTCTTGTACCCGCCGCCGCGTTTCCCGCGCGGTCTATCCTTCTTGCTCGGCTCGCTTGGCGTCTTATCAACCGCTCTGCAATTTGAACATTGGAAATTGGGTGGGACAAAGAAAAAATCTCTTTTTCGAAAAGATTAGTTCATCATCTAGTTATTTTATGTTTGTGAGGCGGGTTTGTGATAGCCTTCGCAGTGAAAGCATAATAAATATTTTACTTCAACAACCGGTAGGTTGTCTTGCAAAATAAAATATTATACTTACACTGCTTCGGCTATCACAAAGGCTTATTCGACATACCCCGATGTGAGAATTGTGTCTTGAAAAGACTCCACATCCTTGTGATAAAATCGTTCGAAGGTCGATCCCCTAGGCGCCCAATGAGCTGCTGCCATGATCGCTTGCCCCGAAAGGCCCCTTCTAGTGCCGGCGGACGTACTAGCTGCTCTTGTAGAGTGAGCCGAGAAGCTGTCCGCTATACCCGCGTGAGATAGCGTAGTTTTAAGCCATCTAGCTACTTTCATGGGGTTTTATTATACTTAACAAAAGACTGTCTTCGCCGTGGCGAATCTGTGATGTTTGTTTTAAGTAAACCTCCATGGTGTGTATAGGGCAGAGAGTCAGATCGGGAAATCTTTCGAATGTCACTCTATGTGGTTTGCCCAGTCCCCTATTTTTATTTACAAAGTCTAGGTGGAATATCCACTTTTTTGATCCTTTTTGTAAGTTTTCTAGGGAAAAACGTGCTATCTCTGACACTCTATTAGGAGATGTTAGGGCCAGGAGCATGGTTAGCTTCAGAGTCAAGTCTTCCAGACTGAGCTGCTCGCTAGCTCCTTTTTCGGTAAAGAAACTTATAACCTGCGCAACATCCCAGATAGTATCGTATTTGGGCTTTGATGGGCGCATTCTAAAGAATCCTCTAACAGCTCTACTAATCAGAGTATCTTCAACCTTAGTCCCTACAATCTCTAGATAGCTGCTGATTGCTGCTCTATGAGTACATATTGTAGAGTAACCCAGACCATCTTCATGAAGTCTTCCGAGGAAGTTTATGATGGCTTGGGAAGAAGGTTTTCTCCCGTCTATGTGACTATGCTCGCAGAACGACGACCATTTCCTAAGGGCACTCTCATATTGCTTAAGCGTAGAAGGGGCCCAGGAGTTCATTACTGCTTCAACTCCGACGGAGTCCAGTCCTGTGGTCATAAGATTCGATCTAACATTCTCCATGCTGTGAGCTTCAGTGTTTGAGGGGAGATGGGGTGAGCGTTGCCCTTGAGATCTTTCAGAATCGACGCTATCGGCAGTTTCATTCGATCCCGGGCAGACTGTGACAACAGGGGATACCAGTGCTGACTCGGCCAATCTGGCGCGATCAAGATCAGCTTTGCCCCTTCTCGGATCGCCTTCCTGACTGTTCTTCCGACTAGGCGGAACGGTGGAAAAGCGTATGCGTGTAGGTCCGACCATGCTTGCCTGAAGGCGTCGCACGCCTTCGCATTCGGGTCTGGGCGGAAAGAGAAAAACTCCCTACACTTCGTGTTATGTCGAGTGGCAAACAGGTCTACGGAAGGCTCGCCCCATCTTTCCGATAGAATATCAACTACCTGTCTATCCAGGGACCATTCATAATGGTCCGAGAAAGTTCGCGACTCGTAATCTGCTTCTACATTCTCAGAGCCTGGTCTATACGTAGCAGAGAGGTGCACATTACGATTCATAGCCCAGTCCCAGACTTGCTGCGCAACCTTGTTAAGAGCCGTGCTACGTACGCCTCCTCTCTTATTTATAAACCAAACCGCTGTAGTGTTATCTAGTTCTAGCTGGATTGTCGTGTTTTTCATCCCATTTGCAAAACATGAGAGAGCGAACATCGCAGCAGTTAGTTCTAGGACATTAATATGCAGTGAACTCTCTTGGATAGACCATCTGCCTCCAGTGCGACGATTGTTACAAACCGCTCCCCATCCTTCATTCGATGCATCAGATTGGATGACGAGTGAAACAGGGGGGTAGGTTATTCTCTCAGTAAAGAATTTGGAATCTATGTTGGACCACCATAGTAACTCCTCTTTACAATCCTGCGACAGAGTTATGATTCTCGCAAAGGGGTCCTTTGCCTGGGAAATCATCGAGTCGTTAATCAGCCTCTGTGTAGCTCGTGATTTGAATCTACTGTATTCGCAGGCTACAGCTATCGACTGACACAATCCTGTGAAGCTAGCCAGTTGACGTATGGTGCTGTTTTGCGTTTTGAGAAGGCCGAGTGCCATGCATCTTATCTTCGTAATCTTTCTGATTGGGACACGGAAGAGCATGCTGCGTGTATCTATTTCTATGCCTAGAAATTCAACGACCTGGCTCGGAGGAAAACAAGACTTCTCATAATTAACTGTTAGACCTAGAGAAACAAGCAGATCTATGGCACACTTCCTGACGCTGTCGAGATCTTCTGAGGTATCACCGAAGAAAATCAAGTCGTCTATGTAGACTAGCATGCGGATACCGTATTTTCGTAGCTTCTCTGCAACGGGCCGCAACAGGCGTGTGTACACGTATGGAGCAGTTGACAGACCAAACGGGAGAGCCCGAAACTTATAGAGTGTCTCTCTGTGTTGAAAAACGAGAAACTTCTGCGAGTCCTCATGGATGGGAACGGCGAAGTATGCGTCTCTCATGTCTATCTTTATCATGAACTCTCCCCCACTAATCAGGTCTCGGGTGAAGAGAAACTGTTCCATTTTGAAATGAACTTTTTCGACAAAACAATTCAAAGGTTTCAGATTTATGACCGGTCTCTGCCTTCCATCCTTCTTAGGTACCAGAAATATGGAAGACAACCAGACCCTTGAGCCCCACGGAATGGCGGTAATTGCGCCTTTCTCGAGTAAGCTATCTACCTCTCTGTCGATCTCGGGACTACTATCTTGCCTTTTACGAATAGGAATAGATAGAGGTGGGTGTGTGTGTATAAAAGGTATCTTATAACCCTGTACGGTTTCTTTTATCCACGTGTCTCTAGAGAGTGCTTCCCACTTTTCTACTCTAAGGCGGATCCCACCTACCCCGGAAAGTTCTATCTCATCCGAAAGTGTGTCAACAACGCACCTTTTCAAGTGTGGCTTCTCAGGTTTGCGCTGGTGTGTTGACTTGTGTTGACGCAGTGTGTTGAGCGACTTGGAGAAGTCGTCTGGCTGTGCTGCGGTAATGACTTCCTTCTGAAGTCCCTCGCCAAAGATGGGCGGAACTGGCTCTCGACAACGACTCACTGTTGTAGTCGAGGAGATCGGAGCTGTCCTGAATGTCGGCATCGCCTTTCGCGGCTCGACACCCACAGATCTTAGTATGCCCTCTCTCCGGAACGCGGTTAGATCCTGGATGCATACGCTTAGAAGATTCATAGCAGCGGATATGTACCCGGTCGCCGTTTCGGAATTCTCTGAGACGCGGCCAGAGATGCATTCATCGAATGCGAAGGCTAGCCCCGCTAACGCCGTAGTGGTGACCTCTTGTGTCGCCGCCAGTGAGCTTTCGCTGATGTGGCACTTCGCAAACTTTATGACTCCTACGGAGTCGTCCGTCTCTGGAGACATGGCCAGTTTAGACGCTGGAAGAGGCATCTTCTCAATGAATGCCGATCGTTCTTCGCGCTCGAGAAACTTTCCCTTTGCATGAAGCTCGAAGGTACTGAGTGCCCGCTCGGAGATGCGCACTCTCTTCCTCTGAGGCTTTTCCTGCAGTGTTGGTGCAGGGGGAATAATATCCGCTGCGCTCGCGAATTCGAAAACCGTCGGTATTTTGTAGCGAGGCTTCAGTTCCGATGTTCTTTCCATGCTTTTTGCAGCATCTGGTGATCGTCGAGGTGACTTGGAACTGTCTGAAGACGACAAGCGTGCTCGCTCTCGTCGGTTCTTGCGACGCTTTTTGTGGGTCCTCGCGTCTTCCTCGCTTGATGACGAGCCTGATGAGGACGACATGAACGGGCCTGCTCTTCTACCGGCTTCGCCGGCGTCCAGCTGGGCCGTTCCCTCCTCATCCGACAGCATGCTTAAAATAACTAAATATTAGTCATATTTCAGCCTTGCAAAAGGGGACAAGAAAATGTCGGAATCGCGGTGATATGCACCTATTTAGTGTCATATAGACAGCACCGCATAATTTATAATAGTTCTAGCACAGTATATGTGCTTAGGTTACTGAGTGTAGTGCCGTACTGCACTCATGCATTATTGGCGTACTGCACTCATGCAAGTTAAGCAGCAAGGAAAAAAATTGCGCCCCACGGGCAGCAAGAGATTCGCGCTTATTGGGAGCAGCAAGTGTTGCGCACAAAGGCTGCAACACTGCGCTATGGCAGCATGTGGCGCGCCCAGAAGGCAGCGGCCACAGCGCTATGGCAGCATGTAGCGCGCCCAAAAGGCAGCAGCCACAGCGCTCAGTCAGCCGAAGAGATGAATGTAGAGAACAGCCGACCCAGGGGGAGCTCAACGAAATGCAACTGAGTTGGAGACGAAGGAAACCCCTTACATGAAAGAGCGCGCGAGAGGTAGATAAAAAATTGCCTCCCTCTTTCTCTCGTTCTCGTTCTCTCACTCTCGATTCTTTCCTCGCTCTCTCGGTATGGGGATCTCTCTCCCTACCAACTTTTAAAGATTGAGAACTGGGGCGCAATGCGGATCGCATAGCCTTTGTGATAGCCGAAGCAGTGTAAGTATAACATTTATTATTACTCACTGCGAATATTCATCAAGATAGCTATGCACCCTGTGCGCACTAGCATGTTCTACACTTTTTTATCGAAGTAGATCACGTCTGGAAGGAAGACAAAATGTGTAGTTTTTTGTCCACGTGATTTTCCATTCGATGAAAGATCAGGTCTCGGCAAGAGTCTTTCTCTTCCCCGAGACGGAAGAGTATTATCTCGTCTTTTCAAACTGCGCGAGATGTCACTCGTCCAGGGGTATATAAGGGGGGCTCAGACCCTTTGATATCAGTTGCAATCCTGTATACGCTCGTCAACAGTTAACACTTTATTAACAAAACATTGATCAAATTCATTTGTTCGTGTTCTTCTTCTTCCATTCTTTTCTTCCTTTAGAGAAGTTCTTCCCTCTCTGCTCAGCCTTCGTCTGTCTGAAATGAGAGGGGATGGGAATAACGAGAGTTTGGGTGGGTATTTGTGATGAATATTCGCAGTGAGTAATAATAAATGTTTTACTTCAACAAACTGTGTTTGTCTTGCAAAACATAACATTATACCTCACTGCTCATATTCATCAAGATAGCTAATTCAACACACCTCTCATTCAGTATGACTTCCTGATAAGAATCGTGGAATTCTTTGTGGTAAAACCTCTCAAAGGTAGAACCACCAGGTGCCCAGTTCGCCGCAGCCATGATGGCTTTGCTAGTAAGGCCTCCTCGGCTGCCTGCCGAAGTAGAGGCCGCTCTGGTGGAGTGGGCACCATATTCACTATCTATACCCGCAGCGGATAGAACTGTTCTCAACCACCTTGCTATGGTTGAGCTACTTACTTTTCCATGTGGCTCTATTGTAGCTCTGACTAGAGTACCCTCATGTTTTCGGTAGGTTTTCGTTCTCTCTATGTAGTCCTTAAGGTTTCTGATAGGACAAATGTTGGGATCTGTTTTGAAGCACTCAAATAAGGCTATGTGTGGTTTTGACCCAACTTTTCGATTTTTGTTCATGTGATCTATGGTAAATAACCATTTATCATCATTCTTTCGAACTGAATCTAGAGAAAACTTTGCTATTTCGGAGACTCGGTTGGGGGAGCAAAGGGCTAAAAGCATAACCATTTTTTGAGTAAGTTGTTTTAGCGATAGTTTTTTGTTATCTCCCATTGACTTCAGGTAATCTAATACCTGTCTAACATTCCAAATTTGCGCATATTTGGGAACCGATGGTCTCTTTCTGAAGAACCCTTTTAGAGCTTTGTTTATGAGGTCTTCGTCAATAGCTTCTTTCTTGCTCTTTTGCACAATTTGCGCTAGTGTTAAAATTGCACTTTTGTGCGTTACTAAGCTTGAATAGCTTAGACCTTTTACATGCAAATGAGCGAGAAAGTTGACTATGTTCGGGGTAGTAGGGCATCTTTTATCGATCTGATTATCTTTACAGTAATTAGCCCACTTCCTTAGAGCAGAATTGTACTGGTTGCGAGTCCCTGGGGCCCAGTTGTTCATTACTGCTTCTATGGCGGTTTCGTTGAAACTCGCCTTTCTAAGGTAGTCCCTGATATCTTCCATGCTATCAGGCGCAAGTTCCCGACAATAGTCTTGGGATGAGGTTCTCCCTCTTGATCTGTCAGAATGTCTGGTCGATCTGGGAGATGCAACATCCTTCCCTGCGAGTATTTCAGTACTAGTGGATACCACCATTGACCTGGCCAATCTGGGGTCACCAACAAAAGGTTCGCGTTCTCTTGAACTGCCTTCTGTACAACCCTTCCGACTAGTGCGAAGGGTGGAAATGCGTAACTTGAGATCCCCGACCAATTCTGAGCGAAGGCATTTGTCGCTGCTGCTAAGGGATCTGGGCGGTAAGAAATGAAATTTTCGCATTTAAAATTCAATCTAGATGCAAATAAGTCCCAATCTGGTTTTCCGAATGTTTTGAAAATCAGATCTGTTACCCTCGGATGCAGGCTGAATTCTTCTTTTTCTATGAAGTTGCGAGATTCGAAGTCTGCTACAGTATTCTCTATACCAGGTTTGTAGGTTGCAATCAGATGCACCCTTCTTTCTCTGGCAAAGTCCCAGATCTTATGCGCTATTTTATTTAGCTTTGCACTCTTTGATCCGCCAAACTTATTTATATAGTATACTGCTGAGGTATTATCCAGTTCTAGTCGGATGGAGATATCTCTAGCATCATTCAGGAAGGAGCTAAGGGCGAAAAGTGACGCCAAGGCCTCCTTGACATTTATGTGCAAGGATTTTTCGATTCCCGACCATCTACCGCCTGTGGTAATCCTATTCCAAACTGCCCCCCAACCTCTTTCGGATGCATCAGAAGTCACTGTTTCGGTTATTACCGGTTTCCATATGGTATCTGTGAAATGTTTCGATGAGGATTGGTTAGACCACCAGTTCAACTCACTTCTGACTAGAAGAGGAATGGTCTCACATTTGTTGAAAGATTCGGGCTGGTTGGGGTTGGTTTTGCTTGTTAACCAACGTTGGATGCTACGCAAATGAAATTTAAGATAACCAGATACGGGTAGAAATGAGGTTGCTTTTCCTAAGAACGTAGCTATTCTGCTTAATTTTACTCGTTCTTTCCCAAGTATCTCTACGGCTAATTGTTTTACCTTCGTTATCGTTCCGGGTGGTACTTCCAGTGTTCCTTTCTTACTATCCACAATGAAACCCAAGAATTCGACTCTTGTAGATGGTGTGATACAAGACTTCTGCTCGTTAACTGTCAGACCTAGTCTATCGAATAGACGCAGTGTTTGATTTACAATGTTATCGAGTTCTGTCTTAGTGTCTCCTACGATGATCCAGTCATCTAGGTACACCAACAGCCGAACACCCAGTTTTCTCAGCTCTTCTGCTACAACCTTCATGAGGCGAGAATATACATATGGAGCAGATGCTAGACCAAAGGGAAGTACCGTGAACTTGTACATTTTTCCCTTAAATTCGAAAGCTAGATACTTTTGATGATCTTTGTGAATGGGTATTGCGAAATAGGCGTCTTTTAGATCAATTTTAACCATCAAATTGCCTTCATTTATTAGACAACGGATCATGGAAAATTGTTCCATCTTGAAATGCTTCATGTTCAAGTAACCGTTTAAACCCTTCAAGTTTATAACTGGTCTTAAACCGCCTTCTTTTTTCTTCACACAAAAGATGCTAGAAACCCAAACGTGTTGCTGAGGTGGTATTTCTACTATAGCTTATTTTGATAACAGATTCCTGACTTCCATCGCAATGATCGGTTCGTTCATTGTCGGTCTACTTTTTCTAATTTTACCTCTTGAAAGTGGAGGGAGAGTATGGAAGTCTAGGCAATACCCATAAACGCATTGTTTAACCCATGGGTCCCTTGATAGTTTTAACCACTCTGTGGCATGATATCTAATCTTACCAGCTGGGGAACTAAGGTTGTCGCAATGGTTTTGTTTTGCAGTTCTTTTTTGCAAGGAGAATCGTCTGACTTTTGTCGTTCTGCCCGTTTTGCGTGGACTCTTGGCGTGTTCTTCAGCTTCTTCAAGGACTTGGTGATGTCGTTGGAGCCGGCTCGTTTCTGCGCTTCCTCGAGTAGACTCTTACCAAAGAATTTTGGCAAGACTTCGCCCCCTCGAATGAGGGGTTCTTCTGAGAGGGGCGCCGTTTTGAAGGAGGGCATGGCTCACCGAGGGTCGATCTTCATGGACCTTAACATATTTGTTATTCAACGAGCCAGAAACGAGCTAATTAGTTTATTCTATACATTAGTCATGAATGGGACCTCATAATGATTTCTCGTCGGATCGCATTGATCTCTTGATGAAGGTATCCCATGACGTTGATCCCTGTTTTGATGTAGTTCATCATTTTGAGCTTGCCATCCTCGCTTTCTTCGGTGTGGCTTTGTAGAGCCATTGCGAGAGCTGACATGCCTGCCATGATACCGGAGTCGATCGAGAACAACTGCAAATAACTAGAGTTTTATTTCTAGTATGTTTTGAGTTTATTTTCTAGTATGTTCCCAATGGCAGTATCTTTACCTGCGTATCATATATTCGGCCTACGGTTCCTCTTTCTTGAGAGATTTCTTCGGCGACAAGGCGTAGACTGACGCAGGGAGAGGCATTGCTTCCAAGAAGGCCTCTCTCTCAGCATTGGTCCAGAACACTCCTCGTGCACTGGTTTCAAATAGTGCCAATATATCGTCCCTCAGCCGTGTCCTCGTACGAGCGGCTCGTATGACTGGCTTCGGGGGAGGAGGAACTTCTTCGCTGGCAGTCGAAAATTGTGAGCGCTTCTTCACAGATAGCTGTGACTGCCTGGACATGGGAGAGTCTTCTCGAGTCCGTCTGCGCAGGTCCTCGTCCAGATCATCGATCTCCCGATGATCTGTAGAATCTTCCTCCGAACGAGAGGACGCGCTTGAGGAAGATGATGTCATAGTCCTTCTCCTCTTCTTTCCGCGCTGTCTCTGATGTCTTCTCTCTCTCTTCAGAGCCTGTCCTCCTCTCTGAGGGGGACTTCGTGGGGAAGACGGTGACTCGCTAATCGGCTCTTCTTCCATTACACTGAAAGAAAAGCACTGACTTCTGGAACTTTCAATTCTTTTACAATAAAGTTCAGCACGAGTCAACAGTTTTCTAAAACAAAAACCGTTATTTTTTATATCATTTACTTTTCAAAATGATATAGGGTACTGATCCAAATGAATCAAACCTGGCTTAGTTTAAGCCATAAAACAAAGCACCGATTTCAAGGAATCATCTTTGTTTTATTTTTCCTCAAACATTTTGACCTGATTACTACCGCCTGACCCTCCGAACAAGTCGGAAGGCTCAGCAAGCAACAGGAAAATGTTCGGGAATTGGTATTGATTCAATTGAATCATCCCTGGCTTTCATAATAGTTAAAGCCATGAAACAAAGTGCCGACTTCGGAGAGTCACCTTTGTTCTTTCCCCTCAACTCTTCAACCTGACTACTACCGCCGGTCCCTCCGAGCAAGTCGGAGCCCCAGGCAAGTGTCAGGGAAAAGTTGGGGGAGAAGGTACCGAGATTCTTTTCCGAGGAATCTCACCCTTTTTGTTCTTTCCCTTCAACTCTTCAACCTGACCACTACCGCTGGTCCCTCCGAGCAAGTCAGAGCCCCATGCAAGTGTTAGGGAAAAGTTTGGGGAGAAGGTACCGAGATTCTTTTCCGAGGAATCTCACCCTTTTTCTTCTTCTTCTGCCACGAGTGTCTACAGGATTGCAACTGATATCAAAGGGTCTGAGCCCCCCTTATATACCCCTGGACGAGTGACATCTCGCGCAGTTTGAAAAGACGAGATAATACTCTTCCGTCTCGGGGAAGAGAAAGACTCTTGCCGAGACCTGATCTTTCATCGAATGGAAAATCACGTGGACAAAAAACTACACATTTTGTCTTCCTTCCAGACGTGATCTACTTCGATAAAAAAGTGTAGAACATGCTAGTGCGCACAGGGTGCATAGCTATCTTGATGAATATGAGCAGTGAGGTATAATATTTATTATGCTTTCACTGCTTCGGCTATCACAAAGGCTATGCGATCCGCATTGCGCCCGGTTCTTAATCTTTAAAAGTTGGTAGGGAGAGAGATCCCCATACCGAGAGAGCGAGGAAAGAATCGAGAGTGAGAGAACGAGAACGAGAGAGAGAGGGAGGCAATTTTTTATCTACCTCTCGCGCACTCTTTCATGTAAGGGGTTTCTTTCGTCTCCAACTCAGTTGCATTTCGTTGAGCGACCAAAAACCAGGCTGTTCGGTAAAATATCATTTATCTCATCAACAAAAATATTGCACAAACAACAATATTTGCAACAAAGAAGTGCTGCATAGTGCTAATTCTTATCCTTCCTCTTGTACCCGCCGCCGCGTTTTCCGCGCGGTCTATCCTTCTTCTTGCTCGGCTCAGTTGAAGTTAAGAGTTTTGTCTCTCCAAAATGGGTTCCTCAACTGGCGGATCACAACGAAGTCATCCAAAATATAATTAAGGTTATGTTTTTCGTAATTCTAAGTTCACAGGTAACTTTTTGGGCAGCCAGAGTTTTTTGTTGAGTCTCAAACAACTGTTTGTTTTTTTCAGAAGCCATTGGTTGCTTACCCCGTTCTAGTACCAAACATGGCAGGACTCAAGAAAGCGGTGAGAAGTTTTGTTGCTACTGACTCATTGTCAGAGACAAGACTGAGGTTTTCTAGCTATCGAATGGTCATGTGAAAGAAATCGCGGTGTTCGGAGCAGCCTCCGAGTCTTTTTCGAGGTTTTTTCAATTTACTTGGAACTTCTCATCAAAAGAATAACTTTAATTTTTAATAAAAATCACATTTAGAAAGAATGTGAATTGCTCCATTGAAGAAAGTCTCAGTCAATTGGAAAAGGTCACCAAAGAAGCAAAGGTTAGGCAAGCATTTTAGAAAGGCTTCCACATTTTTAGTTTATGTGATATTGATCAAACTATCGCACGGAAAAAAGAACAAGAGCTCTCTAAATAACACTATCGCACGGTATAGTTCCAGTTGTGCAATGGTAACGCGCTTACTCCCGGATGGAAATAATAGAGATGGCTGGGTTCGATCCAGTGTTTTTAGTGTGCAAGGAAGAGGTACAGAGGACCGCAGAACACAGAAAAATTAATGAAAACCGCGGGTTTTCCTTTATAATGAAAAAACCGAGACCAGTTAAAAATTTTCTCGATTTGAACAAAAGGGTCCTTCTTAGGAGTTTAAAAAAAAAAAAAAAAACAGAGGTCCGCCCGCCGACATATGGTCTAGTATGAGGATTCAAACCCTGGTACGATAACGCCCCGTGAGCTAGCTTTTTCCGTTCGGTAGTTTGATCAATCGTCTTTTCGATTAGGCTACCCTTTCTTTAAACTGTATAACATAGCATTTGAATATTCATCAGCCATATTTTATCACTCTTCTGTCTTAACTGTGAATTCTGGAGTTATGTTCCATTCACGACGTTTTCGCTCTATGAGCATGCGTGACTAAGAGAGCAAGGCAATTTAGCCTTTCATATATAGGACTATCGCACGGAATAGCAATGTGTCACCGTGGTTTAATGGTAACGCGTTTGGTCCCGGTTTGAGAAGAGATGACATTCAGACTGTGCCACTGAGATCGTTATTATAAGAGCATGTTTGAGTTGAGAGACGTGCTGGTTCGGGGCTATGTTTCGTGTGTAATTGCCTGTCCATATGATGGCCCAACTTCGTCGAGTTTGGTTGCCAGAATCACTAAGAGGCTTTTGGACGCGGGTTGCTATGAAGGTTTGCTAATTTTCGCAAGAACTTTTCTCGTCATGTTTAATAGTCGGAGAAGTTTAGTCGGAAGTTCAGTTTTGAAAAGATTTAAACATTTTCCTTTAATTAAAACCGATTTCTCATGCACACAAAATCTACGAAAATTATTTGATAATCTCTTATTTTACTATTTCTCTCTTTTTTCACTAACCATCCAAAAGACAAGAAAAGTACTACCAGTTAGTCTGGGAGATACGATCGGAATCGGCTCGGCTGGTTCGGTGGGTAAAATGTTGGACGCGGTACTTGTGGAGAGTCCTATCGACTGTCTCGCAGTTCATTTCCACGACACTTATGGACAGGCACTCGCCAATTGCCTCCTGGCAATCGAGGTCTTCATTTATTCGGCTCAGGGCGAGTTTTGGTACCACGCTGTTCCTCATCACCCGTGGAAGAAGCGTGTAGATCACTCAACTCAATCATGAGAAAAGGGCACCCTGAAAAAAGACGGAATCCGCGTGATGAAATATAGAGAATCTCATACAAAAAGAACACTCGTGACTTTTTTGTTTGTTCGATAACGCATAGATTTCACTCACAGAGCGGTTGAGAGAAAGACCTACTCGGTATATGGAGACTGTCATTTAGTATCTCTTTCAGGTGTAGTATTGTATTTGACCCTATAACTCGACGGAACTTTGAGTCCTTGGTAAGAGTCTTCTTATTTAAGAGAGGAGTGCGAGTGGCAGAGCATAGCCGGTCTCCCTATGCGAAGGGAGCTACGGGCAACTTGGCCACCGAGGACTTGGTGTATCTACTTCACGGCCTCGGTTTCGAAACTGTTCGTTTTCCTGTTTTGCTCTCGGTAAACTTTGGGGCAATATTGGCGATAACCGCTGAAATAGCTGTATCAAAACCGAAGAATGGTATATTAAAGAATTTTATATAAGAAAAGATGAAAGAAATTTTTTCAAGAATGACGAAAAATACAGAGAAAGTTTTTAAAATTTTTAAAGTGTACAGAAAATGAAAAATGGCCCTTTTCAACAATTCATGAAATAGGGCAGTTCAACTGGATCAATATGACTTTTTAATTCTAATGAGTTTAGACTTTAATTTTTACTATCAATTCGTGTACCAGGGCGTGAACTTTGATGAATTGGTTGCGGTGAGTGACTGGATCTGCACTAAAATGCAGAGGAGCAACGCATCTCGGGTGGCCAATGCCGTTCTGGCTAACAGAAAGAAGCCCTGCCTACAGAGCAAATGAATCATGAATGAAACGGATAAAATAGTTATTTTATTTATTATTCCGATTAGACATTATGAAGGTAAGCACATAGCCAAAGAATTATACACCGTAAACAAAACATTTAACTGAAAACAGTGAATATAAAATAAATATGAGAAGCAAACTATGAAAAAAAAAACGAGAGAACGAAACGAGTGAAACTTCTAAATGTATTACATGAAATCGTTTAATCTCATTTACCATTTGACCACAAAATCATTGAATAGAAAGTTACGATCTTCTTTTTTTGTTGATTTGTGTGACTATGTAAAAGGCGAAGAAGAAAAGCAAAAGCAGTTTCAATATTATTTTGCGAACACGAAAAAAAGGTTCATCACATGTTAATTAATGGCTAAGCTAAGAAAAATACTGTAAACCCTTAAATCGGATTTACACCTACTCTCAAGTAAAAGAAATTGGGTTATTTTATATGTTGAATCACTTTTTAAATGTGAAATGATAAAATTGTACATGAGTTTCTTGTTTCCGTCAACTGAACTGAACTAATGTAATTCAAAATCGCCTTCCAGGCTTCGGAAAAATTTGAATCACATAAGGATTTTTGGTAACTTTTATTTGGTTATCAAGGCTTTTATCTACAAAGAAATGGCAGTGTTGAGATCTTCAATGTCCGCGGAAACACTTCAACTGAATTCTTCACGACGATGGACGAGAAGTGCTCAAATATATTTCTTTCGAGGATATTATAGAATTGTCACTTAAAAGCAAGCGGAAGAAAGAAGAACTTTCTTCCAGAATGAAAACAAAATTGAAAACTTTTCTATGAAGCGATTTAAGTTAAGAAATAGGTGACAAACAATATTGAAATTTTCGCGATTCACTTTAGATGATGAGATTTATTTTGATTAACTTGTGGCTTTTCACTTTTTGGTACTTTTGTTTCAACTTTAATGTCAGATTTCAACCTTCGCTTGAGCTTTACCCCACGTCGGACTGCGTCTCTGATTTTATAGGTAGTGTGCAGTGTCAGACAGTGCATAGTTTGATTCACTCAGGCAATTAATTCACGAACTCAGGAAAGTTTTTCATGTTTTTTTCTGCTTAGGCTTAGGCAAAGGTTACGCTATCGAGGTCGTACGGCTTAAACACGAGACCATATGGCTTAGGAGGTTCCATGACTATTCACTCCCGGACAATTCACTCCCGACGACGGACACTTTCACAAAATAAAATTTTTCTGAAGCTCAATGTTTATCAAAAAATAAAATGTAAAGTTTTTCTTTTCAAAAACTAGCTTCGTGAAAGATATCAAGCGGTGAAGTTGTGTGCACGCTCGCTCCGGAGTAAATTGTCCGGGAGTGAATAGTCGTGATACCGGCTTAGGAACCAGAGCACACCGCTTAGGAACGAGATCGTGAAAAAATTCAAAGACGCAGTCCGGCGTGGGGTAGAACTAATTCCAACTTTTACTATGAATGACGTTTTTGAAAAAAATGCTTCCTTTTCAATGATCTACTCACCACTCCTCTCAAAGCCCTTGTAAAGGCCCTTGTCTTGTTTCAGGGTCCTCCTTCATTATCTACACATGTCGTAATTTTGATACAAAATGCTCATGAATTCAAGACTGAGGCACAAACCTGAATAGTTTGCCTATTTAGAATATATTTCTCTCATAAAAGAGGTAGAGAAGCACGCTGTTTAGAGCAGATGACAGAAAGGAGCCGTGTGAATTCTATCAACGAAAAAACATTGTTGTCAAATGAGTTCACTTTTTTAAACTCTATTAACAAGTTAATAGCAGTTCGTATTCCGAAATAGGCTCTTTTACACTTGGGAGGGGGGAAGAGGCGCACTTTATTCCGAGGGGCGGAAAAAGGGTCAGATACATTTCGACTTCTTGCTTCGGCTAAAGTAGAGTTGCTACCGAGGCCATACGGCTTAGGAAGGAAAACGCATAGAAAATTTACACAACATTAGTTTTTTTCCCAATTTGTTTGGATCCCTCGAAAAAAGAGAAAATGATGTAGTAGAAACAGTAGTAGAAACGACACTAAAAACAAAAGCCCCTGCCTTCAGTGAAGTGCAGCCTCCAAGTAAAATTGTGCTCCGGAATCGTATTAATCGACAGACTCGAATCGTATTTTCCCATTTCAAAATGCTCTCAAAAACATTTAAGCTTAACTCGAATTTCATATCAGATTTTGAGAACTCCGAATTGAAAAATTCGCTGACTCACGCAGAGTTTTCCGATGAGCTCAGTAAACTACTTACCTTGAGATCGAATCGCTCCTTAATCTGAAATCATAATGTCGATTAAGCGCTTTTAAAGCGTTTATTACTTGGATCATATTTAGATGCGAAGTTTTATTGGCCTTTGATAACCCGTTCGAACTTGGAATTATCGGTTCGAACGGCATCTCTTCATTCTGTAATCCTTTTTTTCTTTTTTCGCCTTTCCTTGCGCCCCAACCTTTTTTCTTTTGCCTTTTTTTTGAGGTAAAACTTCCATATTCATAGCTTTACCTTTAGGCTGAAGTCAACCTTCTCGGAGTGAATCATGGAACTCTTACCTCAATCGCTCGACGAAAGGGAACTCGAGCTTCGATAACTTTCTCCCTTATCTTGTCACTCATGATGTTGCAGCGGTCGGTGTCGCAACCCCATCTAACGTAGAACAGATCTTCATCAGTCCACAGAGTATGGTATCCAAAATATGGCCATGTGCAACTCTGGATCCAAGTCATATTTGTACTAAACAACTCCTCCCTGTTGCTCGCGTTAGTACGGATTTCTACTTGACATATTTCTCCACTGTCACAATTTTCAACTCTTGCGAGATGTGGCACTTTAGGATATGCGAGGTGGCACTCGAGAGAATGGCTGTGGATCCATATGGAGCTTGCTATGAAGATCGTGGCAACGGGGCTCATCGAAAAACTTCCCTGTAGTTAAAAACCTCTTTTCTCGGTATTCTTATCCTACATCATCACTGCATTTAATTGTAGTACATATTATATATATATATAAATGTGTGTGTTATGGCTAGAAATGATCAGGCGCTTTAAATTGATCAGATCTCTTTCTTTCGGCTTTAAGTTGGCTCTTTCGTTTAAATATGAGAACTTTTCTTATGCGGTCTCGTTAGCCTAAGCCGTACGGCCTCAGTAGCGTAAACTTTCGCTTAAGCACGTCCTAAACAAAATTTATTTCTAAATCAGAATTTATTTAAATTATTTTTACATAAAAAACGCTTAGGCTTTGGCAAAAGTTTACGCTAATGAGGTCGTAAGGCTTAGGCTAACGAGACCGCATAAAAAAAGTTTTGATGTAAAACAAATTCAATGTAAAATAGAAAGAAACTAACTTCTGATCAATTTAAAGCGCCTGATCAATTCTAGCTATAACACACATAAATCTATATATACATATATAAATAAGAACGTATAAAGGTTAAATGAAATGAACGAGTAAAAATCCGGCAACATTGAGAAGAAGAACAAAAATTTTTAGCAAGAGAATATCGAAAAAGGTTTTTTTAGCGAAGAAGAAATACTATTAATCTTTTACAGAAAATTACAAACCACTACTTTGAAAGTCTGTATGAAAAGTTATCGACCCACCCGTTCGATGAAAAGCTGAAAAATGAATGCTTTCAAAAAATTGAGTTAGTCTAAGAAGTCAAAGAATACGTGGCTTCTTTCTTCGACTTTTTAAATCTCTGTACTGTCTCATTCTCGTTCACTTTTATTACAGATAAGGGTTGCTTCTTTATTATTCTCTCTACCAGTTTATTTCCCAGCTGATCTAGTTTTTAAAAAAAACATTTTTTTCAGAAATGATTGGGACAGCTACTCTCTCTGCAATATTCCTCCTAAGGATCATTGTTAATGTTAGCTTTATGATGACTCGTTTTTGTATTAAACCTATTCAAACTAGCTCGATAAAGAATCATGAGAGTTTTTTTAATTTTTATTTGAAAAGTTTTTAAGGTTATTTTTATTTGCAGAAAAGACTTTCCAATCCTCTTCTTTCTTTACTGATTGGGACGTTCTGCTTGTTACCTGCAGCTTCAGCTAATGTCGGTTCTTGTTTTCTATAACACTCAAGTCGAACTCTGAATGATGAGGTAATTGATATCTTTTTGAAGGAGTGCATCCTTGATTCTCGCCCGAATGAATGTGACGCTAGATCGAAGAGCTGCCGCACTACACTCTATTACAACACGACCAACTCTTCGGACCTGCTCAACAAGATTGCCTTCATGGAAGTGAGCAAATGCGATACAGCGATTCCTGCGAAATGCGAAAAGCTTTTAAATGGAACAACTCTGCGAGTGGAATGCATCTGTGAAGGAAACCTTTGCAACGACGTCAACCGAGATCCCTGGAAAAAGGAAATCGCCGATATCATAGAGGATTTCCTCACAAAGGTTAATCTTCGTATTCGATCTTTACGTCTTAATTTTCTATTTAAAAGAAATGGAACTGCTAATTCGTTTGACCGCTTCAAACAATGAAGCAATGAAACCTTTTTAAAATGAACAGTCTTAGCGACTCATTTTTCTGTTGACGTGGACGGTTGACGTTCCTTTTTCATAGTTAAACGTGGTTAGGAGCAACTGAAAAACGAGCTCACAGAATCGACGCCTGAGCTGACTCGATTCTTCATAAATTTGCAGACAACGAGGATGACAACGCAGAAACCAACGACAAATACGATGACAAAAAAGGCGACCATCTCAATTTCAAGAAGAACGGCTCTTCAGCAGGTGAGGGCGTCCAGGTATTCAAAAAAGTTGATTAGACTTTCGATGACTTTTAAGTGATAAGACAATACAAGCGCACGAAGACTGAAAACGTGAATAGAGCGATGAATCATAAAGTCACTTAGTAAAACAAATGAGCATGTTTACGGATGAAAAAAGGTTCCGAATTTTTTTCCTGATCGCTCCCTTTGATCTTCAAGGGTTCGAGATATTTAAATCTAGAAAAGCTGTTTTAGAAAGAGGTGACTTTTCAGGAAATCAAGTATACCGCCGAATAAACTAGTGGACGCTCGAAATGAAATATCAATTTAGAATGTATTGTCTCTGATCCATGAAACTCTTTTCCAAAGTGAAGTTTGTGTAAATCCTAAGCCAAATCTGAAATAAAAAAAGATTTTTCAGACGAAAATGGCCACACTGAGCCAGAGCGCGGGTTCAAAGACAACTTCCACAGCGACTTCTTTCCAGAAGGCAAGCAGCAAATCCTTGAATGTTCACTCGAGATATTATAGTTCTTAGTGTCCCCTTGAGGACGCTCGTAAGCGATAGACTCATTCAGCCTCACAGAACATGCCGAAAACTTTGTGTAGAACGCTGTATTCACGTAGCTAACAATTTAATTGTCTATTTTCTTTATGATAACTACCTGACATAAACATCATGAGCCAATGAAGTTTTTTCAGCAAACCCTAAAGTTTTCAACAGCTCCTCGTTCGTTTTCTACAGCAGCGGTACTCACGACGGTGAGAGCTTCATTAATCTTGTGAATTAAATCATAAAATAGTTCTGGAGTTGGAGAGATACCTAATACAAACAAGGGATATCCGTTTGTTTTTCTTATAGCTCGGAAAGACCTCAGTTGTCTCTAGAGGGGACGATCATTAAGAGCCCAGAGAATTCGTAACTGATTTTTTTTGTTTCAATAACTTGATTAACGAAGAATAATTTGTAAGTTTTTCACTTACATGTAGTGTGTTGATATATGAACTCAAATAGAATGGGAGTTATTTTTGAATCTTCTTCTGGGGTTCGTTTATGAGTGTGAAAGGTTGATTATCAAAACGAGTAATGGTTATGGTCACTTTAAACATATGAACAGTGCCTGCCGTGGAAGCAACAAGTTAGCAACGAAAATCACTCAGAACGCTCAAAGTAGTACATGGGTAGGCAGATGCAATTTGGTTATAAGCCGATTTCTCGAACGGAAAAAGAGTATCTTCAATTCATTTGAAATAACTTCTTATTCATCACATTAACAAGTACGTTCGATGGAAATTTCATTCAATACGGGCTTCACGAATAACTGTTTTCAGACGTTGTGGGTATTTGGCTATCACGGCAGAAAGGTACTCTGGGGAAAGATCGGCCCAAGCTCTCTTCAGAGACGGTTTCAAAGCACCGACGCTGTGGTTTTCTTAAGCGAAAACCTTGGCCTGTTTGTACTCCCAGATCGCGAAGTCGACGGGTTCAGGTCGAGAGAGCACGCCCACCAGTCTTCCTTCGGAATGAAGTCCGGAAAATTGGTTGCCCACCCTGTTTGCACACCTCTTTCTGTAGGGTAAGGGGCTTCATCCTGCTGATACACATAAGGGGCTTCAATAAACTGAGCACTAATGATGTTCTTATCCGAATAGCCACTACTATTTATCCGAGCTAAGATCCTGTTTGCTTTTTCGGCCCTTGCGTTCTCATTCCGATCCAAGAGAGTGGCGCAATTATTGCTCGGATCTTAAGTGAGTCCTAGATACTCGTGTACAATCTCGTGTAATTGCCTGACCTTGTGTACGTTTCCGGTTGCAGTAACAGTTAGTTTTCTTCTTCTGCCTGGTCAATCGTGGATCCCTCCAGAGCTCTGCATTCGTTTTATGACACGAAAGACGGGGGATGGGCATACTCTGAGTGTTCTGGCGATGACGGACTGCTTGTACCCCGCTTTGCATACCAAGAATTGATACACCCTGTATATTGGCTGCTACCATATCTTCCAGAGTGAACAGAATTTCACAAACTTTGACAGAATGCAAAAAAAAAAAAACTTCCCTTTAGGCTGCGCACTGTTTTTCTCACCAACCGTTTTTAACGGTAAAAAAGTAAAACTAATTTGCTCACATACAGTTATAAATCCGCTCACATACGGTTTATTTTTACGGTTAAAAACGGTTGGTGAGCAAAACAGTGCGCAGCCTTAAAACTGATATCACAATCCAATCGTTTCTTGAGTGCAACTTTCGCGCATAATAGGTCAAACATTTATCGCAATGAATCTGCTTATTCCTGTAGATTTAGAGCAACAAACACAATTCTTTATCTTCTTGAATTTCTCTTATTCATTCACTCGAGCACAACTAATAGCATGTTTTACTTCAAATGAAAGCAAAAATCAAGGTTTTATTTTCGTGATATCGAACGACTATTGAAGTATAAGTGAAGAAATATTGGAATGAATTTGAGGTAAAATACGTATTCGGAGAGCCGGAGAATAACTGCCCCGTCAAGGTTTTCTGGCTAAGAATTTCTTTCGGAATATGCGGATTCTGCTTCGTCTACGTGCGTCAGTCATTAAATTTACGCGTTTATGGAGCTGAGCAAGTTTTCGATTTCTACTTTCTAAGTTCTCACTGTTCTTTTGACCGAATCCTCTCAGAATAGTCGATCAAATATTGAGCCAACATTAATTAAAAGATGTAACATAAATAAAAGATAATCCAAATATCTTTTCTTCCATTGCAGTTGTCTGTTGGATCCGGAACGTGGTGATAAATCACAGATACGAGCAGAATCATGAGAAGAAAAAAGCTGAGAGGAAGAGACTGGTTACTTTCACAAACAAAAGAATATTATATATGTGAGCACAGGTATTTGAAATACAGAAAATAGCTTGGATAGACTCTTACTTGAAAGGCTCTGCGGGAGGAAGAACAATATGAAGTTGTTTTTAGGAAGAGCAGCGAAAGGCTGAGAAGGAGAACGCGCCTCCAGAAGAGCGACCCTTCAGGGTTGGAAGATTTTTACCATTTTAACATTACAATAACAGTGACTGAGCTTTTTGTTTTTTACAGAGAAGAAAGCGACTGCTGACAGACCTCGACAAGCAAATCCTGAAGGCAAAGAAGGCAAAGTGGAATACATTCGAGGAACTTCTGGGAATACTCGACACGGAAATGGAGAAGCTGCGGATGCCTGAATCTGAGTCTGCAAAAGAACCCAAAACGGAGGAAATCCTGCAGAAACCGAAAGGGAAGCCAGTGGACGCTGAGCTTTTGGTTGAGAAGGAAGACGAAACTCAGAAGAGCAGTTTGGCCGAGTGAGCTCTTCGTTTTTCTCAAGAATTCCTGTCCAACTCAAGTTGTTGGGTTATTTCTACAAAAAGCAGACTTGTCGCATTATAGAAGTGATAAAAGTATGAAAACTTTGCTTTTAAACCTTAGAAATTGAGTAATTCAGAGTGCATTTGCACAAAAAGCATCATTTCTCGCTGATTGAGATATGTAACTGCTTTTCGATCAACTAAAAACTGCGAGAAAAGTTGTTTTGAAAGATGAGATGATTGTGTTCATATCCTATCCATTGAATTTTACATCTGTTTTTTTCGCTTTTCACACGTTCTTTTAATAAAACTATCTCAATCACGTTAATTCTCAGGAAGTTGAACTATCGTATCTGATTTTATTTCTTGTGAACATTGTGATTTGTGAGTATAATGAATTTTAAAATGATAACTAATGAACTTTATCATTATCCTCATCTAAATTCTTTTAACTTCGTCATTTCCAAAACGAATTCGTTGATGTAGAGGAAAGTTCTTTCTAGCTTTTTATGTTTTCTTTTTTAAATTTAGCTTTTGGAGCAACTCCGCCAATTAAGTTCTTCTGTCTTTTATATTCAGCGTCTTTCTAATAAAACGATGGTTTATCGATGATTTTTTTAAATTCATTTTTTTCAAATCTCATGTCAATAAAGTTCTCTACGAGTCATAAAAACCGCCAAAGTATCGAAAGACATTGAGATTGCCCGAAATTCGTTGCAAAATGATTCTGAAGAGCTCTTACCTGCGAAACGGGTTTCAAACGAGTCTTGCGAGACCGGTTTTCAAATTTTTAGTGACTAGGGTAAATTTCAAGGATCATCAGAGCAAGTGGAGATTGTCGTAATTCGCAAAATTTTAGGTCAGAGTTGAAGAAAATGTAATTATGCGCAGATAACGGTTTTTTCTTCTCGTTTTAAAAGCTCCGCCTCTTAAAAAGATTAATTCGCCCTAGAACTTTAACAACTAATGAAAAATCATCCTTTAAATGAGATCTGCTGTTAAATGTGCAATAAAAATCTTGCAAAGCTGTCAAATATGGGAGAAAGAAGCTCTCAAGTGCACGTCTGAAAAAGCATACCTAATGAGCAATCAATCGAGAAGATTCCTATTTATTCGTCTGTTCTGCTCACTCGCTAACCGATATCCGTCAGCATTTTGTGGTGGAAAAGATGAGACTCACCAACAACCTTCGTCAGAGTATAAAAGTTCCATGAAAACTTTTTAATTTGATTTGTTTTGCAGTATTTTGTATGAAATAGATTCGGGTAACTCCGTTTCGGTTGTACATGTAGATCAAAGTAGTAGGTGATTGTGTGATGTGGATGCTCCTGTAACCTAAAATAATAGTGTGTTAAATCGAGAGACTTTTTCTCTGACCGCAAAGAATCACTCCAGCTGATCTTTATCTCTCTCTCTTTCTCTATTTATCTTTCTTTCTCTCTATTTTTTTCTCTCTTTCTTTCTCTCTCTTTTTTTTCTCTCTCTCTTCTCTCTTTTTTCTCTCTCTCTCTTTCTCTCTCTCTATCTTCTCTCTCTTTCCCTCTCTCTTCTCTCTCTTTCTCTCTTTCTTTCTCTCTATTTTTTCTCTCTCTTTATTTTTCTCTCTTTTTTTCTCTCTCTCTTCCCTCTTTTTTCTCTCTCTCTCTTTATCTCTCTCTCTATCTTCTCTCTCTTTTCCTCTCTTTCCCTCTCTCTCTCTCTCTCTCTCTCTCTCTCTCTCTCTCTCTCTCTCTCTCTCTCTCTCTCTCTCTCTCTCTCTCTCTCTCTCTCTCTCTCTCTATCTTTATACTCTGTTAGATATTTTTTCTCTGAATTTCTTTAAAAAATAATCATCCAAGATGCATTTATCTGCGTCTCTCAATATTACATGCTATTTTCTTTTACGCTCTCTAGCGTTTTTCTCTTACAGTGCAGTCTTTCTCAGAAAGACATACTTTTTATACACTCTCTCCGATGTGTATTTTTGAATCTTTTATTTGAGAATTTTTATCACGTGTTTCCAATAATCACTGTTTTCATACACGCATAATCTATGGATACGATCTTGGAAGGAAGCCATCTCCTACTCTCGCAACTTGCACTCTTTGCGGTAAAGAATACGTCACGTATTCTTCCGCCTTTGTAGAATAAAGAACACAAAGATTAGCAACAACATTTTATCATCTCAAAGACAAAACGAAACAAACATAAAATGAACTGAATAGCTTAGTATTTTATTACTTAGAGGAAAAAACAAATCGAGTAATAACAAATCTAATTTCAACAGTTCATTTGGAAAAAATCTATATTCAGTCAAGGGTTATGTATATTTTTCAAGACGATATTGAAAAATGTGTCACAACCGCTCTTACGGTTGGTGTAGACGCAGGTGGAGCACAAAGGTACCACCAGACAAGGCAAGCCCTCATGAACGACCTCCTTGTTCACAAGTGGAAGACGCTCACCACAGGCCCGGCAAAGCTGTAGCAACAGCATATGTGAACGTGTCTGGCCTAGATATTGTTGGGAAAAAGCAGCCAGCTTCTCGTCTCCTCTTATGGGGCGATATGGCACCTTCAATAATGCCAGAGTTTGATTACAACGAAAAACATTTAATATCATATCTGCCAACTGTAAAATTAACCTCATCAAGCCGTCTCTCTTTCGTCTTGCGCTCTTCTACAACCTGGAAAAAAAAGAAGGTTATTTATTCTCAATACCTTGTGAATCAGTTGAAAGCCTACTTCATCCTTAAATACGTTATGAATCAATTTAAACCTTCATCTTCCTTTTGTCGCTTTTCTTCTTGTCCATGTTTTTGCCCATCTCATTCTCGACTTTTGGGGTGTCCATCCTGATTAACTGAAAAAAAGACTTGTGAAAAAAGATGATAAAAACCGAAAAATCTTTAAATAAGACAAAAGTAGAAAACTAACATATTCTGTAAGCGTTTTGGTTGGGGTCCGGAAGGGGTAAATTTCTGAAATAATCAAAATTTCCAAAGTAAGAGAAGTAATCAAATGTCAGAGATAGATAAAGGACAAAAAAAAAAAGAGCACAACAGCTTGACCTTACATCCGATCATGAATGAAGCTAAAATAGGTAAATGTCATTTTTCCGGTTAATGAAGCTAAAAGAGCTAAATATCAAGTTTCTGGCCGATGATTATTGTTATCAGCTTATGCAATCTCCAGACATTCCATTAGCGAAGCTTGAGATCACGGAACAAAGAGAGAGTAAGAGAAAGAAATAGTGTGTAAAACAGAGAGAGAGGAACCGGAAGATGCGGGAGGAGGGGGAGAGTGATTGTTTTGATAACTATAAGATGACTGATTGACGTCAACTTACACTTGAAGGTGTGAAAATTGAAGACGACTTTGCTTCCTTTCTCAATGTTGAAGACGTATTGAATCGGCTTCACCTTCTCGATACTTTCTTTAGATTCGTTAACCTTGTAACAAAAAAGTCATTTGTATTTGTTCTTTAGCCCTAGGTTCAATATTACCAACCTTCTCGTATCCTTGTCCGTCAGCACGAATCTTCTTTTCGGCTACGGGTCTTCTTGTATTTTCTCCGGATAAGAACCAATCTGTCAACTGAATTATTGTGTTATTAATTTGTCTAACAATTCCAGATAACTTACGTCAGATCGAGCCTCGGCCATGGACGCTTATCAGAATCCTGAAATGGTTATACTTTAATATTTTGATAATAAACAATCATTTTAAACACAACGTTTATTTTAGCAGATGCCGTGCACTTATGAGGAGTACCTCGAAATGCTGGAACAGGATAGAATACAGTATGGAGGCGGGCCCTCAACATCCTCGGATGTTGAGATGCAGAGTTTGGAATCCTCTACCTTTGAAGAAGATGACTCTGACAAAGAGCAGACTGAAAAGGTATATCTTCATATAACACCAAAAACAGTAAATAATTGTACAAAAGAATGTATTTTAAAGAATTGTCTCGATATGTCCTGCGCAATGTGAGGGACTTTTACATTTTATCATTCTGAAAAAACTAAACATTTTACCCGAAAGTTTCCAGGAGGAGATGCCTTGCCCTTATGAGGACGTCGAGATGATGGAGCAGGACAGAATACATTATGGAGGGGGACCCTCTACATCTTTGGATGTTGAAATGCAGAGTTCGGAGCCCTCATCCTCCGACGAAGATGACTCAGACGAGGATCAGATTGAAAAGGTAAATCTTGAGAAAATATCAATTGATAATTGGACTAAAGAATGCGATTATTATTAATTAAGTATTAATTATTTATTATTGTTATTATATTTATTATTATTATTATTATTATTATTATTATTGTTATTATATTTTTTATATTATTATTAATTGTACTAAAGAATGCGTTTTAAAGGACTGTCTCATCGTGAACGGCGTCCAACATGATGTGAGGGACTTTTACAACCTCACCGCGGAAGACAACAGCTACTCTAAAAAATTTGGAGTAGTTCAAAAGAACTTGACCTTCAGGCTGAATGAGTTGGCCAATGGCACGTCCTCCATTGAGGACCTCTTCGACAAGGTTAATAACATAATTTATTGAGTTATTATTATTTCCATGCATACTCAATATCAACATAAAAATGCCTTTTTTACAGGTAGTCCACGACCTCGTAGAAACATCGAAACCGGCAGGGAGCAATTTGTACGTGTCCGTGGGCGTCACACAGGACGGAAGCACAAAGAACTTTGGGATGAGGGCCGTCCCTCATCCGAGGTTCAGCGCCTCTACGCTTCGGCGCGAGATGACAATCGCCGAGACGAGTACCGGCATCATCGCCCCATTGGTTCTCGGAAACGTTAGTAAACATTCGAATCCTTGTTTCACTTTTCTCACACCTCAATTGTACAATTTCAGCTTGAAATGCGTGTTTCCTGGGTGGATATGCCATCAGGATCGGGTAGACCGGCCAACAACGCGTCCCCTCGAGACGACAACATCACCAAAGTCATAGGTTGGTGTTGGTGAAATTACAATTTTGAACTATTGGGTATACAAACCATTATTGGGTATACATACTAAATTTTAAAACAGATGTACGAGAACGATATGCTAAACAATTGTGTTGATTAAGGAAACAACTGCCTCCCGAAAGCCATCGTCGTAGGCATTGCCTACTTGAATCGGGAAAGAGACTTCCCCAAATGGAGGTCCCTCTCCCGATACGCAAACGCACAAAAGAGCAACGCTCTGGAGCTACTCAACCGACTGGGTCTTCCTGAAAAGGAATCGTACGATCTCAAGGATGTCAAGGAGATGCAGGAGAGACTCACCGACTACCAGCTCATAGTATTTGATGGAGCCAAGCATCCATTATTCCGAGGCCCTTTCGCTGGAGATGGAAAGGTCATTGGACTGCGACTCAAGGCCAACCACTACGACCACATCAAGAAAATCCCGGCATTCTTTGGTTAGTTGACAGTTTATTGTTTTAATAACAAAGATCCAAAAGAGAAAAAAAAAATCATTTGTTAGTTGACAGTTTAATGTTTTAATTACAAAGATTCACAAGAAAATTCTTTGCAGACCGCCATTACTATTGCGGGAATTGCAACTCGATCTACATGAACAGAGACGCCCATTACAACTGCCCCATGAGGTGCTCTCTATGCACCCATCCGCGCATTGAAGAGTGTAGTGGCCAGCTGCATAAAGAATGCGCTCAGTGTCGATTCGTCTTCAACAACGAAGACTGTTTCAAACGTCACTTGGAGCAGGGTGTCCGAGGAGGTGCATCACGATGCGAGCGCGTCCAAGTCTGTGAGACGTGCAATCAGGTTATTCAATTTACTTGACTTGTTCACCTTGGAAAAGGCATTACTCGATACTATTGAAGGTTATTGACGAAGGAAGAAAAGGACGAGCTCACGTATGTGGCATGTCGTTTTGCCCTCGATGCAAAACGGATATGCCTAAAGACCATCCAACATGCTTCGTTGCACCAGCGAGTCCCATCTCCTCCAGATTTCGACTCAAGACCATCGCCTTCGATATTGAGGTAGTACATATTTTTTTTTTAAACTAGCTCTCTCTCACTAGCTCTCTCAAAACTAGCCCTCAACAATTCATTTGTTCAGTCGACAGTCGTGAGCGAGAATGGCAAAAACGTTCACAAGCCGAACGTCATCATCGCCATCCGCTCGTGCAGTGCCTGCCAGCACACCACGCCAGAGTCTCACGAGTCTCAAGAATCGTGCAACCAATGCGGAGGGCGTCGTGTCCATGTATGGCATGGTTTGGATGGATGCAACAGGGACCTTGTCAGCGAGTTCGTAAAGTGGCTGAATCTGAAGGAAAACCGTAACGCAACGGTTCTCGCGCATAACCTAAAGGGGTAAGTCAAATTTCTTACTCTCTTGACACTCATATATTTCTTTCGTTTTCTCTCCCTCTTCAATCATGTATTGCTTGAGGTATGACGGTCAATTTCTGCTGAGAACCATGATGTCGAGCGACGATGTCCCGAGTAAGATGATACTCTCGGGACTAAAGCTCATGCACATGGTTAACAGGAGCGTGCGGTTTGTGGACACGCTAAACTTCCTGCAGATGCCACTCGCATCGTTCCCCAAGGCATTTGGAATACCGGAACTAAAGAAAGGTTTGTTGTATTCTCTTTCAAGTACAGTTGATGTAAGAAATTTTCAATTTAAATTATTTCCCTCATCTCTTGTAAAATATTTTCAATTCAGGCTACTTCCCCCATCTCTTCAACTGCCCGCAAAACTACAACTACATTGGAGCCATTCCGGACTCCACCTTCTACAATCCCACTCAAATGAAGGAGGAAGGGAAACAACATTTTTTGGAGTGGCACGCGGCTCAAAGTGGAGTAGAATTCAACTTTCGGCAGGAAATTTTGGCCTACTGCTACTCTGATGTGGCATTGCTCAGCAGAGGAGCAACGGCCTTCGACACGGAGTGCTTCCGTATATCGGGCACTCACGTATTCCATGAGAGTGTCACAGCTGCAAGTGCAGCGATGCTCATCTTCCGGAGAAATTTCCTGAAAAAGGAAAATCTGGCGATTGAAGCACCGATGCTTCCATGCAAGAGGCAGAGCATCCTGGCCCTCAAGTTTCTGGCGTAAGTTACTCAAATAAATTTCAATCTCTTTATGCTTTGTTCAATTTTAAACTATTGCAGATACCTTCGTGAGACGAAGGGACAAAGGATTCAGGACGCGACCCACGGAGGGGAACACAGAGTCCCCGGAACAAGATACCACGTGGACGGCTACATTCCTAGAGAGGGCAAGAAGCCGGTAGCTATCGAGGTTAGCTGATAATGTTGAAACATTTGGGTTTTTAAAACAATATTTTGTAGGTACATGGATGCTACTACCACGCATGCATCTGCTCGTACCAGGATGACGCCGTCATACTAGGCCGCACCGCTGCCGAAATAAGGCGTGACAACAAGTTGAGGCTCAGCGTACTCGAGCCAAACTACAAGGTGAAGGTCTACCGAGAGTGCGAAATCAACAAGATGCTGCGTCGAGACGAGGAGATGAGGACAATCTTCATGAAGCATCGAATTCTAGTAAGTTTTATTTTTGTTTTATTCTTAAATGACTTACTTATAAATTTATAATTGAGGAACCTCTTGATATCAACGATGCATTCTTTGGCGGAAGAACCGAGACGTTCAAACTACACGCAAAATGTCAAGAAGGATGGAGCATCCGCTATCAAGATGTTTGCAGGTTACTGATTATCTCTTTGTCATGGTCTTTTTTTATGTTCAACAATCTACTTTCAGCCTGTACCCGTTCACCAACAAGTACAAGCCCTATCCTATCGGCGTTGGAGTCTACGTTTCTGGAGAGGATATCCCATGCCCAATCAACGATGCACAAGATTTGGGCGTAAATGGATTCCTCAAGTGCAGAGTATGTTTTCTTGATGAACTTGTAACGCTTTCCTGTTTTTTATTTACAATCCTATTGTTCAGGTATTGGCACCACCCAAACTGCATCTACCGGTTCTATGTATGAGAGTGGGAGGAAAGTGCATCTACGCACTATGTCAACAATGTGCTCTGGAAAAGTCCCCAGAGAGAACTTCATGCTCGCATACGGATGAGGAGAGAGCTTTCGAAGGAACATGGGCCACGGAGGAGATCAAGCTCGCCTTGAGAACTGGCTATACAGTTCTGAACGCCTATGAGGTAGTCCCTTTTCATATATATACATATATCACTGTCATTCATTACTACAATTCAGGGAAGACATTATGAGAACTGGAGCCAGTACGAGATGAATCCTGAAAGCGGGCGTGTACGTCACGGCATCCTCTCCGAGTACATGAACACCTTTGTGAAGCTCAAAACGGTTAGTGATTTTAATTATTGTTTAGTAGCGTGTTGTTGATTCTCATATGATCTTTTCAAAAATGAAGCTGTTTGAAGGAGGCAAGCGGATGGCCCAGAGACGTTGGCGATGACGTCATGAAGCAGGCCGAGTACATTGAGGCCTTCAAGCAGAGAGAAGGAGTGACGCTCGACCCTGCAAAGATGGTGCCAAACAGCGCAGCAAGACAAGTCGCGAAGCTGATGCTCAACTCCTTGGTAAGATTCTTTCTGTGTATTAGATAATTACAAACAAATTATTCTGAATTTTTAGTGGGGAAAACTCGGAGAACGCTCGGGAAGGAAACAGCAGGAGATGATTATCTCCCCCGAAAGACTGCACAGCCTTCTGATCGAGGCCGAGACCGAGGTTGGGGACATTATTGTCCTCACCGATGAGAAGCTCTGGGTCTCCTTCAAGAAGAAGACTGGCCACTCCGAGCCGATAAGCACAACTTCCCTGGCGTCGGCAGTGCTCACGACGGCTTACGCGAGAGTGACACTTTACAATATCATCTCGTGTGTGCAAAGCTCCAGACTGCTGTATTGTGGTTCGTTTAAATTATTTCGTTATTCTTTGCTGTATATTCCAATTCTTTTTGTTTCAACCCTATTTTTTTTTTTTTAGACACGGACTCGGTCATCTACCTTCACAAAGACAGTGAAGTGGATCCCCTGGAGGAGCTGAAGGGGAACTTTCTCGGAGACCTGACGGACGAAATTCCTGGAAAAGGAACAGAGTTCGTGTCGCAGGGGCCGAAAGCCTACGCATACAAATACGTCACGCATGACGGCATGGTGAGAGTTTTACATTCAATGGGTCATGAGGATTTCAAATTGGAGAAACATGTCTTGATTTCTTGCAGGAAAAGAGCGTGGTAAAGTGCAAGGGCTTCCCTCTCACGTCCGAAGCATCGCAGAAGATCCATTTCGAGCAGATGCGACAGTTTGTAAGGGAAATGAAGAAAGGTGAGAAACCTTTCCCGGTCACAGTCGTCTATGACCGAATAGTCACAGAGAGAAGTCACACGGTGACATCTCTTCTTCAAAAGAAGAAGTTGAACGCCGTGTTCGACAAAAGGGTCATCGTCCGGGGGACGTACAACACAACCCCATATGGATATAAGGACTGATCTCATATGATTAAAAACTGTTCATTGTTACTGTTCATTCCCTTTATTGTAATGCTTCTCGAGTGGCCGTCCACAATGTTGATGTGTGGGCCTAGTGGTTGTGGTAAAAGTACCCTTGTACATCGTATAATTAAGTCTCCTGAACTAGTTTATGAACAAGTACCAAAATGTATATACTTTTGTTATAACGAATATCAAAAAGGTTATGATGAATTTGCCAACCTTGATAGAGTAACCATGTGTTTAGGCCTTCCACAACTAGAAAATCTTAAAAAATTAATGTCAACCCCAACTTTGCTGATTCTTGACGATTTGATGGTTGCTCTCGATAAATGGCCTGATGCTGAGAAGCTATTCACTGTAGCCTCTCATCATTACAATATGTCGGTTATTGCTGTTGTGCATTCCTTGTTTTATTCTAGAGTGATGCGTAATTTAAGAATAAACTCTAGTTATCTTTGTCTGTTTAAAAACAATTCGGATCAACTCACTATACGTAATCTTGCCACTCAACTCTACCCTACCAATAGAACGTTTTTCATAGAGTGTTACGAGGACGCAACCCGTGAACCTCATGCTTATCTTTTCGTTGATTTACACAAGAATACAGATGTCAAATTCCGTCTGCGCACAAGTGTTTTTCCTTTGACTGATTGCGTTATTTGTTATATTCCCAAATGAAGCGAGCGGTTTGGTCTGAACAGTGTATCAAGAGCATTGCTTCTCTATCAAAAGACAAAGAATTCAAACAAGGATTACAAAGATTGACAGATAATGAAGTGATCTGTCTTATTGAAGCTATTTGTAACATTCTCTATGGAAATGTTCCGATTCCTAAGAAAACATGTAAAACTATGAAAAAGTTTGCGCCAGTAATGCGTAAACTTGCTCCTATAAGAAACATTCAAAAAGCAAAGAAGACCCTCATCCAGATGGGGGGAGGATTCATTGGACCTATCATACCGATACTTGTGAGCCTGGCGAGTACTTTACTCTCCAATGCCCTCCTTCAATAAAATGGTGTTAGTGCCTGAAGAAAGGTTAGCGGCGCTCTCTTCCATCAAATCGGAAACCCAAATTGAAAGAATAGAGAGAGAATTACGCAGTTTGCTCTCTTCGACAGAGAGTGATGATAAACGTCTGAGATTGTATCAAGCCCTTCTCCAGCAACTCACGTCAACTATTCATAAAAATATAAATTATCAAGATGCAGAACAAAACTGGCAGGGAGAGATGTCGACTCACGTTCCAACTAATGCTGATAGTGTAGAAACAACACCTTCCTCTATAAAAACTCATGCTTTAACCCTGAATTCTGAAAACTTATCGACTAAACCTGAGACAATAAAAGAAGAGAAAAAAGAGAAAATTTATTTGGATGAATTGAAATTCACAAATGCTACAGTAAAGTCAAAAGCTGATTTGATAGTTGAACATTTAAGAAAATTTCCTGAAATTTTTATAATAAACGACAAAGGGAAAATTGACTTGGAAAATGAAGAATTTGACGTTTTGCCGATAATTTCGGATCTCTCTAATAGATGGCGGAGTCGTTCGACACCTCCTATGGGTAGCGAAGAGTTTGTTCGAGCACTTGTATCCACAGGATTCCCTGTTGAGCAGATTGCGAACAAGAACCGGTCAGATTTTGCTGTGAGCAAATGGTTCTCAAGTCAGTAGACTATAAATTGGAGCAGATATATTCAGACCCCCAAAACCCCGGAGGTTTTAGAGGAGTGAATGCTTTGCTAAAAGCAGCCAATAATGCCGGAATTAAGGTGACTCGTAAACAAGTGAAGAGATTTCTGCATCAAAGTGATACATACACGGCCCATTATCCGTCTAGAACAAAGTTCAAAACAGGCCAAATTCAGTCGACAGGACTTGACAGCGATCATCAAGCTGATCTTGCTGTTCTTATTGACCTGAAGAGGTATAACAAGGGATATTCATACATTCTCGTTGTTGTTGACGTCCTCTCTCGATTTGTGATGTGTGCACCTCTCAAAAACAAAACTGGAAAAGAAACTGCGACTGCTTATAATGGTATACTTTACTCTAGCGGAAGAATTCCGTTCAGACTATACACTGACGAGGGAAAAGAGTTTTTAAATACATATTTTCAAAAACTTTTGAGTGAAAAAGAGATAATACACAAGAAACCAAAGAACCATAATGTGAAGTGTGCGTTTGCTGAGAACGCTGTGAAACGGGTTAAAACCCGTCTGTATCGTGTGTTCTCTGAGAATAATACATATTGTTGGATAGATGTACTACAAGATGTAGTACATGGTTTGAATGTCTCACCGATCAAATCTATCGGAGGCATACCACCCGCTGATGTTAATCATGGAAACATGGAGAAAGTGTGGCGAAAACTATACGGAGAAGAAAGGTATAAAACTCCTCAACATGTGTTTCGTGTCGGAGACACGGTCAGACTTTCCAAGTTTAATACATTGTTCAAAAAAGGTTATAAAAACACCTTCACATTAGAAGTTTTCAGAATAAAAAAATTATTATACAAGGATCCTCCTGTTTATATCATTGAAGACTTGAACGGTGAGGAGATTGACAGTATTGTTTATGAGCCTGAACTCGTCAAGTACGTTCCTAAACAAGAGTTTAAAATTGAGAAAATTTTACGTAAACGGCAGAAAAATAAAAAAACTGAGTTACTGGTAAAGTGGTTAGGTTATCCATCCAGTTTCAATTCTTGGATACCTTCCGACGATGCAAGAAGAATCCGGTAACTCTTGGCATTTGGGTACCACTTCTTGCGCAAGAGCTTTAGTTGTCTACGTCGCTCAAGTCATGTTAATCTATGCTGTAGTTTCGGTTTCTATATATAACCTAACATTCTCGAATTGTCCTGATAACAAATTGTGGATTGCCATTCTTTCTTCCTGTATAGGGTATCTACTACCATCTCCATCCATCACTCTTAACAAATTATGAAGGACTTTTACTTAACTCTTTTAAGTAACACTCGTAAAGAGGATGTGATTTCTAAATTTCGCGTCAAATTACCTTCTTCAATTACTTTGCATGAGGATTACGAAGTTGCGCTAACAGAGATAATTTACCCAAATACTTTCGACCTTTTGACTGATAGAAGGGAAGATGATAATTTCAATGATAACACGATATTTCTGAAAGATTTCAACGGTAGTGTTGGAACTGTGGCTGTGACTCCATGCTCTTACAAGTCAGGATCCGACTTGATTGGACAGATAAACTACTCTTTGAATGAATTCTTCAGTTTCAAGTATAATACGAAAAACATGAACATGCTATATTACAACCCATATACGAGAAAATGCGAAATAACTCTACCTGAACAGATTGGAAGAGTAATTTTTTCTAAACGTTTCGCCTATCTTTTGGGTATTAAAGAAACAATAGAACATCAGTCAACCTACATTTCTTCTCATCCTGTTCATGTCGCTAAAGAAATGATGTTCATTTATGTCAATATTGTCGAGAATCAAATGGTTTCTAATGTTTTGTGTCCACTTTTGAAAGTAATAGCCACAAACGGAGAATTGGGTGAAAATATAAACGTTTCATTCACAAGACCTCAATATGTCGCCGTTCGCTACAGAGACTTTGAATACATTACTGTTGATATCAAGAACGACCTTGATGAACATATAAATTTTCATTCGGGAAAGATCTGCATGGTACTTCATTTCAAACCTAAACGTTCGGCAGAGTAGGTATGCATGTACCTTTTAATCCCGACTCTTGTATTGACTGGTACGATGTGTTTATTGAGCAAGCACGTCAGAGTGGTTCAGGATTTCGTGGTTATCCTTATCAGCGTGGTGCTTCTGGTTTGGGTGGTGTTCTTTCAAAGCTATTCAGTTTCATTCTGCCAATAGCCAAATCAGCAGGGAGGTCTATTGCTAGTGAAGCTGTGAATGCAAGTGAAAAATTCGTTGATGACATCATTGACGGTAAAAATGTCAAAGATTCCCTAAAGATGCACGGTCGTCAAGCCTATAAAAATTTAGTAAACCGAGCAAACGCTAGACTACAGCAAGGCAAAGGTAAAAGAAAGCGGAAAGTTCGGATAGTCAAAAAGAAAAGTAGAGTCAAGGCTCGAAAGAGGTCAGTAGTGAAACGTCAGCGACACAGAACGGTTCAAAAGTCTCTGAACTCTCTCAAGGATATTTTCTCCAAGTGAAAAAAATGGGGAAACTAATCGACCCCAAATCTGTTCCATCTACTCGAAGTGAATTGAGTGTGTTTGAGATACCTTCAACGCAAGTTGCCCTAGAATCCGCAAGATGGCTATCTATACCTACAAGTACTCCAATCAACAACTCTGGACCATATTTGTTCAATTTGGTTGATTCACGACATTTCCTTCAAGTTGGTAAATCCTACATTGCTCTCCGTCTCCGAGTCAAACGACCTACAGGTGCTGATAACGTATTGATTAAGGAGAAGTACGGTTTGATTAATTACATTGGTGCTACTTTCTTCAACCAGGTAACTCTTGAGATAAACAATCAGCAAGTATTTGATTGCAGCAATTATGCTTACAAAGCTTACTTGGAGTGTCTTTTGAACCATAGTACAGATCAAAAGCGAGGTTTCCTTCAAGCCGGTGGTTATTATCAAGATGACGAGGAAGGTTTGGAAAGTACCGAGAATAGCGGATACAACTCCAGAGTTGAGCTTTTATCTAATGATGTTGTGGATCTAGTTGCGCCTCTTCACATTGACCACTTTTCCACTGACCGTTTTCTCGTTCCTCACCTCAATCTACAATTTCGTTTCTATCGTAATTCTGATGATTTTATAACAGAAAATTTCACAACAAGTAAACAATCTGGAATATCCATTGAAGTCGTTTCCATGAAGCTCATGATGCGTGCGGTAGATGTGATAAGTTCAGCTGGTCTCGCCTTAGAAAAAACATTACTTTCATACCCTGCAAGATATCCTTATCACAGAACACGTCTACGTGTAATTTCGATACCCGGCGGACGTTCTGATTTTCCATATTCAACGCTTTTCACCGATATTGTTCCGCGACGTATTGTTGTAGGATGTGTAGAGCAGGATGCTTTTGATGGTCATTCGTCCAAGAATCCATTCAATTTTAAGCACTTTAATATTTCGGAGATTTCTATAGACGCCAGAGGAGTTACTTTCCCCGCTCAGCCTCTCAAAATCAACTTTAAGCAAAAATGTTATGCAGAAGCTTTCGCAATGTTTTATGAAAACATTGGAGCTATAAGTGAAAATCGTGACATTGCAATATCTTATAAGCACTATAGGAACGGTTTCACTCTCTTTGCTTTTAATCTCGTACCAACTGATGCTAATAATGATTTTGAACTGGTGCAAAGTGGAACTACTCAAATAGCTTTGAGATTTGCTGAACAAACTCCTCCATCCGGACTACAACTCATAGTATATGCCGAGTATGACGGAATGTATCAAATCGATCATTATCGTAATGTTTTCAATGACCAACAGGTGTAGATATATTCATAACAATTGTATTTCCATGTAAAAGGGATGACTGATGTTGTTTAACGCGGTTGCTTTGTCTAATATAGAGCTAAATAATATTCTGAGGAATTGTCCTGTTACAAGGTTCTATTATCTAGGAAGTTTCCCCTCCGATGCAATTGTTGATATTCCCGAGAGTCGACCTTTCTGCCTTATTTTCAACACCAGCAAGTCTAGTTTGCCAGGAGAACACTGGATTGCTGTATTTGTGAATAAGTTTAATATTGCTGAATACTATGATTCAAACGGAGATGATTGTTTGAATACCCTTGAAACGTGGTTGTCTAACTTTCCTAGAGTAGAAAAGTTTCCTTTTCGTGTTCAAAGTCTTTTCAGCAATGTATGTGGACACTTTTGTTTATATTTTCTCTATAACAGATGTAAAGGTAAAAGCTTAAGCTTTTTGCTCAAATCATTCCATCGTCACAATTTGAGCAAAAATGACTCTTTAGTATATAAATGGTATTTAAATCACCTCAAGTCATGTATAAATAGATGAAGAGAAATCATAGTGCATCGTTTACTTCACCATGTCTAGTGACAAACTTTCCCTCCTTTCTGAGAAGGCCCCTGTGAAAATTTCTGACTCATCAACTAACTCTGAGTCTTCCATCAAAAAAGAAAAGGAACTCTCAAGTAATTGCGAAGATGTGGTAACTGTTATGGAGACCGGCATAACTCTACGTCGAGCGAGAAAACGTATTGAAGGAGATACAGGTGTTAGATACATTCGTAATATTGGTTCATTTCACTTACTCGCGGATGAATCTGATAATGTATTTGTGCAGTTTCTACCTGTTAATTAGTTATCTGAAGTTTAAGATGTCCGTGTCAAGCGATACTTCTACTCACGAGGAAGTTCATTTCAAACGCAAAAGAAAACGACTGGAGGAAAATACTGAGGTTTATTAAAATTTATATTATATGTTCACTACATTAACCGTTAACTGTTGAGTTTCCGTCACATGAGCACGTCAACCTTCATGAAGAGCCTCAACAACTTGGAAGGGATTTCTCAGTATTCAGACCGCAAAGATTCATTACTATGGCTGTTTGTAACACTTGCT
>OZ057408.1:17672981-18071075 GCA_964056735.1 Allodiplogaster pararmata | reverse complement strand
TTTTTTCTTCTATGAAATTAATGTTGTGCTAAGGGTAGGGGGCTAAAATTCCAGGACTTTTTATTTATTTCAAAAGTGGTGCTGAGAGTGGGCCAAACTTGGAAAATGTTTGGTATGTACTTTAACTCCCCATTTTGTATGGTAAACTAGTTCATGAATTTTTACTTTAGGCCCCTTCCATTTCTGCTCTTGACCTTGAGCCCCCTTCTTTTTAGGTAAATTTGGCAATGGAGTAGAGGGGAATCTTTGATCACGGGGGTTGCTAAAGGTCAGTGAGGGCTTAAGTAAAAATTCCCCGGTTTAGCAACAAAAACCGCTTAAAATGTTTGATTTGACAATTGGAAAATTTTTTTAAAGCTTGACTGACCTACCGATCCCATCCCTCATTAACATTAAAAAACTTTCTGAGGTTTTCGAAGGTTTTTTTCAATTTTTAAAAGAAAAAGTTGTTTTTGCCATAACTCAGCCCTTGTTGAATGAGACTGGTAAACTAAATGTTTCTACGCGCCGAGAGAGTTGAAAAGAATAAGAAGGCTAAGAAGAATCAAAAGGAAGTAGAAGAAAACTAAAACAGAACCAGGGGTTAAATAGTTACCGGATCGGTTCCGTCGGTGGATACATGTACACACACTATTGACAAGAAACTCCCTCTCTTTTCTCACCCTTTTCCTTCAACCCCTCTTCTTTTTGCCTTCAAACTTTGAGCGGCGGATACATGTAAACCCAAATTGGGCGGCTCCATTCAACCCCTGAACAGAAGACAAGGAGAAGAGAATAGATCATTTTGTTCGGAAACATGGATGCGTCAACATTGCATGTCCGGTTACTATTTCTCCTTTGACACGAACAGGTTTTGTCAAATAGAAAGAAAATTTCAACCCATTTGGGCGATTGATCTTCCTTTTTTAAAAATAAAATCAAGGCATTTTTTGTCTATGCCGCCTAACTGATTTCTCACCTAATTTGCAACAATTTTTTTTGTTTTCTGACGGTTTAATTGACTGGATAGTTCGAAATACAAAAAGAAGCTCCTTTCTGAACAGTTGTACCCAGAGTTTTTTTAGTGTGCAAGAAAAAGATAAAGACGCCTAAAAAAAATTTTTCACATAAGAGTCCCCCTTACGATTACAAAACCAGAAGCCCGCTAAAAGTTTTTTTTTGTGTTTTACTGAAGGTTCCCTGTTATGATTTGTATAAAACAGAGGCCCGCCGACAGAAGGTCTGACACGACTATTTAACCCTTGGTTGTGCCCTTTTTCCGAGATTTCTGATACTTTTATTCAATGGTTTTTAATCAAATGTTGTATTTTTAAGAGGATGAGTCGTCGAATTCAGTTCAAGCAGAGTCAGTATCTTTTTTTCATTTGAAATCTGTTAACTGTATTATATTTGTTCTTTAGTCATATATTCGTTTATTCATTCATTCTTTATTCCTGTTTTGACATAGAAATGTACAATACGGATCACTGACACGATTGTGAGTTCAGTTTAAAATAAAATGTCAGAAGAGAGAAATTTACAAAATTTATAATTCGAGTATACATAAGTTAAGTACTCCTTGAAATTGTGTGGCTATTACAGAAGCACACCGTGCGCACTGTACACCGTACAAATGCACGCTGCACACTGTATAATTACAAATGCACGCTGAGGCGTGGGAAAGATAGAAAGAGTGTTTGAGTTAAGAATTTTCCCGCGCCTCAGCGTGCATTTGTAATTATACAGTGTGCAGCGTGCATTTGTACGGTGTACAGTGTGCACGGTGTGCTTCTGTAATGGCCAATTGTGTGGGTGATGTCTAGAGTCGGATAAGTGAGTTAGGCAAGAGAAGATTCATATTGATTTGCTATTGAGATTGGTTACCGATTTTTTAGATCTTGAATTACCCATCATTTGACAAAATAAGCCTGCTCCATTGAATGTTTTACAATAGATTTGCTCCAAATAATATTATCATAGATTATTTCAATTCTTGAGTCGATATTTTATCGATGACTTGAATGCAAACCCAATGCAATGTTCATTGAAGAAATCTTCACCTTTCAGATTATTTGGGAAGTCAAAGGTAACAAGTACATTTACAAGTACCTCCCCCCTCTCTATACCTCTCACCAAAGGTAACAAGTACCTCCCTCCTCTCTATACCTCCCACCAAAGGTAACAAGTAACTCCCCCCTCTCTATACCTCCCACCAAAGGTTACAAGTGTTTTCCCCCCCCCCTCTCATGCACTCTCTTCTTTTTGCCCGAACCTCCCATTATCTCGCTTGCCCTGTCCTTACCCTCTCTCCATATCCCATTCTATCGCTCTTCACGCCCAACTCAACCTCTAACCTAGGTATCTACCCTTACGCGTGATATACAATATGATAAATGTTTAACGAGTGTAGGTAAATAATTTCTCTGATTGGGTTCTAACAGGGTGTGACCATGGCTCACCTTTACTTTTCAAAAAATTGAGCAGTCATTCGAGCAGGAGACCTCATATTATGAGATCCATAGAGATGTTGAGGGCAGACAATAAAGAGATTCATTCTTGTAGGCGTCTTGCTCGTGTGAACCAAAGCAGGTGAACCGTTGGTGAAATCTTCATTTCAGAAGTGCATTATTAGAAGAAGGTCGCCAATTGGAAGAGGATGAAAGAGAGAAGGGGACTCCACAGCCTTCCGATGACGACGAAGATGAATTCCAAGAGAGAAAAATCGTCGGAAAAAAAGAGCGTATGTTTTCAACTGGATAGATAGAGGCCTCTGGAAATATTAAGTAACTTCAAACTAAAAATTTGTTTCTCTCGGGAGTTTTAAAAGTCTTGTGACATGTTTTGGGCGGATCTTCTTTTTTTTAAATTTCAAATTTAAACCTTAGGAAGAAATATAAATATACCTTCTTACTTACGTACAAGTTCATTCATCGCCATGTCTCTGTTTGAAAAGCAAATTTACTACTTTCTTTCACGGACACAAGTCAAATTTTTTGACTTATAAAAAATTCTCAAGTGACAAAGACAAAGATATCGAATTCAATGTATTTATTATCAAATATTAAGTTTCGCATTGCACTGTGCAATTTGCACATTTTTTATTTACTGCTGCTTTTTTCAAGAAAAGCTCTATAACTGGATTAGTCTTTGCCAATTTGATAAAAGAGAAAGACGATTCAAGTTTCGTAATTTAGCAAAAAACTTTGAATTAAAATTTTTTTTACTAAAGAAGTTGGAGTTCGAGCCCTAGCGATCGATGAAAAGGATGGGAACCTTTTCCAGTTAGCATACTTCACATAGGAGAGATATTTGGAGTTTTTTTAAACTTGAAGTTAGTATACTGTAGATATGAGGAATGTTCTATTGTAATCAAATTGAATACAGGGAGGGAATCGGGCAGCTCGGGAGAAGAAAGCGATGGTGGAGAGGAGAAAGCACCCGAAAGGCGAGAGAGCAGGGAGGATGAGGAGGGAGAAGAGATAGAAAGGAAAGTAAGTCCCAAGAAGAGAAAGATCATTCTGTCGAGTGATGAGTCTGAGGGAGAAGGAGGAGACGACCGCTCACCGAAAACGAGAAAGGACAATGATGACGATGAGGATGCGGAGAGCAAAGAAGGCGAGGAAGGAGAGGTTTGCTTTTTCATCAATTCTCTGAACTAGAATCGCCAAACAGGCTTAGGGTGTCAAGTGATTTTTAGTGGCATTTGATTCAATTTTGCTGTGAACAGTTTAAAGGTGGATTTGGAAACTACAATTTGATTCATTTGACTGTCCATACATTTTTGGTTTTGAGATGGCCTTTTTTTGGGCGCTTTGAAAGCCCTGTTTAGGTTGTTTCTTACATCAGTCAAAGAAGCGTGTAGATCAAATCGACTATAAATGAGGGAATGACACACTTTGGATAGAGATGGAGCACGTGCGATGAAAAATAGAGAACGCATACGAACAGCATTCGTATCACTAGAGTTTTTTTGAAAAGCGTTTAGGTTCTTGCCTAGATTTGATCCGCACTGAGGGTCAGAGAGGGTTAGAGTAACACCCTGACACTAATCATTAGTTTTACAATAACTTTTCCTTTACAAACCCTGATTTTCGATTAATGCTATCATCTCAGATTCTCCTCAAAACCTCAACTAAGAAACTCTTCAATGATACCTCAAAATGTCTTGATATGATGAAAAAGGAATGCTGAATAATGTGCAGGTTGGTAACTTGATGGAGAAGATCTTCGGAGACGAGTCGGATGAAGAGAGAGAAGAGAAAGAGGGCGGCGAAGAGAGAGAGGAGGAAGAAGACAAGCAACGACATCGAGACAAGGACGAAGACGATGATGGGTTCCTTACTCAAATCCTTCTTGTTTTTATGTGTCCCAGGTTCCAGAATAGTTCTAGGTTCGACTCCCATCGCGGACAGACTCAGCCGAGCATAGAGGCTTAAGAAATGTTGGTAGTGCTTTCGCACGAATCTGACTCCGCAGTGCTGCAACACACACTATCAGTGATCTAGTGGGCAGCGACTGGTTCCTCCAGGAAAGGTTTTTACCGCACCTCAGGGGGGGGGCGTATTCTTCCTCAGGGGGGGCGTATTCTTCAGCGAGGCGAAAACAGGCACGAGGAAGATCATGATTCTTATTATCCTTCTTTTCTTCAAAAAAAGTTTTTTCTATTGACTTCCATGAAGAATCTTGTTTTCTTCTTATTATATTCTCCATGAAGGATGAGTAAAACGGAAAATTTTCGCAGAGAAGTAAAGAACGCTCTCTATATCTATTGTGAACTGCATTCAGGGAATTAAATTTCGTTCCAGACGTACGTAGATCCATCCGACGTCGCGAAAGCTATAAAGTTTTATCAACAAGATTTTATATAGTTTTTTAAAAAGAGTTTTTGTAGTCGTAGGCACACACCAAGTACCAACGGCTAAAAACTAAATTTTTGGTGAGCCACATTCTTCAAAAAAGTTCGTAGGGAAAGTCCAAATCATTGGAAAAATTTAAAGTTCAACTCGGAAATTTTAAAAATCTATGCGCTCGAAAAAGTTGTGCGGGTGTTAAGAAACGCCCTGGCACTAAGTTGGAATATTTAGTAACTGAATACTGCCCTCTCTTCTCGATTTGTCCCTTAACTCGTTGTTTTGAGCGAAGTTAGGATGGTTGTTTTAAGCGGGCAGGAGTGGGACTTCGACAAGATGCTACGTCAGAAAAAGGCAGAGAAAAAAAAGAGAAGACGCAGAAGAGATGGAGGCATCGATATCATCAACGACGACGATGGAACCATCCAGATGTTGGTGGAGCAAATGAAGAATGCCGCCAAGGTGAGTCATTTGGAACGGACGCTCTACCATAGACGGCATTGTCATATGCCAATTAGAGTTTATAAGTTTACGTCGAACTCTATAGACTAACATTTAAAAAGTGCGTCGGGAAAATGAATATATGATTAAGAAATCCTGCGAGGAGTAGTACTAAATGTCTTCTACGACTTGGAAGGTCATGAATGAGAACTCAGAAGACCGTGAAGGTCATGAATGAGAACTCAGAAGACCGTGAAGGTCATGAATGAGAACTCAGAAGACCGTGAAGCGAAACCTTTCATGTTTTTTGAGAGTTCGCTGGATAATATAAAGTTCACAGACTATCCGTAGGCTTGAAAGATTATGGCATGCGATGCCTGCACTTATCAAAAGAAAGCGAGAATAAGAAGCAAGAGAAAGCTTCAGAGTAGTAAAGGGGCGGATAGAAAAGAGATCGCGCAGTGCAAAAGGTCGAGAATGTTTGAATTAACTCGCTTCTAATTATTCAATGTTTGAATTAACTCGCTTCTAATTATTCAATGTTTGAATTAACTCGCTTCTAATTATTCAATGTTTGAATTAACTCGCTTCTAATTATTCAAACCCCCTGCCCCAATCGATCGACCTGTCCTCCGAGAAAAAAATCACAAGTGCAGAAGACCTATGGGTCGATTTTTTAATGACACGGGTAATAGAGCAGTTATTTTCTCGTCAATGATAGATGATTTCCAGGAGGATCGACACTCCAACATGGAACGGCGACCCGCGACCAAAAAGAGAAGTCTCCTACCAGTTCTGCGCTCTCATCTTTTCCGGGTTGGCACCAGGATATTTCTCTAACTCACACGTCCAATGAGAAGCGCTCTTCAAAAAAAAGTAGGGAAATGAATCTGCTGTTTGCACGACATTTCATGTTCATCGCACGCAATCGATCTCTCCATAAAGCGTTTCGTTACCTCATTAGTAGTCTTACTGATCTACACTCTTATTTGGTGAATGGTGAGAAAAAGCCTGGTAGACACACTGCAGTTTTATAAGAGAGTGTGAAAAGATATGCAAATTCTGAATGTTGAAGTTGGATATGATGGAGGCAATGATTGACGGAGGGATGATGTCAGCCATCTCTGAGTGGCTGGCCCCCTTGCCCGACAGAAGTCTGCCAGCTCTCGAGATCAGAAGTGAACTGCTTCGCATACTTCAGTCCTACGGCCGTCTTGAACAGGTGAGGTCCATTTCTTCTGAGTATGACCGGAAAGGACACTGAGGCCCACAGGAAGCGGTTTTTTTAAAAACAGAGATCTGCAAGTGACAGAAGAAATCAGTTTTATCGATTTAAATACTAGAAGAGGAGAAAGACTTCCCTTATGAATGTGAAAGTGAGTCTTTCCGAAGGTCTCAACCGAAGGGCTCAGGATGATAGTCTGAAATAGCTATTGAACCCCTGGCGACGTCTCTCGATCATATCATCTCGAAAACATATGAAGAGTAACAAGTTCACTCCCACCCTGACCTTTCGCCTGTACCTACAAAAATTTGCTCATTTGTCTCGTCTTCTTTCAATTCTTTTCCACAGTTTCCGCCAGTGTGTTTTTCGAACCCGCACTGGGGGTATAATCTATGCGCTATCCATAAAAGCAACTCATATAAATTCTCTTCTGCATCTTAAGCTCTCGGATTCTCTCAGACGACTGTTGTTCTCTCTTTATTAATAATCTGGATACACATTCTTTCTGCGGGTGGGAATAAACATTATGGTCTCCGCTCTTTTTGTCCATGCAACCAGGGGTTTATAGTCATGTCAGACCTTCTGTCGGTGGGCCTCTGTTTTGCCAAATCCTGAGGGGGGACCCTTTTATAAAACAAAAATTTTTTGCGGGGCTCTATTTGGAAAATCCTTAGGGGAGATATATTATGTGAAAAAACTTTTTCGCCTTCGGCGGGCGTCTGTACCTTTTTCTTGCACACTAAAAAAACCCTGCATGCAAAATATCACTCGCTAACTGGTTTTTCTGATACTCACAATACGTTTGTTTAATTGTTTTTCGTAGTTGACTCATGATATACATACTATTTTATTTGTTATAAAAGTAGGAGAAAGTCTCAAAAAGCGGTTTCAGAAGGAGTTACTATTAAGGGCCGCCACCCTAAATATCAAAAGGAGTTACTATTGAGGGCCGCCACCCTAAATATCAAAAGGAGTTACTATTGAGGGCCGCCACCCTAAATATCAAAAGGAGTTACTATTGAGGGCCGCCACCCTAAATATCAGAAGGAGTAACTATTGAGGGCCGCCACCCTAAATATCAGAAAGAGTTACTATTGAGGGCCGCCACCCTAAATATCAAAAGGAGTTACTATTGAGGGCCGCCACCCTAAATATCAGAAGGAGTTACTATTGAGGGCCGCCACCCTAAATATCAAAAGGAGTTACTATTGAGGGCCGCCACCCTAAATATCAAAAGGAGTTACTATTGAGGGCCGCCACCCTAAATATCAGAAAGAGTTACTATTGAGGGCCGCCACCCTAAATATCAAAAGGAGTTACTATTGAGGGCCGCCACCCTAAATATCAAAAGGAGTTACTATTGAGGGCCGCCACCCTAAATATCAGAAAGAGTTACTATTGAGGGCCACCACCCTAAATATCAGAAAGAGTTACTATTGAGGGCCGCCACCCTAAATATCAAAAGGAGTTACTATTGAGGGCCGCCACCCTAAATATCAGAAAGAGTTACTATTGAGGGCCGCCACCCTAAATATCAAAAGGAGTTACTATTGAGGGCCGCCACCCTAAATATCAAAAGGAGTTACTATTGAGGGCCGCCACCCTAAATATCAGAAAGAGTTACTATTGAGGGCCGCCACCCTAAATATCAAAAGGAGTTACTATTGAGGGCCGCCACCCTAAATATCAAAAGGAGTTACTATTGAGGGCCGCCACCCTAAATATCAAAAGGAGTTACTATTGAGGGCCGCCACCCTAAATATCAGAAGGAGTTACTATTGAGGGCCGCCACCCTAAATATCAAAAGGAGTTGCTATTGAGGGCCGCCACCCTAAATATCAAAAGGAGTTACTATTGAGGGCCGCCACCCTAAATATCAGAAAGAGTTACTATTGAGGGCCGCCACCCTAAATATCAGAAAGAGTTACTATTGAGGGCCGCCACCCTAAATATCAAAAGGAGTTACTATTGAGGGCCGCCACCCTAAATATCAAAAGGAGTTACTATTGAGGGCCGCCACCCTAAATATCAAAAGGAGTTACTATTGAGGGCCGCCACCCTAAATATCAGAAAGAGTTACTATTGAGGGCCGCCACCCTAAATATCAAAAGGAGTTACTATTGAGGGCCGCCACCCTAAATATAAAAAGGAGTTACTATTGAGGGCCGCCACCCTAAATATCAGAAGGAGTTACTATTGAGGGCCGCCACCCTAAATATCAGAAAGAGTTACTATTGAGGGCCGCCACCCTAAATATCAAAAGGAGTTACTATTGAGGGCCGCCACCCTAAATATCAGAAGGAGTTACTATTGAGGGCCGCCACCCTAAATATCAAAAGGAGTTACTATTGAGGGCCGCCACCCTAAATATCAAAAGGAGTTACTATTGAGGGCCGCCACCCTAAATATCAAAAGGAGTTACTATTGAGGGCCGCCACCCTAAATATCAAAAGGAGTTACTATTGAGGGCCGCCACCCTAAATATCAGAAAGAGTTACTATTGAGGGCCGCCACCCTAAATATCAAAAGGAGTTACTATTGAGGGCCGCCACCCTAAATATCAAAAGGAGTTACTATTGAGGGCCGCCACCCTAAATATCAAAAGGAGTTACTATTGAGGGCCGCCACCCTAAATATCAGAAGGAGTTACTATTGAGGGCCGCCACCCTAAATATCAAAAGGAGTTGCTATTGAGGGCCGCCACCCTAAATATCAAAAGGAGTTACTATTGAGGGCCGCCACCCTAAATATCAGAAAGAGTTACTATTGAGGGCCGCCACCCTAAATATCAGAAAGAGTTACTATTGAGGGCCGCCACCCTAAATATCAAAAGGAGTTACTATTGAGGGCCGCCACCCTAAATATCAAAAGGAGTTACTATTGAGGGCCGCCACCCTAAATATCAAAAGGAGTTACTATTGAGGGCCGCCACCCTAAATATCAGAAAGAGTTACTATTGAGGGCCGCCACCCTAAATATCAAAAGGAGTTACTATTGAGGGCCGCCACCCTAAATATAAAAAGGAGTTACTATTGAGGGCCGCCACCCTAAATATCAGAAGGAGTTACTATTGAGGGCCGCCACCCTAAATATCAGAAAGAGTTACTATTGAGGGCCGCCACCCTAAATATCAAAAGGAGTTACTATTGAGGGCCGCCACCCTAAATATCAGAAGGAGTTACTATTGAGGGCCGCCACCCTAAATATCAAAAGGAGTTACTATTGAGGGCCGCCACCCTAAATATCAAAAGGAGTTACTATTGAGGGCCGCCACCCTAAATATCAAAAGGAGTTACTATTGAGGGCCGCCACCCTAAATATCAAAAGGAGTTACTATTGAGGGCCGCCACCCTAAATATCAGAAAGAGTTACTATTGAGGGCCGCCACCCTAAATATCAAAAGGAGTTACTATTGAGGGCCGCCACCCTAAATATCAAAAGGAGTTACTATTGAGGGCCGCCACCCTAAATATCAGAAGGAGTTACTATTGAGGGCCGCCACCCTAAATATTAGAAAGAGTTACTATTGAGGGCCGCCACCCTAAATATCAAAAGGAGTTACTATTGAGGGCCGCCACCCTAAATATCAGAAGGAGTTACTATTGAGGGCCGCCACCCTAAATATCAAAAGGAGTTACTATTGAGGGCCGCCACCCTAAATATCAAAAGGAGTTACTATTGAGGGCCGCCACCCTAAATATCAGAAGGAGTTACTATTGAGGGCCGCCACCCTAAATATTAGAAAGAGTTACTATTGAGGGCCGCCACCCTAAATATCAAAAGGAGTTACTATTGAGGGCCGCCACCCTAAATATCAAAAGGAGTTACTATTGAGGGCCGCCACCCTAAATATCAGAAGGAGTTACTATTGAGGGCCGCCACCCTAAATATCAAAAGGAGTTACTATTGAGGGCCGCCACCCTAAATATCAAAAGGAGTTACTATTGAGGGCCGCCACCCTAAATATCAGAAGGAGTTACTATTGAGGGCCGCCACCCTAAATATCAAAAGGAGTTACTATTGAGGGCCGCCACCCTAAATATCAGAAGGAGTTACTATTGAGGGCCGCCACCCTAAATATCACTTCTGAGTGTGATAGGCAAAGTTTTTATCTCGTTTATTATCGGCGTGCTTGACCAGAAACAAGGATTTTCTTAGAAAAGGGAGGGAGGAAAGGTTGTTTGTCTTTTATTCACGGATTGAGTGGTCAAGTAGTATATTCTGTCCACAACAGGGGTTAAATAGTGACCGGATCGGTCCCGTCGGCGGATACATGTACACACACTATTGACAAAAAATTCCCTCTTTTCTTACTCTTTTCCTTCATCCCCTCTTCTTTTTTCCTCCAAACTGAGCGGCGGATACATGTAAACCCAAAATGGGCGGCTCCATTTAACCCCTGGTCCACAAAACTATCTCGCTAACTGTATCAGGTCCAACCTCTCTGATAAGAACCCAAATTGAATCGATTCAACTTTATTGATGAGAAAAAGGACCACTGGTAAGAAATAAATTTAAAAAAATTTTCTTGCCAGCGGTTCACTTCTTGCTCAGAGATCGCTTGCACTAATCAATAGAATGAGCAGAGGCTTGTGAGTATTCACAGTCTTGGCGGCTCTCAATTTCTCTCTCTTATCTTCATTTCACATATCGCTCATTTCTATTTTTTCTGGGCCCATTATGAACGGCAGTTTGTTGTTTTTTTTTAAGTAGAGAAAACCCATGTTCTTGCAAGCCCATGTTTCTTTCCCAACACACTCTGAATACCGTTGTTATAACTTTTCTGGTGTTTTCAGTCAAAAGTGGCCCAAGGTTGTGACACGCTATAAGGTGGATAAGTTGATGTTGATGGCTGTTGAGAGTATCCTGAAGCAGTCGGGACTGGGCAAGGCCGTCATGTTGCTCTTCAAGCATCCCAGGGAGACGAAGGAGAACAAGAAGATGGCCTCAAAGCTCATCTCCGAGTGGGCTCGTCCCATATTCCAAGTATCCTTTTACAATTTATCCATTTTTTTACCGATTGTTTTCTCTGTTTCATATTCACTGATATGAACAATCAAAATTTTTAAAAAGCAAACAGCATGCCTAAAAACCAATGTTGAGTAATACTTAGTGAGCAAGGGTTTTATCATTCATTTAGAGTTTAAAATGTTTTTTTATTTTCTAAGTTTAAAGTGTTTGATATTTTCGCATCAACTTATGGCGGATAGAATATGGAGGTTTACGCGTGGGTGGTTTTCTTTTGAAATGCAATTAAGTGCTTCTTCTATAAATTACAGGAGAGTAATTTGTTCCAGCTGGATACCGACTTCCGCTCCCTATCCAAAGACGAAAGAGTGCAGCGCGATCTACAGCACATGCCGCTCTCGAAGAGAAGACGATTGAGGTTTTTCAAGGGGTTCCAAACCCTCTTTTTGCAGTAGGTCATGGAGAGAAATAGAAGCTATATTTAGTGAGGACAATCCGAATGAAATCCGAGAAGACAAGGAACAAGAAGAATTGTTGCCCGGTCAGAAAGGATACATCGGAAGGGCAAGGGTTCCCAAACCGAGCACCCGCGATTACGTCGTCAGACCCCGGTCCAAAGTGGAAGGAGAATTCAAGGTAACTCATTTTGGATTTATTATTTTCCTTCTTATTTTAGTGTTCTTGGGCTCGACTGAAGTAAGCTGGTGTTTTCAAACAATAATTTTCTAGGGTGCCAGTAAAGGTCGAGAATTCAACCGGTTGGACAAAGCAACGCGAAGCTTCAAAGAGAGGACGAAGAAATTGGCGACTAAAAGAGCGGTTACTGTATCGCTTGAAGGGAGGAAGATGGACATGTAATGCTTGGGATGCAGGCCATGCTTCAAATACCCTTGGTAATACCTTATTCGGCGGGCCTTTACCCAATCTGAAAACCATTCAGATGAGTTTTCAATAGCCGCAAGACATCTTCCGTTTGAGGTGGAGCGTGTAATGAAGCTTACCGCGGGTCAAGAAACCACTCAGACAAATGGAATGAAAGGCTTGATTCTGCTCGCAAAGTTTCGTGATAATTATAGTCCGCAAGGGTCGAATTACATTTGTAATCTCTTTATAAACTGGAGTTTCCCGTCTTTCTGTTTTCTAAAACATAATTTTTCTGTGTTTTTACTTTTCGCGGCGATAATTTGCCTATTGACTAAGTTGCTGTTTCGAAAATGAGATTAGGTGTCTTTTTCCATTGATTTTCGGAATTCCGTTCATTTTTCTTTGTGAAGTTTTTTGCGAAGTAATAAAGTGAGTATTCTCGTTAGTTTTTGTATACTGAGACAAATTCATTTTATAAATAAAGCCTTTTTCGTTGTTACAAGCATGTTGCTTCAGAAAACTGTCTCCAAGACACTTTTTTTCCCCAGAACATTTCAAAGATTGAAGTTTGGTTTATTTCGTTGTTAACTCGAGAAATAAATAATTATTCATTCGTATAAGGTTCTGAGTTTTAATGCGACCTCGACGCATTTGATTCATTTTTAATAGTTTTGAACTATTCGCATTTGTTGGCGGAAATGGCAAGAGCAACGATAAAGGCTATAACAATCAAAACAATGTTCTGAAGAGGAAACTGCACAAATCGTTCGATTCCATCAACTTATACTTTTTGGACAGGCGGAATTGTTGAAGTTTACTCCGAATCACAAACCCAACTGTAGAAGTATATTGAACAGACTCATAGGGGAAGGCGGAGAAAGGGAAGGTCGCTGCCCTCTCCAAAGCCGGAGAATTGTGCGGCTCGAGGCAGCTCATTAGCCTTGCTGCAGTATGAGCGGCCGTAGCTGCATTTTAAGAAACTCGTTAGCGTTAGTTGATGAACTTTGTAAAAAAAAAAGGAACTGTAGTGCTCAAGGACCCAATCTGTGGTCCTTCAGCGAAAGCTTTTACTTTGTCTTTTACTTGTACTCGTTTGCAACAATTTAGTGGACGAGCAAGTCTGTGATTAGATAAAACGAAGCTTGTAGTTCCAAGGAGAGCCTTGTTTGCAGACAAGAGTTACAGTAAGCCGCTAAATTTTATTAAACGTCCTGCCATTTTTAGATGAATTATACAATAAGTTATAAGGGAATAGGTCACGCGTCTTACGAGAGAATCTGATTAGCCATTCGGTTGAGTTGGTTCAGCGAAGGAAGGTGTGAAGAACCGGAATACAAAGAGGAGAAGGAGCGCGGAGGTAACTTGAGACTCACAAGAAGAATAACTTGTGAAGCAGAATTACTTCATCTAAACAACTTTGTTGGCGGAACATATTCTTCGTCTAAGGAAAACTGTGAATGTGTTCACTTCGGAGAATTGGAAGAGGGAGAGTGAAAAGAACGTATAGAATTACATGGAAGAGTACCACGAACCGTAGGAGAGCACAGAAAAACAATGTCATTCGCAGTTATTCTCTCTCTCTCTCCCCATTCTAACTTTCTCTCTCTCTCTCCATTCTCTCCCCATTCTCTTTCTTTCTTTCTATCTCTCTTTTTCCCCATTCTCTCTCAAGCTCTCTCCAATTATCTCTCTCCATTCTCTCTCTCGCCTTCTATTTCTTTCTCATCCCTTCTTTTTCTCCCTCTCTCTATCTCTTACTTTCTTTACTCGACTCTTTTTATACCCGATTCAGTTTATTCATCAACTCAATATCCCATATTCCCTACAACTTTCAATATTATGTGTTAGTATATTCTTATTGGTGTTTTTAGGGTTGAAATTGAGCTGTTTTACGGGTTTTTCAGACCTACAATTTTTAAGAAGTGCTACTCTTGAGGGAGATTTGTACAGGATAAGAGGCTTTTCGTTGAAGAAACAAGTGGTGAAGGCTTCTTTTCTATTATCTCCTCTCTCGTTCACTCACTCTCTCTCTTTCTCTCTCTCTCTCTCTCTTTCTCTCTCTCTCACTCTCTTTCTCTCTCTCTTCTTTCTCTCTCTCTTCTTTCTCTCTCTCTCTTTCTTTCTCTGTCTTTCTCTCTCTTTCTCTCTATCTCTCTCTCTTTCTCTCTCACTTTCTCTCTCTTTCTCTCTCTCTCTCTCTCTCTCTCTCTCTCTCTCTCTCTCTCTCTCTCTCTCTTTAAAATACCTGAATTCTCAATGTAAAGAACGCCTATCCTAGGACTCCTTGAAAGCAGAAGCTCAGAAACGATTTCAGATAATTTTTAGTTTTGATATGATCTGTTTTTTAAGACCCTAAGAATAATTAATATTCGATGAGTTCTGTCCTTGACTAACTTTGATAACAAAATGGTTTTCTAGTTTGGGCGTTTATTTGTTGGCATGGAACGGTACGGATATGGCGAGGGCAAAGCCAGTGAGAGTCTTCAGAATATCCCAGAGCAGTTAACAAAAACTTCTTTGGCTGGTTCCTCTCTTTTTCTCTCTCATTCTCTCTTTCATTGCATAAACTCGCTTCCTGTTTCAATCTTCTATTTTTTCTCTCTCGAGCTGTTTACTTCTCTCTCTCTCTCTTTTTCTTTTTCTCTCTCTCTTTTTCTTTTTTTTCTCTCTCTCTTTTTCTTTCTCTCTCTCTTTTTCTTTTTCTCTCTCTCTTCTTTCTTCGCTTTCTTTGCAGTAACTCTAAATTTCTAAAAAGAAAGGATTGAAGATGAAATGTTTTGGAAATTTAAAAACCAACCGCAAATGCGCGTGATGAAAAAAGGGAGTGAGAGGGGATAATTGTGTTCACTATAAAAAGGAATAAAGCTAGACATGCAAGATAGAGAAAGCAAACGAACACGTGAGAGTTACGGACCATTGGTCGAAAGGTTTCAGATCTCTCAAAATTTTCGGACCTCTTTTTGACCTACTATGCTTTGATCTCGAACGTTTTGAGGTAAGTAGCTAGAAAGTTATTGTTAACAACAGTATAAAGAGTAACATTGTCATTATCTGGATAAAAATTGGTAGTTTTTAAAGGTATTTTGTGTAAGTTTTATCTTTTTTGTTGCCGGGTCATTTAAATTAATCAAGTGAATGCCTATTGAGACTTTCAGGATCAGTCTGCGATACTCCCAGAAAAGCCTCATTCCTCCCTCCGCTCACGAATGAAACATTGAAGTGAATGTGACCCGATGAGTGACAAGAACGACTTCGGGTATTATCAGGTCCGATTTCGTGCGCTTAACCAGAATTACCATCTGGTTTATTCTTCTTTTTTTCTGATTATTCAGAAGATTAACACTTACTTTAACTATAACAAATCACACTATAAATGCATCAGGTGTCACTGCTTATTCTCACTCAAAGTGCCTACATTCCTGTTGCTGCCACCCTCCTTACGAGTTACCTGAAGCCCACTGAAGTGAGTTACAGTTTGTGAAATTGACCAAGTATCTTTGCTTAAAATTAACCTACTTGCCTAGTGCTTTTGATAAATAGAGCTTGCGCATTGCAGTTGACGTGCTCAAACGGATGGAACGAGACCCTTCCGTCTGACGAGTTCCACTCGGTGCTCGTAGAATGGTTCAACAGTGGCGCGTGCTCATCGAAGTCAGCGCGAGTTCAAACGACCATATCTACCGTAATAATGATCGGTGCCCTGATTGGATCATTCGTCTCGGGATACCTAGCGGATAGATTTGGCCGGAAGCCTGTCGTTATCGGTTAGCTTATTTATGTTTATGAGCTCTTGAAAAAATGTGTTTTTTGTTGTTAAAAATGAGGAGAGAAGGAATCATATTGCTTCTAGACGTTTTTTCTTCAGCGAACCATCTGTAAGCAGTGGAGAGACAATGAATGTTTTTTATATATTTAAATGAGGTAACTGCACTGTTTGAATATTGAAAGAGAAAAACCAATCTCTTTTCGTTCATAATCATTCACCTCTACTCGCTCATCATCATTCGATATTATGCCTTGCTTTTTTTTTTCAAGAGCGGACGTTTTTTCTTCAATTTCCAACATGTATATGCTGTGGTGAGGTATGGTTTTGTGAAGGTTCGCTGTCTCTGCTGTCAACTGCGAACGCCCTTCTGCTGCTCGCCTCTCTCATACCGTGGTTCTTCTTCTTCCCTGTCTTTCTTCTTGCTGGAATCGCATCCGGCGCTTATCTAGTCGGTTCCGTTCAAGGGGCGTCTGAGGAAGACGCACATGAGACTCCGTTCTCAAGTTATCTTGAGACACAGACATCCAGATAGCCGGGAGCTAGACCAAACTTTGGATCCAGAAACACAATAGAGCAAGACTATCTGTTTGAGGCCCAAATACGCCTCAAATCCTGTGAAATAGCAAAATGCTCTCTCTCTACACAGCAGACGCTCTTCAGCAAGAAAAGCGCCAAGAACTAGAAGAGAACTAAGCACATCTCATATATCAGTGAATCAGAGAACAAAGGACTAATCAGGAAATGCTTAAGCTAAAAACAAATTGCCGAAATCTAAAAATTTAAAGAAACGAATTTTAATTCAATTTATTCTATCGAGTACAGGATAAGAGGCTTTTCGTTGAAGAAACAAGTGGTGAAGGCTTCTTTTCTATTATCTCCTCGGTTTTAAGTGTAAGTAGGTGTTGAACGTAAGAATGAAAGGTAGTTAATCTTCTTTTTCAATCCTCACTAACCCATGTTGAGTATCGATTAGCTGTTAGCTCTTTCAAGAAAGTGAATGTCTTAGTTTTTCCGCTATGAAAGCAATTGGTTGAGACGACAAATCTGGTTCTCGTAGTGGAGAGTCTGAGCAGAAGTACATCGCGGCTGCTCGTCGTTGCTCTCAATGGCTGGTCACTCTCACTCGCCGTGACGGCTTTTCTCGCCTGGCTCACTCCTCATTGGTTAGTTGGTCGGTTCGATTCCAAAAAATATAATTCCTTAGTTCTGAAATATCGCTGATGAGTATCTTCAGTGAATTAAGTGTTTCGACAAAAAGGTCACGAATGTTTTTCTCGATACAGTCTTGAAAATTAAACAGCTTCAGCAAAAGATGCTGTTTTTTCCCATAGGGTTGTAATGGATAGTGGTATTTGAATGAACGGCCGATGACTTGATAAAGTGAAAGAATGATCCAGGCTTTTCTTAAACTGGGAATTTGCAGGTTCGGTTTTCACTTGGGAGTATGCCTTCTCTCCATGTTGTGCGCCGTCTTGCTGTTGATCTTCGCGGAAGAAAGTCTCCCGTGGCTGGCGACGCAAAGTGAGCCGCACAAGTTTGAACAGGTCGCCACAGTGATCACGAGATTCAATGGAGCAGTTCATCCCAATGGTTGGAGAATCGGGTTGGGGGTGGTTGTTTTGCTTGCTCTTATCCTTCAAAAGGCGGAACTCTGTCTTTTACGTACTGTAATGGCGTGATCGCGTCGGTATAAGAGGCTTTTGAAGAAGCCACCTTTAGGTGAATGTTTTGATAAACGACGAGTTCTAAAGCAGTGGAAAGAATAGTTATTTTTGTAGAAATATGAATTGAAAAAAGACCAATTGAAATTTGACAAAGTTGTAGAAGATAAAAGCTTGCAGATGTTCCACTTGTTCGGACGTGCAAAGAACTTCTGAATTCAAGAGAGGAACAAAGATGTTCATCCAAAACATCTTCGTATATCCTTCTTTTCAGGTTATCATCCTTGATTATCCACTTATAAGTAGTGAAAAAGGTTTTTTTTCACTAATTGAGTATCGTTAGTTTTTAGTAATTGAGTAATTTCTTCATAATGACTTTTTTAACTCGGGAAAGTTCAATAAATTTCAGTTGTGGGGTAAGGATTGAAAAAAATTTGGAGTAAGAAATGATTAAGTTTAGTGTAAATAATTGACTTTTTTTGGAGGAAGTCAAGAGAATGAGAAGAATTCATGTTATTTGCCCAGGAGAACTCAAGGAAATATCTTCTAAGTATGTAGTTCAGGTCATGGTAAGAGCGGGAAAATGCTATAAAGAGGTTGATCAGAAAATGATGTTTGGAGGTAATCAATAACTAAGTAATGAAATATTGACGCGTTTTAGCAGAAATTTGGGAAAAACTTCTCATTCCATGAAACTTATGAATGAATCCAGTCATCGGTGGGTTTCATTTATTCGTAAATATTCCCATTTATTCGTAAATATTCCTACTCTAAGCGGGTTTCGGTGTCCTGTTAGGGCGGAGAATGAACCTCCTCTACATCGAGCGACATCTTGCAGAACACCAGATCTGCGTGTGCGTGTGTTGTCGCTCGCGTTGTGCTTCTTCGTCAATTCCATCGTCTCCTATGGCATGTACCAATCAGTGGACATCGTCACTGGCAGCCGATATGCAGCCGCAGCTATTATGGGAGTCGGAAAGGTCGGGGCTACTTTCTTCCTCTTCATCTATCCTTCCGTCTTTTTCTCTCTCTCTATTTCTTCACTCTTCTTACTTTTTTCTATCCATATAAGATCAAAGTTAATCAGAAGCCCGAGTCTCATTTAATTCTATCACTGATAAGAGTTGTAGTGAGCACAGTCCGCTCTGCCATGTGAAAAGAGTTCTTTCCAGTTCCTCTTCGGACTCCTTTCCAGTTCCTCTTAGGACTCCTTTCCAGTTCCTCTTAGGACTCCTTTCCAGTTCCTCTTAGGACTCCTTCCGTTTCTTCTCTCTGGATTCGTTAGTGGTCGAATCGTTGGCATGGCCTTTGTGACTTGCTCTCTACTCGCGAGTTGGACGTACTTTGCTTGGTCAGTTGGAAGATAGTCGTTTTGATAAGTTTCGAGATAGACATGTTATCAAGACTAAATTTTACGTGCATAGAATAGTTTTCTTAATTGTCCTTGAGTCGCGAGACTTAGAGTTTTGTGGAAGTATCAGCTTGGATTCAACTACTTCAACATCTCTTCATACCGAAATTTCGTTTTTCGAAACATCTTTTCGCGGAAACATTATTCAAAAAAAAATGATTTTGTAATTTTAGTTTCTGTTTCAAAAGTTATTTTAGTTATTCTCTAGCAAGTTTAAAAGAAGTTTTTTCTCCATTGTGATTGTGTTTTATTGGAACATCATTGATAATTGATTAGTAATCGCATGAAAACTACAAAGAACCTATTGAGATATTCTCATAGGAATACAACTCTGGATGATTGCATTAGTATGCATATGAAGTATTTCCGAATCATGTGATAATAAACGAGCACTGATCACTTAACAAAATTATGTCAGAATATTCTAATCCGTAATATGCAAATTAACTTGATTTCAGTATTCTTTCCGGTGTTCATTCCACTAATGTAGTCTACACGGTTCTTTGCATCGTGGTCACCGTAGCACTAGATCCTACATGGAAAGTTGGTAATCCATCATTGTTTTTTGGAATTTTCCAAGTTCTTTTGGACTCCCCTCGACAGGACCTATGGGCAAACCACAACAACTTTTTTTAAAGTCATACAAGTCATCCATCGCAACATAAACAAAACACTTCTTAATTTTTTTCAGTTTTTTTTTGAGAAGATATAAAACCATTATTTTCAACAACAAAAACCTTTTACATAATTTTTAAATAGAGAGAAGAATCACATGAATAGCCGGTGGCGTTCGGTTTATACTGCCTCAAAAAGTTTTTTTTTAGTACTGGATTCTGTGGTTTTCTTAAAACACTTCCTTCAAAGTGAAAAAAATTAGCCAATTGCAACGATTTTCTGAGCGATAGCCGGAAGTTTTCTATGCGTGACCATGAATTGTGAATCATTTTGAGGTCTGTCATCTTTACTCTACTGAGCTCTTTCCCGTAAGAGTGCGCAACTCTGCGAGAGGCTTCTGCAATTCGGCAGCCAGAGTCGGATCCATTTTCGCCCCTCTGGTAGGTGGCGGACTCTTGCTTTGGATGAAACTGTATATGAAACTTGATTCAATAAAGATCAGATAAAATTAAGTTTCCACAGATTACGTTTTCCATTGATTCTGGAGCATAGACATATAGGGTAGACGACCAGAAGGTATACCAATGCTCAGATTGAGAGAAGCTGTATAGCATAACATGGTGATCCTAAGACTGAGAGCCATAGACGCTTCCAATCGTGAAACGCAGCAGAGTCCGCTCTTTAGTGGGAATAACGCTAGATAAAAAGATGAAAATTTAGTCTACACTTGGCCGAAGATTTATTTTCTCTCTTCTTGCTTATAATCGTTCCACCCAGTATGAAAAATCAACCGCAAATAAACCAGTATTAGCCTGAACCTACATATCTACAATATTGGATCTTCCCCTAACAATAAAAAGGTAGGAAACATGGGTTTTGCAAGGAAAAGGTGCAAACGGCCGCCGAAGGCGGAAAAATTATTAACCTTACTTTGTTGTTGCAGGTTAGTTTTTCGGGTCCATCCTTATGTTTTTCGAGAAAAAAAAGACACCCGCGAAAACTTTTTTTCTTTTCACTTTTCAATTTTTTTCTGGTGATTTGAAAAAAGAGAGACCCTCCGACAGAGAGTCTTCTTACATGACCATTTAACTCCTGGTAGGGGAGCTGTCTTCTTACATGACCATTTAACTCCTGGTAGGGGAGCTGTCTTCTTACATGACCATTTAACTCCTGGTAGGGGAGCTGTCTTCTTACATGACCATTCAACTCCTGGTAGGGGAGCTGTCTTCTTACATGACCATTTAACTCCTGGTAGGGGAGCTGTCTTCTTACATGACCATTTAACTCCTGGTAGGGGAGCTGTCTTCTTACATGACCATTTAACTCCTGGTAGGGGAGCTGTCACATATCAAAATTGCGCAGCCAAAGATCACTTACTCATGGTGAAATCATCGATAATTTATGAAGAATTCCTGCTTTTTCTTGCCCATAAAATCAAAGTAATTTAAAAAGCGAGATGAAAACAAAACAAATCTGCAACGATCTATTGAGGCGGTGCACATGCGACAGTCTTCGCAGAGGGAGGAGCGAGCGATTCCTTATTTCATCTTCGGAGTGCTGCTGCTTCTACAATTTTTTGTCTCGTGCCTATGGCTGCCAGAGTTAAGCCAAGGCTCACCAGACGAGAGGATATCGATTGATTCAGAAAACCAGCCGATGAATAGAGTGCAGGAAGTAGAAGAGTTTAGGTTGACAGTTCAGAGGTAGAGCATGGAATGTAGTGTGTATCATTAATGAAAATGTGATTAGAGCGGGATTAGTCTGGTCACGAGTTAGTTATTTATAGGTTATATGCATTATACACGATAAAATTAGCAATTTCAGTGTACTGGGTAGAAAAAGAGACCTTGTAGAAGTTCTCGAAATAACTCGAGTTGTCAAAAAAACGTGTAATACATACATAGCTTACAGGATGGAAATAAGTTGAACTTTTCGCATTTTTATAGTGTTCTAATTGTGCTTTATTTCATTTCAATTCTAATTATTAGTTCTGCTCTCCATGTTTTTCAAGTGTATCTAGACTATTTTGGAAATTAATTTATTTGCATCAAAAGGAAGATCTAGTCAATAATCCTGATATTTCTTGCAAGGTTCGTGATTCTCCCGTGAGATCTCAAAACTCGGTTGTGTTCATAATAATGAATGTGCGTTGGAATAAAGCAACTCATCTGGGTGGTAGTGTTGAAATTATTTCATTTACAGGGTTGGTACCCTCTTATTCATGGAATACAACGGAAACTGAGCTTGCTAGACAACTAATTACGTTTAGCTTAGGGTACAAGAGACGGAGTTAGAAAGTACATGGATAGTGGAGCCAGAATACTTGTAGTCATGGTTGTAAGACAAGAACACAGCGCACTAGAATGTGAAGCAGAGAAATATCAGCATTCTCTTATACCAGTATCAGTAAATGATTATTCTTATGATTATTAGAATGAAAAAGTGTACCCATCTCTGCGGAATATTAAATAACAAAAACTTTGGTTTGATATATCTACAAAAATCATAAGAAAACTTGTCTCGGAGAAGGAATGATGAGAGGAGTCTCAGGGAAGCAATGCAAATCAATAAGCCAGTTGGGCAAGGAAAGGGGGGAGGCAAAGAGAGACCTGACTTGGAATAGTGTTGCACATATGTATCTAAAGAGAGCAGGGAAATGAAGAAGGGCAGTGTGAAAGAAAATATATTTGATTGCTGAGTTTGTCTCCTGTGGGGTCTCAATCCTGATGAGAGGAAGCTCTAGAGTGTGGTATACCCCGGAGACAGCATTGTGAGTTGAGAGGGATAAGAGAAAAAGAGCAGCAAGAAGAGGCCTTGTCTCACCCGTTCACGTTGTGCGCCTTTGTAACCGCAAGGATGTCTCATTCATTACTTCTTGGAGTCGTCTGAATATGAAGCACTCAGTGGAATGGATGGAAAGAGTGCAAATAGGACCGGATAGAAACGAAAGAGCGGGAATGTCAGAACACATTTTTTAATAGAAGAAGAAGAGACTCTGAAGCCTCGATAGTTCTGCCTCCCAATCTTTTTTTCGCATCTCCAATTGTGGGACAAATTGCGAAAATTGGCAGCTAATTTCAAGAAAGAAGTCTCCGTATTTTTTCTGAAAGAGAAGACTGAATGAAGGGAAAGGCGACTTCTTTTGTGCATAGGATGGGTGGGAGGACTCTTTTCGATCGATGGCTGGGAATAGTGGCCGACTAAGCTAGAGAGAGAAAGTAAGAGAGGCCGACTAAGCTAGAGAGAGAAAGTAAGAGAGGCCGACTAAGCTAGAGAGAGAAAGTAAGAGAGGCCGACTAAGCTAGAGAGAGAAAGTAAGAGAGGCCGACTAAGCTAGAGAGAGAAAGTAAGAGAGCAAGTACCTCAGGCGAACATGTAAACAATTACTCCTCAAGCTATTTAAACTTTATCTAGGCCTGAGAAACGTGATAAAATAAGATAGTTTGAATAACCTTGTCCAGTGTCTAGAGTAGATGTGGATGGTTTATTGGCTTCATCCTCGGCGGCTGTCTCTTTGCCCATCTGAGAGAATCTCTCGGCTAGTTTCTCTCCAGTCGGGTCGACTGCGTTTACGTCTATGTCTACGACGGCGTTCCGTCTACCTGTTCTGCAAAAAACTACTCATTAACTCATCACTTGGTAGCAGAATAAGTCTGCTTCTTCAGCAGCAGAAAGGAACAAAGTAGAAAGGGAACCTAGATGAGTTGGAGAATTGTGATTCGGTAGCGCTGCTTTCCACTTCTCCCATGGAGTTGTCCGAGGAGTCGCAGGAGCTAGAAGACGTGGTCGGAGATTCACCCTCCGTTTTTTGCCAGACAGGCACTCTTTTGCTGTGTCAATCTCTCCCCGTTCCCTTTTTCTCTCCTCTTCCTCTTCTCACCCCAACCCTCGACAAGATGCGGTGGAAGTTCGAGCAGGGTGGAATGGGTGGCGACGCCGCTTCAAAACTTTCTCCTGCATACAATTCACCCCGAAATTAACCAGTTGTGGACAGTATTTTTTGAACGACGATTTCGGGTGGAAAGAAGGGTTCTCAAAATAGGGGGACACGCGCGGAAGAGGTTGCCATGGCGATAGAAGGCTTAGTCAAGCAGAGAATGGGCGGAGCTACTAGAGGCAATAGAAATAGAGAAAGGCGATGGAATGAGTTCTGAGACATGACAAGAGTATCGTGGAAATTGTTCGTTGAAAGAGTTCTGAGGCAGTTAGTGAGATATCATAGCTAGATGAAAAGGTGAGAGAGCGTTAAGGGGTATAACGAGCACAGATGAAGTAAGAGAGAAATGGGTCATACAGAAAGTGAGTATAAGAGCATCGAGAAGTGTCATAAAATCACACATTTGTGGTTAGAGGGCCTAGAAACAGGTTAAAGGCGAGTGTAGTAGTTAATATTACATGACTAACGAAAGAAATATTTAATTCTGGTGTCAAAAATTTTTGATCAGATTTCCCTTCAACCAATTATTTCTCCTTTTAGTTTCAACAAAAAGCATCAAATTTATCATGGAAGTTCAAATGAATTTCAATTATTTGCTTGTTCTCCTTATTCAACTTCTTATCAATTAAGTAATTTATCTTCTTCACTTTTTTGCATCAGTGAGACGCCGGACACCCGTCAATATAAAAACAACGGAGAATTCAAAATAAACACACGTTGCTTTAACTTAGCACAAAAAGGGTAGAGAACCGATGAAATGACCTTCTTCCGCTACCTTTTATAGAGTCGGAGCCTTCTCTCGCGCCGCTTATTTCTATCATGTAGTCCTAGATCTTTTATCTCTTCATATTATCATCTCTTTCGTTGTCGCTGTTTTTCCTCTTCAGCGCTCGCTATTTCGACATAGTAATAGAAACAGTTCGAGCAGTAAAGGATTATGGATAGTTTCGGTGAGGTAAGTATCAGTGGCTGGGGTAGCATCTAGTTGGAGTGGCCTGGAGGGTGAGGGTGAAGGGAAGAGAAAGATGGGGAAAGAGAAGAAGATAAATGAAGGGGTTTCATTTGGGTGTAGGAACGAGAAGGGAATCGCGTGACTCCCAGAAAGGAGTCAATCCTTTTCTTTGCTCTCTTCGACAACAATATCATAAGAAAAAGGCTAAATGAAGGCAGAAATGAAATTTGCATGAGATGGAGGAGAGAAATCTTACATCGCAGAGGGTGGTGCGACGAGAAATCTGCAATGAAGTGGAAATTTTTTTTACGAGAAATTTTAAAGTACATATCCATCTTAGCTTATCTTAGCTTGCTCTTTCTCTATCTTTTTATATATGTCTCTCTGTCTATCTCTTTTTCCTTTTTCTTCGCTTTTTTTCTCATCTCACTTGCTCTTCCTTTTTTTACTCAGTTGCGATATTATACGTTTTGCTTGTTTTCTTATCATTTTGCGTCCTCCTCGTTCCCTCTCCTCTTCTCCCTTCTCCAATCTGTTATCTTTCTTACATCTCCGCCGGCCCCTTCTTTGGAGCGGGACAAATCTTTCTCGGTGTGTATATGTGTTTGTTATGTGCAGACATCTTCTACACTGGAGACCATAAGCACATCATTTATTCCCCCTTTTCCTAAGTAACCACAACCAGCAAATTACATATCAACACATTGCTTACGCTTTACTCGCATTGGCGAAAATAGCCAGAAAAATGGAAAGACAAAGAAGAAGAAAGACAGAAAGCAAAAGGGAAGAGATAGACTGAGAAAGAGGGAGAGAGAAAAGGAGAAGGAAAGAGACACACATAGAGAGAGAGAAGAAGAAGACCAAAGAGCAGTATATTTATTTTCTCATAGCATTTTAATTAGCTGATTGCGAATATAATTGAAACGATGCAATTGTCAGAAAACAAGGTATTCATGAACAAAAAAAACCCCGTTCAGTTCGGTAGAAGAGAGAACAATGAACTTTGGTTTCGAAGAAATCCCGTTCGACCCTAATTTCGATGCTTTCTCCACGAACTTCGCAAGCCTGGGTAAGGTGTTCTGAGAACTTCGTCACACGATTCAGCAAATTAAATTTTCTTTTCAAATTAGAAAAGCCTAAAGGAAGCAGGGCTATGATGAGTCGTCCCTAGGGTGTTACGGTTTGTATCAGATGCGGGATAATTATTTTTTAAAAACCACTGAAATACGCAGAATGTTGAAATTTAAAAAATTTTTCTACTAAATTTAACTTCTAAAAGAATAATTCGTTAGAATTGTTTTCAAAACAAGCTTCGAACTAAGTAAATAGAGTTCATTTTTCATTGTCACAAAATTGAGCCATGTCTCTTGGCCAGCCGTTCAAAATTTATCACTCATGTGTATGAAGTGACAGTTAGGTGAGAAGAAAGTTAAACTCTTCATTAGTGGTTAAAACACGAGATTCTATAAAAATCTTTACGTGCATCAGACAAATCAAAACGACTTTGAATTATATGTTTTTTTGTTGTTTTCTTTTGAGGAGTGAGCATAAAACCTAAGGCGCGAACGCTCATTCAAGCTCGAAAATTTAGATTAAATGCTTCAACTTGTTTTAGTGTAGAAATCTCAGGTCTAATTCAGTTGAAATCTCATGTCTTTGCATAATTTGAACCTTTGATGTTTCAAAAAACAAACTTGAATTTCGTAAGGAAGAGTGTAAGTTTCCGAAAAGAAAAACAAAAATTAAATTTAAGGTAAACACCAAAAGAGTAGGCAAAAAAGCAACAAGAACATGATGAGTTTTTTCAAAGCAAAAATTGGGCCTCCGAAAAATGCAGAGAACATCAGCGAAATTCACTGCAGAAAGGCTCGAAGGCGTCTGCTTCTCTCAGTACTTCTATGTTCGCTGGAAGGTTTTCTGTGAGGAACAGGAGATTGCTCTAGAAGACGAAGTGGATAAATTCGAGTCTTCAACCAGGCACTTTGCCATCACTTGCGGTGTGTGAGCACTCTCATCTAAACAGCCTGCAAGTAATTCGTTAATGCCACGGACTGCAGAAGACAGTGAAACTGTTTCAGACCATTTTGCAAATTACACTGGTACTTTTTTTCAGAAAATAGACCAGTCAGCGTTTGCCGACTCCGTTGCTCGCCACCTTTTGTCAAAGTGGAAAGAGTTGCTACTCTCAAGGTACACTGATCTTCTGGACGCTTTTTTCCGCCTCCAAAAAAAGAGAGCAAGTAAAATCTTGTAACTCGTGCTTTACTCTGAGATCAGATATATTTACATATTTCAAACCTGATATATGTAAGCTACTTTCTGGGTCCTTCTGGTGTGTACAACAGGAAGAGATTGAAATTCGTGTAGTAATAAAGAAAAAAACTATAAAAGTTCTGAAATTACAAAGTTAAGATTACAAATGAGACACTTGAAAGGTAAATGTCTAAGAAAATGCGAGGACGTGGCCTGGCCGGCCGTCTAGTTTCTCGAATTGTACGAGAATGTCAACGAGTTCATCCTACATTGGTTATTCTCGCACACGCCCAAACAGCAGTGCTTTCTTTCTACGAGACGTTGGGATTCCTCGTCGTGTCACAAGTACGTTTCACGAAATGGACAGAATGTTAATCGCTAGAATCTTGAATGCGACCAGTAGTATACTCGAACAGTTTTTATTTCAAAATTTAAGCCTGCTCAGGGTCGAAAATTCAATGCGTCAATTTAGTTGCAATGGCATGCATCATATGTATCAGTAATAACTAAGTCTAATATAAATACAAATAATGCCAATATTCATACTCACTTTTCTTGACTTTTATATTGTAAAGCTCAGAGTTTCATTAGAATTCAGATTAGTATTATTAATCTTCACAATAATAATAATCTATTCAGATTAGTATTATTAATCTTCACAATAATAATAATCTATTCAGATTAGTATTATTAATCTTCACAATAATAATAATCTATTCAGATTAGTATTATTAATCTTCACAATAATAATAATCTATCTTGAGTACCTGAAAAATTCAAGGTTTACAAATTTAATACGTTTTAAGCTAACCACCATTTTGTATGACAAATTTAAGAAATGGAGGTTCAGGAGTATTTGGACGAAGTCGATATTCTGCATCGTACAATAATCTTCCCTCCTCCCCCCTCCGCCTTCGAGTACGTTCAATAAAATTCGAATAAAATTATGAATTTTGCAAAGGATTTTTTTACATAAAAATCTAAATAAATTGCAGTGAATTGAAAATTTGGAAGAGCTCCGATTTTCCGAAAGATTACATTGAGGGCAGCTGTTACGATCCACGCGTTATGGAGAATATCAAAGTTTTGTTGAGAGCGATTGAGGTTGGTTAATCTGCTATATTAATATGTCGGCTCAAGTTCTCTCAACAGAAAGAGAACGCACATGGAAAATAAAGTTCGGGGTTTCGACGTCTCTCCAATGACCCTAAATAGTTAACGTCTCTCCAATGACCCTAAATAGTTAACGGTGAACAAAGTCCCTTCTACAGTAGTTCAGATCAAATCAGTTTGTAACAGTCAGCTATCCATGAAAAAAGCAAAGTTTGCAGAGCAAAGTCTTCTTTCCATTGAACTTCCTGGGAGTTCATCTGGATGCTACAGCAATATCTGCAAATCTTTTTAGTCTTCTGCTGAAGTTCTCACTTCAAATTCAGAACGAGCAGGAGTTTCCTCTGGAAGCACTTTGTCAGTTCAGATGACATTTGTGTGAGCTCTTATGACATTAAAGTCAGTTAAGATGACATTGAATTCTGTTCTAAACATCTCAGAGTCTTTCTTCCACGCATTAAAGTCAAAGATCTGGGTTTGTTTCAATAGAAATTTCTTATTCGAACGCATGATAAAACTAATGATCATTTAGCCATGTTTCAACGGCCCTCGATTAGTTAACTTCCTATCTGTCGTCAATCTTGATTTTTTCCAATCGTTTGTTTCTCTCTCTTTCTCTCTGTCTTTCTCTCTTTCTCTCCCTCTCTCTCTCTCTCTCTCCCCCCCCTCTCTCTCTCTCTCTCTCCCTCCCCCCCTCTCTCTCTCTCTCTCTCCCCCCCCCTCTCTCTCTCTCTCTCTCCCTCTCTCTCTCTCTCTGTGTTCACTCCACTATGTTTGTCTAACTCGTATCTCGTTTTTATTCATTTGAAAAGTTGATGTAATTTTTGAATAATCTATAAAAATTTGATTTCTTAAAAACTGAAATTGATTGATTTTGCTGTAAATTGAAAATATGAAGAATCCAAGTCGTGGTGGCTCACTTGCTGTAACTCCCGTGAATAGTAAGAGAGACGGCTGGGTTCGATCCCGAATCGTGGATTAACTTTTGTTCGTGCGATAATTTAACTATAAGCATGTGTTTTTAAAAAAATTGTAATTGAACTATTGAATACGTATTGAACTCAATTGTGTGTTGAGATAAGCCGGCATCTGCGGAGGAGCGAATGATAGGAGAAGAGAGCGAGTCACATTATCTCCAGTCAATAGCCTGGCAGCAGATCAACACGGGCATGTCTTTATTTGATTAAAAAAGGTGGAATCAGAGTTTTACTTTCAAAGGAACAAATGTTGAACATCCGGCGAATATTAATTACCGTATAATAATTACCGTATATTAATTACCGTATATTAATTACCGTGGTTTCATCATAACTGACTCAGTTTGGATTGAATGCATTATTATTACTGTTTGTGATGTTTTAGGCTTGAGCAGAAAATCATTCAATCAAACTGGCGTCAGTTAAGGAGGAACCACAATAGTTAACCTTCGGCGAGTATCCATGGCCATTCCTGGAACTTGTCTCTACTGATGTAATTTTTCGCGTCTTGGGCTGCGTGAATTTGGCTCTGACCTCATTTCATATTTTGCAGTTCTCTATATATGAACGTTCTTGTCTGATCGTCGTATTAATTTAGAAATCGCTCTTATTTAATCCTTGAATCATCTATTCTTTCTTCATCGACCTGATAAAAAGTCTATTTCCAGGACATTACTCAGAAGTGCCGAATTGTTGGCGAATGTTCTTCTCAGCTGTTAACTTTGCACTCTCAGTTCATCACTTGAAAGACTCGCCATTGCGAGCTTTGCACTTGGCCGACAAAGGACTTTTGATGGGTGGAGATCTTCCTTTCCGGTGAGAAGCCTCGACAGAGTCTCGTAAGAGGCGCGGTGCTTCAAGGAATTTTCGGTTCCATCAAAATTTATTTAGAAGAATCAGGATCTCGAAAAGAAAAGCTTGAGAGTATTCATTATTATAAAAACTAATCCGAATAGTATCCTTTTTTCGGTTTCGTTCTGGAAACTTCGGTTTTGGAAACGCGTTTATTCAAATCAGGTTAATCTGTAGCAAGCACCGAAAAATTTCAATAATTGAATATGGTAACAAAACTCATCCTCTTACCTCAGAAACATGTTGACACTAAGAAGAACTAATTATTTGTCTGAAGAAGAGCGAGTTCTAAATACTTTTAGTTGTGTAGGTCACTCTCATCGTTTGCCAGTCACATTCACTCAATGCTGCCTCTGCAAGAACACATCGACTTTCTGCAATTGGTTTGAATACCATAACAAGTTCTCTGTTTAACTTTGAATAATCTCAATAATAACCAGGTCTCCGCTACGTAGGAGAAGAATTGAGATGTAATTTTAGCGTTAGAACCTTGGGGAGTGGATAGTTCTAGGTTCGATATCCTTGCTCATTTATTCTTCTGCAGTACTAGTTCTTGAAGATCAAATTGTTTTTGTAAGAGTGTGTCGAAGAAGGAGCTCCCCTCACGTGACTCGCGGCTTCCCGTGACTGCAGTGAGAGCAGATGAGCTTAGCTGCGAGGATTTTTACAGTGAATATCTGGTGGAGAGCAAGCCTCTCCTTATCAAGGGAGGCTGTAGGCATTGGAAGGCTGCCAACAAATGGAGGTTGTTTTAAACGAATCATATCCGTAGATTACCCCATGAAAAACCACGATGTTTTTAGTGAAGACTCATTCCATGTACCCTCATCAGAAGCTGTAGACTTTTCTATATAAATACTATGCTTGGTTTGATATATCATAAGGTTCGATACGCGCATGGAAGTAGGGAACGAGGAAATCGATTTAAAAGTGAATTTCAACATTAATGTTCCGAATAAAGTACGAAACAGCGGGGGTTTTAGTGTAGAGCGCATGAAATGATGCTGTCTTGTTTCATCTGACAACATTCAGTCTGGAATGGTTCCACCGAAGTTTCGCCTTCCGCACAGTGCCCGTAGAAGACGGCTCATCTTACATGGAGAAAGAGTGGAAGCAGAGGCTACTAAGCCTCGATCACTTTTTTAGAGAAATCATTCATCGCCAGGTTCGCTCTTTCACTCCAGAAGAGTATGCAGAGTGAATTCAAGAATAGATTGAGTGATAAAACTTTCACCAGAAGTTATATGTTCAGATTCATCACTAGTTATGATTACTTTCCCTTCCATAGAAAATCGTTTCGAGACCCAGGTTTACATGGATTTGGAGCAACGAAAATGTCAGGTACGCTGACTGGGTTAATTTCTTTGAAAGACTTTCGTTTCATGGTTGAAATTGTAATTGATATTATCCCCAACTCCTAGCGGTTCTTAAGCAACTAATTTTTTCGCATCGAACAGAGGAACGGGCATGTTTGCATAAACATGTGCAAAAATCGTGTGGTGAGCAAGAAACAAATCTGTGACCTTCGCTTTTCGAACGATACTCTTACCAACTGAGCTAACCACGTACACAAAATAATGCACATTTTAAGGTTCATCTTAGTTCATTTCTCCATTATAAAAGAGAAAACTTGTAGAGAGGAATGTTGCTGGGGCGTTGTACTGCAAAGTCTTGTCATACAGCATATCGTTTCAAGCTCATACATCGGAATAGTTTGCAAGATTAGAACGTCACTCCAGACTGGCGATAAGAAAAAGAAGTAACCCAGCTGGTGAAAAAGTGGGTGAAAATTTCATGACTCGCCTCAGGAAGACTCTAAGAGGCCTTTGTACCTGGCGCAGCATGGCCTCTTCAGCCAGCTCCCAGCTCTTATAGAGGACATCGAGTGCCCTGCATTTTGCTTAGCTGGCTCCTCCACAGAGGAGGACGTCGATTACAACATCTGGCTTGGCCCTGCAGATACCGTATCTCCCCTGCATACTGATCCAAGAGAGAATATCTTCTCGCAAGTGAGGGGCTCGAAATCGGTTTTTCAAAGAATGAATAATTTTTTTCAAAGAATAAATATTTTTTTCAAAGAATAAAAATAATTAGTATTATGATTGTGATGAAACCGAGTTAAGTTTAAAGTATTAGAATTCACAGCTTGTTACGCTTTTTTGTTGTTGCAAATCTGTTTATCGCAAAAGGGCAGCTTGTTCTCGCCGCAAAAGGGCAGGGCACTCTTTTCCAATCATCTTAAGATTTCAGTATATTAACTTCACATGTAAGATTGAGAAACAAAAAAAACATTTTGTGAAGTTTTAGGCTATATTTTTCTTCAAATCTCTGATTAAATTCGAGATAAACTGAAAGAAGGAGCATATATATAAATGAATTGAAAGAGATGGTTGAAACAAAATTTGAAATTATTATGAAAATACTTTAATACAATCACAAGGTTAGGTCAGAAAGAGAAAGAGAGTGTATCATTAATTCAATTCTACCGTTCTAGAATTTAACATCATCCAGCTTTTAGCGCACGAAAGTATTCACATCTAATGAGCGTTTTTGAGGTTAAACTAGAAATTTGAAAGGGTCTTTCACTATAAAAAATCTTTTAAACATAAATTCCACGTAAAATAAGATAACTCTTTTTAGATAGTAGGAAAAAAGCGATTTATTCTCGTTTCGCCCACACATTCCTCTCTTCTCGCTCCATCAACAGATGGCATACTCAGCAACACGAGTACCCTGGATGCGGAAAGTCTGAGCCATGTGCCTTTTCTCGAAGCTATCGTCAGTCCTTTTCAAGAAATCAGCGACACTTCCTGCCTAATTACTAATCGTTTTTGTAGTAGAGTTATGACAGTTGCGAGTCTTATAAGTGTTAGTACCAGTCTTCTTTTAGTAACAGTTGCGAGTCTTATAAGTGTTAGTAACAGTTGCGAGTCTTACAAGTGTTAGTAACAGTCTTCTTTTAGTAACAGTTGCGAGTCCTATAAGTGTTAGTAACAGTCTTCTCTGTAAATGAAAAGCCTACACTTTCGAAAAGTTAACACACAAAACAAAATGTATGCATATGAGTCTGTATGTATGAACAATTCAGAAAGAAAATTAATCATTGTTTGGAAATACTGAAAAATTGACATAATGGGAACCGAATTTTTTAGAGTTGAAGAACTTTCAGTTACTGAAGACGAACTTGAAAGCTTGCCAACAAAAAAACAGCTCAAAAATATATGTTTGCCCTTCCATTCCGTCTTAACGTATAATTTTTAAAATCCTCTGATTATTAAATAATTGTTTAGGTAGAAGCAGGTGACATGCTATTCATACCTCGCCTATGGTGGCACCACGTCCGAGCCCTCCAGCCGTCTATCTCAGTTTCTGCCTGGTTCGACATGTAATGTCTTACTTAGATGCATTCTTTAATATTTGAGCGTGAGGCCTCGATTCTTATGTGTTACTCTTTTAACTTATGTTTTTACTCATTCTAGTTAACAAACTTATACAGCTGATAATTCTTGTTATGCAGTACTATACACAGTTAACAAATACACAAACTTACAGTACTTGAGAAAAGTTGAGCTGATAATTCTCTATGAGATACTGTATAATGCTGTGCGTTTTAACGTATTTAGAATATCGTTTGGGTGTCACGACGTTTCACACCAAGAATGTTCACAACATGACACCAAAAATATACATTTTTTAGATTTGTGAAATTTTGCAGTCTAATGCTGATTTTGATTACGCTACTTTTTTCCAAGTGTGTCATACATTTGTCTTTCTTCTTATATTTTTTCTTGTATTATATTATCTTCTTATATTATCTTCACGGGCTTTCCCATGGTAAATTTCATTGTGTTGAGTTCTTCCCCTTTTTTCTTCAAGAAAGAGATTTTATTCAAGAAACCTCCATTCCCGCTTTTTTTTCTTAGGACCCTTTTCCCCCTTTAGGCCCCCTCTTCCTCCTCCCCCCTCCCCCCTAGGACCCTATATCCTTTCCCCCTTTCTTCGGTTAGGTAGGGCCCTCTTCCTCCCCCTTTCCCCTTTAGCCCTTCCTTCCAAAGTTCTGCTTAGTTACCAACCCCTTCCCCCTTCCCTTTCCCCAAAGATAGAGATATAGAATGAAGATAATATTAGTCACAATTTGAAAATTTCTTTCTAATAATTACAACTATTTCAATAAAAAATACACAATTTTAAAAGTGGAATATGTATATGAATCAAAGATTGACTAAAACAATCTATATTTCTGGTGTCAAGGTGTAAAAAGTCGTGGTGTGAAAAGTCGTAGGTGTGAACAGTCATGGCGTGGAAAGTCTTGGTGTGACACGTCATGGAACCCATGTTTTGAGCTAGATTTAAACTTTTCTCTCAAGAAAACTTTGAAGCTAATTTTTTTCTCGTATGCAATTTATGCTGTATTTTTCCAATATTTACTACTCATTCCAACTGAAAATTATATAAGTAATTGAATTGATGTTTCTCACTTATGCATCTACGATACATATCTGATTTAGATAGAAGGCAAATAATTGCTTTATACAGAAAATGCACTCTCCCTTTTCATTCTTTGGAAAACCCCTTTTCCGGTCAGCTCTCTGGTGTTTTCGCCTTTCATCCTTAATTCTACAGAGAGGATTTTGACTGAGGAGTCAAAATCCCTCACTACTTCTTCATGGTTTTTTTGTTTCGGTGGAAGGAAATGATAACCCTTCCATACGCCTTCTCATCTATATTTTACCCCTATGACTTAGTCAGAAGGTCATCAAATTTGAAAGAAGAGCATAAGAAAGTGATTCATAGTCATACTAGCCGGTAATATGTTACAAATTTAGAAACAAGAATACATGTGTAAAGATAAAGAAAGGTGTGATATTGATCTTGCTGTTTCCCGCATTTCCTTTGTTGATTCCCTTACGATATGTCTAACTGGTGGGGAACGTAAGTGCGCATAATGAGTGAGATCAGACTGGGGGAGAGAGCTGTGCTAACCAGAGGGAGGGGAAGGGGAGGGACAGGGGTGCCAACCAGACACACACAGGAGGTTTCTTTTCTTCATGTGTGGAGAGGGAAAAAAAGGATGGTAGAGATGGAGGGAGAAACAAAAAAAAGAGGGAGGACCTATTAGAGATGGAGAAGAAAAAAGCGGGTGAGAGAGTTAGAGGAAGAGAGGGAGACAGATGGTCGGTGTGGTGAGAGAAAGCTAAAGAGCACGAAAAAGTAGAGAGCTAACTTATGCACAAAAAAGACATGATGTCCCATGGCGAGGGCGCAAGAAGAGACAATCAATCGAAAAAGCGATGGAATGGTAGGGGGAGGGCTGGGGGTCGCGTTCAAGGCGACAGCAGGAGGCGGAGGCATTGGAAGAGGAACTCCTGCTGCTTATCTTTCTTTCCTGCTCCCGTTCCTCTACTGTTCAGTGGCGACAAGAGTGCTCTTCTCTACTGTTCGCGAAGGCCTTATCTTCTTTTGAGGGCCTAAAAGTTTCAAAGTTATTTTACAGCTCTAAAACCTTAGAAAGTTTTATGTTTCCACCCGAAAAGAGAAAAAATGATCCTAGCAGGCCATCTAGTGAATTACCGTAAAATTTAGACCAATCATTGTTAACCATGGCAATGTATATGTATGTTATGGCTAGAATTGATCATGCGCTTTAGATTGATCAGAAGTTAGTTTCTTTCTATTTTTACATTATATTTATTTTCACATCAAAACTTTTCTTATGCGGCCTCTTTAGCCTAAGCCGCAAAAAAGAAAGAAAAGATTAAGCGAACAAATTAAAAATCAATTAAAAAAATAATGTTTTACATTAAAAACGCTTGGGCTTAGGCGAAAGTTTACGCTAATGATTCCGTACGGCTTAGGCTAACGAGACCGCATAAGAAAAGTTCTCATATTCAGCCGAAAGAGCCATCTGAAAGCCTAGAAAGAAAAGATTAAGCGAACATAATTCGAGGTGTTTACCTGAAATTATATTATTACAAATCATTTCGGGAAGAAGTAAATTATATTTCAGCAAGTTGAGCTGCAAAAGCTTTATGAACTCATAAATAGTTTGGAATTCAGTTGCATGAGTAAACAAACCTCACTAGTAATGTTTTCGAGTCGTGGGTAAAGCGTGTTAATTTAGTGTATGCATAGGTCTCATGGTTGTAACTGAGTTCGATGGTTTTGAAAACTGAAATGGAGTTCAGCCACGTTGATCAGCTTCTGAATATGTAATTGACTTTTAAGAAAATACACAAAAGGTTTAATCTTTTTTAGTCTCTGTTTAGTATTTCATAATAACTATAGAAAGACGCTTACTTGCTCCCGATTGATAGCAAAAAGGCTGGGCAAAGTTGAATATTAGGCTCCGACGATAAAAAAGACTGAACAAAGTAGCTGCCCTCTGTTTGATAAGCGTTCGACTAGATGTTTTTAGAGGCATTCTCAAAGTCCTTTTTTTCCTCTCCATTTTTTTCTTACTGTGCTTTCTAGGTGAATGCAATGTGTTTAAAAACTTGTTCTCACGCACTGAAAAGACTTTTGCGGGTACAAAGTTCAGACTAAAATTGGATTAAACTTCTACCATTGTTGTTTCACAAGCAAACCTCCTTGGAGCTGGTTTTTATAATCCGAATGTTTCAATATTTCAATTAGTTAGTGTCCAGTTGAACGCAGATTCAACTGAACTAACACGAGCTACTATTCTGTTAAAGGCTTCTACAATCTCAATTGATCTTTTTCATGATTTTTCCTCGAATACTCACATGAAACGCCAAGATAAAGGCGCTGGTTACCCAAAAATCAAAACATAGAAAAACTATTTTCTGAGTGTAAAAGATGTGCTCGTTTTCCTCTCGATTGTCCTGATGAAAAGACGGAACGAGAAATAGAACTGTTACACATTTACAAATAAAGATTTTTTTATTTCTTCAAATATCCTATACCATAATAAAAAATTTCAAGATCATTGATCATGTCAAAATCGAAATTCAGACCTTCCCCGCCACTCCGTCATCACATTTTTTTGTACAGAAAATGATACAGTCGTGCTGAGTCGAGAACATAATTCTTTACCTTTAATGTCAGAAATGTGCGCGATGGTTATTGTTGTTGTGTATAGTGCGTTAATTGAGCCGATTCGGCGTTTTCTGTTACATAGTGCATGGAAGATACTATTGCAGGGAAGATGCGGTCGAGTGGAAGGCTGGTCTGCCCTTGGGGAACTGGAGAGAGGGACAGTGAGTACAGCGAGCAGGGCTTGCTCGGGAAAGGCGCCTACGGAGTCGTCTACGTCGTCAATCATATTCCGACCGGAAAGCAGGTCTCATACGTTCAATGTAGCCATTCATCCGTATCAAGACACTTCGTACCCATGACACTTTGTTTCGAGAAACATTGATAACCCTCACTTCATATCACAGTAACTAAAGTTTTTCTTTAGCTTAAGTTCAGGTAGAAAAATATGTTGGTCGAAATTTTCAGAAGAACTAATGTTGATGATCCCATTCCATCGAACTTTCAAGCGTCAGTAAAGTTCTGTGCCTATCGTAAAGCTTTTAAAAGTTATATTTAAACATATTATCCACTCAAAACCCAAACATTTTCTCATAAGTTGGTGATTTTTAGGATCATAGAAATACAGGAAGTTGTTATAAAATAATAGATAAGTTTTATCTCACTCCGTATCTGGCTTTTTTACGGTCTCGTTCCTAAGCCATACGACCTCGATAGCGTAACCTTCGCCTAAGTCTGAGCAGAAAAAACATGAAAAAACTTTTATTCCTGAGTTTGTGAATTAATTGCCTCTGGACTGTCTGACGCACTGACCCATGAAAGCCTGAGGTGATACCTGACAAGCAGAGAAGAATAAGAAATAAGATAACTTGTGAAATTTTGCAGTCCGGTTGGTTCGGCTGAAATCAACGAATTCGGCTACGGTACTTTCCCAAGTGTACAAGTGTGTCATAGATTTGTCTTTCTTTTTAAATTGGCTTCGCAGTGGAATATGTTTCATTTTTGTTCATCATTTAGTGTAGGGGAAGAAGGCAAAGTAGTGTATGGGTGAAGGCAAAGTAGTGTAGGAAAGAAGAAGCTAGAGTATCAGTCATTCGACGAGGGTTCGAATCAGGGGTTGAATGGATTCCGGACCAGTCATGTTGGCGCATACATGTGCGCGCCAAGAATGATCTACATTCTCTTCTCCTTCTGTTCTATTTCACTTTTTCTCTACTCTTTTTGCCCTTTCCATTCCTTTTTCCACTCGCTCGGCGCGTACAAACATGCCTTAGACCGTCCTCATTCAACGCCTGGTTCGGATGCGCTGATAGGTAGAATTTTTTTGCAAAATTTCGTATGTTGTTGATTTCATGTTTTTCAACTTTTTCAAAAATTTTTCATCACGCTCACGCACTCCTTTCTATTTTTACATGAAATTTATTTTCACACTAAAATAATATTTTTACATTAAGAAAAACGCTCAGGCTTAGTAATAGTTTACGCTAACGAAGCCGTATGGCTTAGGCTAACGAGACCATATTGAAAAATTAATTTTAAAAAGATAATTTAAAAGAAAAGACAACAAATATTAACAATAAAGAAAATTTTTTAATACAAATTTTCGACACACTAAGGGACAGAAAAAGTACCGTAACCGAAATCGTTGATTTCAGCCGGACTGCAAAATTTCACAACTAATAAGATAGCACAAAGAGACTGCAGAAGATCAGATAAAAACGCACGACACTGCACGCCGCACCACACCTAGGAAGTCAGATATGCGGTGTGGCGTCGGGTGAAGTCGGACCGAAATTATTTATCATCGTTGATATAGATTACCTCAACTGTCCAAAATTCGATATAAAAAAGGACCGTTTGTCAGGACGAGGAAGGTCGATAGCTAGATTAATGGGGATACTTTATACCCGCGACTTTTCGAGTCAAATAGGCAAAAAACTGATCTAATGATAATTTTTTTATTATGTTGACTCATTCCTCATTCGTACGGCCTCGCGAAATTTTTACCTGCGCCTAAGCGGAGAAAACAGTGTAAAATAACAAAATGTCGCGGTACAAAGTGTCGCGGGTACAAATGGCCGTGTAAAAAATTAATGAAATGCAAAGGAGCCTTCGAACTTGTGACTTTTCTCATTATCCAGTCTATAACCTTTCTTTCTTTCTTTCCCTATAGCTTACTTCTCATTATTTTAGAGTCTGAAGCTCGGAAAGCAGTTGCTTTCAATTTATTTAACGTATCGCCGATTACAAGAAAGTGGAGAGTTGAAAAATAGTCAGGTAAAAAAAACTGACCTGCCACTCCTATGCGGCGGATACGTACATGCAAGGAAAAATGTCTTGATTTCTCGATAGTTCGACAAATGTCACAAAAAAAAGAATTTTAATGGATGCTGGAGCAGAAAAGATAGCAACAACTATCACAAGAGGAAAATATCGAGTTCAATTGTTTTCGGGTTGAGTGGCGGATACGTACATATACACCCATTTGAACCGACACATAATATCTCTGAAGTTGGCCAAGAGAGTTAGAAATCGTTATTTCTTACAGTAAGCTTTGCTGCAAGGCCTCTTGATAATTCGCTCTAGGTTCATCTAAAAGTCGCAGAGTTTAACCGAGATGTCTATAAATGAGTTGAATGTTTAGTTTTTTGTTGTTTTATTAATGAGCTCTTGAACAGGAACTTAGAACCAAAAATGATTTTAAAATGAATCTCTGCCATTGTGTAGTAGCACGTTCTTTGCTCTCAGAAAAACTCGACAAAAAGGGAGCATTTTTTAATTGTAAATTCAATTCAACCGAACCTAAAAAAGCCATTTTGCTTAAATGACTTCGATGATGATGACCTATTGAAATACGACCAATTTTCAAATGATCTCTTCGTCTAAATAGGGGCCGAAATTAGAAATTTTTGATAACTTTATCAAAATATTATTCAAAAGCAAGTCGTATTGGAAGAATGTAACCATATTTCGAATTCGATTTCAAAATTAAGTTGAATAATTCGAAAGCTAAACACTAAAATTACTGCTGGTCTAAGAATAGCAAAGCAAATGACATCTTTCATCACATCACTTTGATAAGGAAGGTTATTATGTTCCGTTAGGCTTTCATCATCCACGCTATCAATCGAACTGTTTGGTGACAAATCAATTGATATGGAGAAATACCAGAGATAATCGGGTTAACGAAGATGACTAAGGCATATGAAAACCGACATTTTGTATAAGAGTTATCAAAATATCACTAGATAACGTCTTTTTCAATCATGAAGGTAATTAGACACCTAAATTCCCCCAAAATGACATAAACGAAATAATAAGATAATGAATCATTGTTTGCTCTAGGAAAAAAGGGGGAATTTCTTTGAATTACCATTGCTTAATCGCACGTGAACTGCATTTGCAAATGATTCAAATTAATCAGTCATTATTGATTACGGTAACGTTGTATTTACAAGTAATACAGAATAAGTGAATGAAAAAAGTGTTCACTTCAGTATGCGATGAAGAAGATCGAGATGAGACTGAAGGAGCAAGGCGTGCCCCAGTCTGTGTTGAGGGAACTTTCCACTCTCGCCACTCTTTCTAAGCACAAGCATGAGAACATCAACGGGTTTCTATACTTTATAAGCATAGTCATAAGTCCCCAACTTTGATGAGAATTGTGAAAAAACAACCGTTATTTGAGCAGAGAAATAAAGAATAATAACAAGCTCACTCTTTGTGCTTGGCTCATCTCTAGCTCTAAAAAGATCACCTCTAGCTCGCTTTACATTATTCCAGACTCTTTCACTCAAATATTGATAGTTTTTTCATCTTTCAACTATTTTTCAACAACTAGATTCTTTCAACAATTCCATTCGATCACACTAGCTGTCCAAAAATATTCTTTAGGAACACTTATTCTGTAATTTTTGGAGTCATTGGGGAAATCTTAACTACAATATGAGTGACCTACAGACCAGAGTGACCTACCGACTTTTCTATAAAGAAAATTCCCATTCTGGCGATCTATGTATTGCAATATTGAAACTTTTTCGCATTTGGTTCAGTTTCTTATCATTCTTTATCAAATGATTTTTTTGTGTGTAGTGGAAAAGGAAGGCTGACTGTTAAGGTTAATAGAAGTCCTGGACACGCTTTCACCCGAAGGAGACAAACTAAAGATTTGCATGATTATGGAGAAGTGCGATTGGGATCTGTACATTTTCCTGAAGGAGATCCCCAAAGAAATGCCAGACCAACAGTGCCGCGTCATCATCAAACAGGTGCTCCAAGTTATCTTTTTTGCTTGAATTGATAAACTGGATGAGCTCCAAGTATGTAGTTATTTAGTGGTTTTTGGAACTGTGTGAGCAGTCATTCAGAGGCTGCCAATCAGTGTCAAAAGTATTTTGGCGGCTGTCACACCGTAACAGAAAGTTACCTTCAAACAGTGACATCAGTCATAAAATAGCTTTCAAAAGCTTAATCATTTTCACAGTTTAGTGGCTGTCAAATAGTGTATGATAGGAAGCAGTCGTGAGTAGCTCTGTCTCAGATTCTGCGCGGAGTAGACTTCCTTCACCAAAACAACATTGTCCATCGCGATCTCAAGCCTCAGAACATCTTGATCAACAAAGATATAACGGTGAAGATAGCGGACTTTGGCCTGTCTCGTGCCTTCTCTTCCACTTCTTGCTTCACTACAACGGTGGCCCACTTTTTACATTATTTAGAAGTGAGATGAAACCCTGTCGTTTTGTTTTTATTACAGGTCAAGAGCAGGGGTTAAATGGTTACCAGTCCAGCTATGTTGGCGCAAACATGTTCGCGCCGAGAATGATCTACATTCTCTTCTCCTTCCGTTCTGTTTCACTTTTTCTCTACTTCTCTTTCCACTCTTCTTTCCTTTTTTCACTCGCTCGGCGCGTACAAACATGCCTTAGACGGGCCTCATTTAACGAATGTTCAAGAGCGTTACTATTACTATTACTATTACACAACCGAAAACAGATTTTGTAGAATATTCGGTTGCGTTGTGATTTTTTGTATCTAAAGTTGCTACTTCAGTGCCCATGCATGATAAACATTGAACATAGGTAAGCTACGCTTGTTGAAAGTTTGAATTTTGGCGTAGGGTTAAAAAGCATAAAAGGAAGTGAAATGCAAAAAGCCATATTGGCGCGAGAGATCGAGAAATAAGGGGAAGCGGATGAGAAGTCGAAGAGCGGAAGACGAAAGCGAAAATTAGAGGTATGCGCGAAAAAAGTTACCTTCTCGTTAGCTATGAAGCCGTATTTACGTACAAGCAGTAAATACGTTCGAGGAAAATATAGTTTGCCACCAACTCGGAAAAGCTAAATTGTTTACTATGAAGAAAACTGAAAATTGAGTCGTACGTTTATACCGATTTTGAACAACTTTATTTATCAGCTTCATTTTTTTTATCAATTATAACAACTAGAACCCAGCTTTATTTATCATTTTCGTCCAAAAAAAGAAACATGCCTAAGGGCCGTGTTGTAAACTGCATACATGTCTATTGCGTTCGGAAAGATAACAGAGAAAACGGTTTTTTTAAACAAAGACTCTTAGATGTTGAAAAAAACTGGTTTCATCTAGCTGAAGGCTTTACAGTTAAGAGTCCTTCCTTATAAAGGAAAACCGTTTTGCCAAGGTCGAAACAGAGGGGCGCCCATAGATGGTCGGACTCAGCTTTTCAGCCCATTTAAAAAAAAATTTATTTGTTGTTAAAGGTAGTGACGCTGTGGTACCGTAGTCCGGAATTGCTGCTGCAGTGTCGGTACAACAGTGCGGTGGACATGTGGGCCGTTGGATGCATTATCGCAGAGGTTGGTGTCTCTCATGAATAAGGCATTTTATCATATCGGTACTAAAATGTATGTGCTCTCTCATTCTTCACTCACTTTTCATTGATTGGTGGTTTTCTTATCTCGCTCTTCCGATTTCAGCAGACTTTTTGGAACTACTAGGAAACACCAAGCGCTTTAACTAAGCTAATCAGTTTATAATCAAAGTTTTTTTATTACTCTGTCGAAGTCCATTTATTTCGGTAAATGGGTTCTGCAATAATGGTTGAATTTTAACAAGTTATCCTTCGGCAATAAATCGAAGTCTTACTCGTTTATTTCCGAGTCTTGCCTAGGAAAATTCCAAATAGTTGAAGAAAAAAAATCTAAACTCTTTTAAATTCTGAAAATCTATGCGCTCGAGAAAATCTATGCGGGTGGTAAGAAACACCCTGGAACGGACCGCAAATTAGTTCGACATATAAAGAAGGATCTTGTTATTCTTCAAAACAATCTTACATGTACTGTTTTCTCTGAAAAACGATCAGAGTTGAAAAACGATCTTTTCTCATCCACGTTTTCGCGGCACTTTGGTGAGCTTTTGAAATCGTGAAAAAATTCATTTGGTTGCACTTGAGGTATACTCCCGTCTTCCATTATTCGCAGCGCAGTCGGAAGCCGGTCAGCTCAACATGATCCTACAGTATGTCTTGATGATTCATAAAACCGTAACTGGCGTTTTGTGTGTGTGGAAACTTAGTAGATTGCTTAAGGCTTAAGCTCGTGTAAGCTCAAAATTATTTTCTAGGTTTAAGTCGTTCTAGTTATTTTCTTCATCAAAGAAACTCAGGGAGTCGAGTAACTGGGAGCGATGAGTTTACAGGAAGATGGGGACTCCAAAAAAAGAAGACTGGCCAGAAAATGCTCTGCTTCCTCGGTCGAGCTACCCCGTCTACAAAGCCATTCCTCCCAGTTCGCTTCTCTTCTTTTCGGCTTCAATTTTTGAATAAGGACTAGTTAACAGCTTCAAGTAAGATCAGAGGTTAACTTCAAACTTGTTGAAAAATTGGAAGTGAACCCCTAAATCGAAGTAAGTCTTTGGTGATGGGAAACAAGGTAGAGGATAAAAAGATCGAAGAATAAGGAGAAAGCGAGATCCTTACTTTAGGGCTAGTGAGCGATCGATAAGCGCAACAGGCGGGAAGCCAGGAAAATTTCTGGAAAAGAAGTCATGTAGTGGGGTTTAGATGAGGTGTTCCCTCGTCTGTGCCCGGATGGTCTCTCGCTGGTGCTCGGCCTGCTGAAATTCAACGCCTCACGCCGAATCTCTGCTCTACAAGCACTGGCCCTACCATACTTCAGGTTAACCGCTTTTTTGACCTACTAACTACTATTGATTACAAGCCTTCACTTATTGAGTATCAATTGTGAAGTATTTCCTGCTCGAATAGATATTCATGTACTGAATGTTTTCATGGTTCTGGTGCAAGACAGTAAGTTATATTACTATTTTTTCTGGTAGATCAAACAATATTGTTTATATTCAAATTCTAAGTTACACAGTTTAAAGGCAGTGACGCCTGGTTAAGATCACAAATGATTGAACTATCGCACATAAAAAGCTAGTCCGCCGGGCGGGGTCGAACCCATCCATCTCGTCTCAAACCGGGAGCACGCGTTACCATTACACCACGGGGACACATTGCTATAGTGTTATATGAAAGGCTCATTTGCCTTGTTCTCTTAGTCACGCATGCTTATCAAGCGATTGCGTCATGAATGGAGCGTAACTACAGAATTCACGATTACAGAAGAGAGATGGAAGATGGATGATAAATCTTCAAATTCTAAGTTACACAGTTTGAAGGGAGTGACGCCTGGTTAAGATGACAAGTGATATTGTATATTATTCGACGATTGGTGCTTCTCTACAGACACTAAAATCAACACTTGAGCCATCCTATTTGATATTCGGAGATAAATTGCTTGAAGACGCAAAAATTGAGACAGAAATTTTGTTTTACATTTTCCACTAATTTTACATTGTCCACTAGTTTTGTGTAACGTTCTCGCTAATTGTAATATCAACCGAAAAAGGGTTACGGGTGGGTAAATTCCAACCAGAACATCATTTAAAAAAAATAATTCTCAAACCATTGTTCACGATGCTCATTGCTTGCGGTTTTCGGTATATATTCAATCTCCGTGAGGTTATAATAATTCCTTTTTAAAAAATGTTTTTCTGCCGCAAACGAGTTTTTTGAATACATTTTAACGCTTTAAAAAAAATTTTCTCTCAATGATATCTCAAATTTAATATCACAAGGCTACAGAACAAGAAGAAAGTAATTGGATTGTAACTTTTTATCAACTACTTGATTTCGATTATGTTTTTATTGCTGTAATTATTTCTAGTTCAATGTCACGTTTTTAATCAAGTATCAGAAAAATTGAGTCATGATTTCGCCTTAGGCGAATGTCATGACATGAGGGTCTGCGCATGCATTGAGTTCAGTTAACATGTATTTCAGTGGGGTGGAGTCGCCCTCACGAACTCCTCAGCCTCAGCCACAGTACCATCATGTCCAGCAATACACTAATTATCCCGGTGTGCCGTATCCATCGTATGCAGCTGCTGGTCAGCAGCCGTACTACTCCACCTTTTCTGGTGCTGCTGGTCAACATCCGTACTCCGGCGCCTACTATGCAACTGCTAGCCAACATCCGTACTCCGGCGCCTACCCTGCAGCTCCTGGTCAACAGCCTTACTCCGCCGCGTTCTCTGCCGCTCTAGCGGCCCGTTATGCCGCATCAGCTGCGGATTTACAGCCTTTCCGCCAATGGAATTGAACCAATGACAGACTTCAATAAGGAAAGTGTAATTTCGTTATTATTCGTAGTGGTTTGAAGCAGTTACATATCAAGCTAGCCGATATTGATTGTGATTACAAACACAGCTTTAGCTTCTTATTTGTTTGCATTTTTGCTTGTTAGGTTTTAACGATTGTTGAAGAAGATTTGTTCATCTCTGCTGCCTGTTTAGATATTGAATTAGAAAAGAAACGGCTTTCTCTCCATGTTTTGGGGTTGTTAGAGACATTCCCAGTTGTTATTTTTTCCATTGTTGATTCTTTCGATAGATTTTTGGTTTGTGTTCTCTTTATAGTTTTAGTTAATTGTGATCTCTGAATGTGTTTATCATTCTCATTCCATGATCAACAATCATTCACACGTGTCAATCAATAATTGATTGGGTAAATTTGCTCGCTCTCTCTTGCTGTGTTATCTCCGTTCTCAGTTGATAAGTTCTTTAGACGGAGCAGCTCTGGAAAACAAAACAGTCTAATCATTAGAAGGAAATCGTCCGCCTTCTACCCACATGATCCTCTAGAAGTGTTGGTATTGAACCAGGATCAAGATTTTATCATTTGATCAAATTGAACTTCATTGAATTTGTTAGGTTTTAGAATTTAGAGAAGAATGAACATGTGAAGTTGGAGGTAATACGCATTACAAATTTATCTCTTTTCATATAAATTTTCAAAAGCGGAGGAATTTTTAATAAAAAATCTGATGGAGAAAAAAATAAAATGTGGATTCCCGCGCCAATCCTAAGCCAATCCGTTTCTCGCCTCCATAACAGATTGTCCACCTTCTATATTTGATGCGTCGTTATCAGCAAGCTGCATTGTATGATAGACGTCCAGTAAAACTAGATGTTCAGAAATAGACACGTTCTAAGTAGTAAATAAAGATGCACCTTAATGAGGAAACTCCACGTTGATGAGCGTCAGATTGAGCGGAGGGAAAAAAACATAACTTTTCATTATGCTTACGATGGCGCACTCTGCTCTGTGGATATTCTTTCGGTAATTGCAGGAAACCGTGACGTCGAGCAGCGTTGTTTGTGAAATGTACTACTTGCACCACACAAAACTAATAAATTGTTCATGACTTTTTTCTGCTCATTTTTTTCATTATTCAAACCCCTTCTCCCTCCCTCCCCTTTTCATTGGCCCTTCTCTTCCCCTTTCGTCGACAGGCCGTCTACTTCGAGACTGTAGGCGGTGCTTGTAACGGTTTCTTGTGACGTGGCCTAACATCTTATGTACTTGCCGTAAGATCTTTGTTGACCGGTCAGTCGCTCGGCCTCGGTGTCCACGTTCAGCTTAGCTTACTCTTATAAGTTTCCTGTGAATAAGAGTATACCTCACTCCTTGTTGATCTCAAGCAACTGATTTTTATACCGAGCAGAGGAGCGGACTGTTCGTAGAAACTTGTGCAAAATCGTGTGGTGTGACGGGAACCGAACCCGCGATTTTCGCATTCCGGACGAATGCTCTTTCCCACTGAGCTACACACGCACACAGGATAATGCACATTTTAAGGCCCATACAACATTCCGATGGCAACACAAAGAGATAAAAACTCTTCTTTTTTGGAACAAGGATGGAAGAACAATACACTTTTGTTTAATTTTTAGAGAGCGACCTGTAGTTCATTTATTATAGTAGCCTTCTGGTTCGTTATTACATTCTAGTACATAATGAAAGTTTTGATTAGAGATCTGTATGAAATGTATCGTTTCTTATCCATTCACATAGATAAAAGCTCTTGAGTAGTTTTGATATTTGGCAAAGCTGAAAAAAATCAAGAAAAGTGATACGGTGGTTCTCAAAATACACATTTTTGAATGAATAAAAATTGTTCTTCGGGCTGGTATCGGTTGTCTGAAAAGCGCGTATCGTGCGAGAAAGAACAATTTTACCACGGTCAGCAACAATACCAAGCTTTTTTGTGCCATTTTATCGTGTTCCAGGCGCGCTAAGGGCATATGTTGATTTTTGAAACAAGGTGGCAATTGAATTTTTTCTTGAGTGAATCGCCTTAATCGAACTACGCGTGTGATAAACAGTCAGCATTTTTCGATTTGCTGAAGAACAGCCTGATTTTTTGTTATTGATATAAATATTGACAAATAACGAAATATTGAGAAACAATTACTTAAAATTTTTCGAAAAAATGTTCATTTTCTGATTCACAATACACGTTGAAAAAGGTATCGGAGAACTTATGGTACACCCTGTATATGGTTAGATTAGCGAGCGGGAATTATATGCAGATATATATGTACATATGTAGTTAGATTAACGAAAGTCTTGAAATTCACCAATAATTCACCTGAGAATTATAACTAACCGAGAGAATGATATTTTGCGGTGAAGGTTCTCTAGAATTCAATGCCTGTTCTGACATGTTGAATTTCTCATTCTCCCAAGTCTCACAGCTCATAGCGAACTTTAAATCGAATTCAATGCGAAACCTCGATACGAAACGGAATAAACAGAATATCCTGGAATTTTAAAGTAGAAGTTTGCCAAAAACTTCAATTTCAAACTCTTTTTACTCTTTTTGACCTCTTCATTCATTCATTCTTTATTCCGTGCACATGTGATATTTGCGGACAATAACCATTGCGTATATGCATGGACTTTTTTCTAGTGACGGTGTATGTATGAGTGAAGGGTCGCTTGAAGTTTATTTTAATTATCGGAAACATGGGAGTAAAGTACAATGATATCAACTGGCAAACTGAGTGAATACTTTTTGAATACCTTGCTATTAGGATTATTCATAAATACATATTCAAGAGAATTCCAAACTGATAATTGACTCGAATTACATGTAGATAAGGAAGACTTGCTGATATTATTGGGTTGAACAGGAATCAGAGGATTAGAATGACGAGGAAAGCAATCAACAGCGGATATCCGATATAAGTTCATAGTATCTATGTCACATTTCTGATGGATACATCTATGGATGAAGGTTGTATTGGCAAGAGCTCGGTGATACTCAATCAAGAGTTTTAAGGCGTATAATAGAAAGTCTCTCTGAATAAGGGAGTGAAGGATGGCCGGCTCTCGCGATAATAAAGGAGCGTTGGACTTTTTCGAGCTATTTTACCATAAAGATGTTGGGTTCCAAAGCTCGCTAGCGTATTCCAATACCGGCAAAACATAGATTTATGAAGCCAAGGTCAGAAAAGGGAGAAATGGCGACTTAAATGCTTTCAGTAGCATGTTAACAATAGAAGCTTTTTTACACTTCTCATGTATATGGTCACGATATGAAAATTCATTGGGAAATATCACTCCGAGTTCTGGCGGAATTACTCACTGCGATAGGTTGATGATTCATATGATATGGATTGCGGGAATTGGATGAGCCAAGGTGAATATCGCTACATTTATAGACGGATAGACGCGAATTGATGGCGAGTCCGTTCCTGCACGTGGTGCCATCGGAAACTGCTAACTCGTAAGAGTGAGCTAAGCTGAACGCGGACACCGACGCCAGGCCCGAGCGACAGGCCGGTCGGCAAATTCTTGTCGCAACTACATGGATCAAACATCTCCATGCTACAGGGCGTCCCCCGGAAGCGACGCATGTTGGCCATGCCCCACCAACGTGAATAAAATGCGCGGGCAACTGGCCGACAGACGACCAAATCTCATATCGAGAAAAGTCCGATTCGCCACCCTAAACATCGGCACACTGACCGGGCGCTGCCGTGAGCTAGCGGACCTTCTCAAACGCCGCGGAATCGATATCGCATGCGTTCAGGAGACGAGATGGAAAGGGCAGAAGTCACGAAACATCGGTGAAGGATATAAGCTAATCTATCATGGAATGACGAAGTTCAACGGGGTCGCCATCGTAGTGAGTGAAGATCTTCAAAGCCGAGTAGCCGAAGTTCAACGTCACTCTGACCGCCTGATGTCTATTTCCATTGATGCCGACAACCGCCGTATCCAGATATTTTTTCCGCATACGCCCCACAAACTGGATGTGATGAAGAGGATAAGGATAAGTTCTGGCAGGATCTACACGTCCACGTTATGAACTGCCCCGCAGAAGATCTTCTGTTACTTGGAGGAGATCTCAACGGACATGTCGGAGGAGAAAGCAGCGGATACAGTTGTCACGGTGGAAAAGGATATGGGAATAGGAACAGCGATGGATGCCGAATCCTCGACTTCGCAGAAGCAGCTGGTCTTGTCATATCCAACACCTTCTTCAAGAAGAGAACGAGCCAGATGATCACGTATTCCAGCGGCCTCAACACAAGCCAAATAGACTTCATGCTGTTACGAAAACGAGACTTCCCGGCAGTGATCGACACGAAGGTGATTCCGTCTGAATGTCTCGCCCCTCAACACAAGCTGGTCATAACTGACCTGCGTGTCAACGTGAAGAAGAGAGTACAAGTAACTGGCCCGGCAACCATTAAATGGTGGAAGCTTCAGAAATATAAATCAGCCGTCGTGACTGGTTGAACCTTCCGTGAAATCGACCCGGAAGACATAAACAGAACATGGGCCTCGCTTCGAGATTCTGCAACTGCCAACGCGAGAAGTGTTCTAGGAACGACGAAACCTGGACGCCGAAGAATCGACAAGCAGACATGGCTTTGGACAGACGAAGTGCAGCATGCAGTTCGAGCAAAGAAAGCGGCTTACAAGAGATGGTTCATCAAGAAGACAGACGAGAACTGGGAGGACAAGGCTGCGAAAAAAGAAGCAAAGCGAACCGTAGCCTCCGCACGCTCTGAACATCATCGTGAACTCTACGAACGCTTGGACACGAAGGAAGGAGAGAAGACCATAAATCGGCTAGCGAAAGCGAGGAAAAAGGCGACTCTTGACATCGAGCACTACAAATGTGTCAAGACGAAAGACGGGCGAAGGCTGCAGAATACTACAGAGATCCTCCGACGCTGGCAACAGCACTTCGAAGAGATTTCAAATGTAGAATTCCCACACCCGGATGTTCCAGAAGGCCCGAAATTAGCTGGCCCAGTCTCCCGCATCACTTTTGCCGAAGTCTCGAAAGCCGTTTGCGCTATGAAGAGTTCCAAAGCCACAGGTCCAGACGAGCTACCAGCCGACTTATGGAAGCTCAAGGAACTACGAGACTCCGCGATCCCCTGGCTTACAGACTTCTTCAACGCGATAGTGGAAACTGGTCGAGCACCCGCAGATTGGTTGACAAGTGTCACGGTCCCGATTTTCAAGAACAAAGGAGATCCAGCGAACTGTTCGAATTATCGACCGATACGCCTTCTTTGCCATACAATGAAAATTTTCGAACGTGTCCTCGAACAGCGCTTGCGAGAAATCGTCAAGCTCCAACGCAACCTATGTGGATTCGTCAAAGGAATAGGCACTTCAGACGCTGTTTTCACTGCTCGCCAGCTGATGGAGAAACACAGGGAGAAGCAGCAACCACTCCATCTTGCTTTTCTCGATCTAGAGAAAGCATTTGACCGTGTACCACACGAGCTCATCATGTACGCCCTTCGGGACCACGAAGTGCCTGAACTTCTAATTGATTGGGTCCGGCTACTCTACGTAGATGCCACGAGCAACGTTAGGTGTCCCGTCGGAATCTCGGATAGTTTTCCAGTGAGTGTGGGCGTACATCAAGGATCAGCGCTATCGCCATTCCTCTTCATTCTTGTCATGGACACTATTACTCGTGACCTACAGGGTGACCTTGTATGGACCATCCTGTACGGGGATGACGTGTTCCTGGCAGCCAAAACGAGAGAGGAGCTTCAGCAAAAAGTGCAGGCTTGGAGCAGCCGACTCAGTCAGTTTGGACTACGTCTGAATACCTCAAAGACGGAGTACTTGGAAACAATACCATCCGAAGACACCATCAAGATAAACGGCGAAGAATTGACGAAGTCCACCTGCTTCCGCTACCTTGGATCGAACATCCAGACCAGCGGAGGCATCGTGTCAACGGAGCATGGATGAAATGGAGAGATCTCACAGGCGTACTATGTGACCGAAAGATGCCTCTGCGCCTCAAGTCAAAGATATATCGGACAGTAGTGCTTTGTATGGAACCGAGTGCTGGCCAACTACGAGAACAGTTGAGCGACGTCTACAAACTATGGAAATGCGCATGATCCGTTGGATCATGGGAATCTCTCTCCGCGAGCACCTACCAAATGAGACCATAAGGAGAAGATTTGGCGTCACCCCCATCGACGAGAAGATGCGCGAAAATCGGCTGAGATGGTTCGGCCATGTCACCAGAGCATCACCGGAAACTGTAGCCAGCACAGCCTACAATCTCGAAGATGACGGCCGGCGACCGAGAGGGCGACCGAAGCAGCGATGGCAAGACACCATCAATGCATTTATGACCATCTCGAATCCAACCTAATCCTTATCAGAAACCAGCACGGTTTTCGCCGTAGCCGTTCCACTATCACATCCCTAGTTCACTCCTATTCCCAGTACCTTTTTCTGAATAGCAAGAAGCTCAAGTTCGACATCTTTCTGATTGATTTTTCAAGAGCCTTCGATACAGTAAACCACAGGTTCCTGATACACAAATTAGAAAAAAATAGGTATCAATTCAGGTCTACTCCGCCTGGTAGAATCATTTCTTGCCAGCCGTTATTCTATAACTTCAGTCAATCACATTTTATCCGATCCCAAAGTTTATAATAGCGGAGTTCCGCAAGGAAGCTGCCTAGGTCCCCTATTCTTCTCTATTTTTATAACCGACATCATAGAATGCATTGACCCCGAAGTCCACTGCTTTCTCTATGCAGATGACATCAAACTATTTCCAAACAGCAGTCAAAGTCTACAACGAGCCCTAGATTCTATTTCCAGTTATGTACATTCCTGGGGGCTTATAATTTCCATTCCGAAATGCTTCATAGTTCATTGTGGCAACAATAACCCTAGCAGCATCTACCACATTGATGGTAAAATCGTTCCCACCTCTTCAACTATCAAGGATCTTGGAATATAATATATTTTGAACACTCAAATTCTCCACCCACATAGAGCAAGTCATAACCAAATCCACCAGATGTATAAACATGATCCTGCGAGCATTCAAAACCAAGTCCATAACCGTTCTTCTCCGCGTGTTCAAAACATACATTCTTCCTTTACTAGATTACGGTAGTGAAATCTGGTCGCCACAGTCCGTAGGTCACATAAACGCAATAGAAAACGTCCAGCGTGCCTTCACACGCAGAATTCTTTATAGAGCTGGGCATCCCAAGATAGACTACCCATCTAGGCTCAATCTGCTCTCTCTGACGACTCTCGAATACAGAAGAAATATTAACGACCTTGTATTCATACACAAATGCATACACCAACACCTTCGAATAGACTATTCCAAACTTTTTCAAGTATGTCCCCTTCCATACAGCAACAGACACGCCCATCCATACCGAATTGCTCTACCATTCAGAATTCCGGATACCAAAAGTAGTTGTGCATCCAGGGTTATTGACATATGGAACAGCCTACCCCGTCAGATAGTGACAATCAATTCCCCTGTTGTTTTCAAAAAACAACTACATAAGCTGCGAGAAGAATTCATAGTGCCCTTTTCTAAAATACGTTACTGAAAGAGCTCCAAATGAACTTTCTTATTCACTGCGCTTATCTCAATGATCTTTTTAATATTTTTTTCTTTTCTGTCCCTTCATTTTAGATGTTTTTTTGTTTTGTCTCCATAATTTGTCTCTATAATTTCCCTTTCTATAATTCGTTTTGAAATGTTTTTTCGAATATAGCTGAACTCACATCCGTGACAGCGATCCAAGTTCATCAATGCATGTACGTATGTGTTATTCTATCATGTTAATTGGAATAGATGATTGAATGGAATTGAAGTATATTCATAGTGCCCTTTTCTAAAATACGTTACTGAAAGAGCTCCAAATGAATTTTTTTATTCACTGCGCTTATCTCAACGTTCTATTTAATATGTTTTTACTATTCTGTCCCTTTATTTTAGATGTTTTTTGTTTTGTCTCCATAATTTGTCTCTATAAGTTCCCTTTCTATAATTCGTTTTGAAATGTTTTTCGAATATAGCTGAACTCACATCCGTGACAGCAATCCAAGTTCATCAATGCATGTACGTATGTGCTATTCTATCATGTGAATTGGTTGATTGATTAATGCGGACTTGAAAGCCAGTCATCTAAGCCCGAATGATGCCCTCGATCGGGACAAGTGGAGAAAGAAGATCCACAAAGTGGACCCTGCCATCGCGGGACAACGCTAGGAAGAAGAAGAAGAATAGACGCGAATTCCACTCTGAGCACCAATCGTTAACGCAGTTCAATACAAACTGTATTTCTTCTCTAGATCAAGGAACTCGCCCAATAATCTTAATGTCGTCAGCATTGAGAAAAGAAAATTGGGAGGAAAAACATTCTTAGCGGAATCGATGTATATACATAAAAAACAAAAGAGGACCTAGTGAAGAGCCTTGAGGGACTCCAGATGTAACTGGAATGGGCTCGGAGGAAACTTCATCAATGTATACAGACTAGGTGCGTTGACTCAGGTAACTACTTAGCCATTTGACAATGTGGGACGGGAAACCATAACATTGAGCTCTATGTAGAAGGAGCCTGTGATCAACTGAATCAAAAGCTTTACTTACATATAGTAATACAACATTCCCTGGGATTCCTTGAACTAAGGAATCAACGACAAATGCATGAGATTCGACCAAAGATGTAATAGTGGATATTTTCGCTCCAAAGCCTGCTTGAAGAGGAGACAACAAATGTTCTCTTTCAAGATAAGAATAGAGTTCAGTGAAAATAATTTTCTCCATCACTTTTTACACAGAGCAACACAAAGATATCGGTCTATAATTACTAACGGAGTTACGTGAACCAGTCTTATGCACTGGTTTAACAATATATCTTTTCCATAATGAGAGCACGATGCCTGAAAGTAGACTGTTGTTGAAGATGATACATAACGGCTTGAATAAAGCAAAACGAGATCTTTTCAACAAAATGTTAGGAATGCCATCGGGAGAGGAATTACATTTAGCTTTAAGAGACGAGAGATCACGTAAAACCATATCTTCCGTTATATAATCGACGTCAAATGATTCTTTAACACTAGGAAAAATAGTATTCGGTAACGGACTTTGCAGAAGACACGAAAAAACAGACGAAAGGTAATGAGAAAAAGTTTCGGTTTTTTCTGATGACAAAGTTATTTCTCGTTTCCGATCATCTATGAAGGTGGGCATGCCCTTATACGTTATTACTTAAACGATTCCTGCAAGCAGAGAAGAGATAATTTTGGTCCCCTCGTAAGATCATCTTAGCTTTTTGTTAAAGTTCAAAATCATGCAACATCCTATCAAATTCTGCCGTTTTTCTAATGCAATAATCGAAATATGGTGATTTTTAAAATAATCGGATTATGGTGATATGCGTTGCAATTTGCGATGCATTTTGCGTAGAAATTTAGGGTAACCAGAGGTTTCGTCTCTACTATCGACGATTGGTACATACTTCTCGATAAGGGAATAAATAAAGCGAACAAGATAATCATTAGCTAATTCAACGTCCATTATAGAGAAAGTTTGGGTCAAGTCGTGAAGTGCAAGTTCACATTTGATAGCAGCCCAATTGGCTTCACGGAAACACTTGAAGGAGGTTGAAGATGACAAAGAAGGGGCACTAAATGATAGTTTAAATGATACCATGTTGTGGTCACTACCACTAAAGCAGCCGATAACATCACATTCAGGAACAATGGGTACATTGGTGAGCAAAAGATCTAGAATATTATTATTTCTAGTAAAAGGGTCAACAAACTTATTGAAAAAATTTTCTGTCATAAACTCAAAGAACATTTCGTGCTGACCTTCCCTGTGTGGAATATGATTGAGCCATTCAATGGGGGTAGGTTGAAGTCTCCCACAATCAAAGCAGGACACCTATTAAGGATATCAGTATGCACCAACTCTGAAAAATACGATAATAATTTGGAAAGAGAAGTAGAACAGGATGGAGAGCGATACACACAAATACATCTCAACTTATTAGAGGTTTAAAATTGCTGAAAAACATTAATCGTAACAGCTTCAAAGCCGTCATCTGAGCAAGTCGAAACAAGAGAACAGGGCATACGAGAAGAGACAAGAAAAGCAACGCCTCCTCCTTTGAATGAACAACTCCTATCACAGCGGAAAACTTGATATCCAGAATTGCTTGCTATCAACGAATCATTCTATGTATTTATTTATTTTATTTATTCATACATCAATACTGATGTGACAAAACATAAGATAACTCATACAATAGTGAGCGTTGTTCTTGACAATAACATCTGAACAATGATTTTCTAGAATAAGAAAGGAGAGAGAAAGCAAAAAAAGGGAACAACTCAGAGATTAGGTAAGTGCAGATCGAGAATTTCAAGAACATTTAGCATCTTGAGCCTCTTTTTGAACACATTAGAGTTAGGAGAAGTCATAACTTGAGCAGGTAAATTAATCATCCACCTAGACGTTCTTACTCCAAAACAATTGAAAGTTAACCTCTTATTTGTGAAAGGTATGTGGAAATTAAAGGCGGATGTTCTACCATTACACGGTTTGAACACATAAAAGGTACTAACTTTAAGATCAACTTCACCTCGGATTATTTTGAAAGCGTAAGTGAGATCATTAATGATTCTCCTACAATATAGAGAGGTCAAATTTAAAGTAGTCAAACGATTCTCATAACTAATATTAGGAGAGCAGTTTAAATTACATCTAAAATAGAGAAGTTTAGTAAATATATGCTGGACCTTCTCTATTTTCCTAATATCATTTTTTAAATGAGGAGACCAAACCGATGAAGAAAATTCACAAATCGGTAGAACATATGATTTGTAACATCTTACATATATATCTGGTGTGATACATGAAATAATTCTGAATAAGGCATAAACTGTTTGTAATGCCTTCCGACACAAAAGCTCATATTGTGATTTGAAAGACAGGGAATCATCTATTAAAATACCTAAATCTCTAACAGAGGTTGATTTCGTGAAAAGAGTATTTGGACTTACATAATAGGTTGAGCATGGGTTTTTATTACCTAAATATAGAACAATGCATTTCTTTTCAGCTATTGCCAACTGCCATGTATCGCAATACCTATCGAATTGATTTATTGCTAAACAGAGTTGGGATTTAGCAATTTGAGCACCTAGTTCATCATAAGAAATATACAACTTAATGTCATCAGCGAACAGCTGAATACTAACTGAGGGTAAGTTGGAAAAAATTCGAGGCAAATCGTTGATATAGATCAAGAAGAATAGCGGCCCTAAAACCGATCCCTGTGGGACTCCAGATGATATTTCTCTAGTGTCACTAAATGTTCGGTTGACCTTAACACTGAAACAACGTCCTGTTAGAAAACTTCTAGTCCATCTCAAAAGATTTCCACGAATGCCTAAACTTTCTAGTTTGTGGAGAAGTTTACAATGCGAGACAACATCAAAAGCCTTAGTCAAGTCATAATAGAGACAATCGACAGATTTACTTTGGTCGAGGGCTCTCGTCCAACTATTAGTTACCGAAAGAAGCTGAGATTGAACTGATCTTCTAGGAACGAAACCATGTTGCTCTTCAGAAAATATAGAATGCATGTCCATCCACTTTGTTATCCTATCACGAACTATGCGTTCGAAAACTTTAGAAGGTGTGGGCGTGATTGCGATAGGTCGAAAGTTGTCTACATTCAAGGGTGGAGATTTTTTTGGAATAGGAGTGATGTAAGATATTTTCCAAAGAGAAGGAAAATGGCCAAGTTTAAGAGAGAAATTGAAAATATAGCTTAGTGGTTCTGCAAGCGACGAAGCGCATTCTTTGTAAAATTTCTGAGGAATAGAGTCAGATGTCTGCGTAAGAGAAGGAGACAGCTTTTTTAAATAGTACTTGACGTCTCCGGGAAGAATAAGCATATCAGTTAGGGAATGATCAATAACTCTATCAACATTCGGAATCAAACCATCATCGATTGAGAAAGCGGAACAGAAAAAATCGGATAGAGCACTAGCTTTAGCTTCATCCGTGTGAACAAAAGAACCAACTAAATCTGTGAAAGATGGAATCGAAGAATGGGATTTTAGACGATTTCCTACGTATTGATAGAACTTTCTAGGATCGGAGAAGAAAGCCTTCTGTCGATTTATTTCAAACTTCTTGATTTCCTTGTCAAGTTTTCGAGAAGTGCGTTTGAATAATTCTAGAACAGTGGGAACATGAATTTTAGAGAAAAGGGCTAATTTATGCTCGAAGAGATTACGGATGTGCTCAGGATAAGTTTCAAAAGCAGCTTTCCTACGTTTTCTAGGGATAAATTTCTCAATTAAAGACTTCGCAATAACATTCAATCGATCAACTAGGTCATCTACAGAAATGAAATCATCGAAAACAAGTGTCCAGTCCATATTTGATAATAGCTTATTGATATCTGCATAACTGGCCCGGTTGAAATCAAAAACTTCTACAACAGGTTGTGGGTTCGAAAGTAAAAATACAGAAAAAGTAATCGAATTGTGATCAGAGTTAGAGAACGGAGGACAAACTTTACAATTAGAGATACAGTCAGCTTTAGCAAGAACATGATCTATTATTTTCTTACCATGTGTAGGCTCAGTTACAAATTGATGAAGAGAAAAGTCTGTACACAAGTCGATAAGAGGCTCAGTTGAAGAACATTTTTTGTCAACAACAATTTCTAAGTTGAAATCACCACAAAGTACAGATTGTTGAGGTACCGCTAACAGTTGAGTAAGAACATCGAAAAAGGCATTATTCTGATGCACAGTAGTGTTTGGCGGTCGATAGCATATAATGAAACGTGTTCTGGAGAGTGATAAGTTGCATAAGAGATCGAAAGCTAAGACATCAGCTGATATTTTAGTCTTGAGAGTTACAACAGAGTATATTAAATGATTACGGAGAAAAGCACAGACACCACCACCTCTTTTTGAAGTTCTATCACAGCGGAGCACACAATAAGGCAGATTAGCTGTCAATGAGGCATCTACTATGTTTTTATTTAACCAAGTCTCACTACATAATAGAATATCTGGTTGTGTTGATGACAAATAATGGTAAAGTAGATCAATTTTGTTTTTGAGGGAACGTGCATTGAAATAAGAAACAGAGAAAACTGAACTAGATTTATTGGAAGTTGAAAATAAAGATCTATAACATAGTCCTTTCTGGATCAGTTTCCCTGATTAGAAGATGTTGGTAACCGCAAGGGGGGCGGTAGAGTTCTTCGTGCTCCTCCAATTTCTTCTTTCAGCCACAGATCATCCTTGTAGAGAACCCAAGTCGACGATGGATTAGACAGACGGAGTTCTTTCAGTTGAGCTCGCTTTGCATTCCAGGTCATCAACTCATCAGGCGTCATTGACTTCCTGATGAAAACCCCCTTCCAACGGGGGTTTGAACGGATGGAAGAAGCTGAACGAAGTCCTGCCAACATGAAAGAACGAGCAGGAAGCATTACTTTGAGTAACCTACGATTACCTTGACCCATTCTGAAAACGGCTTCTGGTCTAACTTGAATATTGAGATCATCCAGAAGAGACTGGACGATAGCCTCGTCATGGACGACCCTCTCGCTTGCTGCTGGAGAGAGACTTTCTGGAAGACCCGCGATGACCAGAGAACGTGCCCTTCTGTGAGACTCTTGATCAGAAGTAGTTGACAAGAAGGCGGAAGGCGACCCAGATGATTTCAGTGTCGCGCTAGGGGGAAGGGATGTTGAATTGCAATGACATGTCTTGGAAGATATGGCTTCGAGTGTAGACGAAAGCATGGTTATGATCCGAGAAATGGATTTCCAAAGTGGAATCGAGATTCCGTCTGGAGCATCTAATGTAGCGAAGGCGACAGCTTCGGCAACTGTTTCGGAGATTGAGACACTGGCGGAGGGAGATTTGGTCGAAGGAGAAGACTTCGGAGATTTTGGGGAGGAATTCTTTTTGGTTCTTGGCATTTTCATGTTGAGTTAACGAAAATCAATATCAGAGCGAATTGTCCAGTCACCACTCACTGTATTGACTATTAACCAAGTCTACGTGATAGCTATTACATCAAGAACAGGCCTATGGAGCAAAAACGATAAGCTATAGAGTTTATTGCGTAAAGAACGGGCATTGAAGGAAACGCAACTAATATTCTTTACGTCAACATGAGAAGGAGGTTATGGGGGAATACGATAGGGAGAACATCGCCACTGACCTATTAAGTCTTCGTTCCGTTCCGTGTAGCGCGACCGCTGCGGGAAGAAAGACCGTCAGCGAAGAAGACTCATAGCTCATATTCTTGTATACTATTTTCTCTTTAAAACATGTTTTTTTTTATTTCAATACATAATTATATATGTGACATCAGGTTGGAGGATATGGCGTGAAGTTAAAACTGAGACAGGGAAAAGTATAGAAAAAAATTATTTAAAAAATGATAGAATATGATTATAAATTGAAATGAAGATTCGATTATTCAAATTCAAAACAAAACTTATAAATTATAAATTCTCCACATAAACATCAAAGATCCTTAGTAGTTTAGGGTAAGATAGAAGGAACTTCTTGAGAAGATTCTGATTGACGTGGCTGAATGTTATATCTCCTATTTTATTCAGAAATCTGGACGTGCGGTAGCCGAATGAGTTCTTCAGATGCATTCTGTTAAACTTTCTTATGGCCAGATAGAATGATGATATTCTACCATGAGACGGACGAAATACATAAAAAGCGCTGGCCCGTACATTCACATCACATCTAATGATGCAGACTGCCAGAACAATATCGATCATGATACGTCTCAAATGGAGAGAAGACATGTTGAGTTGACATAGACGCTCATGATAAGAAGGTTGAACAATGTGATTCTCAAGGAAAAGCCCACAACGATGATACTAGAGTTTAGTGAAAATATGAGAAACTCTTTCTAATTTTCGAATCTCTTTTTTGGTGAAAGGAGATCATACTGGAGAAGCAAACTCAAGAATTGGAAGAACATAAGAGTGGAAGCATCTGATGTATACTTCTTTCTTAGTACAACATAACGAACGGGAGATACAGAACAACACACCAAGAGCTCGTCTAACAATGATATCCATATATGATTGAAAGTTCAATTGGTTGTCCAAAAAGACACCCAAGTCTCGAACAGAGGAAGAAGCAGTTAAAACGCAGTCATTAATCATATATGAATATGGGGGGGGGGTTGTTCTTACTAATGTATAGAAGAGATGATTTTTGCTCAGCTATAGATAATTGCCAATTTTCGCAGTATTCAGAAAGAGTTTCTATTGATCGAGAGAGTTGGCTGTGAGCGAGACTGCTGTCGTTGGCCTCATTTGTGGTGAAGATCTTTATGTCGTCGGCGAAGAGTCGGAACTGGACGAAAGACTGCTTGGCTAATGCTTGTGGCAAGTCGGATATGTAGATGAGGAAGAGTAGCGGACCGAGCACACTGCCATGCGGTACTCCACTCGACATCTTTCGTGTGCTTGAGAGGGTTGAACCGATTCGGACTGAGAAGAAACGATTACACAGAAATGATTCAAACCAGTCAAGCAATCGCCATCGAAAGCATAGGTTTTCTAGCTTATAAAGCAATTAATAATGCGATACTGTGTCAGAGGCTTCGGCTAAATCTACATAAGCACATCTGTCGAAATGCCATCGTCCAGAGCCTTTCGCCAGTTTTGAGTGCACTCTAGGAGTTGTGTCACTACAGACTTACCCTTCACAAAACCATGCTGTTCATCTGGAATGATATTATGCATCTCACACCATTTTAGCAAACGTTTACTAATGATTCGCTCAAGGACTTTACGCGGTGATGGAGTCAGTGAAATCGGGCGAAAATCCTCTACTGTAGCCGGTGAAGATTTTTTAGGAATAGGAATTACATGAGCTAGTTTCCAAACCTGTGGAATTTCGCCTGAGAGGATAGACTGATTGAAAACGAAGGATAATGGTTCCGATATATCTTTAGCACATTCACGAAACAAGACGGCTGGCATCCGCTGTCTCAGCGCAGGTGGACTTCAGTCGTCGCAGATAAAATGCGACTTCTCGAGGAAAGACCATGGATTCTCGGTAACCGTACGTGAAAGAGGTGATAGGAGTCCGTCATCCTTCACGAAAACTGATGCGAAATGGTCAGCAAGACCTTCAGCTTTGAGTAAATCGCTGGCTAAAGAGGTATTTGATTTATTCTTGATTAAGCTATAAGTCTCTCTATTTTTGATTCTAGAACCTAGATAACTGTAGAATGACTTGGATGAATTCCGGAATTAAGATTTATCTTCCCTGTTCTTTAGAAACTAAGAGATTTCCTTATCTATTTTCGAACAAACTCTCATGTACTACTCTACTCTGCACGTACTGGTAAAAGTCATATTTTATGGAAAAGGACGCTTTTGTGCTTGAGCAAAGATCTAATATGAGACGGATAGTTATCAAAGAGTACTTTATGTGTCTTAAGAGGAACGAATTTCGGAAAGAGAGACTTCATAAAGCTGACAAACCTATCATACATCTCACTAATATCTTCTGAACCTGAAAAGATCTCAACCCAATCTGTAAAGAAGATGCAATTTCCTATGAATTCAAAATTGGCTTTTTTGTAATCATATTTCGCAGCGTATCTAGGAGAATCAACCTCAATCGAGATTGTGAAATGTACAGAGTTATTATCTGAGTTCTTGAATGGTGCTTGAACTGAGCTGTTTTCGACTACAAGGCGAGAAGAGAGAAGTACGTCGAGAATACTTGATCCGTGAGTTGCTGAGGATACATTCTGAACAAGGTCCATTGCATCGCTGAAATCGATTAGTTGATGAGCTTAACCATTAGAATTGGAAACATTTTCCCAGTTTATATTAAGGTCTGCGAGTAGAATAACAGGACTTGATACAGTTAGAAGGGTAGAAAGAAAATCGAATAAACGTTCATTCTGATCTACAGTTACTGAAGGTGGTCGGTAAACCAACGCTACACGAATCGTTTAGAGGTATACCGGACTTGTCACATCAACCACTAGAATGTCGGGAACTAATTTTTCTTTGTGAAGGACTTTGCTGAAAGAAATATGGTCTCATATAATAATGGCGACTCCTCCTCTACCAGATCTATCAGACCGAACCACTTCATACGGTAAATTTCAAATCAGTTCGGAATCCAAAACTTTTGAAGAAAGCCATGTCTCCGTGATAAAGATGAGATCTGGCTGAACTACATTCATCACACAGTGAAGTTAGAATATTTTGTTGACTAGGCTTCTAGAATTAAAAATGTATACATTTTAAAGCTTGGGAAGAGTGTCGACTGTCCGATGGCGAACTTGTTTGCTGGAGTCCTGATGCCATCAAGTTTCCCAGTCCTTCTGGAATCGTTGTTCTTTTTCCACTCGCGATTTCATCCCTAAGCCAAACTTCATCTTTATATAACACAAATCTGCATTGAGGGTCTCGTTTTCTGATCTCATTTAAGTAGGACCGATATATCGACAACCGCTTTCTTTCTTCTGCTGTTTGGCTTTTTCTTATGTATATGCCTCTGAAATCAGGAGTATTTTTGAGACGATTAGCAGCTTTGAGACATGAAAGTAGAAAGGAACGAGCTGGTAAAACAACTTTGAGTAACTTTGGAGAGCCTTCTTCATGTTTCTTACCCATTCGGAAGACTACTTGTGGCATGCACTCCACTTCCATGTAAGACAGTATGTTCAAAACTGATCTTGAATCACCACTAACTTTATCGGCTGGAGAACCGCTTGGTTCTTACAATTCAGAGATGACGATGGAACGAGCCCGCAAGTGATATTCATACGATGTGGGCAAGTTAGGCGGTGTCTGGATAGAACTCGACCATCCCGAAAACTGTGTATTGGTTGAAACATTTGAAGTGACTGACTTCCTTGGTGGAACTGAGATTATGCAGTTGCATCGTGACAGCCTCCAGTTGAGTCGCCAGCAAAGTGATCAAGTGAGTCATTCCCTCCCAGAAAGGAGCCGGAACAGATGCTGGAGCAGTTTTAGAAGCAATAGGGAGAGCTTCTACTATTATATCTGATGCATCATTAGGCTTCTGTACAACCGGACTACCTTGGTTTGGTTTCTTGCTAATTCTCGCCATTATTATTGATATGAACAGGAATGGAATGGATTTTAGGTTCAAAAACTAACCGAGATTGCAAAAGATTTCCAGTTGAGTCTTGCTCGTTTGCTGTCTTGGGCGAACTCGTAGTACAAACTACAACAGTCAGACCAAGAAGGAAGAGAGATACTTGAAATTAGAGAGAGAGGAAGACAGGAGAGAAGGCTCTTGTGTTTATACTACACTCCTCCTGGACCCGAATTTGGAAAAATTTAAAGCGTTTTCAATGATAGTTATAGTCACTGACGTCTGCGAACCGCTGACACCAGCCTCCAGTCACCAGAGTTAGGCTTTTAAAGCAAAACCGAAACCCCTCTGATCTGAGAGTTTAAGACTCAAAAATCAACGAAAAAACGCAGAATTAAGGAAAAATTGATTGATTAAAACAGACAAAGTGGTGAGCCAGCCACAATTTGGCAAGACAGGGAGAGCGACGTATCACGACACTTTGTACCGCGTCACTTTGTGTACGACACTTTGTACCCGACACTTTGTACCCCGTCACTTTGTACCGCGACACTTTGTACCGCGACACTTTGTACCGCGACTTGAGTGAGGCCGCGCGTTTTATTTTTACATTAAAAAACGCTTAGGCTTAGTAAAAGTTTACGATAACGAGGCCGTACGGCTTAGCTAACGAGGCCGTACGGCTTAGCTAACGAGGCCGTACGCGGTACAAAGTGTCGCGGTACAAAGTGTCGCGGTACAAAGTGACGGGGTACAAAGTGTCGGGTACAAAGTGTCGTATACAAAGTGACGCGGTACAAAGTGTCGGTAATTCGGAGAGCGATGACAAGACAGGGAGAGCGATTTATCAACTTCCACGGTTCACTGTAATCCCATTCAACTTTTTGGCGATTCTTTTTTTCAAAAAAGTCGGATGATTTAGAAACACTATTAGATTTGGTAAAACTTTGCAACAAAGATGAAAGATTTATTACTCGTGGTAGCTCAATACGGTATTCCAATGCTCTAGACCAAGAAAGTACTTGATAGTACAAACCTTCCTGCATTTTTCTTTCGATTGTGGTTTTTTTAATGAAAATTCAATAAGGAATGTTCTTTTATCTTATTTTCAAACAAATTCTAATGTATAAGTCTCATTCCTCCTTTTTCCTGTCTAAATTAATTTTAAATTTTGTCTCTTACTTCCCTCTTCTAAATTGCATTATTTCTTGCTTTCTGATCTCTGATGGAAAGTTAGACGCTGCGAAAAATTTTATATTGCGTTTGTTTTGTTCCAAAAGAGAAAGGAATCTGAATGTCTTCTTATGAATAAGAGTCATCTAATTTCAATGAAGTTATTTACTTTGATTAGCGAGAAATTCGGATCTCTTCTCAGTGTTTCTTTCACATTATATTTGGCACAAGTGGAAGAACTTCAAGGAGTTTGCTTAGCTTCTACACAGCGTTATAAATTTGTCCTGAGTTTCCGTCCAAACATTTTTTTAATATTCAAATTACATTTTCTTCAACCCATAGCTTAACTGATTTTTGTTCAATCGAAAGATGGTATAGTTTTTTTTTTCATAGATAAAAACACTCGTCTCATGCTTTCTTTCGATTGCTCGTGCTTACGTGTTGCCAATGTTGAGCACAGCCGTGCTTTTCCCAGCGTGAAATGTCGATCTTTCTACGTGTAAGGAAGCTATCTCTAGAAGGAATAGGACACCGCGAGATTGCGTGACACACAAATGAGACTGTTTAGTCTGTGTTTACGCGATACTTGAACATGAAAAATGAGAGCGAGAAGGCGGGCCGTTTGTATCAATGGCTCATCTCGACTCGCCACGTCAAAAGCAAAGCGTGTGTATGATATGTCTCAGCTTTTTTCTTCCACTCACCATGGATCAAAAGAGTAGATCATTCTGCTTTCCCTCGCTTATTTTGAGTGCTTTGCAGATGTCAGTCTGTCGATTCATCCTCTTTCTTTCGGAAGGATGATTTTTCAAGCTCTTCTATTCTATTTATATGGATGCATACCTTTAATGCAAGGTTAGGTGTGTTTTTCGGGTTTTTTTTATAGCGCTTTAGTCGCTTCAAAATTTTTCTCAATTCCTTAATCACCTTCATATTGTGTCTCGGAAACAACAATGCATTCAAGAATAATCTTTCGTTGTAACGAAAATTCCATATTAGCTGAATAAATATGTTTTCTTGTTCAACAGTAAGTAAACTTTATCTCTTTTGCATATTTAGGTGTTTATAGACTTCGGTTGCTTCTAAAAAATAATGCCTTAGATTAATACGAATACGGGTTTTTGATTTTTTTGCGATTTCATTCTGATGAAATTTTGAAAAAATTTCCTGAACAGCATAATTTTTTTATTGAAAAAAAACGAAATAAATGTTTTTTTTCTTACTCCGAACTTCTTAACCGATTACATGAACGTTTAATGCGAGAATTATTTACATAATATACACATACATATACTTGGAGAATAGTTGGGAATTTTTTTCAATATTTAGCTAAGGGTACCAATTTCAATTTTTGTTTGAATAAATGTAATTTCATTGCTTCAAAACTTTTATCTAATAAGTGATGAGACTAATATCAACAAGATGAGACTAATATCAATCAGAATACTTCAAGGTCAAAAACAGGATAATACTGATATTTTTTTCAATTAAAAGAAGACACCAATTTGCTTTTCACTGTATGTTTAAATAAAGAAGCTATTATTCGAGAATGTGAGAACTTCATAGATTAAAGTCGACCGATTATAAATCGTAGGTTGGTGGTTCATGTTTGCCCCCATTTCAGATGAGAAGTCGTGTGGCGAAGGGAGTGGCTCGAGCTCCGTTGGGGTTTGCTCCAGCGGGTTCGTGTCCTGTATCGGCGGTAAGAAGCACCGTCTGGAGTGCCCCGAGGGTCTCCTCTTCTCTGCCGCATCTTCTGCCTGCGAGGCTGCCCCATTCGAATGCGAGACTTTCCTCGTCTCATCAACAACCGCCTTCCCCGAGTCCCAGAATAGGACGCGATGTGCGTACCTGAGAGAAGGCTTTCACCCCTTGAAGTGCTCCTCCGATTTCCTCAACTGTGTCCAAGGAGAAGATTACATTCTATCTTGCCCCGAAGGATACTACTTTGCCGAAGAAGGCCCGTTTTGTCTTCATCGCAGGAACTTCACTTCGTGTGGTCTGTTTTTTTATGCTGTAAAAGAACTGTTATAAGCGCATACATTTTGAGGCCAGTTGAACTTGAGTTAACCCTAAAAAAATTTTTAAGAGATGATGTTCAAAAACTACGAATAATATGCGGTGAGTTCGAAAAAAAGACGAAAATAGTCAAGAAAATTTAAAGGTGCTTTTAGTAGGTTTTTTCTGAACTTCTCAATCGTTTATTTTTCTAATGGGGGTCTGCTTTCTTCAGGATTGCCTTGAAAATGTAACAGTCTGCATGGGAGGATTCTATGAAAAGGCGCGCTGTCCTTCCGGTTTGCTGTACTCCGCTTCCAGTCAAGAATGCGTCCCTTTTTTCTCGAGACAGGAGTGTATCGATGGAGTCGGCACTGCGATTGGTTACTTTTTTTTATATTCTGAACTCAATTACAGAAAAATCAGAAAAGGAAAATTAACTCCAGCGGGTTTGTAGCGAAGACCTGCCAGTTAGATACCAGTGAGGGATATCAGACGAAGATGAAATGGTCTTTGGATGGAAACTCATGTCTTAAGAGGACAGGGGGCTGTGAAGGAAGGGGGACTTAGAATATTTATCTAGCCATTCTCAACGAGTCCCCATTGGTTGTGATGCAAACTCGAATCCAATGATAGGAATTATCCGGTCCCTAAGACCTCAATTGAACTGATTCTCGAAATTCAAGTGATCGGTCAGGCAATTGGATGTCGATTCTAATTTATATTACCAGACCTACGTTATTCTTCAATTTTTTTCATTATTCAGAATACTTCAAGGTCAAAAACAGGATAATACTGATATTTTTTTCAATTAAAAGAAGACACCAATTTGCTTTTCACTGTATGTTTAAATAAAGAAGCTATTATTCGAGAATGTGAGAACTTCATAGATTAAAGTCGACCGATTATAAATCGTAGGTTGGTGGTTCATGTTTGCCCCCATTTCAGATGAGAAGTCGTGTGGCGAAGGGAGTGGCTCGAGCTCCGTTGGGGTTTGCTCCAGCGGGTTCGTGTCCTGTATCGGCGGTAAGAAGCACCGTCTGGAGTGCCCCGAGGGTCTCCTCTTCTCTGCCGCATCTTCTGCCTGCGAGGCTGCCCCATTCGAATGCGAGACTTTCCTCGTCTCATCAACAACCGCCTTCCCCGAGTCCCAGAATAGGACGCGATGTGCGTACCTGAGAGAAGGCTTTCACCCCTTGAAGTGCTCCTCCGATTTCCTCAACTGTGTCCAAGGAGAAGATTACATTCTATCTTGCCCCGAAGGATACTACTTTGCCGAAGAAGGCCCGTTTTGTCTTCATCGCAGGAACTTCACTTCGTGTGGTCTGTTTTTTTATGCTGTAAAAGAACTGTTATAAGCGCATACATTTTGAGGCCAGTTGAACTTGAGTTAACCCTAAAAAAATTTTTAAAAACGCTAATTTATATGACAATCTGCGAAAAGCAGCATGTTATGCGTGAACAAATTGTCTGAACATTGGTCTGTTTGAGAAAAAAATCTGTTTCAGTCAATTCCTAGGCTCTTATTTGAAGCCTAATCATATGATTTGCTTTTGTACTTGTGAACACTATGTTCTTCCTTATTTGTATTCTTTCTTCCGTATCATTTTCAAGATGAATGACTCATTTCAATGAAAAACTGAATGCATTGTAGAACTTTTTGACAAAAGTGAAGAAGGCGCTTCGTGGGAAGAGTCTTCAGAGGAAGGATCAGGAGAGGACGAATCATCAGGTGACCAGGCTGAGTAGAAACAACCGCAAAAAAATGTAGTTCAATAAACTTAGGAGAGAACGAGAGTTTAGAGGGTCAAAGAAAGCCATGTAAGCAGATATTTATAGATAAAAGATTTTTCGGATAACGCATGGATTGTGAATAGATTTGACTCGCGGTGTTGTTTAGAGAAACAACCTGTTAGTTGTGACTGTGATTGAGAAAGAGATGAAATGGCTTTGTTTCGCCTCAGTTTGATTTTCTAACTGTTCAGGAGAAGGATCTGGTCAATTTCCAGAGGAGGTTGAACCAAAGAAGTCTGGGAATTCTTCTCAAGTTGGCCCCACGGAGAGCTTCGAAGAGTCTTCGGGAGATGGATCTGGTGAAGGATCAGCAGAACTACTGAGTGAGGAATCTGGAGAGTCTTCTGGTGAAGGATCGTCAGATTCCTTGATCAAGAATTCTGGAGAATCTTCTGAAGAAGGATCAGGAAGTTCTCTCCTAGATGATTCGGAAAAGCCTGCCGAGCAAGGACCAGAGAAAACTCTGTCACTCAGCGATCGAGGTTAACAAAGTTTAGAAAGTTTTTCGAAAACTTTTGGATAATTTTGTTATATTTCGCTGTTTGAGTCTTCATATTTGTTGAGAAATATGACTTTATCTTCTTTTCTTTTCAGATGCAGCCGACTTCTGCAGAGACCGCCCCGATGGTTTTTTTGCAGGAGGTCTATGCTCGACCAATTTCGTGGGGTGCTCAGGAGGAGTTGGATGGAGGATGATTTGTCCTGCCAACCTCTTCTATGATGAGGATCGACAGGTCTCTTTCCTGTCTTACGGCGCATTTTCCTCTTTTTAATTTTTATTTACCTCATTCTTGACCTCATTCTCAAAGGTTTTTCTCTTTCTCTCAGGAGTTAATTTTTAACCGGAGCAGCTATGTTGGCACATTTATGTTCGCGCCGAGGATTATCAATATTATCTTTTACTTTCCTTCTATTTCACCTGTCCTCTACATTCTTTCCCATAATTTTTAGCCTTTCCTAATCCCTTTACATTTCACTTGGCGCGTACCAACATTACTTAGGCCGGTCTCATTTAATGCCCGCTCCCTTTTGAGCATCTAACCTCCGCTCTCGTATTCATAGCTTCACGAAAGATTTCTTATAATGTTTTTCTTTTTTATCGCACTCACACGTTCTCTCATTTAAACAAACCGATTATTCTTTTTTGTACTGGTTTCTCAACAATCCTCTACCTTTCTCTTTTTTTCGAATCTCATTAATCTTAAACTTCAAAACTAATCTCCGTGAACGGTCTCCCTTTCAGATGTGTAACTTCTGGTCATCCATCGCTAAGTGCTCTTCTTCTCCGTCCCCTCCCCTGCCTTCTGCTGCATCTCCAACACCTGGCAGAGTCACTCAACCCGACAACACAACTCCTCTTCCAACAACGCCCCTCACTCCAGAGGCAGGCGAAGGTTACTTTAAGATACACCTTTCAGAAGTTCTGCGTCAGAACTTCTCTTTCACTTAATTTTTGCTGGATGTAGCGCTGGGTGTTATCTCTAACCCACAATGCAGCTGAACTCTATTCGCAGCCGCAAAACGCTAGTGATACTTAATTATGGTTGTATTCACTGTGCACCATTGCTTGCACTTGGTCTCTCTCCAAATCTGCCAGTTCTTTCATAGTTCATTTTGAACTATACGCTTCTTTTGCGGGTAGGAAGAAACACCCTCATCAGAAATCTTCAAATTCTAAGTTAGACAGTTTAAGGCAGTGACCCCTGGTTAAGATGACAAGTGATTGAACTATCGCACAGAAGAAAAAAAATCGGGCGGGATCGAACCAAGGGTTAAATAGTGACCGGATCGGTCCCGTCGGCGGATACATGTACACACACTTTTGACAAAAAACTCCCTCTCTTTTCTCACCCTTTTCCTTCATCCCCTCTTCTTTTTTGCTCCAAACTTTGAGCGGCGGATACATGTAAACCCAAATTGGGCGGCTCCATTTAACCCCTGGATCGAACCCAGCCCTCTCGACACAAACCGGGAGCGTGCGTTACCATCAGGCGTTGAATGAGGCCGGTCTAAGGCATGTTTGTACGCGCCGAGCGAGTGGAGGAAAAAGAAATGGGAAAAGGCAAAAAGAGTGAAAAGAGAAGTAGAGAAAAAGTGAAATAAAACTGAAGTAGAAGAGAATGTAGACCATTCTAGGCGCGATCATCTATGCGCCATTATAGCTGGTCCGGTAACTATTTAAACTTTGGTTACCATGCGATAGTGTTACAAGAAAGGCTTATATATAACGCGAGCTCCCGATTTGAGTCGAGATGGCTGGGTTTGATCCCGCCCGGTGGACTAGCTTTTTTCTGTGCGATAGTTTATTCACCCTGATCAGAAATTTTGAGTTTGTGAAATATTTGTTGGCAATAGTAACTTGCGGCCAGCAGAATTGTGAGTGCAAAGTAAAATAGAGAATACCTTACGTACAGATAATTTGTATAATAAGCTTTCTGGAGAGATTATAAATTTGTCTACAGATTTCACCAGTGTCTGACTCTAACTCACACTGCGTATGAAATCTATGCTCAATTCTATGCGCTATCCAAAAATGGCTAATGATAAAGATGCTCTGCTCGCTTGCATCCTCTCTTTACATCACATGCTCTCTTCTCTCTCTCGAGGGCTGTCGTTCCCTCATGATTAGAGATATTGGCATAAATGTATACATATATACCTGCGGGTAGGAAGAAACAGCCTGGAGTGCGGGTTTAAGAATTATTCTGTTCCTGGTTTGAAACAAATTTCGAAGAAGTTCTGTAATATACATAGTTCAAGTTTCACAAATTGATTAACGATATACCTCATTGAGATATTTCTATAATTATAGAGAAAGGAGAGTAACTGTGCCCCGTAAGTATAATAAGTAATTCATGCGATAAATCTCGAACACAAAAGTTTCAGAACTTTTGGGAGCAAGAGAATGTGTCTACGGGTCGGATGGATTTTACTCATTGGGTCGTTGTTCGAATAAGTTTATTGGCTGCGCTGGTCAGAGAAAATACCTCATGGAGTGCCCTGCAAGACTGGTATTCGATGAAACTAATCAAGTTGGTTTCTTTCATTTTGCCGAGCTACGACAGATGCATTTACTCTCTCGTTTCTCTTTCTCTCTCAACCTATTTCTTTCTTTCTCTCTCTCTCTCTCTCTCTCTCTCTCTCTTCCTGCAACCTTCTCTATCTCTTCATTTCTTTCTTTATTTTCATATGTTTTATCTCTCTCCCTCTCCATGATCTTCCATTGCAGATGTGCGAGTACCCAGGTAACATGGGTTGCCTTGGAGAGATAGGAGAAGTAGGCACCATCACTGAACCTTCGGCTCCTCAACCAGCTCCGACTACATATGCTCCACTGGATCCGAATATCACTCCGTCCACTATCGATGTCGCTACTTCGACTCTCTATACTGCTTCATCCACTCCGTATATTGCTCCGTTAACATATAGAGAAAGACCTTATATTCCTCCTTCGTATTCGTATATCGCTCCATCGGCTCCTTATTCTGCTCCATCAACCCTCAACAAAGATTCTTCCTCTCGCTTGTCATCTTCCGCAGAATCCTCATCGGCGGATCTCTCCGGAATATGTAAGTATCAGCTGATAATTCTTTAAAGTTTACCTCTTCCTTAGAGTTAACCTCCTATAACTTTCTCGAACTCTTATTATGTTGCATGAATGATGTTGGGCTTGAGGGGATTGCACATCACTCGAGGATGGATTCTATGCGACGGATAAGTGCTCGTCCACTTTCAGAGGCTGCTCCAAGGGATTTGCCTGGCAGATGATTTGCCCCGCTGATCTTGTCTTCAGTCAACAGCTTCAGGTCCGAATCAAAGTTTTTTCGGTGATTCATCTTGTCAAGGACTCATTTCAAAACTCTTTTTATTGCACCGCGGAAAGCGAATCCTTCGAAATATATGATATCAAAAATCATTTTTCATTGAAATGTTCACTTATATCCTAGTTAGATCCTAGATGAAAATCTCAATTTAGATTTTCTCAAAACTAAATTTTCGAAATTTTCAACGAGGAAAGTAGTGAGAAAGATAGGTACTATCAAGTGTCTGATGTCATTCTCGCAAAGCGGTCTTCTCAATTAACAGTTTTTCCACTCTTCAGATGTGCGACTATCCGGGAAATATCGCATCCTGCGCAGGAAGAGAAAGGGCAGGAGTTTCACAACCCGAGCCCTGGACCCTCTCCCCGCCGACGAGTTGGGACCTGGTCATAGCTCCTGTGGGGAATTCCGGTAGCCCAGAAACTCCTCTCTCAAATCTCTTTGCTTCCAAAAAAGACTCGGATGCTTCGCCCGCTGGTCAGAACCATTCTCTTTCAAGCTTTATCCTGTGATACAATTCTTTTGAAGAATGATAAAATATTTTGCACCGATGTACTCTAAATGGATACGCGGAAAGTGGAGAATGTCCAGGGTGAAGCTGACTTCTTCTTGATGAGATTAGTCATCAGGTCCTCTCATTCAGTTGAGAACTGCGTGACGATTTCATTTTTTGAACCATTCAACTACGTGAATGAAGAAAGAGATAGAGGGATATTTGAACATCTCATTCATCAAAAAAACACAAAAAATTACAAAAAGAACAGTAGCAATTTTTCTATTCTTGTCTCTAAATATCCCTCCCTTTGTCTCTCTCTCTCTCTCTCTCTCCGCTTATAACCCCATAGAACGTGTTTCACCAGCTGGAGCAGCCAGCTGCGACGGTCTAAGGGAAGGATTTTACTCGATGGGTTGCGGGACTGAGTTTCTCGGGTGTTTATCTGGGAAGGCCATCGTTCTCACTTGCCCCGTTGGACTCGTTTTTAGGGAGGACAATCAGGTCAGTTATATGCTGGAGTATGAATTTTTTCCTTGCAAATGCTATTTACAACAATTATACTTTCAATAGGCAGCAATTTATTATTTTTCTATTCTTTATCCTTTTTGGCTTAGCAACCTCACACGATTAGTTTTCAATTTTTTTGACCAGCCAACTTCTAGTCTGTATTTCTCTTAAGGTTCATTCATTCATTCAGGTTAAAACCAGTTTGCTTTTTTTGCTTCAGAAAAGCGACTATGAATGCATTGAATGAATTCTTAAGATCTGCGATTTTTTGGCGAACGTCCCGGAGTGCTCCAACTCCTTGACTTCAGAAAAGTCGGTAGGGGAGCCACCTGCAACCGCGTTCGTCGCTCCCAATAAGATAGTCGATGCTATCGGTGAGCGTAATTTCAAAAAAGGGCAAAGAATTGTGTGCCCTCGTATCTTAGCAGTTTGGGTGTCGTCGAAATCCACCCAACTTTTTCTCGATAAGGATCAGCTACTCTGTTTACAATGCATGTATTCCGTACGATCAGTGCCAAGAACGTTCTGTTAGCCTTGGAATATACTTAATACGTATTGGAAATCATTGAATGTAGTATTTGAATTGTATGGAAAAACTGTGAATGCAGTTGAATTGTATGGAAAAAAACTGCTCAACATTTTTGGTTTTTTGCAGAAGTATTAGACTGCTCGGAGGATGGTTTTTTCGCAGTCGGGACGTGTTCTGACCGCTTTACCAGATGCCGTGGTGGTAGGGCTCTGCAGTTCTTTTGCATCGACGGATATCTTTTTGATGAGAAGAATAGAATATGTGTTCCTTCCTTCCAACTTATTCAGTGCAACTAAATTTCATGCTAGCTAAATCAACTGAAAAGTATCCTTATTATTCATTGTGAATACTTCATTGATTTTCTCACTTGTGCCATGCTCGCCATCTCCAAATACATCGTCATATATTTCATTACAATCTTTAATTTCATCATGTTTCGCTAAATAACACCCGAAAAGTAAATAATTAGATCATATACATCCTCGCACCTTGCGCACACCATCGATAACAAAATATAACGTGCGCCAATATGCGCGTTCTGCTACTTCCAGCAAATTTTGTGTCACGACTTACATACATTGCATGAAACATATTTTTCTAATATTGACACCTGAATGGATGACACGTCCACCTTATTCCGTGAAAATTATCCAATTAAGTGAAACGTTGACCTAATTTCTTGGTACTCTTGCTATTTGATTTGAGAAACACTAAATATGGATCGGTCGAGTAGCAAATAGGAGTCCTGCGAAAGTGACAACTTGATTTAATTTGACATGAAACAGCAGAATCGTCTTTTTCTTTCGATTTACTAATTATTTTAGGTGGCCGTGTTTCTTAAATCAAGTTAAGTTAATTGGGTTGTCGTTCTGTATATTTAATTAACGTTACTCGAAAGACGTTTGACAAAAATCTGTCGACGTTAAAAAAATAGGATGACTTTTCACAAAAATCGATGAATCTTTCATATAATTGGGTGAATGTTCCGTTAAGTTAAGGTAGAAGTCCCACGAAATTATGTTGACGTTTCACAACATCAAATAGACATTCAACGAGAATGGAAGTTGTTTTTAAATCAGGTAGAAGTGTTAATCTGATTAGGTGAAGTTTCATTCAACTAGATAGACAATCTTTTTTCAACTAGATAGACTTCCATTGCAAAAACTTGTGTAGAAAGTTTAAGAACTGGAATTACGTGGTGCGTGAAGTTAGACAAAAAAATGTGATGCTATTTCAAAAATATAACAGTTTTATTCCCTATGTTATAAAATATAACAGCAGAAAAACCCGTGAAATACAATGCATGGTTGCTATGATTTCTCATTTTTTCCGCTCTGCTTAGTATTTACTCATCGGCGTGAACTAGTTACCTTTCTTAGTGTTAGTTCATCGTGAAGGAAGGAATCGCTGACAACAAGAGAAGCAAACGAAGAAGAAGAAAAGCGATCCGAGTATCCCAAAGGCAATGAAGACAGCCACACTGGCGATGCTGACACCGCCTTCGTCGTCGTCTACTGAGAGATCGTCTACTGAGAGATCCCCCTCTCCATCCTGAGTTAATTATCTGATACTATGTTTCATTCAGTAGTCTCATTCAGGTGTTTCTTCAACCTATGGGTGAAATCTATGCGCTCAATTAGAAACCAGTGATGCGCATTTCCTTTTTGAATGGTTTTTTCCCTCAAATTTTATCGCACGATCTTTATCTCAATCCGGTGTCAGCCGGTTACTGATCGTTAGGTATATTCGATCTACACACTTGTTTGGCGGGTGATAGGAGACATCATAAGAGAGGGCGGTCGATTATTCCAGCAGCGTGGAAGAAACCGGTCCAGCAGGAGTGGGACACCTGGATCGTGCTAATTATGACCATCCTTCTCGTTGAAACACCTTTTAAATATATTCGGATGATATGCAACCATGGTGTCCCAAGACGATATTATGGTGGGTTTGGATCAGATTGAACTGCTTATCTATGAGAAAGAATGAGAATTATCCATATTGTAATAATATAATTGATATAATATTTCATAATCTCTATGTTGTCAGAAATTTCAAGCTTTGAAGCCTTGACAAAGAATATTCGCATTGAATCGTTATTTGGGCATGAACAAAATACTCCGTTTTGGAAATAAAATTTACAAACTACTTTTTAAGACTCTTGTCCTGTTATAATTTTCAAGAAACGATTTTTTCTCAAGATTTTATTACAAATGTATCATGTATCTTTTTTGAGACGAAAAAACTTGAAGATGTTTTGACGAAGCAGATTATACAAGATTCAATCATATTCTATGTGACTTTCTTTTTGAAATGCTGTAGAGAGAGAGAAAGAAAGAGAGCGAGACAGAATGAATAAGCAAAAAAAAGAAATATTTTAGAGGCTACCATAAAGCATCTCCTGACTGGCTTCCACTGCAACATATGACAGAACAGAAGAAGATTATACATGTCAGGGAAATGAGATGAGCTAGAGAGCGTTATGAAAGAGAGACTCTAGAGAACATAGCAAATAAGGAAGTACTAGAGATGGTTGGGCGAGACAGAGTACAATAAAGAGAGGGAGAGAGAGGGAGGAAGAGAGAGAGAGGAAGATAGAGATAAAGATGAAGAGGATGAGAGAGATGAAGGGAAAGATGAAAAAAGAAAGAATCGGAGAGGCTGAAAGGAAAGCTGGAGACTGCATGAAAACAGAAGCATCAAGATTGAAGTAGCGAAAGAATCCATAGACTACAAGAGCGAATGCAGTTAGAGCATTAGCGAGTGAAGTGATAGAGCGTGTCGAGACATGGATGGAGAACTTAATATACCGAAAGAGGAAAAATAGACCGAATAGCAATCGAGAAGGGGAAAATGACAGGAAGGAAATGAGGATTTTGAGGTACTTGCTGTCGAGGGGTGTAGATATGAGACTACCGCCTTTCTTTCTCTTTTCTATTTACTCTCTGTCTCTCTATTATTCACTCTGTTTCTCTCTATTTCACTCTCTGTCTCTAACTCATTCACTTTCTGCCTCTCACTCATTTACTCTCTGTCTCTCTCTTTTTCACTCTCACTTCTCTATCTCTCACTGTCATTCACTCTCTTTTTCCCTCTCACTCTCTGTCTCTAACTCATTTACACTCTGTCTCTCTCTTTTTCACTCTCACTTCTCTATCTCTCACTGTCATTCATTCACTTTCTGTTTCTCACTAATTTACTCTTTGTCTCATTCACTCTCTATCTCTCATACTATAATAATAATAATAATAATAAAAATCCGTATTTTGTGTCGAACGTTTGCTCTTATTTTAATGAACTTTCTTCCTTACGACGTCTTCGCCTGACAAAAACATTATACAAACATTTAAACGACTTCTGGTTTTTTTCTCGTTCGAGGCTTATGATGTTCAAATCCTATTAACGGTAAAATATATTTAATAAGAGTTAAAGATGTGAATTGACGCGCCTTAAGAACTTCCAGATATTCAAAACCTTTTTGTGTGGGATGTCTATATTTGAATACTCAACTTTGAGAGTATGGCAATCAGGCTGATGATGCATTGAATAAAGTAGAACGTCTATGTCTTCTCGGCACTTCTTCCGTTATCCACCCCCCCCTACCAGAGGTTCAATGGGTCATACGTCTGACTTACTTACACTTACAAAAATTTTTTTTACATTAATTTTTACATTAAAAAATAATTTTACATTTAAAAACGCTTAGGCTTTGACCCATTGAACCTCTGGTAGGGGGTGGTGAAATGCAAGAAGTGTCGTATTCTCCATAAACATTCATCCTCTACATCGTCAAATCTGGCACGGAAAAGATTTTGAATATAAAGAGGAGAAAACATGTCTCTTGTTCAAAACCCAGTAGATAAAGAACAAGCAGAAGGTTCTCTGACATTAGCGAATGAGTTTTGTCGATTCGAATGGGGCGGGCAGTACCATCGGGGCATCATCAATTCGTCCGAGTGCTTCTGCGTGCACGTCAGACGACATCTCAATACCAATTATTATCGATGCCTTAGGGGTTGAATGGCTTCAAGCTGCTTCCCCCCCTTCCCCCCTTCAAGCCTCTTCACCCTTGAAGCCTCTTCCCCCTTGAAGCCTCTTCCTCCTTGAAGCCCCTATTCCCTTGAAGCATCTTCCCCCTTGAAGCCCCCTATTCCCTTGAAGCCTCTTTCACCTTCCTAGGTCTATAACTCTCTTCCTATCTTCTCTCTCTCTCTCTCTATTTCTCTATCTTTCTTTGTTTTCCTCTCAATCTTTCTCTCCCTATTTATAATCAAATTGCTTCTCAATCGAAAGATTAAAATTATGTTGTTTTTAATGGGAAAGACTGCGAAAAGCCGTTCTATGAATCTTTTTGAGAAAAAAACGTCTTTTCCGGATCGTCTGCTGCTCATTAAAAACTCACATTCCTCATTTTTTAGACAGGTAGAAGAGGTAATTTTTTTCGAAAGGCTTACGTGGAAGGGCTCCGATTATTATTCTCTCTTTATTTTCAGCGTAACAATCGTCTCGGGAAAAAAAAGTGTTTTCTCTCTCTCTTTCTCTTAGCAAACGGTTCCATCAATCCTTTCCTCACCACTCCACTTCATGATTTTTCATTAAGCTTCTTATACGAAATATTCGTCCTGTATCAAAGAGTTGCCCTCAGGCTGTTTCTTACTGTATCAAAGAGTTGCACTCAGGCTGTTTCTTACTGTATCAAAGAGTTGCCCTCAGGCTGTTTCTTACTGTATCAAAGAGTTGCACTCAGGCTGTTTCTTACTGTATCAAAGAGTTGCCCTCAGGCTGTTTCTTACTGTATCAAAGAGTTGCACTCAGGCTGTTTCTTACTGTATCAAAGAGTTGCACTCAGGCTGTTTCTTACTGTATCAAAGAGTTGCCCTCAGGCTGTTTCTTACTGTATCAAAGAGTTGCACTCAGGCTGTTTCTTACTGTATCACAGAGTTGCACTCAGGCTGTTTCTTACTGTATCAAAGAGTTGCACTCAGGCTGTTTCTTACTGTATCAAAGAGTTGCACTCAGGCTGTTTCTTACTGTATCAAAGAGTTGCACTCAGGCTGTTTCTTACTGTATCAAAGAGTTGCACTCAGGCTGTTTCTTACTGTATCAAAGAGTTGCACTCAGGCTGTTTCTTACTGTATCAAAGAGTTGCACTCAGGCTGTTTCTTACTGTATCAAAGAGTTGCACTCAGGCTGTTTCTTACTGTATCAAAGAGTTGCACTCAGGCTGTTTCTTACTGTATCAAAGAGTTGCACTCAGGCTGTTTCTTACTGTATCAAAGAGTTGCACTCAGGCTGTTTCTTACTGTATCAAAGAGTTGCACTCAGGCTGTTTCTTACTGTATCAAAGAGTTGCACTCAGGCTGTTTCTTACTGTATCAAAGAATTGCACTCAGGCTGTTTCTTACTGTATCAAAGAGTTGCACTCAGGCTGTTTCTTACTGTATCAAAGAGTTGCCCTCAGGCTGTTTCTTACTGTATCAAAGAGTTGCACTCAGGCTGTTTCTTACTGTATCAAAGAGTTGCACTCAGGCTGTTTCTTACTGTATCGAAGAGTTGCACTCAGGCTGTTTCTTACTATATCACAGAGTTGCACTCAGGCTGTTTCTTACTGTATCAAAGAGTTGCACTCAGGCTGTTTCTTACTGTATCAAAGAGTTGCACTCAGGCTGTTTCTTACTGTATCAAAGAGTTGCACTCAGGCTGTTTCTTACTGTATCAAAGAGTTGCACTCAGGCTGTTTCTTACTGTATCAAAGAGTTGCCCTCAGGATGTTTCTTACTGTATCAAAGAGTTGCACTCAGGCTGTTTCTTACTGTATCAAAGAGTTGCACTCAGGCTGTTTCTTACTGTATCAAAGAGTTGCACTCAGGCTGTTTCTTACTGTATCAAAGAGTTGCACTCAGGCTGTTTCTTACTGTATCAAAGAGTTGCACTCAGGCTGTTTCTTACTGTATCAAAGAGTTGCACTCAGGCTGTTTCTTACTGTATCAAAGAGTTGCCCTCAGGCTGTTTCTTACTGTATCAAAGAGTTGCACTCAGGCTGTTTCTTACTGTATCAAAGAGTTGCACTCAGGCTGTTTCTTACTGTATCAAAGAGTTGCACTCAGGCTGTTTCTTACTGTATCACAGAGTTGCACTCAGGCTGTTTCTTACTGTATCAAAGAGTTGCACTCAGGCTGTTTCTTACTGTATCAAAGAGTTGCACTCAGGCTGTTTCTTACTGTATCAAAGATGTTTCTTACTGTATCACAGAGTTGCACTCAGGCTGTTTCTTACTGTATCACAGAGTTGCACTCAGGCTGTTCTTACTGTATCAAAGAGTTGCACTCAGGCTGTTTCTTACTGTATCAAAGAGTTGCACTCAGGCTGTTTCTTACTGTATCAAAGAGTTGCACTCAGGCTGTTTCCGCATGAGAAGCGTATAGATTCGAAAGACTAATCTCTGAGAGAATGGTACACTTAAAATAGACCAAAAGCGTGTGAGAAAAAATATACAACTCATGTTATTGTACATAGATTTGACCCGCAGTGCAGGTCAATCGGGTTAGAGAAATACCCGGGTTGCAATTAGGATATGTACCTTGCCTGGCACATCTCTCTGGTGTCGAATGTGTGAATGAAGACGACATCTGCAGGTTCAGAAGAGCACAGAGACATGGAGACGGAAAGGAGAAGAATTATCAAAGAGCTCGGCGCGACCAGGGGGTTCGGGCTGTGGGATACGGACGACCACATTGACACATCGCGCACTCTTTCCATTTTATCCCTCCTCGCTCAACCAGCAGCCATTCGAATCTGAAGTGCAACGAAGGTTGTTGTGTCGTCAAGGAACGACAAAGTTATCAGGACTCGGAAAGTCAACAAATCTGGGTTCGAGTTCAATAAGGTCAGATTTCTTCTATCCATTCAAAAATCGGCACTTTTTGCGTTTAGCCCCCCCCCTACCTGAGGTTCAATTGGGTCAGATGAGAGTGGCATTTGTTTCATACGGTCTCAAGTCATCAAGTGAGCTGAGCAATGAGAAGATTGTGATACATAAAACGTCAAGCTTAAAATAAAGCATCAAATGCGTGCAATGGAGATTGGTAAAGAGACAGCTATTCTATTACTGAAAACACTCGTCAACCGTATTGAGGATCGCTTAGCCACACAGATTCAACTAGCAACGCGAGTGAAACCAATTTATTGTAAGATAATGCATCAGATGTTTTTATACACTAAAGTGATATTTACAATTGATAGTTGAAGGCAAAAATCGTCCGCTCGCAAAAAATTTTCTTGAGCTGTTTTTGTCTTGAAAAAACACAAGAACCTCTAAATTCTTATGTGGCGTTCTAGTGACATCAAATAAGCGACATTTTCCAGTTTTTAAATCTAAATTCACTCACGTTACCCATGTTTTTTAAACGTAAGTTTTATTCGGGCACGAGTCGAGATTCATTTATATTGAAAGAACCTCAGCACCTATAATTTGCGTTAGATCAATTTAAGCGTTTAAAGAGTTTTTAAATATGATATATAATACTTTAACAAATCTTTGACGTTTTCTTTCACAATTTCTCAAATATTGAAGAATTCACACTAATCAGGCGAGATATCCCATTTTTATTAGAAACTTGAAGACGCTTCTTCGCTATCCCATACAGTTAGGAGAAACTGACACTGTCATTGCTATCCCATACAATTAGGAGAAACTGACACTGTCATTGCTATCCCATACAGTTAGGAGAAACTGACACTGTCATTGTTCACATTTCGTAACAGGTGCGGTATAATATTTCAAATTAATTAGTTGAATCTTTGGCCGAATTAGCGGAAACATCAGCTAAACTCGTATTACCTAATTGGGTAGAAGATGGAGGTGATCCGTCCTATGACTTTGCGAAACGAACAGAGAACAGAACGCTGAGGAAGAACATGACATTGTGTTTTAACGACTTGTGAGACATCACAATTTCAAGGATAAAGCATTGTCATTTCTAGAGCAGTGAATGCGCAAAATTGATCCATATAATTTCAAGTTTGTAAGCTGTTTAGTTAAGGTTTTTTGAATATGAAGAAGCACCGATTTGAGACACACGGTAAAACTTCTCCGAGTTAACCAATATAAAAAACTCAGAGTCTACAGATTCATTAAAATTCCTTCAACCTGAATTATTTGAGCAAAAATAGCAGGTTGATGGTGAATAGTTATCAAGAGGGAATGGAAAAGAGTTGGAGTAGAGTGATAATCTAATGAGACCAGCAAGAGACACACAGAATGAAGGAAGAGAGAGGGAGAGGTAATGAGGATGGGGACGAGATAGGGGAGAGAGGCCGTGGAATAGTAAAAAGAGAGCGAGTTAACCAAGTAAGCAGTGAGTGTATTAGGAGGGAGATCAGTGGAGAGCATGCCTCTCCTTCTTCTGGTTACACCGAGAGCTTGCTGAGGAATTCCAAAAATGAAGCCTTACCAACTACTCTCTTCTACTCCCTTCCTGTATCCCTCTTTTCTCTCTCTTTCTATCCCTCCTTTCTGTTTTCTTTCAATCTCTCCTGTCTCTCTTTCAATTTCTTCTTTCTTTCTCTCTCTCTCTTCCAATCTCTCTTTTTCTTTTCTTTCAATCTCTCCTTTCTTCAAATCGTCTTTTTTCTCCAATCGTCTCCTTTCTCTCTCTCTCTCTCTCTCTCTCTCTCTCTCTCTCTCTCTCTCTCTCTCTCTCTCGATAACTCTCTTGCTATCTAAACCTTTCTCTCATCAGTCAGAAGCAGTTTTCTTCAAGAAGAAACTGGAGGCCGGGCTTCCATAATGAGATACGTGAAGTGGGTTGTCGTTATAAAAGGTTAAGAAGTAGAAGTCAAAGACGAGAGCAGTTGAAAGGTCTCTCCCTCTCAGCAAGGTTAAGAAGTAGAAGTCAAAGACGAGAGCAGTTGAAAGGTCCCTCCCTCTCAGCAAGGTTAAGAAGTAGAAGTCAAAGACGAGAGCAGTTGAAAGGTCCCTCCCTCTCAGCAAGGTTAAGAAGTAGAAGTCAAAGACGAGAGCAGTTGAAAGGTCCCTCCCTCTGAGCAAGGTTAAGAAGTAGAAGTCAAAGACGAGAGCAGTTGAAAGGTCCCTCCCTCTCAGCAAGGTTAAGAAGTAGAAGTCAAAGACGAGAGCAGTTGAAAGGTCCCCCCTCTCAGCAGATGACGAACATGCTATGTATATTTTCCATTCTTCCTCTCTGCTTCGTTTCGCCTTCTATATCTTAGCCATTCCGACCCCTGCCTCCCTCACCTTCCTCAATACGCAATGTACTCTGTAGTTCATTCCATTCAGCTGTTACATGAAGAAGACCAGATACCCTATCAAATTGCATCAATTGAAAGGTGCACTGGGCTGACAGGGGAGGAAGCAAATAGGGCCTATTTAAAACTAGTTAGCGGAGCGAGAAAGTTTGGAAGAAAAATATGAATAGATAGAGGAAAGAAAAAGGACACATCTATTCGAGCTCAAAATAATAGCTGAAGTGCTAGACGAACAAACACACAAGAGACAAAAGGACCGAAGGTGGGCTCAAAAAACACTTTAATGGAGCTGCATGACAATACAGGTATAAGGAAAACAGAGATATTAAAATTGTTCTGAAGTGAATTAGTTTGGTTCTGCATAGTGAGACATGAGAAGAGAGCGGGCCAACGAGAAAACAAAACGGAAAGGTGAATATGAACACATTAATAGGGGGTGAGAGAGAGATAGATAGAAATAGGGGGTTTTATAACATAAAGAGCCGGAGCTCTTTCGTATCCTTACGATGCGGAGGATTACTGAGGCGTGAGGGAAGAAGCGGATGATATGCATGGATTGTGAGCGGAGGCAACCCGAGGAGAGAGAAGGTAAGCAGGTGAAACCTGAGAGTTGGATTGGAAGCAATGCAGAGATAGAAAGAAAGAGAAAGGAAGAGATTAAGAGAGAGAAGAAAAAGAGAGAGATATACACAAAGAGCGAAAAGAAAGATGCAAATTCGGAGACAACAGAAAAAGGATAGCAAGCAGACGAGAAAGAGAGTAAGACAGAGAGAAAAAGAAAGGGAAAGATCAACAGGATGAGGGGCAGCAAGAGAGATGAGAAAAGGAAATGCAAAGAGAGAAAATGAGTCTACAAGAAAGAGGATAAAGGCATCTAGAAGGAAAGAATCCGCCATCATTCTAGGGATTCTTTGTCACCGGAGACGAAACAAAGAACGCCTTCCCACAATACTTGGTTAGTACTGGCAAGTCCTAATTGCAATTAAATCAACCAGAGGAGAAACCACCTCCGACAGGAATCTGTCATTCGCAGAGATATCAGTATGTAAAAAGGCTGCGGAACTTTGAATGAACATTCAGCTTCTGGGAGATAAAGGATGTGAATATTAGGAGAGAAAAAGAGAGAGAAAGAAACGGCACATCCCCCGAGGCACTATCCATCATCGCTTCCTCATCAGACACCATTCCACACTCGTTGTTCTTATTTTGAATACTTGTCAATTCCTCGCATGGGAGTCATAAGTTGTTATCTCCCTCTTCTCTCTCACTTCCATCATCATTTCTCTCTTCTCGTTCATCTTTCAAACCTTTCATCCTTCCCATCTTTTGCTTTTGTTTGAGCAAAATAGTAGTTAATTCCGCACCCAAAACATCACATTTATGCAACACTTTATTATCACAATAAGGACTTCAAGTATCAGTTGATCGATAAAATTTCCAAACTAAGGATGCGCTCCTCTGGGAAGGGTTACCCCCTCTCTCTCGCTCTTTATATCTGCTACAGTACAAAAATCTTTATTTCTAATCCTTTATAATCCGATCAGAAAATCAACAGATAAATAAAATAAGCTTCTTTTTCCTGGATTAAACAATCACATTTCATTCAGAAGCATATATAATTGCTATGAATGATGCAAACAGATAGGTTATGTAAACAGACAAAATATCAATACTTCTTTCAAAGATAGCAACAACTATACACAATCGAGTATGAAGGTAACAAAATGAACATTTTGGTAGGTAGGATAATAGGTCACAGAACACTACAATACATCACACAGAGATTACTAGTTCCTTTCTCTTCTACCCCAGAATATTTTAGCTTCGCTGCTCATTTCGCGCATTCACCAAAAAGTTCCGGTGCTGTTTCCATTTATTGACTTCAAGGAGTTCTTGGGGAGCTTGTCGAAGAGGAGGAAACCCGCATTGCGTTCCACCATCTCCAGGGGACTCAGGAAGGAAGAAAGGGGCACCTCGTCCGGAATCGCCTATCAACAACGATCATCTAGAGAGCGATATCTTCGATCTTACTCTACTTTTTAAATGTTGATGATTCTCTCTTTCTCTCTTGTAAAAAAAAAATAGGAGACATCGAGAGATCAAGATAAAAGTAAGGGAGGAAAAAGAGAAAGCAATAGAAAGAAAATTATTCAAGGAAGACTATTATACATAATCAAACATGATTGTTATCAAAGATGATAAATAACAAAAATATCACTTATCGAATATGCTCTTACAGCAAAGAAAGAGAAGAAAGCGAGAAAAATGGGAAGAGAGAGATAGATAGATAGAGAGAGAGAGAGAAAGAGAAAGAGAAAGAAAGATAGAGAGAGAGAGAGAGAGAGAGAGAGAGAGAGAGAGAGAGAGAGAGAGAGAGAAGATAGCAGATCTAAGAATAGAGAGGATAGGAAGCTGATACTTGGTTAAATTATGTTAGCTTTTCTGGAAATAGGCGGGGGGGGGAGAAAAACAAAATTAGACAGAAAAAAGGAGAGAGATTAAGTAAAGAATAGCGAGGGAGAAAGAAGGTTTGAGATTGAAGAGAACTCATGAGTGACAACAGCAGGGCATTTACAATGCTTGATGAAAACATCAACTCTGAAAATATTGAGAACTTGTATGATTTTTAAGCATCAGAGAGACAGAGAGAGGGAGAAAGAGAGAAAGAGAGGGAGAAAGAGAGAAAGAGAGAAAGAGAGAGGGAGATAGAGAGAGATGAATAAAAGGAGAGAAAAACACCAGGAAGATTAGAACATTGGAGATTTATACGGATTCTTTCGGCAGCAAAGGGCAGCATATTTATACGGATTCTTTGAAAGAGAGCAAATGAAGGAATCTGTTACTCTTTGTATGTGCTCCTCATTGGAGGAGATATTTTAGATATAGATAGACAATCAAAATGAGAGGAAGAGAAATAAAGAGAGAAATTAAAAAAGAAGAGAAGCAAAACAATATGGAAGTAAGAAAAAGAGAGAAAGAGTTGAGAAAGGAACCGCGTATCTCCTAGTAGAAAGTTTTAGACAGACAGAAAAATATGTCCGAGTTTACAAAAGTATATAATATTGAGTGCCTTGGTTGTCTAAAACACACAAATACTGGGATGGATGGGACATTTGTGGAAAAAATGCGTCTAGTCAAATATGGTAACTCGAATGAGAAAGACAGAATTAGTTAAAAATGTTAATGTAAGTTGCAGCAGAGGGAGAAGACCTAGAGGAAAAGAACAGAAACATGAAAGAGAGGGAGAAAAGAGAGAGAAGAGAAGAAAATACAGGAAGTAATTAGAAGTGCAAAACTACTAAAAAAAATCATCACTACGGTAGCGAAATTCAAACAGCTCATAGCTAACCTTGGTTAAATTGTACTATGAAGTCAAAAATAGAAAGAAGAAACCCATTGCTTTGTGTGCGTCGGGAAGAAGGTCTAGATTCTATAAGAGAAGCGATGTAAAATTGACGGGCGAATAAGGGAGAGAGATTGGGAAATGTGAGAGGTCAAGACTGTAAACAGGGGTTGAATAGTCATGTCAGACCTGCTGTAAGGGGATCTTATTTAAAACCAAATCATAAGGGGATCTTATTTAAAAAAAATTTTTTTCGCGGGTCTTTGTTTTTTATCATACGGGGGGGACCCTTATGTGAGAAGAAATTTTTCCGTTTTTGGCGGGCGTCTGTACATTTTTCTTGCACACTAAAAATCCCTGGCTGTAAAGACTCGCTCGCTTATCTTCATTATGAGACCCTGCTCAAAGCGCGGTCATTCGTTCAACTTTCATAAAGTGCAGGTGACTTCTGCTACAGCTTATCAAGATTTCTGCCTATACTCTGCATATTTTATAGAAGAAGCTGTTCCTTTTCGTGAACTTTGCTTTGTTTCAAAATCACAATAGATGTAGACGAACTTTTTACTGGTGAGAACAGGGATTAAATCGTCATGTCAGACCTTCTGTCAGCGGGATCTTTGTTTTTCAAAATCAAAAGAGGGGACCCTTATGTAAAACGAAAAAAATTTCGCGGGCCTCGGTTTTTTGTTTTATCATAAAGGAAGAACCTTTTGTGCAAAATTTTTTTTCTCGCTTACTTAAAAAACCCTTAGTGAGATTAAAGCTTAGAGAGCACCATGAAAAAAAATGAATTAATGTCTTATTTCGTAATTGGCGAATGAAATTTAAAATCGTAATGATGAGTCGTTTTGGCGACGGAGATGGCTGAGATGAGTCTGATTGGCCGATTACATTCTCATCAGAGAATGATGGCGGTGTCAGAAATGAAGGAAAAGGATAGGAAGAGAAAAGCACAGCAATCATCGCTCGACCAAACTCTCTGTCAAACAGCAAGTCACCCATTGGAATGCATTCTGATGCCAAAAATTAAAGGAGTGAGAGAATCGAGGTGGGAGAGACCATACAAGATGAAGAGAGCTTAGAGATGAATAATGATGCAGAAGAAAGAAGGAGAGAGAGTTCGAGAGCCAGCCAGAAAAAAAATATAGAAAGAGAGAAGGAGAAAGAGAGAAGAAGAAAGAGAGAATGACAAGAGGAGGAGATACGTTGAACACAGAGCACCTAATTCCATTTTGATTACCTCCCACCACCCCCAACTATACAAAGGAGAGGGAGAAGCGGTCTGGCAGCATCTATTGTTGAGGGTTGGAGGAAATCGAGAGGAGAAAAAAAAGCCAAGAAAGAGATTGAGGACCAAGGACGGAACTAACAGAACAACTAGAAAAAAACTCTTTCTCTTTTTTAAAATCATACTCAAAGCGCGAAGAATGCGCCTAAGGATAGGGATCGGTAAAGATAAACCTGAGGATAAGGTAATATAGAGAAGAAAGCAGCATAAAAATGAACTGAAAATGCAGTTCACAAGATTGAAAAGCAGAAAGGGGAATTGGAAGAGAGGAGAGGAAAAACAAGCGATAATCATTAAGAGAGAGAAAAGTTAGGGAAAATTAAATGGAGATAAGAAGTTAATGGGCGCAAATGTAAAAGCAAAAAAAAAAAATTAGAAAGAAAGAAGAGAAAAAATGAGAGAAATAGAATAAACCATTGAGGTATGCATGTATATGAAGAAGATTTTCAAAAAGGTTATAAATAGAAAACAGTGAGTATCTATTGGCAACAAAAAAAAGAAATGAGTAAATTGGCAAAAAAAGAATAATTTGGACGGAAGGAAATGAGTAAAAGAGAGTCGGAGAAGTAGGACGGGGTTTCGAATGAAACGGAACAAGATATGAGAGACAAGAAAAGGAAAACCCATAAAGTTTGCTCTCTTTCTACAGAGGTCTCTGAAAAGAATATTATATAAAGGTATTGGGTGAAAAATGCTCAGAAAGTCATGTTTTGAAAAAAATATTGACTGTTTGAATATTTGCTCGTGCCAATTGATCGTTTATGTGTTGAGTAGTTGCCAATAGTGGTTTGAAATTATGTTATTAATTCTTTCTGGGTTTACTCAGCCAAACTTTCCCAGGGTACGGAAAAAGTGGAATGAACCTCATTAGGAAGAACGTAAGACTCCAAATGGAATTCTCCTTGCTTTTTCTCAATCAAAGCCACCTTGAAGAAATGTGTGGGAACCGCGACGTGATTCTTTCCGATTACCTCAAAGGTATTCTTTTATTCTTAAATAATCCAATTATTGAAATAAGCGTGTCATAGTGACTATAATACTTATATCTTTGCAATCATATTATCTTAATCCTATATTCTTTTTACTCTTTTTCTTTCTGAAAAGAGTCCCCTCATTATCTGATGAAATAGAAAAATTATGCAAAGGCTCGGAGTCTGAATTAACATTTCACATTCTTCACCCACACTATTACACCGCCCTAACTTTCTACGGCATTACATGAACAACTCATTGATAGACATAGAGGAAAAATTAACGTAAATAACAAGATTTTTAGATATTCAAATTGAATTTATTTTATGGTACTAGTATTGCGTTGGCAGGAAAGTTTTTCCCGCTTTTTTGAAAATTTGAAAACTTTTTCCGGGAACTTTCTAGAATGTTCTCAGATAAGCATATAAGAGAAGGCTCACTCTAGCCTTTTCTAGATTGCATTAGCTTGTCTCCGGCTGAAATGAAGCGCCATGAAAAGTTCATCATTCGAGCATCTCTTCTTTTCCACTGCAAGCTTGACGATACGGCAGCAGCGGCGTATCGTAAATTATGTGAGGTATTCGGCGATGACTGTATCATTGATAGTATCTGCAGAGTTTGGTTCAGACGTTTGAAGGAGGGAAACGAATCACTCGAAGACAAGGACCGTTCTGGAAGACCAGTCAAGCTCAATCTTTGCGATCTTCAGCAGCTCGTTGAAGGTCATCCGATGCTCATGACCCGCGATATGGCGAAGCACTTCGATGTCGCTCACACTACTATCGAGAGTGGCCTCCATTAGTTGGGCAAGGTTCACAAGCTCGGAAATTGGGTTCCATACGAATTGACTGAGGTTAGCAGGAATCAACGCATTACAGTTGCTGCACAACTCCTGTCGTACAAGCGAACCAAGACTTGGCTGGAAACTTTGGTCACTAAAAGTGGGTGTGCTATGCCAACATAAAGCAGAAGCGTCAATGGCTCGACAAAAAACAGACTCCAGAAACGAAGCCTAAAGCAGGACTTCACCCGATGAAGATAATGCTCTCGATTTGGTGAAAAACTCGCAGTATCTTGAAATGGGAACTGTTGCCTCGTAACACCGCCATCACTGCAGATGTCTACTGTGGTCAGCTCGATAAACTGAACCAGGCAATCACTGCTCAGAATGGAGAGGAAACTCATGTTCACTTCCTGCATGATAATGCTCAGTCACACATCGCAAACGAAACGGTAAGGAAGCTTCTAGAGAAGGGCTATGAAATAATGTCTCATCTTGCATATTCACCTGACTTTGCTTCATCTGACTACCATCCATTCCGCTCAATGCAGAACCAACTGGCTGACAAAACTTTAGAGGACGAAGAGGAGGTCAAAACCTGGGTGCGGTACTTTTTCAATTCTCACCCAGTCGCGTTCTATCACATGGACATTCACGATCTGCCAATCAGATGGCACAAGGTCATTGACAATCATGGTGCATATATTTTTGTTTAAAACTCGCATTTTTATTTTGAAGGTTAGAATAAACTTTCTGTGAAAAAAGAGGAAAACTTTCCTGCCAACACAATCAATCTTCATTGCTGAAAAGTATGAAAAAAAATTGAAATCATTTTTTGCTCGCCCCTAATATCATTGCCGCGAGGCGAATAAAAGAGATTAGATACAGACCTAATAAATTATGAAAACAATCAGAATAATGCCAAAAAATTCAATTTTCGCGCTTTTTTTCGCCTCGCGGCAGAAAACGCGTTACCCTTAGATTAGATACAATAAAGTAAAATTGTAACAAGGGCTGCTTCTTATGTCACTGCTGGCGTGTCTGGCAAGGGGAACAGCAATGGTGCGGGTGAATTTGAACTTTATTATTGTTATTATTTTTTACTCTATAGTTAATTCTTTTCCTGAAGACAAACAAATAAAAAAAAACGTATATTATGAAACTCTTCTAGCTTAAAAAAACTTTTGAGTTTTCTTCAAGTACTCTAATTGTCATCTTATAATTGCGATTTTTCGGCGAATGCTTATTTCAGAGACTGAATTGACTCCTTCCAGCTTATTTCAGAGACTGAATTGACTCCTTCCAGCTTATTTCAGAGACTGAATTGACTCCTTCCAGCTTATTTCAGAGACTGAATTGACTCCCAGCTTATTTCAGAGACTGAATTGACTCCTTCCAGCTTATTTCAGAGACTGAATTGACTCCTTCCAGCTTATTTCAGAGACTGAATTGACTCCTTCCAGCTTATTTCAGAGACTGAATTGACTCCTTCCAGCTTATTTCAGAGACTGAATTGACTCCTTCCAGCTTATTTCAGAGACTGAATTGACTCCTTCCAGCTTATTTCAGAGACTGAATTGACTCCTTCCAGCTTATTTCAGAGACTGAATTGACTCCTTCCAGCTTATTTCAGAGACTGAATTGACTCCTTCCAGCTTATTTCAGAGACTGAATTGACTCCTTCCAGCTTATTTCAGAGACTGAATTGACTCCTTCCAGCTTATTTCAGAGACTGAATTGACTCCTTCCAGCTTATTTCAGAGACTGAATTGACTCCTTCCAGCTTATTTCAGAGACTGAATTGACTCCTTCCAGCTTATTTCAGAGACTGAATTGACTCCTTCCAGCTTATTTCAGAGACTGAATTGACTCCTTCCAGCTTATTTCAGAGACTGAATTGACTCCTTCCAGCCTCCTTCCAGCTGTGCCTGATTATTTATACAAAAATTTCTCAAGAACTGAATAAGTAGCCCTTTAGTAAGAGCGGCAATTTTGTGATTTGGGAGGGAGAACGAAAATGTAGTTTGAAAACTTGTAAAGTGCTCAACTGAATGCGAATCTTCATCCTACGCGGAGAAGTGTTCCGTAGCAAAAAAAAAGAAATGTTGTAAACCTTGTATTTGACATACAAATGTCCATCGGCCTCTTTCCTTGGAAGATACATCGGGCCTGTTATGACGAAGACATTCACTGATCTCCTAGCGTGTTTCCTCAAAACATTCAACTTGATCATAGGCTATTCAAAATACAGTAAGAATCAATATTTAAAAAAAAGAACTCGAAACACACTGGCAACAGTGGCCATTCGTGACTCTACAGCCTTAAGAGCCTGTCACGGATGGAGCAGGATCATCCAGTCCAGAATCGAGCGCGACCTCAGGTGGCGGATAGAAGGACGTTTCCCTACGAAGAATTCGTGCTGGGAGGTAGCGGGAGAAATCCCGCCGCGGACCAAAACTGGGTATTATAGCTCGTCAAAGGAGGGCGATGCCGGACCGGCCTGCGCATGCCACCGGACAAAACATCAGCCGATACTCCGCTATACTTTTCAATGGCGAGTCGAGGCGCCAGTAAAATAACCTCTTGCCCTTCTCCGGTTAACGACTATGGGCAAAACAACAACAACAACAATAGGCTATTCAAAATACAGTAAGAATCAATATAATGGGCAGTCAACCAGGCTGTTTCTTTCCACCCACATAAAGAGTGTGTGTATTAAAAATGATTAATGATTAGGGAACGGCAGAATTTTGAAAGGGCTCGGAAGACTCTTATATAGGATAAAGGATGCAGACAAACAGAACATGTGTATCACTAGCTTTTTGGAAAGCGCATAGATTAGGGCATATGTTAAACCCGGACTGCGGGTTAGAAAAACACACTGCAGTCAACCGCGTTTACCATTTTGACATTTTCTTATTTTAATGATGTATAAGTCATGACTCTAATGAGCCCACAATGACTTAATCGAAAGAGAACTAAACAATCAGTCTGAGAGCTCTCAATTCGCGGGCTAAGTTGCCGTGCTGTCCGGCAAAAAAAGAGCTCGGTCCCCAGCTCATAGGTTACCAAGAGGTACAAAAAGGCCCCGGTCTCCGCACAGCTTTTGTTTTGCAGTTTGGAACGAAGCAATTCGGTTTATTGTATTTCTGCTGTTTGATAAAGTATGTTGCAATTAATTTATTATTGCATTTAAGTTGAAGAAAACACAAGAAAGAAATCACCTTTTAAAGAGAGACCATGCAAACAGATGATTCGTACCCTATCTTTACTGAATAGCGCATAAAATTCATAAGCAGTACGGTTTAGAGAAACACCCTGATTATGCTCTTTGGTTAAACAAGCTTAGGTTAAACAAGTAACAAATATTGTACAATATCTACAGGTTATTTTTAACTCCTATATTTGATTGGACTGAGAAGAGCGCAATTCCAATGTAACGCAGAACGTTCTATCTGTAAGACGAACAGCAATGGATTTCCATCTTTTTCTGCTGTCTCAACATCTAGTTTCGGCTACCTTAACCCGGAAATCAAGAGATGAGGTTGACTTAGAGATGATTCTGGGTAAGTTTTTTGAACAAGGCCGTAAAACCCTCTCGAAAATAAGAGTGATCATTAGACTTATGATTCGTGACCATCCTTACTTTTGGCCGGTATCACGATATTTCGCACCATGACAACTCACACCTTAAATTTCAAAATCGAAAATTTCCCATGTATTGGAATTCGTGCTAAAGCTCAGGAAAAGATTACGATAACGAGGCCGTACGGCTTAGTACGAGACCGTATATAACGATCATCTTAGTAAGAGATCCTATACAACATAATTAGGGCTTTGTAAAAAAAGGTTGCTAAATCCGGGTGCGATTTGTCGCGGTGCGGAATGTCGTGAAGTGAAAAGTCATGGAACCCATTCGGCCTTACAACATTAGCAAGATAAGAAGCTTTCCGAAAAACCTGATATGTGACTCCAGCGAGTTCCATTTGTCTCTATTAAAACCTTTGCCGACTTGGGGACTCATGTTGGAAAGAAGAAAGGTCTGGTCGACAGAGTTCTGAGTGCGCCGGTGGTTGCCCGCTGCTGCCAAGTGACCTCTGTCATAGCCACTTGACTGACAATCAAGCATACTTCAAAACTGTCTTTTCGACTGACAATTGTCAGCTTCAAAGCAAAATAAATTTTTTAATTTTTTGTTATATTAAATACTTGTTTTAAAGTAGAGATTTCACGTATCCCACATCTTGGAAAAGCTTACTAAATGCTTGAAAAGCGATTGTACTTTTTTTTTAATGTAAGGATTTTCGTTTTGGAAATTTTACGAATTCAGCTAGTTTAGGTGACCTAAAATCACTTCCTTTAAATCTCTTTTTTTGGTGTAAAATTTAAAAATTGTGCCGCGTCAAATGATTGATGCATGTTCTCGAAACTGACCTGACAAAAGAGCTCTACGTTTATCAGAAAGAAATCCTAATGTTTATATAAGGAGTCCAAGAGAGTGCCCTACTTTGTAGTCGCTATTGTCCGAACGGAAGTACGCATGGATGCTCTCATCAGGTCTGAATGCACACTTCGATCGATCTACGGATGGGTCGTACTCCATTCGGTCAGGGGTCAGGTGCTCGCAAACCTGTAAACATTATTCAAAACGTTCACCAAGAATCAAGAATTAGGCAGAAAACTAACTTTTTTCAAGTAATAGATTCGCTGGTAGCATGAAAAGTTGGTTTTTAACAAGAAAAAGGTTTTTTGAGAAAGCATATTCAAAATGAAACAACAGACCTCCAAAAATAACTAAACAAAGATTACTTGATATTTCTGAAATGTTAACAGAAAGAACGCTCGTCGAGTGGCAGAGTCTGGGATGAGAAGCGAGATAGTGGTAATAGGCCGAGCGGGTAGAGCTTATTATTATTCTAGAGTTTCCTGCTATGAGAACGGTAGTTTTTTTCTAAATTCTCAACAGTGCTGGTGACCTCCAAATTTCAATGAGGCCAGCCGAGAGAAACAAGAACTTCCCCTTTTGATATCTGCAAACAAATCTAAGGACATCCCTTACAACAAAATTATCAAGCGCTCATTGCGGTGTTCTTTTTTGGGCTCTTATATACTCATACTAGACGCCAGACAGTGCAGAGTGGCTTTTTTCAAAAGGTCTCGTTAGCCTAAGCCGTACGGCCTCGTTAGCGTAAACTTTTCCCTAAACCTAAGCGGGTTTTTAAAGTAAAAATATTTTTTTGTAATTTTTTTTATTTTCAAGAACCGGAGTCTTTGATGCTCAAAATGATGACCTATGAAGAAAATTTTCGATACCGAAGCGTTTAAAGCCATTTTTTCGTTTAGTATTCCAATGTCTGGAAGACAAGACGCAGGATACGCCCTACAGTAAATAAGAGTCCTTTTTTTGGTACGAGCGAGCAACATTGAAGGTACTTTCCGCTCAAGAGCTGAACTATAAAGTCTCAACGTCGTTAGTGAATCTCTGTTCCAAACTCCGATGGATCTCTGGTTACAATTTTGTGTTTGACTTTCACACACGCCACACTGCGTCTCTAACTTCCTAGATGGTCGCGACGGAGGTCACCTACACGCGGTGCGACTGTGGACGACGCTACATGGCGTCGGACCCAATGGACCTCCAAACAAAACTTCCCAATGGAATCTCCCGCAAGGGACAACGAGGACGGCTTCCCCCGAAACCTCATTTTTTCTAACACGGATCAGAAAGACCCAGCGTCTCTGATCCGAACACTCCTCCAAATCGCTGGTATCGAGACTAACCCAGGCCCAAGATGGCCTTGTTCTGTATGCTCTCTTAACGCGCCTTCGAATTGTGTTAATTGTAGCAAATGTAAGAAATGGGTACATTTCCGCTGTTCCAACCTTAACAATCTTAATGATTGGAACCCCCAATGGAGATGTAGAATTTGTGAGAGAGCCCCGATCCAGCAGACTGCCTCCCAGACGGTAGCTAACCTGAGGATAATCCAATGGAACGCTAATGGACTGAGAGCCCGACTAACCGAGCTAGAGGACCTTTTACATGAGTTGAATGTTCACGTAGCACTCATCCAAGAAACCAAAATGGATGCTAATATTCCATCTCCGAATATCGTAGGTTACACGATCATAAGAAAAGACCGCTCCAACTTTGGAGGCGGACTTGCGATACTAGTCAAAGAGAATATTCGCTATGCTAACGTTACCTCCCCAACAACGGACCAGACAGCCGAAACACTCAGCGTGGACGTGCCAACCGACCAAGGAACCATAAGAATCTGCAACATTTACATCCCACCTCGATCGTCATGCCCCAACACATACGCGCCGAACTTCAACCGACTCCTAACACAGAAGAAACCATTCATTGTCGGTGGAGACTTCAACGCACACAATAAAGTTTGGAGTGAAGGTACGGAGGATAGCAGAGGAGATGAACTATGCGACTTCATTGACGACAGCGATCTTGTATGTCTCAACAACTCAAAGATGCCCACAAGACAAAAAGCATCACCAGACATCACTCTCGCCTCGAACGACATAGCCATCGACTGCAACTGGTCAACAATCAACAGAATGAACTCTGACCACCTCCCATGCCTGATTGACGTCGAAACACAGCCATCCAGCATCTCAAACGCACGTTGTTATACAAATTACAACAAAGCGAATTGGGAAGGCTTCGAAAGGGACATCAACAAGATTCTCATGGATTTCCCATTCGCCGGCAACTCAGTTCAGATGCACAAATTCCTGACCACCACCTTGACCAAAGCGGCTAAGAACAACATTCCCCGTGGAAAGGTGCCAAAATACACGCCTCACTTGAGTGAAGATGTGAAGAAGCTGATTGCAGAACGGGACCAAATGAGGAGGGACAATCCTACGGACCCCTCACTCCCCTCAATAATGGCCGAAATCTCCTTCCGCATCAACCTCGAAAAGAGGAAGGCTTGGGAAAAGTACATATCTGAAATTAGCCACAACGAACCGGGCAACAAACTCTGGAAAACGATAAAGGCTATCGACGGCAAATCAATTAAACCGACGCACTTGACCATCAGCCACGACGGGAAAAGTCTATGCCCAACATCTGCCTCAAACGCTTTTGCCAGAAAATTAGCTAAACAAGCCCCTAAAGAGGTCGACAAATCAGCAAGAAGCACAACACGACTAATTAAAGGCCTCAAACGGACAGACGCTCCCCAAATTTCCCTGGCACAGATCGAAGAAGCAATCAAGAAAACCAAAGGTTCCAAATGCCCAGACAGTGAAGGCATCTGCCCTCTACTACTCAAAATGGCCGGTGAAAACTTCAGAAAATGCCTCTGCATCCTCTTCAATAACACGCTGCAGACAGGTATTATCCCGTCCAGATGGAAAGATGCAAGAGTGATAATGTTACCTAAACCAGGAAAGGACTCCAGCAACCTGAACGGCTATAGACCAATATCAATACTATCCCCTATAGCCAAAACATTCGAACGTGTCTTATTACCATTCCTGGCGGAAGGCTTTCAAATCGCTGACTGGCAACATGGATTCCGCAAAGAGCACTCGACTACTACCGCACTCCTGGAAATAACCGGGAAAATAACAAACGGCTTCAATCGGAAACCACCCCCGGACCGCACTCTCATGGTCGCCCTTGACCTCACTGCAGCATATGACTTAGTGAACATATCCCTTCTCTGCAAGAAACTCACTGAAACGAATATGCCAAGAGCCATCGTCCGATGGATGTCCAGCTACCTAAGAGGCCGTACAATCAAGGTAGATTTCCAAGGAAAAAGCAGTCGACGTCTCACATGCAGATCTGGTGTCCCACAAGGAGCAGTGCTCAGCCCCCTCTTATTCAATCTCTACATAAACAACCTCCCGCAACCCACAGGAAACACGCAGATGACAGCCTACGCCGACGACATATCAATTCTCTCCTCAAGCCCCTGTATTGAAACCTGTGAAGATCAGATCAACCACTTCCTACCGAAACTCGTAGAAGAATTGGAACAACGTAAAATGATCATATCCAAGGAAAAGACTACGGTCACCCTTTTCACAACCCATACAGGCGAATGTAAAAAAGAACCCAAGGTAGAAATCCACGGAACCCTTCTGCCGACAACTAAAACACCCAAAATACTCGGTGTCGTCTTAGACCAACTCGGCACCTTCCGACAACATGCAGAATACCTTAAACAGAGAACGGCCAAAAGACTGAATATACTACGTGCCCTCGGAGGAAGAACATGGGGCCAACAGAAAAACACCCTTCTTGCAACCTACAAAACAATGACCAGATCCGTTCTCAACTACGCCGCACCAATTTACTCCCCTCAATTGGCCGAGACGAACTGGAAAAAACTACAGGCAAACCAAAATAGAGCAATTCGGATCGCAACAGGAAACCTAGCAATGGCCGGCACAGAGCACTTAGCTCTAGAAAGCGAAATGTTACCCATAAAGGAGCACAACACGATGCTTACCAAGCAATTCGTTGCAAGAGCAAGACTCCTCCCAAACCACCCCTCCCATCGTCGATGCATGGAACCCAAACCACCTAGAACTATTCGTAAACATGCCAAGGACTTAGAAATTATGCTAGTAGACAGTGATCAGAAAGCCGCACTTAAAAGAATACATACTGAAACTGTTAGAAATTTCATTAGATCTTGCTCACCTAACCCAGTTCTAGGTAAGAAACCTCCCAGAATCCATAAATCAACGAATCAACTTCCCAGGGAACAACAAATAACATTATCGCAACTACGTAGTGGCTATGCAAGTTCCCTTAACAGCTACCTACACAGAATAGGAGCTGCCCTATCACCTCTTTGCCCAAAATGTTTAGAAGAGCCACATACAACTAGTCATTTATTCTCGTGTCGCTGTGACCACACACTTTTAAGAAGTATAGATTTGTGGAATAGCCCGACGTCTGTTGTTAAGTTCTTATACCAGTGATTCCTTTCTCTCTCTCAAAAAAAAAAAAAAAAAAAAAGGGGAAAAAAAATAAAAAAAAAAAAAAAAATAAATAAATAAATATAAAAAAAATAAAAAAAATAAAAAAAAAAAAAAAAATAAAAAAAAATAAAAAAAAATATAAAAAAAATATAAAAAAAAAAAAATAAAATAAAATAAACCCCGAGAGAGAAAGAGAAATAATGTAATTAGATAAATGATGTAAGTAAGGTTATTGTTTTCTGAGCCATGTCAAAGAAGACCTCGTCTACCCAGCCGGAGACCTACGGCGGGCAATCTACAACAACAACAACTTCCTAGGTGTGGTGCAGTTTTCTCTGATCATCTGCAGTCGTGTGTAAATCAGTCAAAAACTGTTAGAACCGATATTGCTGAACAAATTGTTCCAACTGTTTTCAGGTATTTTCACTGTTTTTCTCGCTAAGGATTAGGTCAAGGTTACGTTAACAAGGCCGTTAGGCTTTGGAACGAGACCGTATGCACCTATAAGTCACCACATTAATGTCAATTGAGTGAAGAAAGGTGTTAGCGCAGACATTGTATATTCTCGGTAAACCTGTAAGTTTCGGAAACGTTACCCCCTGAAGATTATTTTCTTGATAGCAGTGCAGGCTCGGACTTCACGACAAAAAGTTTTCCGTTAGAAAATTATCCCCGAGAGTGCACTGCACTCACACACACTAAAACATGTACCTCAATAAAAACAATTACCTTAGCCGTAATTTTCAATGACCCTTTTTCTGTGAGTTTTCCATCACAAGTAGTTTGCATTCTCGTCATTGTTGAGCGCGTACTCAATTTTTATTTCGAAAACAAAAGGTTTTTTAAGGGAAAGTTCAAAAATTGATTGTGAAAAAAAATTTGTCAACAAAAAAGGAGCCAGGTCGCAAGCCCAGGTCTCACGATGTCTGAAAAACATGAAATCTTGTAATACTGAAGTTTAACTTTGTAGTAAAACTTGCCCAATTAAACTGCAGTAGCGCCCTTTATTCTTCATTAAGATATTATTGAAGCCAAGTCCTAGCTAACCCAATGAGCCGTTCTCGTTTTTCGGTCATACGACAATACGAAGTCCTCGAAGGTTCGCAAGTTGTCGAAGCCTGGGAAGCCATGCTGCATGATCTGAGAGGCTCTTGAGGGCGACACGGCGATTTTGGTATCTGGCAGCTCCTGATTCAGCGAAAGCGGAGGTGGACTCTACAAATTGGCCAAGATTAACAATCGGTTGAAAGGTTTTGAAGTCATCTCTTGTTTCGCAAAAACTTGCTTTGCTAATTCACGCAAGTTTTTAATGACTTGGGAAAATATGATCAAAAAATTAACAATAAGCGCAGCCGAGTAAATCCGGGAGACCGGAAGAAATCCCTGCTGGACCTGGTAGCCAAGCCAGAAAGATCCCTGCTGGACCTGGTAGCCAAGCCAGAAAGATCCCTGCTGGACCTGGTAGCCAAGCCAGAAAGAGGAACCAGCGATCGCAGCCATTTGCCCTGCTCTCCACATCCTGCTTTTCATCACTGTCCTTGCACAGCGACCAATTCAGTATATAATTTACCTTTAAACATTGTCATGATGTTCATAGACTTTCTCAAATACAACTTCTGCGACTAATTCACGGCTTTTGTTCTAAGAAATGAACCTACGAGTTTTCCTTGAACCGAAAACGATGGGAAATACAAATCAGTTTTTCTACATTTAACATTCATTATTTAAATTTCATAAGATAACTGACTTTTCTTCATCATCGGTCCAAACTTCATCCTAATTTTGAGAGGAACTGATTTACTCGAGTGAATAGTTTACGTACCCAGAGGAGGTTGAAAACTGTAATTTCTTCTAAAACTAGTTTTGGTGCACTTATGTACTGTAATGTCTTTGATTTTTTGCACGAGTTTTGAGTCATTCGGTGTATTGAGCGCATATTCTCTTGTATCGGTTTATATATACGATTATTATTAGAGATAATGATATGCTTACATCCAAGTCTAAGAGGGCGGTTTTACTTAAGCTCCCAGAGAAGGGTTCTCCTGAAGAGACGTAATCTTCTGACAACAAGGCAATCCGTCACATTTTCTCCAGTCTTGATTCACCGGACCTCCTGGAAGCATTCCATAAAAGAGAAGTAACTCATCATCGACACCCGGTCGGATCTCCGAGGGCGCATTCTTCCACTGTCCGACCGATCAAACCCCAATTTCCTCTTCCTTCTTTCGAGAGACGCTTTCCTTAAATGAGAGACGCTTTCCTTAAATCGGTCAGAAATTGTACTAAAAGCGTTCCCAGAGGGTGCTACATTCGTGCCGACCTTTCCCCAGCAGAGTTACTGGCAGAAAGGGACTGCAAGCTGATTGCCTCCGATCCTTCGATGCCGCTATGTAGAGTTGTCGACTCTCACCTTGAGCCCTTGTCTTCTTCTACAAGACAAAAAAGAAAGACGAGCCTCGCCGACAGATCTTATATCCATCATCAAGCTACAGTTGTGAATTCTACTTCTCTCGACTCGCCTAAATTAATCAATTCGATGAGCCAGACTTCACCGCTTCACTGCCCTAACAACCAGTCTCCAGCTGTCCTCCGAAGAAGCGACCGCATCCGCAATGCTGCAAGAAGAAAGAAGGTTCTAACTTCTGAATAGGACAGATTTAGAGTGAGTTCAGTGAAGCTTGATTGTATTTCTTTTAATGCTAGATCGATTAGAAATAAATTGTATGATCTACATCATCTACTCCGATCTCGCTCTCCTAGAATGGTTTTCATTTGTGAAACTTGGTTATCTTCTCACGAGCCCGATTCTCTTTTGACTGATGCTCTTCCTTTCCATGTATTCAGAGCAGACCGAAGAGATAGTTCTCGTGGTGGTGGAGCTGCTGTGCTAATTGAATATAGTCTCTCTCCTGTACTTGTGTCATCCTTCTCTCAAGATTCCATTGAATGTATCACGATTGACATTTCATGCAATGACTTGTGGAAGTTGCCCTTCCCTTCCATCCGAGTCATTTCCTGTTACCGATCCCCAAATGCTACCTTATCTAGTATGGAAGCTTTCATCAACTATCTTATCCCTCATTGCTGTTTGCCTGTCCCCGTGATTTTATGTGGTGACATCAATTTACCGATCATCAATTGGACTAACACATTCACTTCTTCCCGCTGTAACATTTCCAATGCCTTTTTGCATTTCATGAACGATTATAACCTAACCCAATATGTTTTGACATCGACTCGCGATTCTAATACATTAGACTATGTTTTTTGTAACCATATTATTGTTAGTGATTGTATTCCATGCCATCCATTTGCAACCAGTGACCACCTCTCAGTCAAGTTCTCTGTTTCAGATTGCTTTACTCACTCACCTAAACCCTCAGCCCAGTTGATGCCTAAGTGGCGTCAAGCCGACTGGGCTACTATCAATAACATGATTTTCTCAATTAACTGGACTGTTGTTTTTTCCACTTTAACCATAGACGAAAGCGTCCCTCTTCTAACCCAGTTTCTAACCTCACTCATATCCCAGCATGTACCTCACTCTGTACCGAAAAAATATCACTTGAAATATCCTATTAAGATTAGAAGAATGTTGAGCTTTCTTCGTAGGTCCAAGTTAAGAGCATCCTCTCAGTCATTAGTTCGGAAAACTTGTAGAAAATTGCATAAAGAAATTTTCAAGTTCGAGTGTAAACGTGAAGATTCGTATGAATTGCCTAAGAATTCCAAACTTTTCTATCGTACCATAACTAACCGTACTAAGCCTAACAACAATATCGGTTCTTTGGTTGTCAACAACGTTTCTATAACATCATCCTCTGAAATGTCCAACGCATTTTCTGACTTCTTCTCTTCCATAACAACACATTCCGTATCTGGCCCTCTTCCTCCAGTCAATGCATCTAACCCACTAGTTTATGATCCGTTTGTGACCCCTTTGGATGTCTCCAAATTGATCGATCGTATTGCTCCCAAACTCAATAATTCGCCTGACTCCATACCGAATCTACTCATCAAGATGTGTAAAGATAGCCTCTCAAATCCCATTCCTATACTTTTTTCCAACTGTCTGACATCAGGCCACTATCCAAAGGCATGGAAGATTGGTATTGTGAAGCCACTACATAAAAAAGGTAGTAAATCGGATGTAAATAACTATCGCCCTATCACCCTTGTTACCTCCCTATCAAGACTTTTAGAGAAGCATATTTATAAACTGATTCTCGAACATTTGGAATCGAACCATATCTTACATACGAACCAATCTGGATTTCGCTTTCGCTTTTTCTGTCTAGTTGATTTCTCGAAAGCTTTCGATTTGGTCGACCATCGTTTCTTAATACACAAACTAGAATCCTGCGGAGTTCATTCCTCTTTGTTGACTCTCGTATCCTCATTTCTTGCTGATAGGCATCAACAATATGTTATCGAATGAGAAAACAACAGCTATGGGAGTTCCTCAAGGAAGCTATTTAGGTCCATTGTATTTTACTGTGTTCATTAACGATATTGTGGATATGATACCACAAGGCGTTCATTGTTTCCTTTACGCTGATGACGTTAAAGTTTTCCCGGAAGATTCTAATCTCCTTCAGCTCGCTCTAGATGCAATATCCGATTACGCCTCAAAATGGTCTTTGAGTAGTATTTCAACGCCCAAATGTCTCGTTTTGCACTGTGGTAATAACAACCCCAGTAAGTCATACTTCATCAACGATAGTTTATTGCTCAGTCGAATTGATATTCGTGATTTAGGTATTAGTTTCCATTATTCACTACATTTTTCCAACCATATCAATAATATAATTTCGAAAGCATTCAGGTGCATGAATATAATCTTCCGTTCTCTAAAAACCACCTCTATTACCATCCTGATTCGTGCATATAAGACTTACATTCTGCCCATACTTGATTATGGATCTGAAGTTTGGTCCCCAGTTGCTATTGGTTTGGTAAATGAAATTGAAAGAGTTCAAAGAAACTTCACTAGGCGTTTATTCGCTAGAGCTGGTGTCCCTAGAATCGATTATCTTGCGCGGTTAGAATTTCTGAATCTCTTTACCTTAGAATACAGACGTGCAGTAGCCGACCTATGTTTCATCCACAAATCTATTCACAATCATGTTCTTCTAGATACGTCAGTATTATTCAAAATTTTACCCTTTCCATATAAGAATAGGACATCACATTCATTTAGAATCGCTCTCCCCTTTAAGATTCTTAATTCTCACAGTACATGCTCCTCTCGATGTATAAGTTCTTGGAATTCTCTTCCATCTCAGATAGTTGCAACATCTTCTCCAGTTTTATTCAAAAAGGCTCTTGTAAATCTCCCCTCTTCTTCTATTTTACCTATGTCCAGAATACGATTATAACTCCGATGAAATGATATTTACTGACTCTTTCCATACTTAATCTCTTTTTTTGTTATAAATAAATATACCTGTACTGAAATCGCAACTGCGACAAATCTCCATTGTATGCACATGTTTATATGTCTTCAAGGAATAAAGAATTGAATTGAATTGAATTATACAAAAACTGAAGCAAAATTAATATGATTCGTACCTGTTTTCTTCAATTTTTTCTGAACAGTGAATTATTCTCATTTACGTCAAACGAATACTAATACATACAAGGAAGAAAAAGTCATATTGGCAGTTAGAAATAGTCTCTCTAGTAGCATGAGAGACCATATTAACTATTTATCCGACTAAGCCTAGGACCTGGATAAATGGCTACGGTGATTCTCCTAGAGGCCGCATGCAATTACAAGCTGGAAACAACATATTTCTCTAGAAACAGTTTTCGAGAAAAGTACAGTTTTCGAACTGCTTTGGGTAAACAACTGCTTATTCACAACAGAAAAAGAAAATAATGAAGTTTTGTCGGAAACGGAGATTTATGTTAGTGCATTTCGATTCAAAAAGTTTAGAGAAAAAAGGTTCTTTAACTCAAATTTTTTTTGAAAACTGGTAGGGCGAGGGGTCGGGTAAGGGGTGGGGTAAGGGATGTGGTAAGGGGTAGCGTAAAGGAAAGGGTAAGGGATAGGGTAAAGGGTAGGTTAAGGGGTAGGGTAAGGGGTGGGGTAAGGGATGGGGTAAGGTATAGCGTAGAGGAAAGGGTAAGGGATAGGGTAAAGGGTAGGTCAAGGGGTGGGGTAAGGGGTAGCGTAAAGGAAAGGGTAAGGAATAGGGTAAAGGGTAGGTTAAGGGGTAGGGTAAGGTGTAGGGTGAATGATAGGATAAAAAGTAGGGTAAAGTTCTATTCATACCTCAGGAAGCCGGAACAGCAGATCGATTCAAGATATCATCGAAGCGAGCAAGTAGTGTAAATGATGCAATTTGCAAGAACAGTCAATCAATATGGTTCCGAATTGAAACATGATAAGTGAAAAATATACATAATATTAAGCAATGAGCATGAAGTATGTTCAAGTTAGTCAGGATACGATCGAGATTTCATAATTCTGTTCCTAGAGGATCAATTATGGTGGGATAGTATCTGGGACAGGATCCGCACACACGGAAAGAACGCGCGCCTGCAGGAGTAGAGAAGGAGCACGTGGACGGTGACTGCAAGAGGAACATGATGCGTTATGTCTTCTGACCTTTATATACATACTTCTCGAAGACATACCAAAGCTGTGTTTGTGAGACTGGATTGCCTCAAACTTACGATTTCCTCTTTTCTCCACCCTTTTACTCGCTTAAACTCACAACATCTCTCATATTGGATGTTAATTGTACATCAAGGAAAAATTAAAGTTAAGTAATTTGTGCGACGAACCTCGCATGGCTGGACTGCGTCGAGATGCTGCCGGGTGCAGTGCCACGGCTTGAACGACTGAATGCGAGTAAGAGGCGTCGGGCGCTTCATCCACGCAAGCATCTCACTCATCGTCACCGCGAAGACTTCTTTTTCCGACAGAGCCTGCGACAGGTCAAGAATGCCCCGCTGTTGTGGACTCTCTAGTAAAATCACCCTTCTTTCCAGAAGATTTAGAAGCTTTCGACTCTTTTCTACTTAGAATCAATGAGATTACACCTTCATAATTCACTTGCAAAGTCACTTCCAAATGATTGGAAAAAAAATCAATAAATATAAATTATCGAATTTTCGCGTTACTATTATATTCGTTTTGTCATTATTGATATTTTCTGTTGTTATAGAAGTTTTTTTTCTCTCATTTATTTTCCTAACCTTTTGTAAGAATAACATTAGTCCGTTGACTGCCTCATTCTGCTGTAAACTGAATAGGAAATCTGAGTCGATGGAGAGGACGAGAGGAGCGCGGGAAGAGAGCTTGAGCCGCTCCAGATTGCGAGTCAGCAGACTCTCGATCGAGTCACGGTTGTCTGCGCTCTGCAATCATCGAGATCTCAGGACCGAATTCGTAATAAGACCCTCTACAGATGGTACTGTAAGCCAACTAAATGAACTTTGATAATGAGACTCGAAGAATTGGTCAGTTAATATGCTGAGCGAACAAAACTAAAATGTGGGGTTCAATAAATGCTTTCAGACATGATTTACCGAAAGCTTTTTCAACAAGCTTTCTCTCCTCAACAAATTCGGATGTGAGCTTTTTGTCAAATAAAAAGGCTTGTGGCCGGAGGATAGGGATATGTAATTCACTTTTGATTACCCACCGTGACAGCTTGAGACAATCGGTGAACAGTTCTGCCATCGGAAGTCGTGATGGGAGTGACGGGGACAGACCAGATGCCAGGATGGGCTCTTTGGGGACAAGTCTCATTGGGTTCACACCCCCATGTCACATAGTGATCCAGCGTGGCCGGCCAGAAGCCACTCCCTCTGGCCATGGCAGAGCTGTCGTATGTGAGAGAAGAGGCTGCCACAGCATCCAGATAAGCATCTCCTGCAGTTAGGGATTGAATAACAAGTCTGAGATTGGATTCACCTCAGCCGGCATATTTCTACTTTGATTCCGCGGGTAGTTGTAACTTATGGAGCGTTAGAATTCAACCTTTCACTTTGCAAAGTGATTTTCTGCTAAGTTATTTCGTTGAACGCTCCAATGTCTCACCACGAAAACATGGACTACGGTAAAAAGAAAGAACACATGCATTCTAATGGAGCGTTAGAATTCGCGAAAACATAATGAAACATAACGATATCACGTTTTTTCGAATTGCGTGAACGTCTTGTTCTAACCTCAAGTTTTTTTAAAGAAAATTTTGAACTCTCTCGCTGCAAGAAAAAAAGACATCGCTGCTCATGTCTCGAACGTTATATTTCTCTCACCAATTGTACACATTTTAGGTTAGAATAAGACGTTCACGCAATTCGAAAAAAACGGGATATCGTTATGTTTGATTATGTTTTCGCGAATTCTAACGCTCCATTAGAATGCATGTGTTCTTTCTTTTTACCGTAGTCCATGTTTTCGTGGTGAGACATTGGAGCGTTCAACGAAATCACTTAGCAGAAAATGACTTTGCAAAATGAAAAGTTGAATTCTAACGCTCCATTAGACTATAGCCGGTTTTCAATTAATTTTCTTTTTTGCTTCATCATATATGTATAAACTCAATGGACTCTTTTTAGCTTTTAAGCACTGTGATTCCCTCTGATACCGAAAAGTCATGACTAATATGTTCAAGTATTCGAAAGTGAATTAGTGAACTACCGAAAATCTGAACCATTGGGAAAAGCTGCCGAGTTTCCTTTGCCAATTTGTAAAAAAATAGTATAAAAAACCACAAACTTTTCCAATCCAATGTGTAACTTGAAAAGCAATAAAATTCACAACAAAGAACCTGCTTGCTGGGATTTAGTGACGCGAGCTCCGTTGATTTTCTCGGGATGAATTCGAGAAAATTCTCCGAGAGCTGCTACCATCCCTGCTATTTCTTTGGTCCACTCAGCTTCCGATGACGGCACAGAATTCCTATCGTTATCATTATCACAAGCCATACTTTTTTGATTCCATGACTTTTCGTATCACGACATTTCGGACCGCGACAACTCGCACCCTGATTTCTCAAAAAAATTTCTTCAAAGCTCTGATTATGTGGTTGGTCGTTGTATACGGTCTCGTACTAAGCCGTACGGCCTCGTTAGCGTAATCTTTATCAGAGCCTAAGCACATATTTAAATGAAAAGTTACTTGTAAACACTTCGATTGTGAAATTTAGCGTGAGCGTTTTCATGGTGCGAAATGTCGTGGTTCGAAATGCCGTGATACCTACTCTTTTCATTCGAACAACGAATTGAATGTGAGAAGGAAACAAATCATACATATTTAACACGAATAGTATTCACGAAAAATCATATACTTATGACGATGTATGTATATCTCTTTCTAAAATTTCTGGTGGCAGTGCTGAACTGAACATTATTAGGCTGCCCCACCCCCTCTCTCGAGGCTGCCCTCATAATTAGGCTGCCCCCCCCTCTCTAGAGACTGCCCTCATTATTAGGCTGCCCCACCTCCTCTCTCGAGGCTGCCCTCATAATTAGGCTGCCCCCCCCCTCTCTAGAGACTGCCCTCATTATTAGGCTGCCCCACCTCCTCTCTCGAGGCTGCCCTCATAATTAGGCTGCCCCCCCTCTCTAGAGACTGCCCTCATTATTAGGCTGCCCCCCCCCCTCTCTAGAGACTGCCCTCATTATTAGGCTGCCCCACCTCCTCTCTCGAGGCTGCCCTCATAATTAGGCTGCCCCCCCTCTCTAGAGACTGCCCTCATTATTAGGCTGCCCCACCTCCTCTCTCGAGGCTGCCCTCATAATTAGGCTGCCCCCCCTCTCTAGAGACTGCCCTCATTATTAGGCTGCCCCACCCCCTCTCTCGAGGCTGCCCTCATAATTAGGCTGCCCCCCCTCTCTAGAGACTGCCCTCATTATTAGGCTGCCCCCCCCTCTCTAGAGACTGCCCTCATAATTAGGCTGCCCCCCCCTCTCTAGAGAATGCCCTCATTATTAGGCTGCCCCACCCCCTCTCTCGAGGCTGCCCTCATAATTAGGCTGCCCCCCCTCTCTAGAGAATGCCCTCATTATTAGGCTGCCACACCTCCTCTCTCGAGGCTGCCCCACCCCCACTCTCGAGGCTGTCCTCATTATTAGGCTGCCCCACCCCCTCTCTCGAGGCTGCCCTCATTATTAGGCTGCCCCATCCCCTCTCTCGAGGCTGCCCTCATTATTAAGCTGCCCCACCCCCACTCTCGAGGCTGCCATCATTATTAGGCTGTCCCACCCCCTCTCTCGAGGCTGCCCTCATTATTAGGCTGCCCCACCCCTCTCTCGAGGCTGCCCTCATTATTAAGCTGCCCCACCCCCACTCTCGAGGCTGCCATCATTATTAGGCTGCCCCACCCCCTCTCTCGAGGCTGCCCTCATTATTAAGCTGCCCCACCCCACTCTCGAGGCTGCCATCATTATTAGGCTGTCCCACCCCCTCTCCCGAGGCTGCCCTCATTATTAAGCTGCCCCACCCCCACTCTCGAGGCTGCCATCATTATTAGGCTGCCCCACCCCCACTCTCGAGGCTGCCATCATTATTAGGCTGTCCCACCCCCTCTCTCGAGGCTGCCCTCATTATTAGGCTGCCCACCCCCTCTCTCGAGGCTGCCCTCATTATTAAGCTGCCCCACCCCCACTCTCGAGGCTGCCATCATTATTAGGCTGTCCCAACCCCTCTCTCGAGGCTGCCCTCATTATTAGGCTGTACCACCCCCTCTCTCGAGGCTGCCCTCATTATTAGGCTGCCCCACCCCCTCTCTCGAGGCTGCCTTCATTATTAAGCTGCCCCACCCCCACTCTCGAGGCTGCCATCATTATTAGGCTGCCCCACCCCCTCTCTCGAAGCTGCCCTCATTATTAAGCTGCCCCACCCCCACTCTCGAGGCTGCCATCATTATTAGGCTGTCCCACCCCCTCTCCCGAGGCTGCCCTCATTATTAAGCTGCCCCACCCCCACTCTCGAGGCTGCCATCATTATTAGGCTGCCCCACCCCCTCTCTCGAGGCTGCCCTCATTATTAAGCTGCCCCACCCCCACTCTCGAGGCTGCCATCATTATAAGGCTGCCCCACCCCCTCTCTCGAGGCTGCCCTCATTATTAGGCTGCCCCACCCCCTCTCTCGAGGCTGCCCTCATTATTAAGCTGCCCCACCCACACTCTCGAGGATGCCATCATTATTAAGCTGTCCCACCCCCTCTCTCGAGGCTGCCTTCATTATTAGGCTGCCCCACCCCCTCTCTCGAGGCTGCCCTCATTATTAGGCTGCCCCACCCCCTCTCTCGAGGCTGCCTTCATTATTAAGCTGCCCCACCCCCACTCTCGAGGCTGCCATCATTATTAGGCTGTCCCACCCCCTCTCTCGAGGCTGCCCTCATTATTAGGCTGCCCCACCCCCTCTCTCGAGGCTGCCCTCATTATTAGGCTGCCCCACCCCCTCTCTCGAGGCTGCCCTCATTATTAAGCTGCCCCACCCCCACTCTCGAGGCTGCCATCATTATTAGGCTGCCCCCCTCTCTAGAGACTGCCCTCATTATTAGGCTGCCCCACCTCCTCTCTCGAGGCTGCCCCACCCCCACTCTCGAGGCTGTCCTCATTATTAGGCTGCTTCACCCCCTCTCTCGAAGCATTATTAGGCTGCCCCACCCCCTCTCTCGAGGCTGCCCTCATAATTAGGCTGCCCCCCCCCTCTCTAGAGACTGCCCTTATTATTAGGCTGCCCCACCTGCTCTCTCGAGGCTGCCCTCATTATTAGGCTGCCCCACCCCCACTCTCGAGGCTGTCCTCATTATTAGGCTGCCCCACCCCCTCTCTCGAGGCTGCCCTCATTATTAGGCTGCCCCACCCCCTCTCTCGAGGCTGCCCTCATTATTAAGCTGCCCCACCCCCACTCTCGAGGCTGCCATCATTATTAGGCTGTCCCACCCCCTCTCTCGAGGCTGCCCTCATAATTAGGCTGCCCCCCTCTCTAGAGACTGCCCTCATTATTAGGCTGCCCCACCTCCTCTCTCGAGGCTGCCCTCATTATTAGGCTGCCCCACCCCCACTCTCGAGGCTGTCCTCATTATTAGGCTGCCCCACCCCCTCTCTCGAGGCTGCCCTCATTATTAGGCTGCCCCACCCCCTCTCTCGAGGCTGCCCTCATTATTAAGCTGCCCCACCCCCACTCTCGAGGCTGCCATCATTATTAGGCTGTCCCACCCCCTCTCTCGAGGCTGCCCTCATAATTAGGCTGCCCCCCCTCTCTAGAGACTGCCCTCATTATTAGGCTGCCCCACCTCCTCTCTCGAGGCTGCCCTCATTATTAGGCTGCCCCACCCCCACTCTCGAGGCTGTCCTCATTATTAGGCTGCCCCACCCCCTCTCTCGAGGCTGCCCTCATTATTAAGCTGCCCCACCCCCACTCTCGAGGCTGCAATCATTATTAGGCTGTCCCACCCCCTCTCTCGAGGCTGCCCTCATTATTAGGCTGCCCCACCCCCTCTCTCGAGGCTGCCCTCATTATAAGGCTGCCCCAGCCCCTCTCTCGAAAACTAGCACCTGCTTCTAGATTGCATCAACAAACTGACGACATTCCTGCGACGGCGATCTCATTGCCCCTGGACGCAATCCACTGCGTCTGATCATAGTTGTTGAACTCGTGGTTAAGAAAGAATGTTCCTTTCAGAGGACATCCATGAGATCGAATGCGGCCAGAGAAAAGCGCCTGGAGCAGTTTATCATTCAATCTTTTTTTATAAATCCAGAAATCATTGTTTAAAAAAAGCACAGTTAGGCTTCTTTCTCAATCGCTAGTTAAATAAGTTGAATTGCTTTTTTTCCTGCAAAAGATCTCTTTGGAGAGTAGATATTTAATACAATATGTAACGTAAGAACTCTTGAAACTTATCATTGAAAAACAATGAATTGAATAAAATAATGACGATACCTTATACACCCTAGAATTTCTGTCAGTAATCGGTCCTTCAAAGGTGATCACGATCATTTGGGGAGTCTGAGAAGGCAACAGCCCTCCGGGAGGAGCTCGTCCCAATGGAGAACAAAAGCAGGACGGAAGGTTGCATCCCGAAGATGGACATCGGGCCCATTCAGAGGGGTACGGCGAGTCTAGCAAGAGATTGGTAATGATTGGAATTAGATGAAAGAAAAGTCGGTCCTACTTATTAATTTGTGCCCTTCGACAACATCATTATTCGTTATCACAACAAATCGAGTCGCTTCGGCGTGCTTGCTGTTGCTTTTTTAAACCCTCGAGAACTCGAAAGAGAAAGTATCATTATCAGTTAATAAGTGCAACGAGCAACTGGCACAACATGTGTTCATAATTATTCGACTCGAGAAGCACTAAAATGATTATAAATTTAAAGACAAAAAGACAATGAGCATGCAATAGAACAAAAAAAGGAAACTGATGTGTCTCTTTGCTCTGCAGGGAGTGGCCGGATGAGTGTACCCTGAAGGGCAGACGCAACTTCCCCCGAGGCACTTTGACCCCATCGTACACTCTTTGCTATCATCGCATGAGCCACCGGGGACTAAAATACAGGTTTGTTAAAAGTTAGTAGTATTGAAACCATTCGGTTATATTTCAATAATTAGGTTATTCTACGCGATTTTTAAAGAAGGAAAGCTTGCTTTTTTAGTGTTTTTTATTGAAGAGCGAAAAGCATTGTTAATAACATAATAACAAACCAAACGGTTTCGGCATGCATTTAGTGTCTTTTTGAACAAAGAGAGGAGTGCATTCGCAGTGACCAGAAATGCATTCTGCACCCCTAATACACGAGTCAGGTGAAGTGCAGTTTGCACCGGCAACCACTGAAAAAAAAATTTTTTAAGAAAGGTTAGATTAAGACTAGAATTTTTTTTCAGTTCACACAAGATTTTCTCTCATATTAAAGTTTTTTGAACAAAAAACAGAAAAGTCTTTTCAACAAAAACAAAAAGCTTTTAAAAATAGCGATGGTTTAAACACATTAAAAACATATCAAATGAAAATTTATGAGTCAGTCTACCTCTTTAGGTATACTGACTAATAAATTTTCATTTTTTAAGGTAGATTGACTGATAAACATAACGTCGTTCGTTCTATGAAACTATTTGAAGTATTCGTATATTCCACTTGAAACATGACTTTAAAAGTTTTCAGTATTTTCATAAACAACTAATGAAAGTACTCGAAATTAAACATTATTATAGAGGTACCCAGATGAGATTTATGAGCACACTGGCCGTCTGCGTTTTCTGTCATCATGAAGGGGCATTCACATTTGCCAGAAGGACTGCATATCCGCGGAGATGGACAATTTGAGAAAGATGAGCAATTTGCAGGATTTGTAACTGGAACAAGTATAGATTTATTGCTTGCTGTAATAGTCGTAACTCCTGATAAAAGGAACTCACTCGACATGCAAGTCTCATTCGAACGTTTGAATCCAGATACACAAACGCAACTTCCATTGAGACAATGAGAATGGGAAAGAGTAAGACAATCCGCGTCTAGACCGCACGGGACCGAGTTCGCTAGAAAAATAGTATTCTCGAAGATCTGAGATCTTCCATCAAAACAAAAATCGACAAAAAAAACAAACAGTAATTAGCGGGAATCGAAGGATCAAGATGAGGGAGAGTGTGCGGGTCGGCGGCTTCAATCGCTCGGCAAATTCCATCTCCAGTGGACCGTTCCCTCTCGGAACAGACGCAATGTCCCGACAGACAAACTGCTCCATTCTGGCAAACTTCGCCTTGATCGCACCAGGAGCCAGGAAGAGCTAGAACGTACTCATTTTTAGCGATAAGTCTTAAATTAAAAAATTTCTCAACTTTTTCTGACCGGGTGGATTGTTCTTCAACTTGCTGCGTTGAATGCAGTAACCCGTGTTGTTGGTCACGTGCTCATTTGGGCAGATACAGTAGTTCTCGATGCAAGTGGAACCCTTCTCACATACGGTAGTCGGAGTGCAGGGAGAACCCGGGTACATTGTCTGAAATGAAATATTGAACACCCGATTCTTCTTCTTCTTCTTAGCGTTGTCCCGCGCCGGCCGAGGTCGGAGTAGGGTCCGCTGGTGAAGAACTTGAAGCCATGGTTTACAACAAGGGTATTCATGCGATCGGCCTGTTGAGTGGATGGTCAATCCAGCCTGGCATCGCGGAACGTGTTTGTCGGGAGTTCCTGCTAATCCTTGACCGTAGAAAAGCAGAAGATTAATCGAAAAGACGCCTCGACTCGTGTGGCCTGGACTAACCCCTCTCGGCCTGGCCAACTGGCGGATAGAACCACTGCCGGAAGTGGACTCGTCCAAAGGGGGCCCAATTTTAGCCTCACTCAGAACGTCGTGATTCCGGCAATCACGGTAGTAGGGCTGAGTGAGTTTACACCTTCCCACCGACTTTGAGGTATTGGGGCTAGGGAAGGATTGAACACCCGATTCATATACATATATCTATGTACATATACATATATTCTGCACTCAAATAAAAAAAATTCAGGACCAACTGGGAATGTTTGAATTGTAATTATTTGAGCTAGCGAAAAAGAAACATGCGATAGAGGTTTTACTTTCACAATCAACTCTAATGTCTGAAAAGAGGGAGTTCGCGGTCAGACAAGGGAACTCGTCTAATGACTTGTAAAGTTATAGGGTGATATCGTCTAATGACCTCAATATTCGCTCAATCAACACGGCGATTTCAGCGACGGGTTCCGTGATGATAATCAACTTACTTTCGGCAAGGAAGTGAGACATTGACCGTCGACCATCTCCATCGATGCGGCACATTTGCAGAACTTCTGAAAGCACGTTGCATCCCTGGGACAGTCCGAAGTCTCCTGACAGGGCATGGGAGGAGATCGATGGGAGGAGAAGGAGAGTGCCCGAGGCACCAGAGCTGCCAACACACACGAAGACCGGTCACCACTCAAATCAGCGCACTTTAGCATATTTATTTGGCTTTTGCGAACGATAAAAATTGTATTAATTTTTTTGTCCGGAGTTTTTGGAATTTCTCAGGTGAAGACCAACTTATGTTGATTGACATACTTTTTTAAAGCAACATTTAGCAATATATCAATTCGCAGAACTTGCATTTCATTACAAGCATCATTCACCACCAGAAAAATCCACTAAGATGAAAAGACAGCGATATTTGAAATATGCGTTACCGATTACTTTTTCGCCCCGTTCAAATTAGATTTCTTAGATTTATGTAAGCTAAATCATTTTAGATTTCAAAGTTTCAAAGTCAAAATTTGTATATCAAAACATGTAGCATGGTAGACTTTGTTTCTCTCCCACCTTGGAAGATATCCCTGCGGACACTGGCATAGTCCCAAGATACACTGAGAGCCTCCATTGCAAACAATCCTCACATCACACCGGTCTCCAGGACGAGCTTTATGCAGAACACATCAGTTTAACAGCACATGTTTGAAATTTTTATTCACAGTTGTTGTCTAAATTTTGAATGCAGGACGAACTAAAAGCTAAATTTTCCTTATATTTGATTGTCTTGATTGATTTTAACTGCTGTGAATATGTAATGTCTTCATTCATTGTTATAAACAGTTGCGTTTCAACCGACTACTCAATTTTCGCTATGAATTTTGAGTAGGAACGTTTGAGCAATCATTAGCGTAGTGTCAACGAAATTCATGAACTTCTTATTCTCCATCATATTTTGCTGTAATGGTATATTGTTGCATGGATAATTGAAAAAAAAACATAAACAGAAGAGTCTATCGAAGACCTGAGCGCAGAGGCGGAGTCAAAGTAGTCAACCCAGGAGCTGCAGTCTGCAAAGGAAAATTAAATCAGACTGATTATCATATCAAGTTGTGAAGGACTAGCTGTGTATTTTTTTGTATTTTTCTCAAATTAAAGATGACGAAATAATAAATTAGCCAGGAGAACTGAGAAGAAAATTTATGATTTGAGAAATGAGCGATGAATTTATTCAGATATCTCTTCTTTAATCGTCTTAATGTTTGTTTCCTACCAATTTGAAACCGTCACTTTTTCTCCGCTTCAATGTAAAATAGTAGATAGAAGTGGAGAAAAGGCAGCTGAGAGGAAAAGAAGAATGCAAACGATTTTCTGCTGGATGCAAACACAGATAATCGAAATGAAGATGAGAAAAAAGATAAGAAGAAAATCTCTCTGAGCGAGGACGGGTTCATGGAATATTTGTTAACAGTAAACTTCTCTGGATATTCCATCGCATGGATTTCTTTCATGCATAGTCTCAGCCCATCGTTGCTTAAACGTCGATTGCTTTTTTAAAACAAAAATCAAAAATTCTGGAGATTCGGGTCAGGACCGCGTTTTGTATCACTTGAAGTCACCAAGCTGAATGGATTAACCAGGAGAGGAGGATCCGAAGCTGCGCAGTATCCACCGACGTTCACTGTTCCCATTGGACAGGAACAGACGCTGTCGACGCACACAGAGCCACCGCCGCACCGCACGGAGCATGGCTTGTACTCGCAGGAAGTGTCACATGGATCTCCCGGACGCACTGTAAATCGACCAGAATTCCTGGTTGGTCTTCACTCTTCACTTAAAACAGACCTTACAAAATTAAAAGCCTATATCTCGACGAAGCCGCTGATTATAACATTGAAAACTGTGTTATTTTGCAGATATGTACAATTTAAAAAAAAGAATAAATGAGCACAGGAAGAGAGCGCTCAACTGACAAGCCATGGGGCCCGGGTTTCCAACTTCAGGAACGGCTGGAAGAATATCAGGTGGCACTGGACCGATTCCATTTCCCGGCACGCACAACGACCCAGATGGGAAGTAGCCGAAGTCACACCTGCAGGTGGAGTCAGTGCAGGAGGAGCCTCCTCTGCAGACCACTCCGGGAGTCGCGCAGGATTCTCCAGGGTTCGCATCTCCTGGAAAGGGATCTACAAGCCGAGAAAAAATCTGACTGGCCTTTCACAAGTTCAGCGCGAAGACTTTTGTTTGAAGAAAAATGCAACTTTTTCGAACTGGCATAAGAATCAGGCAAAGTGGTCTAACCTGAATACGGTACACAGCTCTCTTGTCCAATCACAAGCCCGTTTCCGCATAGACATCTTCCTTGCATACATTGAGCTCCTCCCGTACATTGAATAGCGCCTGGTCTGAAGTCACATTCTTGCCCGGGTCCTCCTACCTTCACGGGTGATCCCATCGAATTCGATTGCGAAAGTAAACCTCAAAAAGCAGCGTTTTTCTTTGTGGGAACAAGAGTGCAAAAATTTTTTTGTTTGTGCTTAGACTAAATTTATGACACAAAAGAGGAGAATATGTACTATGTGTATCTTCTCATCCTGTCTTCAACGATTTTTCTTGCTTTGCCCACCGAACGGGCCTTCGGGCCAGTATTATTAAAGTAAAACAATTTTCCCATTTCAACGGAAGTCAGTTTAATGCAAGAAAATGGAACAAAAAACTGAGTGATAATCAACAAAAAAAGATAAATAGGAAGGATGACAGATTTCAAGAGAACCTACTTATTATTTTACTCGAATCTGCTGAATACAAACAATAATTTATCTTGCAAACTCACCAGCGCTTGGACTGAAGACGAACGTGTTTCCGGAGTAGCCTGAAGATTGCCCTTGGTAAACCGGCTGTAGGGGTGAGTTGGGCTGCACTGCGGGCTGCATGATTGGCTGCATGCCCAGAGATTGCAGCAAGTTGTTTGACTGGAACGAAATCTAAAAAGGCACTCTAATAGTTAGTTACTGCAGCAAAATCAACATTCAGATGTAATGAAGCAAATTGGACCTGCTGGACTGGTTGACAATTCATCCCTGTCACGGAATAGTATCCCGGTAAGCAAGTGCACTGGTTGTTGGAACACTGAGCGAAGTTGCCGCATTGAGAAGATGACAGGCAATAGAGGGCATACTGTGGCATGTTTGCTGAAGAAGACTGGCAGCCCTGGGAATATAGAAGCACAGTGACATTTTCTCAAATCAGAGGCTGACATTCCTGTGTTTCCGCGCAGAGGATGTAACGGCTTTGTCGTCAAGATTTTAAAAATAGGTACTGGTTTCAACAATGTCTATAGAAAAATTAAGTGCCACACGATTGTTTGAAACTGTGAGCTATGTTAGTTTTCCGAGACTTTTTTCCATACAGAGAAGTTATAGCAATACTTGCACTTCAAAAATGCAAAAAGGAAAGGCGAAAAACCGACAGATCTAAACCATAAAAAAATATTTTAAAAATCGAAAACCAAGAAATGGAAAACATACTTACTAAGATCACCAAAAATACTAAGAGGGAAGAAAGCGTGTGAGAAAGCCTTACGAATAAGTTCTATGCACATATGTATGTACATATGTATATAGCAGATAAGAATTATATATGCCTGAAGGTATACAAGTGATGAAATACCTGATTCGGGTTGTAAGTGTATCCTGGTTGGCAAACACAATGATTGTTGGTGCATGATGCATGGTCTCCACACTGAGGTGAAGATGTACAGAAGGTAGACGGAGGCTGATTTACTGGGAGAGAGATTTCCACTTCTAGTGGAGTGCACCCCTAAAAAATACACAAACGTCATAATTTCCAGAAACACAATCTAGCAATGAAAAAGGATTGAACTATTGAACTAAAGATTCATCAATCTAGCAATGCTTTTCGCGTTACTAAGATTGTAGATTGAAGTCTTCGGATGATGAAATGTTTCAAAGCCTACTTCGAGGGTTTACGAGTAGAACCTGATTGGTGTAAGAGTATCCGGGATAGCAAGTACACTGGTTATTAGTGCAAGTTGCGTATTGTCCACATTGAGCAGCGGTGGAGCAATAAAGAGGAATAGATGTAGCCGAAGGTTGTGCTGGGAGCGGTGGAAGGTTGATCGTTACGCATCCCTGCAAACACGTACACACGTCAAAAAGACCTTCTTGGAAGTTTGTAACGGCTATTGACCCTCCCGAATGCAAGCACCTGTCCTGGAGTGTAAACTGCGTCCTGTTCACAGGTGCAGTGATTATTGGTGCAAGATGCGTATTGTCCACATTGACTGGATGTCGTGCAGTAAGTCACCTGAGAAGGTCGAGCAGCTGGGACGCAGCCCTGAAAGGAGAAACCACTGAATACTCACCGCTTCCTAAATCTGAACATGTCCGTACCTGTCCGGTATTGTAATTATATCCAGGGACACATTGACATTGGTTATTGGAGCAGCTGGCTGCTGAACCACATTGTGCAGATGAAGTACAAACCGGTGGGAAGTAAGAACTTGTGCTTTGGCAGCCCTGAATATGTAATTCAAATCTTTGTTACTTTTAAAGATTCTCCGACTTGATAATACATGTACATTTAAATTCTTGTTCTTTCTCAGGCAAACTCCAGAAATTACTAATCAAACAAGACAAACAAAACAGACCCACACAGTTCGACAAATGCACTAGAGCAGAGTTGGAATTGTATGTGCTGACCTGAGCCGGGTTGTAGGAACTTCCAGATGGACAAATGCAAGCCCCATTCTGGCAGACAGCGCCCGTTAGACAAGGGGAGGAAGGGGAGCAGATGGGAGTTGAAGAGGAGGCTTGCAATTGTCCGGGCGAGTACTGCGCGAGAACATTCACGCACTGGCCGTTCAGGGAAGCCTCAACTAGGTTTTTCACTGAAATATTTGTAGTACATAGAGTAAGAGTTAAATGAAAGATTTTCGGCTTAAATCATGGTTTATTCTAATTACAGTGTCTAAATCGCTAGATATGTCTCGTATGTTACCTAAAAACCTTTTCCTCTGTGTCATCATATGGCTCAGAGTGGAAGCCAGAACTCGTTATCTTAAACCTTGCAGTCAGATCTACTCATTGTGATAGACAAAAAGCTCATATTAAATCTATTGTTGTGCTCATCGCTCGATGTTTGGAAAACGCTATGGAACTTGTTTTGATACAATGAATACAACATGATTTATTTGAATTCTCGCAAAAAGCTCCTCTTAAGTAGAGATACAGGCTACTCCGAAGCAGTAGCACTTTTGACCATTTTAGAGCAGAGTCCGCGTGAGCACTGACAAGAAAAATAAGACTTAAAGGAAGAAAAGGCTAACCATATTGTTTGGACAGGCACACACTCCGTTCGTGCAGACCGAGTTGCCGGAACAGGTGGTCAGAAGTGAGTCGCACATCTGACCGGGTGCGGACTGACTGTCAATCGACACACACTGCCCGTCTCTGATGCGCTCTCCTCCCGGACAAACACAGAAGCCCGAGACGCAGATGGAGTTGCCCGTGCACGTTTGGCCCGGAGTGCAAACTCCGCCCGGAACACCTTGAAGGTTATTGTCAGCCTTACTCACGTTGTTGAAAATTATTATAAAATTACAGGAAAAAAGGCACGTTCCTACAAGTTATTCATCATTATAAATACTAAAGTCAATCCCCGTCTAGAAAAAATATGAGTGATATAAGTTCTGGGGCCGTATTCAGAGATCTAAGATGAACTCAGGGGTGAATTCTACCCTAGTATATTGTAGACCTAAGTTCAACTCAGTTCTGTACTCAAAGACAAGACGGGTGAGAGCGTCTCAGGTTTCCTACTAAACTTTAGTATAAAGTTTACTCTCTGAATTCCATTTTGGCGAAACTACAACTTAGTATAAAGTTTACCATAAATTTCAGTATGAATTTTTGTCTTTAAATACGGCCCCAGGTCTGTACTTTCTAGAATAGTTAGTAACTAGAAAAACCCTAAATCTGAATCTGAAATTGAATTTGCCAGAGAACGGGTTCGAGTGCGAATGGATTTCTTTGTCGATGCGAATTTCAATCAGGAACTTTCAGGCATACTAACTGCTGCTGTTGTTGGTATTGGTGTTAGAGCGAATAGTGATACAGTCTCCTCCAACTAAGATTGTCCCCGCGGGGCAAGTGCACACTCCAGAGATGCATGTCGACCCACGAGTACATACATTCGGGTTGAAGAGACACGAGAGACCCGGAGATTCTTGAACACACGTTCATTTATCTAATCTCTATATCTTCCTCTTTTTTCTCTTTCTCTCATAGCTTAGTTTTTCGCACTTTTTTGTAAAACAGAACAATCAGATTTTATTTATTGAATGATAAATTCTCTACTAGTATTTTTGAGGAAGCATCAAACAATCCAAAAAAATGAATTAACTTTGGTACACTCGTTTACGAATTTTTTGCCCCTTTTCCGTTGAAATATGATCTTCACAGCTCATATGCACTTTTTTTTTCTTTGCACTTTTTTGATCTTTAGCGCTTTTCGACCTAATTTAAACCCTTGCGTTATAAATTCTTTTTTAAATTGAATTGTTATAAATTCTTAAAGTAAAAAGACGAACTTGCTATACTCTTGAAAGAAAGCTTCTCCAGTACGCACTGCTTCTTGTCTTTCAGAACATGACCAGGAGGACATTGACACAAACTGTTGATACAAATCGTTCCTTTGCTGCACGTGTCCCACTCGTGGCAGAACTCGCCAGGTTCGCATGCAATCGATAACTTATTATTTCGCTCAACAATTCATTACAGTTTTTGCTTTTAAAAGTTCTTTCGCTAACCTAACTATCAAACTGAGATTTCCGTTTTTCAAAAAGAACTAACTTCAAAAAACCTTTCAAAGCACATACACACTTACGTGAGTAAATTGCAATCAATCGACTCGTCCTTTATGTTTAGAACTCGTCAGCGTCTTTTTTGCCATTTTTTTCAGAATAACAAACTGATTGCTTCTGCGCATACGCCGACTGGAGAGGCAGTCTGTCCATGGGGGCAGAGACAAACTCCTTCCAGACAAACTCCGCCTCCGTCGCAGAAATCTCCTCTTTTGCAGATCTGACCCGGCAATACAATCCTTGAAGTCACTAAAATAAATATTCACTGAAATCTTTTTTCTCATTGGAATCGTTGGTCTATTCGAACTTATTGTGTTTGAAATAAACAAAAGACAAAGAAAGGGAAAGATATCTGACCATAGGAGCGTGGAATGCATTGATTGGCGGTCTGAACATAAGAAGGAGAACATTTGCAGATTCGTTCTTCAGTGCATTCAGCGTTTGCCGCGCATCTTACGGTCTCGTCGCAAGTTTGTCCCGGCTCGCGGAGAGAGTAGAAGGAGAGGCGGTGCCGGGAAGGAGATCGACGGATTCGAGAAGGAGGACCAACCAAAGGGTCTGTCAGTCACATTCAGTACACCATGCGGTTAGTCAGTCATTCTTCTTCTCTCATGCCATTCATGCTACTATTTGAACAGTCTCAACTTTTAGTGTTAGTTTAACTTCAACTCTTCTCACCTCTAGTGGCAGCTACACATTTTCCTCCAGTAAGAACTCTCCCGACGGGACATCGGCAAACACCATCTACGCAAGCACCTCCATTCCGGCAAAGCTCGCCATTCTCACAACTTGCACCGATGTCGACTTGAAAAGTTTCAATTTATTTGCGATTTTCTTCGGAAACATGAGGTTAAAAAATTACTACCATATGTTGAAGGAATGCAGAAGCCGAGGGGAGACAAAGATGATCCAGGGTTGCATTGGCATCTACCAGAGAGACAATTTGCTCCGGAAGGACACTGATTTGAGGCGATGCACTTAGTACCTGAAACCGAATTTCAGGAGGGTTTTTTTTAAGATTAAAATTTAGCTTTATAGCCAACCCAGATGAGTGCATTTGCCCTCCCGTATAACTTGAAACGGGGGACAGCGGCAGACTCCCGCGAGACACCTAGTGGGAAGCGGACACCTCCTGGGAGGACGGGGACAAGACTCACCAGGGCGAAATGGCCCATTTAGCACTGCAATCACACAAAGACATCCTTCACTTTGTACAACAAGAATATAGGCTTTCTATTTCTTACCCGGAGGAGGTTTAACGGTCGTCGTTTGATTCTGGAGAGGCCGGAGTCTCAGGAAGGATCTCAGGTGTCGTTCTACTTCAGTTAGTTCATCCTTGACCTCTTCCTCTGTAATCGTGTCACCTGGCTCCTTGTGGCAGACACCGTTCTTAAGTGAGTATCCATCGGCACAGAAGCAGAGTCCACCGTGACAATGCGAGTTCCCCGAGCAGATTTCACCATTCAGACAAGTAGATCCTGCTGCAACTAAAATCGCAACAGAACCTCCCTCCTGCATCTCACAGTCGTTCGCCTAATAATCCGAGCTTTCCTTTCTTAAATTTCTATAAAAAGCATCTTAAAACACAAGAAAAGCAAGCAGCAAAGGTCATGCGCTAAACAGATCAACTTCTTGCCCCAATTCATTCGTGAAATGATAAGAATGAATTGATTCAAACAAAGCAGTTCGTCTCGCAACATAAATCATAAACTGCTCCAGTCGTCAATAGCATTTTATCTATGCAGAAGCTCATTTAAAACAAAATAGCAGTTGAAAATGATATAATAAGAAAGGGTACCGATAGGGGAGTGTCGGCAAATGCCGAAGTACGGTCGCAGGCCGGGGGGACAGACACAAACTCCGTTCAGACACGACGACCCTCCATCACAGATTATTGTCAGCGTGCAAAGCTGGCCTGGCTGGCTCGTCCAACCGAAGTCGCCGATTCTGCGAGTTACAAAAGAGGAGAACTGGTTCGGATTGAACCCGGGCGACTCCAAGGAAGGAATCTTCCGGGTGGTCGAAGAGTGACGTGCGTATCGAACGCATTGGGTGGATCCGAAGATGCGGTAGCCCGGCAGGCAGATGCAACGCGAAGCAGCAGAGCAGAAGGAGCGAGGGATGGAACACGAAACAGAAGGGGAGCACAACTGATAGAGAAGCGCTGAATACGGCACACATCACACATTGAAAATCAGTTAAAGCAAGTTAAAGAACACAAAAGCGCAACCTAGGAAGTCTATTGGTTAATAAGTCTCAATATTTTTAAAGCAATAAATAGGCAAGAAAAGTCATTCGATGAGAATGGTTATCTCGACAACGATCGATAACCCTGACCTGGAGCAGAATCCGAACGATGCTCGGCATAGGAAGGAATGCTCGCTGGGAGCAGTTGTAAATCTCTCTGGCACTCTCTTCCCATCTGCAAATAACAGTTTGGAACAAGATCATACCGTCTTCGAACCAAAATCACCTGTCGAGTTTGCTGGGGACAAGAGCATCTATACGCATGGCAGAAGGCGTCTGAAAGGCAGTCTGCTGAAACTCTGCAGGGATGCCCCAGGGGTTGTTTGTTGGAAGACTCTGCAACAGGTTTGATAATTGATCATTCTCCTCGCAGTTTAAGTGTTTCCAAAAAGGGATTAAAGCAACGGAAGAGAAGCTGTGAATAAAACTCATTGAAAGCAAACATGAAATGAAAAAAGCGATAAACTTAAGGGTAAAGTTATGATTCCGACTCCAATGTTTTTTCAATAGATTATTTTTGGATGGAAACATAAGCGAAAATAAAAATATTAAATAAATCATGGAAGACGCTGTTGAATATGTAAACCACTTGGAATTAATAAAATTCATCGTGAATACAACTCATTAAAAGCAAACCAAGGCTGGGAAGGAAAGTAGTGGAGATTGGGAAAGAATAAGAGGGAGGAGAAGGAGAGGGGGCTGTATTGTAAGCTGGAGAAGAAGGGGTTTCTCGGGGGCTGCGAGTGCAGATTCCATCGACAGGTACGAGTGGAAGGGCACACCGGCACTGCCCCTGCAGACAGCTGGAGTAGCCAGTGCAGAGGTCTCTCGCCCAGCACTGCTCTCCCGCCGGTACTGAAAATCTAATTCTTTGAAATATCCTGCACTATCGCACAGAATAGCGTTGTGGCTTAGTAGCCTTGGGATAAATCTCTCCCTTCCGGTAAGAAAGGGACGTTAGGTTCGACCCGGCCCCTAGTACTAACTTTTGTCAGCTTCGTCTATTATTCTGTTTTAATTATATAAAGCATAAAAATTGAACCTGTGCTTTTTGGATCACATGGGCTAAAACTTGTTTTAATTTAAGGTCTACAACAAAACGCGATCATCTCAACCTATTTAAGAAGTACATATGTTGTTAGAACAGTTAAAATAAGTTTAAATGAAATCAGTTAACCTGCTTACTCCATTTATTGTTACATGCTTAGTCACGACAAATAAACCTTAAACGTTATCAATTGCGTCTTTGTGTCTATGTACTTTTTCCACTTCCACACCCGCCCAGAGAGCACTGATTTCTGTCTGAGCTGGTACGAAATATAGGTTTGTGAATTAACCTAATTTGAATCCATGATATTCGCTTGTAAATGGGTAAGGTACTATTTACCAATGTAAAAAGTAGAGCAGTAATATTTTTTAGGACGCCTCAAGAAAAAAATTCGTTTGTTTTCATTAAAAGCTCGATTTTCGATATGCTCTAACTATCAGAAAAAACTTGTCGCTCGAATTTCACTTAGACACAAGTGTGATTTTCGCTCTACCAAATGGTATCATTTTTCTTCTTCTTTATTATTAGCGTGTTACTGCATAGATCATCACACAATCTCGAAAAATATGTGTATTAGGGTGATTTTGCCCGAAGCTTTTTTGAGTTATTAACTTTTTCTCCTGCCAGTAGAAGTTGTGGCCAGAGGAGAAGTAGCGGGTGGCAGTCTAGTGGTGGGAGATGGGAACTCAGTGGGAGATATGCAGACTCCTCGGGCACTCAATGCGTATCGGCATTGACAGATGTCATTCAGACACTCAGTTCCTTCGCCACAAGTGTCCCCTTTCGCACATTCGGATCCAGGACGGAGAACTCTCACTTGCGAGGATACTGAAGTACACAGAAGAGATGACAAATACCACTAATAAACAAAAAAGAGTCCTCTCAGTCAAACGAAGGCTTCATTTGTGCTCTCAAATAATCTACGAACTGGAAATTTTTTTGCCGATTGGGCCTATCAACGAACGACTCATTGAATTCTCATTCCAGTGTCACCAGTAAGTTAGAGATTGAAGCAGTATGCTTTCTGAGAGCAGTATGTGAGAAAAGTATCGTAGATAGTTAATCGCATAAAAGCTACATTATAATCTTGACATATAAGGCTTTTTAGTATATAAGACGATGCTGGGAATAATTTTCGCCAAAATGCTCGAAATGTTGTTCCTCAGCCAAAAACTTTATTTCGCCAAGATTTCGAGTATGCGAACTTGGGAGAAGGAAATTCCGTTATTTGTCTTTTTTTAGCTGCCAAAATAGGGACGAAGAATCGGCCACCATTTCGCAGTGCCAAATGATGAATGACTCTGTGGCCAAGTTTTGTTCCTGCCAAATCACGGACAATTTTGTTTTTTCCTTTGTGACATGTTTTGGCACTGCCAAACTCGGCTCTTTTTTTGAACACTTTTTGTCAATGCCAAATTACGGACAATTTTGTTTTTCTTTTGCGTCATGTTTTGGCACTGCCAAACTCGGCTCTTTTTTTGACACACTTTTTGTCACTACCAAATCAGGGACAATTTTGTTTTTCTTTCGTGTCATGTTTTGGCACTGCCAAACTCGGCTCTTTTTTGGAACACTTTTTGTACGTTGAACAAAGCTCCGCAACGACCACATATTAACCACATCTAGCGACGTACCCCAACCGAGTTTAGTAAACAGTTGAGAAAAATGTATGTTGCTGCGCTAGTACGTAAAGATTTGTGTGGCGGTTGTAGTCGGTTTAATTACCGAAGTTTGAGGTAAAGATTCGATCCGGCTCGTTGAAAGACGTAGCCTGAACCACACATTTAAAGAGATCAAAGTCTAGTATTGGCACTCCCCAAAGAGTTTCTGAGAGCGATCCTCCATCATCCCAGAAATGAGGCTAAGGAGTTGCAGGGGCTACAAAAAAAAGCCCGATTTTGGCAGTGACAAACAAAAACCCGATTTTGGCAGTGACAAAACAAGGACAAAAAAGGCCGGTTTTGGCAGGAAAAAAAGAAGTACACAAAAAAGCCCGTTTTTGGCAGTGACATAAACAGTTACAAATTTTGTCCCTTCTTTAGCAGTGACAAAACGAGTACAAAGTAGAAAGCTTGTTTTTTGACGGGTTTTCTTGGCAGGCCCGTCAAAACGCATGTTATTTGCTGCCATTTATCATGGCGCTTTTTTCCGTTTCTTGCCATGGAAAAGCTTGGTTTTTCAAGGGAAATCTGCCCGAGGAACAACATTTTGAGCATTTTGGCGAAAATTATTCCCAGCATCGTCTTATATCAATAAAAAATTACAAAAAATTCGTGAGGTAGTTTTAAATTGAAAAAAATTGTTATCAGTACGAATATTTTTTAAAGTTCTCAAATATAATACTTTTTATGTTTCTAAAACAGTGCTTTACGTTTTTGTTTCTCGTTTTCTTTGGAATGACTTACCGGGAGGTCGACGACTGCATCCTCGACCATCAAAAAAGGTACGCTGTGGACAAGAACAGCGCCCACTCAAACAAACGAATTCTCTTTCACAACGAGAGCCCATTTCGGCGCAAGATCCACCGAGCGATACAGTATGCAGTGCACGGCATTCCTGGCACCAAAATTGGGTTCATATCAAATTCTCAATCAAAGTCGGGTTTACATCATTACGAACTTTTAAAACCTTTAAACAGAATCTGTTTTTTGGCATCAGCTCTTTAACAATAAATTATTCTAAACTTTTGGCGACTTCTTTTTACCTTTTGTTTTCGAAATTAATGAATGATTCGAATAGCATTCAAATGAATGAAAATGAATTTTTGAATAACTATAGGACTTTGAAAGCATTTAAATAAATGAATCATTGAAAAAGGAGAACTGACTCCTCCTAGCATTTGCTGTCCAACAGAGCAAATGCACTTGAAGATGCCCGGCAGACAGGTTGACCCTCCAGTACACACTTCGCCGTTCCTGCATGACTCTCCCGGACCAACTTAATCGATTTATATATAATTCAAAAATGCTTTTCTATGTTCACCAATTGATGTAATTGTACCCTGTTCTGAACTAAGACTCACATTGTATTTGAGTAGTGATTACTAAATAATAATTATGAACTAACACCTTGAACTTCTCGATCAATTGTAATTTAATTGCAAGAATTACGGTTAATGTACATATGTATTATCGTATTGCCTCGAACTGAATCACCCTGTGACAATTATCCATTGTATATCAATTATGTGTAAAGGAATAAAATGAATGAATGAATATACTTCAGAGTCGGTTTGAATATCAGGGAAGACTTGAAGCCATACCTAATACATATTGCATTCAATGCTTGTGTTTCTCGGTAAAAAAATTTGTTGAAGTAGTGAAATGGCACTCTATAGATTCAGTGAACTATCCGTCATTGAGTGTAAAAGCGCCATGGCTTCGAGCATTTTTTGTGGAATGGGTGAGAAGATTGTGATAGGGTTCGTAGCGTTAGTTCTTGACAAAATTTTTATTAAAATCACAAAAAAATAGTTCTTATTCTTTAAACTGTCTTTGGAAGCTGAACAAGATTTTTCTGATTTATCTTCTCTCTCTCTACTTCCGTCTCTCTTTTTCTATTATTCACACTCCCAATCTTTTTTTCTGTAACACCTAGTATATTTCTCTGTCTGTTACCCTTATTTTTTCGTGTTACCATCTCTCTCTTGCTTTCTTTATCTCTGTTCCTCTCAATTTCTCTCTCTCTCTTGCTTTCTCTCTCTCTGTTCCTCTCAATTTCTCTCTCCCTTTCTTTCTCCTAACCGAGTACAAGACTGGATGAGCAAGTTTTGTCCTCGAGTTTGCTTCCGGCAGGACACTCACACCTGCCAGACACACAAACACTTCCGCCCACGCACACTTCGCCGTTGCCGCACGGGTAGCCCGGATGTGACCTTGACAATCGCGTGATGAGATATTGATTACGACTTATTGTTTCCAAAATCAAAAAAAGTTCAATTAGTTTTAAACACTTTATAAGCTAGACAATTGTTAACTTTCTATTATGGTCCTTTTTATTTACCCGCAAAACCGTATAAAAAATCGTATCTGTTTTACTGTTCCAATATTTGAATTGTCAACCGAAGCCTGTCGATGCACCTTCCGCCGATGACCATCTTCAGAGGGTCAACGCATTCACACCTCCCACTTCTTCTACTGCACTCACTTCCCGGCCCGCAGTTGGTTCTCTCGTCACAAACTTCTCCAGCAGCAGCTGCAACAAAGTTAACTTCAGAAAATTGCAGCCACACAGGCAGTTTTTTCCCATTGGTGGCTTTCACATCTTGCTAACTTTCTGCGAAAACTCGTGGCTTTTAAATATGAGAAGCTTTTTGCAAATACCGGGGACTTTCACAGCTTGTGAGCTTTTTGCGTTTTTTTAAAAAAGAATTCTTTTGAAAAAATCTGCCCAGACCTTTAAAGACTGAAAACTGACAGAATGTAACTGGTAGGCAACGGCCCGCGTGTGCAATGGAATCCCAAGGACAGACACATTTGCCTGCTACGCAGCGCGAATCGCTTCCGCAGACAACGCCGATGATTAGGCAGTTGCCTCCCGGAGCAACTGGTATTAAGAGAGAGAGAGAGAGGAATCGGTTATGAAAGATAGAGAGGTGGATAGAGAAAAAAGAAATAGAAAAAGAAAAATAGACAAAGGGGGAAGGTTGAGTGAGAAAGAGAGAATTCAAACGTTAGTATGAAAGAGAAATATGAACAAAACCAAAAGTAGCAACTCAAAGAGAGAAAGAGTTATCCATCATGCAATGGAGTGATGATGTCAATCCCATGAGAACCGCCAAAAACAATGTGCATGCTCTGTTTATTTACACATATTCACACATATGAGTTATGTAGTTTAACCGAATGCAGTTGGCTTGAGACGATAGGGGAAGTTGTTGGGGAAGATTGGATGATGAGGGGAGGGAAGACGGTTGGAGAGGAAGATGCGGCGGGCCTCCACAGACCGCGGCCGCCCGCGGCGGGCGAAGGGGTGGGGGAGGACAAGGGAGGGGGATGAGAAGCAGTCGCCGTTCGAGTCTTCGCCGGAAACGCACTCGCATCTGCGGGTAAACAGCTCATTTGGAATGCATGAAAAGTTGTACATAAGTTGTATAAAAAAATATACAACTGTGTTAATCTTTTCAGAAAAAAATTCAAAGGTCGTTTGCTCGCTTTGCTCTCAGGAAGTGATTTCTTTTATAGAAAAGTTCGTTCACCGTCATATAATCGATCGAAGCCGGATTCCACAAGAACAAAATAGTATTTTTGAAACCGCTTTAATTGCTCACAATTAGTAAACATAGAATGTCAAAATGGTTTCATCCCGAACTCAAGACTCTATACTTCCAATTTTTGCTTCTTATTACATTCTAACCTATCTACATATCTACATATGTATATCCTTATCTCTTTAGATTTCATTACAATTTTTTTTCTCTCATTTTTCAGCATTCGAACCGTCTCATGATGCACACGCGATCCTTCGGGCAGTCCTGGTCGAACGTGCAGATGATGTCAGATGCGAACTGGGAAGAGCCCGAGGAGATGGTGTCAGTCGGGTTACCGTTGGAGACACACAGATGACCCAATGCTATTTTATTCGCTGAAAAAGATACCGTTCAGGCTTCAAGTTGTCGCGACGGAGCCTCTGTTTGTCGAATTTCCGAACAAAGATTCGAAAAAGCTTCAATGTAAATACACATATTGTATCACAAACATATAATACATATGTATTTATGAGAAACTTTTCTAAACATTTATAGCGGATTAATGGCCTGATTCCTGCTTTAATCACCAGTGCAAAATATCATAAAGGGAAACGTTTTCGAGTTGCAATGGGTAGCTGAACAACTTAGAAGCTTCTCTCCATTTCAAAAAACAGTTTTATCGTTTATTTAAGAATTGATCATTTACCTGGACAAACACAGAGTTTGCGTTGTTCATCGCAGAATGATCCCCCTGTGCATTGGGCGCTTGAATCACAGCTTCCCAGAGAACCTGCAACACCAAATAAAGTCTCAAGTAGACTTAATTCACTCCAAAAGATCTTTTTCCTTTAGCGTTGTTTCGCGCCTGCCGAAGTCGGATTCGGTTCTGCTGTACGGCTTCTAGCTCTCCAAAAAAGTCTGTCCGATTCGTCTTCCTGGTGGAGTTTCGCAAGGCACAGTTTTTGGTTGAGCGCACCCATGTATCTAGTCTTCGGTTTGCCTCGCAGGCACTTCCATGTCGAGAGCGTGTCTTGCGATGTATGACACAAATATTCGCAACTAATGCACATAGCCTCTGCTTCTCGTTTCTCGGATCTTGTATTCTACAGGAGCCACGCCGAGTCTTCCCCTGACAATCGTGCTGCGCACACAATCCAGGCAAGTGAGCTCGAGTGTCAAGCGAAGAATACTCATCTCATTCGTTTGGGAAATGCTCCCGTTTGCACGCGTGGTAAAACAGGTCTCATGTGAAGAGGATAGCACGAGAAAAAATCCTTTTTAAAACCTTCTGACGTATGGCAGCCGTTATTTTTCAATCACAGAGGACTCCTGTAGCTTTTCTCCAAATTATCCAAGCTGTGTCAATTCTTCGGGGCGCTGCTGAAATCCGAGGAAATGAAAGATCCTATGTACTAGAAGTCAATGGTCTTTGGAAGCGGTTTGCCGTTGATTAGAACCATTCCATCCATTTGTTCTCAAAAATCGTCTTGTATTTTCAGCACATACAGCAAATTAAGTCAATTAGCGTCAGAAGTGGATACGAAAAGGCTGGTATACAAAAGAATTGGTTGACCTACCAGCGCTTTCCTGGCAGTATCCTTGAAAGTTGACACTTCCCAGGGGACAAATGCACACTCCGTTCATGCAGTTGCTGCCCCCTGTGCAAACTTCTCCTCCCTGGCAAGACTGACCCGGTCCGACGGAGATCAAGCGACTGCACTGACCGTCTCGTGAACTCGTTCCCGGTGGACAAACGCACACCTCCAAAGACCCTTTTCTTAAAGACCCCTCTTTTGTTCCACATCATTAAAAACATCTCAACTAGTTCATAAAAGTTTAAGTTTTCAGAATGACAGAACCTAAGGAGACATACATACAAACAACGAGCAAAAACGCATGGAGAATGAGTGAAATGCTACAATTTCATTCTAATGGAATTTCTTTGTAAAACAATACCTGCGAGGTAACAGGACTAACGAAACTGATTCCGAACAGACTAAACTCCGTATAGACAAACATTCAGCTTCAGACAGACAAACAACTGACTCCGCTCAGACAAACGGAGCCTCCACTGCAGATTTGACCAGTAGCACAAGAGGAGCCGGGAGAGACGGCGGCCGCTGCTCTGCAGACTCCATCGAAAATGGTCGTGCCCTGGGGGCATTGGCAGACACCGTCGATGCAAACTGACAGATGCAGGCAGCGAGTGGCCGATGAGCACGCTGCTCCTGGTAACGCCTGGAAAGACAAGTTTTGTGTGAGAGGGAAAGGGAATTAGAGAGAGAGAGTCAGGAGGAGAAAATTTGGGGAAATTTGAGAAAGAGAGCGAGAGAGATAGTGAGAGAAGGAGAGAGAAATAGAAAGACAAAGACAACAAAAGAGAGAGAGATAGAGAAATAGGAAGATAGAGAGCAAGATAAAAATAGTGAAGCAAACTTGTCTTATCGCAACACAGCTGCCGACGTCTTCGATGGTCCCTAGCGGACATGTGCAGACACCATCGATGCAGGAAGATTGACCGAGGCATCTCTCGAAGCCAGAAGGACAAGAACCACCGGCGGGCACTGCGAACCAAATCTTATCCATTGCAACCGCTCGCAGCTCATGTCTTTCTCTTATTTTCTCTTAAAAAATCTACTTTTAACTAAGGGTAAATTTAGGCTATTAGTTGACTCTTTCGAAATAAATATTCACTGAAATGAGTTTTGCTGTCTAATTCATGAATCGACTCGACACCTGACAATTATTTTCTTTCACATTTTCTGAGAAGCAAAAAGCTTAGACTTTTGTAGCTGTTACTATAGCTGTAAAATAGGCTCTGATATCTTCAGCTGAAACACTCGACAGGAACTAAAACACAGATTTTTTTCGAAAAGCGTAAAATTCAAAAAATCAGAAACATTAACTACGAAAGAGTTCAAAAATGTTTAAATGATTGAGTAAAACCTGAAGGGGGAAGTTGGCAGATGTCATCGATGGAGAACTGATTAGAAGGGCATTCGCAGACATTCCCGATGCAGTCGCTTCCACCGCCACATTGCACAGCAGAAGTGCAGGGGGAATTGGGAGGCACTTGGGAGGGGTTAGAGGTTAGTTAGTAATTAGTGAGGTTAGAGTGGGTTAGAGGTTAGTTAGTAATTAGTGAGGTTAGAGTGGAGTATGCAAGAAGTTAGAGGTTACTTTTCCGGTTTTCAGTGAATAGGACAGGTTCAATTAGTTGAATAATTGAATTTTTCAGTGTTATTAAATCAATTAAGTGAGTAAATCAACTACACATTGATTGATATGTGGAATTTATTGTTTGTTAACAATCAAAGTTTTAAACATTTTGATAACTATGTCTATGTACACCAAAGACTTGACTTGTTAGAAGCTATTATTGAGATGTTGAAAAATCAGGGTACGAAAGTGAAAATTTTTTATTAGTTAATTTCATTGATCTATGGTTGGCTTTGAGACGTATCGCCGAGGATAACTTGTGTAGATGATTAGGAATCTGGTGATTGAACGACTACTTTCAACTATGAAGGTTAGATTAAGTTGTTCTGTATAAAGTGTTAATTGCTCGAATAGGTTAGAAAGTTAGAGAGAGTTGAAACTTGCAACGACACTAAGAGGAACATTTAGTTATTTTATAGTAGATCAGGCCACTTTCTCACAGAAGAGAGAAACAAAGTGAGAGAAGGGAGAGAAACAAAGAGAGAGAAGGGAGAGAGAGAAGAGTGAGAGAGAAAGGAAGAAAAATGAGGAACGAGGAAGTAATAGGAAAGAGACACAGGAAGATAGAGACAGAAAACGAGAAATTGAGATTTTTCGAAATTTCCTTATACTCTTGAAAGTTGCTGAAAGTGATCAGTTCGGCAATTTCTAAAAGGTAAGATTTCAAACGAAGGGAAAAGAAGAGGAAGAGAGAAAAGACTGAAGACACTTCTTGATGACTACCTGTGATTGGAGTGATGCATCGCCCGTTGAGTATTTGTCTCCCGGGTGGACAAGTGCAGTTTCCATTAGTGCAGAAGGAGCCTCCCGCACAGATTTCACCATTGGCACACGACGACAGAGGAGGGGCTTCAACTGAGGCAACCAGATATTAAAAGCCAATATTTATTTTCTATTTTGGTTGATTTAGTTAAATAAATTACAGTGGACCAGAAATACTAGAGGTTTTGGTCAAAAATATTATATGTTATCGAATAAGATATCCCCTTTGTCAGGGGTAATATATCCCCCCCCTCGGGGGTAAGAAACATGGAGTCTATTATTTCAATCTTAATTTATCTAGCCCAAGCTGAAGCACTCCGGTTTCTAGCTTGACTTCTACACTCTCAGGACGTATCCTCAAGCCATGATCGACAATCCATTCATCACATTACTTAATCATACATTCAATCGAGAGTTGTAGAATCGTACGGAATCCTTTGAATCAATTATGCTTCATGTCGCATGAGTAGACAAAGCTTCTAAAATTCGAATACATAGAAGTGCTTAAACACCGCTGACGGCATTTTCATTAGATTTTCAGTGATGATGAAGTGAATTGAAGAAAAATTATCATTTCTTGCTACTACTACTACTCACACGCTTGGAATATGTATTCGAATATTATTATTAAACCCAGTCTAACTTGGTACGCATTGTCCTCCTTTGGCGGACATTCCTCTCGGACAGGTACAGAGTGAGTTTTGGCAGGAGCTCCCACCAGTACACTGTGCATTGACAAGACAAGCCTGTCCCGGCACCGTGCTCTCGAGGCACTCGCCGTTGTGCTCCACTTGGTTAGGACGACAACCTGGACGCAAAAAATTCATATAATGCAAAAGCTTTTCGACCGTTAGCCGCTTAAAAATGTTAGAAAGAATTCGACCTGGAGAGCAAATTCCTTTATTGTTCGGACGGTATCCTGAAGGACAGTGACTGAGGCAGCTGTTCCCAGAAAAAACCTCAAAAGCGACCCGTTTGTTTCTTTTAAGTATCTCAGGTTTCTGTAGTCTTTATAAAGAAACCTCGTCTCTGGGGCAGCGGCACCGGCCACGATCACAACCGATACCAGGATAGCTGGCATGGCATTGGGAGGAGTAGAGGCACTGTTCCCCTGGTTGAACCGCTGAAAGTCAGTAAGTAGTGATTTTTAAGGTTCTTAGCAGACGATGAGACTAACATAGCAAATGAGACTCCAATGAGGCTATGAAGGGTATTATTCGTGCCAAGTTTTGTTCACGGATCTCAATGTCAATCGAACCCAAAGCCTCTAGCACGCCGCGCAAATGCTCTCACTACTGAGCTACACTTTCAGGTCCACACTCTCCGTAGCCAAACTGACTAGGAAGACACTGTCCAGTAACTCCAGAATACGCCTCGCCAGCAGAGCAGTTCTTCCCGCATGTTCCATCTGTGGCGATCGGATGAGTGGAGGGACAAGTGCATGTCTGTGCGTAGATACAGTTATTTTCAAGCACTTCTCCTGCGAGGAATTAGGAACAACTCCTCTTGGGAGGAGTCAGGAAAAGTCCTCCTCAAGGGAGTCGAGAAGAATTACTCAAGGGAGAACTCAGGAACATATTTTCATGGTAAGAGTCAGGAACAACTTTTTCCGCAAAAAAATAAGAAAAAAACATCTTTGTAAAAGATTTAGGAAACAAAATCCTTTTTTATTCAGTTATTTCTATTTTCAGGACTTATAAAGGAAACCAAGTAACAAACCTGTAGGAAACACGTCGAGTCAGAAAAAGCAGCACCGCATTGGAGAGAGTGGGAGCAGCCACGGCCGCCCGGGGGAATCACTAAACGTTTCAAAGATCGAACGATTCGTTGTCGTGTAGTTTTTTTCGATTGACTGCCAATTGCGAATATTTTTTTGAGTTGTTTTGAATCTCTGTAAAACGCTTCCGCTTTGGTTAAAAAGATTCTAAATAACGTAGAAGTGTACATTATAAAAGCGCTTGTAATGTTAACTTGTATAAATACAACTGAGAATATATTCAACCAAATCTTCAAGTGTTCAGTTACACAGTTTAAAGGCATGGACGCCTATTCAACGAAACCTTGGGTGACTTACGCAGGGATTCTTGAACTTTCTGGACTCTATATCATGTGCACGGAATGAATGAATGAATGAATGAATGAATGAATAAATGATGTACCATAATAAGAAAGTATCACAGTTGGCCGCGGTTAAGATTAAACAGATTTTTAGGTGATCTCAACTGGAATGGTCAAAATTGTAACTTCACTTGTCTTAAACTTCATTTCTGGAGAAATTTCATATTCAGTTAGTACCTTGCTTGCACTCGCCCAACTCGGCGATCCAAATGAACCCTCTCTGGGTGCAGTTGGAGTCAACAAAGGTGCAGCCAGTGCCGCTCTGCTTCATTCCATAGACACACTCGCACTTGAGTCGCAGACAGAAGGCGCCTGCCTCAACGGCCGCGCACTGCTGCGAGTACTGACAGGGTTCGCCCGGCTGCTGGCCTGAAGCATTTTATTGACCATATCCTCTCGTAAATGGTCGCTTCTTAACGATGCATTGTTTTGAGTACACTGCAAACTCATTAACTAACATCTATTCGGTTGTTACTTTCTAAAATACAAATTGAGAATCGATTCACATTGCTAGAAAGAAAAAATTTGATCCTGAGCTATTCAAACTTTTATTTTGGAACAACACTTTGAGGTTGTGGACACATTCATCCAGGAGTAGGACCTTTCAAAACTTTTCAAAACCTGACGTATGGAATCATGTGAGAACGAGAAAGAAAGCAGAACACAAAGCGGAAAAATGAGGACCGGGAAGAGGAAATACTGAGTCGTGAGAATTATGACGGCCTATTCATGACAAGCGCTCAGGAGAAAGGAAAAAAAATTATTCAGTAGATTAGTGAGTTAAACCATGTCACGCACATGAAAACGAATAAGAGATCGAAGAAGAATTTTTTTAATGGGTGAAAGCCTATTTTGCTCTATTCTCGGGCATCCATATAAAGCATGAAGCAGGAGGACTCATTGTATGGTAAGTTGATTGCTTTGAGACCGGGTAAGAATTCAATAACTGACTGGTCATGCAAGATCCAGCCTCGGCCACATATGTCTGCCCAGGCGGACAGTTTCCACCTGTTGCCATTGCTGAAACATTAGATTTCCGTGCATAAATCAAAAGCCTTCCGATAAGAAGACATAGGATCCGTAGAGACATACATGTGAAAAGATGAATGAATTTTTTTAATATTAAAAGAACTTACTTTGTATCAAAATTTCATATAATCTACTTGTTCATTTCAATTCTTCTCCTGGAGGGAAAAGGAAGAGAAAATTCGATGAAAAAATATGTACGGTTCCCGGTGGAGATGCAGGTAGATCCGGCATTGAGTGCCCCGGGGACACATTTGCATATTCCATCGCAGAAGGCCAGAGGGTAGCCAGCACAGTCACCGTCACTCCCACACGACGAATCTGGTCATCCATTCAAACATTTCTTTATAATGGGGTGAAAGCCTATTTTGGGGTGAAAGCCTATTTTGCTCTATTCTCGGGCATCCATATAAAGCATGAAGCAGGAGGACTCATTGTATGGTAAGTTGATTGCTTTGAGACCGGGTAAGAATTCAATAACTGACTGGTCATGCAAGATCCAGCCTCGGATTCAGTATATATATATAGTCAAGCATTCAATGATTGATTCTTTCTATATTAAAATATTAATACATCGAATGTATGTATGGTGATGCCCTTGGGAATGGTTTCATTCTTGGCTAGTCTAAACCCTCTCTGTTGTGTGAAACTCAAAGTACAAGAAGTTCGGAGTTTTGAAACGAATTTCAGGCTTCAAAAGATTCCGGTTTTAAATCGAAACTTTTGCAGTGCAAACTAAGAGATGAAAGAAGTAGAGAAAAAGACTTACCTGGAGGAATGGCACTGAAAAAGGCGGGAGCATGCTGAAGAGAACGACCAGGATATGGGAGATGAGAGGGATATAGAGCGTTGGAAAAGGAGCGCAACTGGGAGGGATGTCGTCGGATGGAATTCCCCACAGAGAGGACTGTAAGGAGGACTAGACTGAATCGAGGACTCATTGGTGGAATGGCAAAGAAGACAGCCTGCGACTGCGGACCATGGAAAGAGAATAAAAGTGGATGAATGAGTGTATAAGAGATAGAGAGCGATAGAGAGAGAAAGAGAGAGAGAGAGAATGAGATAAGGAGAGAATGAGATGATGTAGATAGGTAATGATGGATGGTGTTATCTGCTCCTCACCCTACTTGTTACACACTCCAACATATCCATGACTCATCTTTCATTGTTGTTTCAATCACTCGTTGCCTCAGGCGCATGTCTGTTTTTTTGCTCTGATCTTTACGGAATCAGACTTAGTATGTATCTCTAGCTTCATATCTTTTTTTATTTTCTTTATTCACATTATTCTTCTCCATTCTTTTCCTCTCTGTATACTCTTTTTTCTTTCTTTCTCTTTTTCTCTTTTTTTCTTTTTTTTTGTCTCTCTGTCTATCTCTTTCTGTTTTTCTTTCTCTTCTTTCCTTCTCTGTGCCTGCGACACACTTTGCCTTCCCTCTCGTGGTATTTCCTTTTGTCCTCTCAGCTGAACAGAATGGCTTTCTTCTAGGAAAGACCGTCGCTCTTATGATTTCATAACAATCACAAATAGAACGATCTCTAGTAGTATGCGCTACAGTTCTCCATTCCGTGATATGTAGATGATCCAAAAAATACTAAATTTAAAAGATTACCAAAACTCTCTGACCAAGAAATTAATTAGGCCAGCGGATTTTACTTTTTAGACTTCATAAGTGTAATATTTATCTAGTATAACAATTTTCTTTTTTTTTAACGATTGTCTGAGTTTTATTGTTAGGTTAATTAGAAAACTCTTCATAGACTTTCTTCCGATGATAAATCTGTACCCAGATAAATAAGAAAAATACTGATACGTTTGTTAAAAGCATCAATATGTTCTAAAAGTGTAACTTTCGGTTGATTTAAATGGAGCAGCCTTAGAAATTAATTAATTTGATACTCATTTGTATCAAGAACATCCGGCATTCAATAAAAAAAGGACAAATGATACTTTCGCTCTCAAATCGAAACAAATGCTTTCATAGAAGACAACATTTTCTCTTTTTACTATAATAACATTGAACTTACAGTGAAAGAATACCACTACGAAAAGATGTGTTTGCATCTAACCTGAGCGGCATTTGCCATCTTGTCGCTCGAGTCCGTCCTTGCACTCACATTTACCATTGACGCAATATTCATCTTCGTTGCAGTGAACGTTGCAGGCTGCGCCCGAAGATTCATATCTTGGGTCATCCTTGTTAGAAAAAACTATCAAGGTTGGGAAGGCATTAGCTGCAGCATTCTCTGTCGCATCAGAAGGGTCGGGCTCAGTTGGAATCGGAGGAAGACAAGACTCGTTGCTGGATCCAACAAACTTCTCGGTACAGACACACAATCCGTCGATGCAAGAGGAAAATGGAGCTCGACAGGCGGGGAGGTCCTCATCAGAAAGGCAAGACTCCCCTAGATCGCCCGGATCACTTCTTGCGCTTTCTGGAAAGGGCTCAATTCACTCCCAACCAGGATGACTCCTCCTTGGTGAAAAAAGTTTGATGATTTATCATTCTTGATGCATATCAATTTCAAGCCCCCTCACAGTTTTGATACGTATAAAATGTTATTTGAATATTCAACCCACATCATGAGTTGGTGGAGGAAGAATCAAAATCAATCTGCTCAGACCCTAAACAAGGTAGATCAACAATATATCTTTGCCTATATATTTATAAATTTAAAAAAGATGGATTTCAATAAAGTTCAGAGACGTTTCAACTTCCCCGTTAGAACAAGTTCTTAAAAAGTAATTGTAAATGAACAAACTGACGAGAAATAAAAAGTAGCAGAAATAAGAGATGAAGCATAGTGACTAGAGCAGTGGAATGGGGAAAGGTTGGACAGTCGAGCTGATTCGTAGGAAGAGAAAGCAGTGACAGAAGAAGAAAGAAGCTAGCCATAGATCACCATAAGAAGGCAGAGGGCAGAAAACAGAAACTGACCAACTGGGGAAATAATATTGAGAGACAGGGGCTATACAGTGAGCAAGTCGGAGGAGCAAAATACCGAGAGATAGAGATAAGAAGAGAGAAAATGAGAGAAAATTAGTCAGAAAGTGAAAAAAAGTGATCGAGAAAGAGAGGAGAGTGGGCAGAGAGAAAAAGCTATGTAAAAGTTGAGGAGAAAGAGAGAGAGGGGGCTTAAAAAGAGAGAAACATAGTGAGAGAGATAGAGAGAGACTCTTCAACTTCCAGCCACTGCCAGCCGCGGGCCTTGTTTGACCACCTAGGCTAATAGTAGACGGCTGCGTTGGTAACCTTTAGACATCTTTCTCGAATCTCATCATTTGTATCAACTCCATCTACATTTTATTGTCAATAGCTCGACCACTCATATGGACAGAAATCTCTCACTAATAAAGTTCATTCCGTTTCAAACTCTCCGAACTTCACTCAATCTTCAATGAAACCAATGAGTGAATTGGAGTAAGAAAGGAAGATTTGGAGAAAAAAACATAGACTTTTATGGGAAATTGAGGGAACTTTGCAGACCAAACTCCAGTCACTCCAAATGCATTTTCTTCTTTCTAACCTCAAAAATCGTATTGTACTTTTCAAGCATCGTGCTCTACTTCACCGAATACTTCAACTACATAGTTAGTAATTCGTCATCACTTATAAAAAACATTTTTTTAAAATATATGCTTTATACGTTATTGAAAACTCAGAACAATAAAAGCAGAAAATCATACACACGAGAAAAACATCGATTCAATTTAATCAAAATAACCCAACATTCAACATTGATTGTATTGATACGAGTCCCTTGATCTTCTCAGTATTGTTCTTCACTAATTAGTACTGATCTTTGCATTTGAAAGGTGCATAAAATTCATACTGATAGAAAAAGTTAATAATACATATGAAGCATAAATGACACTTTTTTTGAAGTCGTCGACTTTTTTCGTCGCTATTTCTACGTCTTATAAAATTTTCCATACTTATTTCAATATTTGTTGATGATCTTCACTCGAGCTGTGTTCAAAAAAAAAACATATTACAGAGACAACAAGTTTTTTTTAATTTTTGAAGTTGTGTTTGACTATTTTCATAAATTTTGACTATGTTTGACTATTTTCATGTTTGACGAATAAAATCATAAAATAAGCTCTGTTTCCTAGAAGAAATATGACGACGCGTTTTGATCACGCTGTTTTGATCAGTTGTACGATAAAAATCTTTTATTTTGCAACAGAACCTTTGTTTTAAATATAAATATTATTGCTTCAAAACTGATAAAAAAATTTGTAGATACCCTGAATTAGTCTTCTAACTCTCACCCACCGTATCGAGAAAAAAAGATCGTACGAATTCTCATTTTCTCCAAAGAATTCGTGTTAAAAAGTGGAGAACGTAGAGATTGAGTGTTTCCTGATCATAGTGCTCCATTCCCCAAAAAATAATTATTGAAGACCGAGATAATTTTTTTCGAAGGGAAATAATGGATTGACTCAAATTTCTGGACAAAACAAAACGTTTCGAACTCAAAACTATTTTTTCAAACTTCATTGCCTATTTTGTCTTAGAACATTGTCCACTAGAATAATGTTTCAATTTATTCTATAATGAAAAAAATTACAAAAGCAAATTCATTAAAGCAATAAAAGTAAATAAATCAGTCTTCCCGAAGAAAAAAACAACACAAAATCAGTTATTTTAGGTCTTCAAATTCTATGTTACACAGTTTAAAGGCAGATGACGCCTGGTTAAGATGACAAATATGGTTTTTTTTTCTGTGCGATAGTTATTTTAGGCATAGAAAATATTGCAGCTGACAGAAGAAAGAATCAAATTCAATCGAGAGAAGTTCGATCATTATCAGAATCCTCACCAGACGCAGCCTTGTATTAACGGACATTGCCATTGAGTTGACATCGCCTGCGTTAAGGTAACGAAAGGTCAGAAGTCACGAAAAAAATCGGTGAAGGACGTAAGCTCATCTATCATGAACTCACAAACAAGGAAGGTGTTAGCATCGCAGTGTGCGAAAATTGAAGAGCCGAGTAGCTGAAGCTCATTAAATGTCTTAAGGTTTACTCTGAGCCCAATCAACCATATGCCATGAAGATAGAGATTAGGTTTACTCTGAGCCCAATCAACCATATGCCATGAAGATAGAGATTAGGTTTACTCTGAGCCCAATCAACCATATGCCATGAAGATAGAGATTAGGTTTACTCTGAGCCCAATCAACCATATGCCATGAAGATAGAGATTAGGTTTACTCTGAGCCCAATCAACCATATGCCATGAAGATAGAGATTACAATCCCTTCATGAGTTACCTAAAAGAACATTTTCTAATTCTTTGTGAAGAAATTACTTCGACAAAAAGGTGAGGACGACTACGGGAACAAGAAGAGCAATTAAACATGGCGAAGATTAGGTTTACAACGGCCATTGAGGACTACCCAAAAGAATTGGCAAATATGGACTCACATTGGTTCCACTGCACAATTATTTACTTATATGCGAGTAGCAGTGCTGGAGGTTCGATTGTTATTCCGGGTAGCAGTGCTGGAGGTTCGGTTGTTATTCCGAGTAGCAGTGCTGGAGGTTCGGTTGTTATTCCGAGTAGCAGTGCGGGAGGTTCGGTTGTTATTCCGAGTAACAGTGCTGGAGGTTCAGTTGTTATTCCGAGTAGCAGTGCTGGAGGTTCGGTTGTTATTCCGAGTAGCAGTGCTGGAGGTTCGGTTGTTATTCCGAGTAGCAGTGCTGGAGGTTCGGTTGTTATTCCGAGTAGCAGTGCTGGAGGTTCGGTTGTTATTCCGAGTAGCAGTGCTGGAGGTTCGGTTGTTATTCCGAGTAGCAGTGCTGGAGGTTCGGTTGTTATTCCGAGTAGCAGTGCTGGAGGTTCGGTTGTTATTCCGAGTAGCAGTGCTGGAGGTTCGGTTGTTATTCCGAGTAGCAGTGCTGGAGGTTCGGTTGTTATTCCGAGTAGCAGTGCTGGAGGTTCGGTTGTTATTCCGAGTAGCAGTGCTGGAGGTTCGGTTGTTATTCCGAGTAGCAGTGCTGGAGGTTCGGTTGTTGTTCCGAGTAGCAGTGCTGGAGGTTCGGTTGTTATTCCGAGTAGCAGTGCTGGAGGTTCGGTTGTTATTCCGAGTAGCAGTGCTGGAGGTTCGGTTGTTATTCCTAGTAGCAGTGCTGGAGGTTCGGTTGTTGTTCCGAGTAGCAGTGCTGGAGGTTCGGTTGTTATTCCGAGTAGCAGTGCTGGAGGTTCGGTTGTTATTCCGAGTAGCAGTGCTGGAGGTTCGGTTGTTATTCCGAGTAGCAGTGCTGGAGGTTCGGTTGTTATTCCGAGTAGCAGTGCTGGAGGTTCGGTTGTTATTCCGAAAAGCTCACCGGAATATGAAGGCGTATATTGAGGATCACCTTTTTTTATATTTGAGATGAACACAATAACTCTTGGCCTAAAATTACTTTGCCTAAACATTATATTCTACGCTGAAAATGTTTCTGGCAGCGAAAGAAAAAACGAAGCTACAGCAAAGAAAATGCAGACCTAGAGCGAATGACTCATTAATATCGGGTTCCGTTTGAGTAGATCGAAGACAGACCTTGTTGAAAGTGTTCTTTAAAGACGCAATCGAAGTCAATGGCATATATTTGACTGAGCCCAGCAGTTTCTGACACCTCTTCAGATGTTTCTGGTACCGCATCACATTTCCAGAGCAACTGAGACCTAAAAAAGACGTACAGTAAACTGTATGTAAATGGAATTTGTACGGAAAAATGTAAATGTAAAATGGAAAAATGGAAAATGGAATAAGAAGAGACGCTTCTGGAGTTGTAGGCGAAAGAAAAATGTTTTTCAGCCATCAGTCGAAGATCTACCAGAGAGTAATAATCACCATAGCTTCGCATATCAAACCATCTGTTGGTCAACAACGCAATCGGTTGGGCGACATGTCCAAACTATGGGGGTACGTACATATGTTCCGCAAAAATTTGAGTATTTTTCTTCACGAGAACATGTCAAACGATAAAAAGCTAATTAGGAGTCACTTCTCGACGAGAAGGTGGGCTAAATACACTCAGGTGGATGGGCCACGTTGCCAGAGCACCACCGGAAACCGTTGCAGTCACCGCCTAAAATTTCAGAGTAGACGCTTGACCAAAAAAGACCGAGTCAACATTGACAAGTAATATCAAGGCGAACTTTGAAGAAAGTTACTCAAGCCCGAGAGCGGCCAGGATGGATCACCGACACTTCGTATCCTCGACACTTCGTATCCGACACATTGTACCTACGACACATCGTACCTCGACATTTCGTAACACTTCGTACCTAAGACACTTCATATGAGCGCAATTTGTACCCAAAGACTTTGTACCGCTTCGTGCCACGGCACTTTGTACCCAAAATTTTTCTTCTTGTTTTTTTTAAATTGAATGATTAATCTGTTTTAGGTGAACAAATGTAATGTGTTTTCAAATGTGATCTTTAGAGTTGAATAATTTTGCTGTTTCAAAAAGGCCAATTTGAATGAACTTGTTATTTTTTTCTCGAAGAAAAACGTATCGAAGGTTCTACATATAAATTTGATAAAATGATTTTCATTTCATTTCATTTCATTTATTCCATGTAACTTTGAATTGCTTCGGAGGAAGGTTGAGGGGGATAGGTTCGAGAACATGGACTGTATTGATAGATACATATGTTTTGGGTGAGTGGCTCATGGTTTTTGGATGTCATTTTAAAACTCTCAATTGTGACTGAACTTCTCTCCATTCTTTTCAGTGATTTACACAAGTAATGACCGGCTCTAAATAAAATGATTATTACTCAACAACATACATTCTCGATATACATTTTCAATAGAAAGGATAACTCATCAGAAATAATGGGATTAGGTAGAATCAGTGATTAAATCACTTAATATAAAGAGACGTTCACGAAACAAAATTCTATGGTTTTGAGCTGGTGCGTTAACTTTATCAAGGTTTAAGGAACTGCAATCGAACAAAAGTTATGAAAACCAAATATTTAAAAAACTAAAGAGGTTCGTATCGCCAGACCATTATACCTACTCAGAAAACAAGGTGAAATTTTCTTTCCGACTATGTCTGCACGACTTCGAATATGAGAAACTGTTTTTTTTTCCAGAACACGCCTGGTCTTCGTTTCAGAATTTAAACAAACGTTCTTCTAACAAGAAGAAAAATGTTGGGTACAAAGAGTCGCGGTTCAAGGTGTAGATAATACGAAGTGTCGCGGGTACGAAATGTCGCGGGTAGGTAGTGTCGGGTACGAAGTGTCGAGGATAAAAAGTGTCAGGATACCGCCCAGGATCGGAAAAATTTGGAAGACTAAAATGCACATAGCAGGTCTCGCAATGGTGGAAGATCGCTAAGCAGAAGAAGTAATCTTAACCTGTTCAACTTTAGCGAAACTATGTATCCTAATTTTCTTATCAATAATCGGGTGTATAGTTACAGGGTGTGGCTTAAAGTCTGGAACGGTGGTTATTAACCATTTGTTTTCAGAAAAAAGAAAGCAAATCAAGTCTTTAGTATAAAAAATATTATTGCATACAGGTTCTGTAAAAGTTATGAAAAATTATTAGATTCGGCCTCCTCTTTCTCTTACAACATGCCTGAGACGATGCTCGAATTGCTGGACCGTGTCTCGCAGGTACTCATTGTTCCATTCTGTGGTCAGGCGGGCCTTGAGAACATTCAATTTTTTAGGATTTGCAGCGCAGACCTTCCACTGTAAATATCCCCCAAACAGAGTAATCCAGCGGGTCAGATCGGAGAGGAAGCGGGGCCGTTGTCGAAAGGGGACCGGAAGGTTTGCTGCGCACCAATTTTGAGTGAACTTGGCAGTGTGAGAGCTTTTGCATTTCTATCTTTTTTTTCTGGCAGCTTGTTGTATTGTTCAGTTAGGAGAACTGTTTTTTTTTCCTCGGTAATAGGAAAGTCTCAGCTTGTTATGAACAATTCTTCTGACGGATTTTTTCTAAGATCTTGAGCTCTTTCACCATTTTCCGAATGCTCCTCTTCGCATCACGGGCGATCCTGCTTCGCACTCATTTTTTACAAAGACTGTGGTGGTAGACGTCTCTGGTCGTCCTTTTCTATGACGATCCAAAAATCCTCCTGTCTCTTCAAAAGAAGCCACGGTTTTCGAAACGAACCGAGTAGTGGTTAATTTTGAACGTGTTTTGCGATGTCAGAAATGGACCTTGTTGGGAGATGAAGATCGATGATTGCAGTATGCATACAATGGGCAGCCACCATAACTCCGTAGAAGCCAACCGATCAATGTGAAAATTCGAATCATAATGAAAAATTTTTTCGAGATCTTAATAAAGGAAACCGCATATCATTTGAACCATTCTACCTCAAATTATTTTTTGGGAAACTTTCGTTCCATACTTTAGCCGCACCCAGTATATACCGCAAATTTCTCATAAACACCTATGGAGTCTCCCGAATCATAGTTGCTCTCTCTAAAACATATAACTGACTCTTCATAGACGCTCTATACCGGTCGAATCATGCCAGAAACTTTTTTATGGAACCTTACTGAAGCGATATTTTGCTGTTTTTGCGCAATGGTAGCGTACCTCAATATTGAGTATTGGGTCAATTGTCCTAAACCCCAGTCCCAGGAAAACCTACCCCAAACGAGAAAAAGCACGAAATGCAGGTCTCCTACTCTCACCAATAACAGGAGCCCCAAGCTCAAAGCCGGATTAGGGCTGAAAAAGAGTTTCAACAAAGCATACTGTTTGAATATTTTTTCATCCCAAAAAAGTTAATTGGGTTTTTCATATGACTTGTGTCGTACTTTTTATGCACTTCTGTTACTTTCTCAAACGAAAACACAACTTAATTAATTCCAAATCTTAAATGCGTTAATAAACTTGGATGATTTATGATGATACATATCAGTAAACTACCTGCGCTTTTAACTTTTTTTTCTTTTCTTCTATTTCGTTACTCTCTCATCTTTTCTTTCTTATATTTCGTTACTCTCTCATCTTTTCTTTCTTCTATTTCGTTACTCTCTCATCTTTTCTTTCTTCTATTTCGTTACTCTCTCATCTTTGTCTCTTCTATTTCGTTACTCTCTCATCTTTTCTTTCTTCTATTTCGTTACTCTCTCATCTTTTCTTTCTTCTATTTCGTTTACTCTCTCATCTTTGTCCTCTCGTGCATATTTATTTTCTCTTCTGTGTCTCTTTTGCCTTTGCTACTCTTTTTTTCAGTTCTCTCTTATATTTATTTGTGTTATCTCTCACTCGTTCCCTTTCTTCCTCTCTCTCTTTTAGAAACTTTTTCTCTTTCGCCTTTTCTCGGTTTATTCTTGTAAATCTCTCTCCCTTCTCCACAGAAGTGCTCTTCTTGCTATCTGCTCTTATACCCTTTTTGCCATTACCTCAGTACTCCTTAACTCTGATCTCTTCTTCAACAGCCTCAAACGTTTTCTTCTAATTTCTCGTTTATTTGAACTGTTAATTTTTGGATATCGTTGTTCTTTTTCAACGTCGTTTTCGGCACGATTTAACTGGAGGGGGGCTCCCGCTTTCACTTGAGAGGGACTCTTTCGGTGCGTTCAAAATGTATTTTAAAAAATACAAAAAAAATGTAAATTTTCTTATGCGGTCTCGTTCGCCTAAGCCGAACGGCTTCGTAAGCGTAAACTTTTACCAAAGCTAAGCATTTTTTTATGTAAAAAATAATCTTTAAAAAGGTTATTTTAAAAAAGCTCCCCCCCCCAAGTTAAAAAGAATCCTTTTTTATTTTAAGTGCATCTTTTCTGAACCCTTCTTTCTTGCATCACTACTTTGATTGTCCCAACTCTCAAAAACAACTTTTTCACTCTTTTCTATATGTCTCTCTATCTGCTTCTCTCTTTTCCTCTCTCTTTCTCTCTCAGTCTCCCTCTTTCCTCTCGTTCTCTATATACTTATTCTATTTGCCTCTTTTTCCTCTTCTGTATCTCTTTCCCACTCGACCCCTAGAAGCGACCTCTCGCAATCGCAGGTCCAGGTGTTTGTCTTGTAGCTGTTCCAGGTCATCGGTTGATATCTAGTAGAGAGGGAGAGGGTGAGGGGGGAGGGGGGGTTTCGGTCTCAGTCGAGGAGATAGCTTGAGTGCGAAAGCAAGAGAAGGCGCCCATAGATCATAGCTAACTGCCTTACCTCTCCTATGAACTCGATGCGATGCTTGTAGTCTTCTGTTGATTGTGGTAGAAAAGTATCTTTCTTGGCGGTTGCTCTGCTAATGAGCACCCAAGTACGGCGCAGGTCTGACGAGCGTTTTCCTGGCATTCGTATTTGTAAGAAGGGCTAAGACTCATCAACATTATTTGCGATCGCGTGAATTTGTCTTTCTAATCATTCTTTCAGAAGCTCCATTGGATATGAAGACTCGCCTCCACTTGTTTTGAAAAGCCGCATCTCAGTCATAACAATGGATATTATTGTTTTCTGCAGTTACTCTCGTTTTCTTTTCCTCTCTTTGTCTTTATCTATCTTTTTTCCTCTCTCTTTATTCCTTGTTATCTCTTTGTATTCTTTCCCTATTGGTATCTTTCATTACACTCTCCGTCGTAGGTCAATCTTTGCTCTCTCTACCTCCAATATTTTTCTGTGCATTACTTTTCTGGTTGCCTTCAACATTATTTCAAATTTTTTCTTACTCTGGCATTTGTTCGCTGCCTCTTTAACCTTACTCTGGCAGTTGTTCGCTGCCTCTTTTCTTACTCTGGCAGTTGTTCGCTGCCTCTTTTCTTACTCTGGCAGTTGTTCGCTGCCTCTTTAACCTTTCGTTCTTCCTTGGAATCTGTACACCTCAATGATTTTCTCGGTCTTCATTCTTTTCTTTCTTTTCTTTATGTTGTTTTTTACATCTCTTTCTCTCTGATCAACACTCTATTTCGTCTTAGTTTAGCATGTTTCTCTTGTGCTTTCCCGCCTTCTCTATTCTCTCCATCTTTGTTTCCATACCCCTGCGCACTCTCCTCATCTCCTTTGATCTACTGTTACTACTCTCCTTAAACAATCATCTTCACTCCGTCTCTGTGCTCTTCACGCAAACAACATGTTGTTAGCTGCCAAGCAAACTTATTGACTTCTTCCAGTTGATTTTCTCTGAACGGTCGAGGCAGGAACTCTCGCGACCTTCTTTGTGTAAATTAAGCCATCTATATTAGCAGTTCCTGCGAACTTTTTCGGTGTGGTTTAAGCGTGACGAATAAGTCGCATGGATAATCTTTTCATCTACTGTTATACCATGGACCCCCGATTTCATTGTAGTTTTTTTTAAATAGAGCAGCGTTGATTTCAGCTTCTCCCCTAATAATTTTATGTGTCGAAGTTCCTAAAACATACAAAAAGCTTTAACCAAAGCAAGGAGTTTTCAATCTCTTACGTCTCAACATCATATCTGGCCTTCTACCTGTCTTTATCTTCAGCTCTTTTATGCCCTAACTATCCTAACTCATTAATTGGAACTCTTTCTATCTCTCCTTTTTCATTTTATCCTTTCTCTCTTTTCCTTTTTCTACTTGTCTCTTTCTCTCTCATTCAAGTAATATGCAGAGTAGAAGCTGCTGATTGGCTAAAACTTTCGTCTCTTTACTTATATTTTGTAATTTTCCCTAAATCTCTTTACATCTCTCTATGTCTATTTCTCTCTCTTTCTTTTCTCTCTCCCTTTCTCTCTCTCTGTTTCTTGATTACTATAAACCATTTTGTTGGTCACTCAATTCTATCTGGGTGTGCTTTTTCCAAGTTTTGAAAGACCATCTGTTTTCTCTAATTACCCTGCTTTCATCGTTTTTCTCTTCCATTCCCGCGCTTTCTCTCTCTCTCTCTCCCTATCTCTCTCTCCCTCTCTCTCTTCTCTCTATTTGTTAATTTTTTTCTTTTTCTCTTTTGATCTACTGTCTTTTCTCTTTCTTACTCTTTTCAATCTTGTTTTTCCTTGTCTCTAAGTAACTTAACTTCTATATTTCGCTTTTGGTTTTTTTTGTTGTTTCTGTTTTCTCTTGTTTACTTGGTTTCTTTCTTCCAGTTTTAAAAGTTTGCCGTACTTTTTATGTTTAACTCTATTTATCTCTAAGTTTATCTTTTTCCTCCTAATTTAAGCTTCCCAAGGCCTTCCCTCCTCACAAAGCAATAAACACATAGAAGTTCAGAAACAAACTCAGAATTGTGTGAGAAAACAGACGAAGAGATATGATAATAATATGTAATATGAAGTGTGTTTCGGGCATTCTCCTCGGCTCTTTGTGTTTCCATTGCAATCACTGTCCCCTAGGGGCCATTTCTCTCATCTCCCCCTCATCTTCTAGAAACTATTTTTTCTCTTCCTCTCACTCTCTCACTTCCATCTTTCATTTGATTGATTAAAATATCACATAGTTTGTTCGAATGTTCATTCGATTGTGTTAGTTAAATGAATTGCCTAGTTGATTATAATAGTTTAATCATGGAATTCTCCATTCAGTTTCCCATTACCTTCGACCCCAGTCGTGATGCCGATCGTTTCCTCTGATTAGTTATAAACCATTTCTTATACCAAACTTTCGTTGGCAGTTTGTCTGATGTAACTTTCTTTTCCAATTCTCTTTCTTTCTCTTTCTCTCTCTTCCTCTCTCTTTCTCTCTCTCTCTTTCCCTCTCTCTTACTCTCTCTCCTTCTCTCTCTTCATCTCTCTCTCTTTCTCTCTCTCTCTTTCTTTCTCTCTCTCTCGCACTCTCTCTCTCTCTCTCTCTCTCTCTCTCTCTCTCTCTCTCTCTCTCTCTCTCTCTCTCTCTCTCTCTCTCTCTCTCTCTCTCTCTCTCTCTCTATTCCATCAGGATTACAATGCACCGCTCGAGGCAGACAACTGTCACCGCTACTCCGCCAGAGCTGCCCGAAGTAACCTTCTCTTAATATTTCTCGTGATCTTTCTCTTTCTCTCTCTCTCTTCCTCTGTTTATTCCTCTCTCTTATTCTTTCTTGCTCTTTTTATATGTCTTTCTATCTTTTTCTCTCTCTCAATTTTTCTCTGATCCTTGTTTTCTCTCTTTTCTTTTGCTCCTTTACTTCTTCATTCTTTCTCTCTTGTTCTCTGTTTCTTCCTCTCTCGTTTTCCCATGTTCTCTTTTTCTTTCTTCCTCTTTTTCTGAGATAAAGTCATCATCGTAACAAAATTATCACTTTCTTTCCTTATCTACATATTTGAATCAGCAATTTTTCATTTCATATTCTATTCTTCACGTATTTTTTCTTTCTCGTATTAAAATTTTTTAAATTATAGATAAGAAGATTTTTTCTCGTTGTTCTTTCACGCGAAGGACTGTAAGGGGAAAATGAGATTATGGGGTGAACAAAATTCACTCCAAAAAGTTCTAATATACTTTATTCCCCACCTTTTTTGAACCCGGGCGTTGTAGGATGCTGCATCACCATATACTGTTTTGCATGACCATATACTTGTTTTATGCTTCCATACATTACTTTTTCCGTTATTTGTGTTTAAATTGTATTGTTTTTCTATTAAATGATTTCTCAGGCTTAGGTAAGGATTTTTTTTATTGAAGAAGTGGCGCTGTGAAGGGGGCCAAAATTAGGAGGGTTTGGGTATGTACTTTAACTCCCCATTTAGTATGATGGGGAAACTGAAGTTAAATGGTGAAAACATACATGTTCGGGTCGAGAATGATCTACACTCTCTTCTTCTGTTCTATTTTACTTTTTCTCTACTCCTCTTTACTCTTTTTGCCTTTTACATCCCTTTTCCAACTTGCACGGTACATACAAACATTTATTAGACCAGTTTCACTTGACGCCTGATTGTCATAAAGACATACTTTTTCAAATCTACCTAGTTCTACAGAAACGTTGACTAAACTTTTTTTCTATAACAAAATAATTTAAGACAAAATATTTTGTTTGATTATAAAAGTCTGATAGTAAGTCGAATATGATTCGATGCTTTTTTAACTCAATGTCTTTTGTTCTTTTTTTCATTCTTTTTTTAATATCTGAAAACTGAATTATCAAGTTTTCGAGATAAAGTTTTGAGAGACCAGTTGCATTATTCTTTAATCGAACATTCAAACACTTGCTTCTCTATATATTTTCTGTACACGTTGGCGATTGGCCAACTGTGTTCATCATAAATAAGCATTTGTTGATTTCTCGGTTATCGAATTTAAAAATTTTAACATGATTTATGAATCATGGTTATAGTATATTAACCGAAGAAATGATGAACTAAGAAAAGTGAAGAATACTGCTTTCAGTTTCCTATATTGGATCTAATGGGTCTGACTTCTTCATCTCCCCAACTTCCCCCCGACATCCAATACGAACATCACCAGCCCCAATACATGGACATGAACATACTCTTCAACAAAGGCATCCCAAAGATGTGGCAGGTTTGATACCCAACTCTCTCTTTTCTTCTTTTTCTCGAAAATTCATGCAGAATAGACCCGAATGACGGATTAAACTTAGCTGTCCCCAGTGCCAGGCTCATTCTTACCACCTATGGGTTGAAACAAAATGACTTATGGTGAGAGAACGTCATTCTCAGTTTTCCGAAGAGAGAGACAACATGAGCGTAAATTATTCCAAGAGAATGTGATAGAGTTGAAGGTTTTTTTTCCGTTTTTCTTAAGAATGGAAATCATTACGAGGAATTGTTTTCTCACATGGTAGTAGAACGCCCGGTTCAACACGAAATACTAAAGCGACAAAAAGCAAAGGAAAAAAAGTTGAGACTGAATGCGATAATAATTATACCAAATTCCCGAATATATTTATAAATTTATTCTCGTTCTTGTGAAAGTTTTTCTCTCAGTCACACTTTCAAGTAGATAGTAGATCAACTTCACATTGAACTGAAATCGATGTCAACCTTTATTTTATGAACCTATTGAGGTTTTCAGTCAGAGTTTCCGCTAACCCACACTGCTGGTTAGAATCCATGCACAAATAAATTTGCTCTCTGATAAATCAAGTGAGAAATTTCTCTGTTAGTATGGGTTTGTCTGTTTTTTTTATCTCACGCTCGTTATTTTTACAAAGCGTGTCATTCCCTATCACTTATTTTTTTTGCCTTTCCACACGTTGAAAATAGCCAAATTAAATTAACTACTCAGCACACAACCTTGGGTCACAAAAATTTACATAGCTCAGGGATCAAAAAAACATAAGAGTGTATAATAACGGGGAATTCGTTTTAAAACAATAGAACTTTGAAGAATCATAGACTGTTTATTTTTTAGAATCTGTGACTCGGCGTAGAAGTTATCGGTCAATTACTTTTTTCTCGTGATTTTCACTGAGGTTTTGTGAAAACCTTTTTTGACTAGAGAACACATTTTGAGAGGTCAACTGTCACATTCTGGCCCTCCACGTCGTTGTGAACGTTGAGAGTTAGAGCAGTGATGATGCTTCTATCATAAGTTCTTCGATGCTTTTGAGCTTTCCTCTACATTCTTCTCAGCTTTCTTCATGTGCTCATCTCGCTGTTCTTGTATATGTACTCCATTTCTCTCTATGCGCCCTCCTCTCTCTGTGTCTCTCTCTATCTCTCTTATTCTTTCACTGTCTCTGTCTGTCTCTCTTCCATTTTCTCTATGTCAACTTCTAAGACTTTCTCTCATCCTGTCTCTATCTTTCTATATATCAATCTTTTCTCTCTTCTTCTATACCTTTCTAGTTTTCTTCTTATATGCCTGTCTTCTTGTCTTCATGTTTTGAAGCTTTGATTCCCTCCCCCTACCCTTAACCCTCAACACATAAATTAGGTGTAGAATGATAAGGATGTGTTTCCGCCGCCCGAGGCTATTCTCATGATCCATCACAGCCTTCTCTCCATCCCAACTCGCATTTTCTTTCTGTTTTCTCACTCTCTCATTCACTTTCTCTCTCCAGTTGTCTTGACATTCGAGGAAAAAATTTTTTTGTTCCTATTTTCCGCTTGCTTTCTATCCGCTCAAGGGTCTGCCCAACTTTGTAATTGAGTTAGGTAGCAAATTGAAAGGCAGATAGCTTTCTTGACTGAGGGAGGGAAGTATATGAAGAAGACCTGGAAAGCAGGAGAACGTTGCGAAGAGAACTTGAGTTTTATGCCTGGAAGGACAGCTTCCTTATCAGTTTTCTCTTCGACAAGACTGAACCAATTACAACAAGTAGTTTGTTTCTGTTTGTTCTGTTTTTGAAAAAAATCGAATATACATACTTTCTCTAATCTAAAATTGCTAGTTCGAAGTGACTAATCCACTCTTAGAAAATGGGCTAATAAAAAAAGAAACAAAAAAGAAATGCGAATAAAAATTAAAACATCCAGCAAAAATCGGAATACAAATCAGGGTAAGAATATTCGTGATAAAGAAACAGCTGGAGAAGCCAGCAATTACAATTAGTAAATGCTGTTGCGTTGAAAATGCTTTATGCCGTTTTCAGTTGAGGCTTTTCTCAGCACTCACAGTAGAACGTGTAGATCGAAAAAACCAAATATCATCAAACGGAACGATTTGGAGATAGGCCGATTGAATATACAAAATTTTCTTGAAACAGAATGAGTACTTCTACCTTTTTTAAAAGCGTTTAAAATTCGTATAGTATTTACTTGCAGTGTGGGTCCAAAAATAGCAATTTGTTTGAGTTGTAAAAAACACTTGGAAAAAAGACTAAAGAGCATATTTTCGTTCTGTAACTCGAACTGAGACATAGTGATTATTATACGAAAAAAAAATCTTGGTTTTCCTATTCTTTTTGCGTCATTAACTGCCTAGAGTGTTTTATTGAGAGAGGGAAAACTGCAAGTTCAATTTGAATAAGTTGAGTTTCATGTACTGGTTAAGATTTAGCTATGGTTATGCAATAAGTGATGTGCAGGTTGCTGACGACATGCACCGAATGACGGACTACATAATGGATTTGCGAAACATGACGGTGGCCATGTTATGCGTCTCCTTCGTCGGCTGCGTGTGCTTCTTGCTGCTGCGATTCCTCAACGTCCGCAGTTCTTCTCGGAGAAGGAAAAGATCGCTCAGAGTGAGAAACAAAGCTGAGCTTCATCCTTATCATTTCATCTCTTTTATTTTGAAGATCAATCAAGTACTCAACTAATGCTCCATTACCAATCACAGAATACACGAAACACCATGGCTCGGAACATGTGTTTTTAGTGCGTACGGAAAAAAAATGCAGAGACCCACTGAAGATTTTTCTGATACTGAAATCTGCCCTTGTTTTTTTTATTCAGCTGAAAAAACTAATCATGAGGGAACGGTTGGTTTTGGAGTAAAGCCGAGAGCGTGTGATGAGGAATGGAAAATGCTCTGAAAACGAAAAAAATGGAGCCACTAGCTTTTTCGGATAGAGCATAATTTTAAGCATAGACTTAACCAACACAGTAAGTTCAAGGAAGAAAATTTGATCTTCACACTAGTCAAAGCATCAAAGTACTTGTTATGGGTCCTAATTTTTACTTATCTCGTACTATCACCTCTAACAGTAGTCAGGGAAACAAAAAACTTGAGTGATAACTAAAACATTAGAAATGGAACTGTTTCTACTTTCCAGTCTCAATGAATTTATATTAATGAATTTATATCTGGGGGATAAAACAGCCTGGTAATGCAACGAACTGGAGAAAAAGCTTTTAAGGAGGAGGCTCACATCTTGCCACGTTACTACTACCAATCACAGTATGTACCGGAGCCATGGGAAAGACCAAAATCCACTTTCTCTCATCATTCACTGGAAGACAAAAAAGTTATTGGTTTCTTGGCAAGAAAAAACCTTTTTTCAGAATGTTTCTTTCTTCGATGACTTTTCAGGGTTTTTTCAAAAGTAGTTTTTGATGGTCTCTGATAGATAGATATCTCTGATAGATTTAAGTATATCTGATCTCTGATAGATTTAAGAATATCACCCTCCCAACCCCTTTTTCATCTATACCGCAACCCCTAAACACTGCCACTTAGAAGAAAGTCCATGCTTTTAACTTTGTTCTTGTTTGTGTTTTCATGATATCTCATGTGCTTGGAATAAAGAAATGAAATGAAATAGAAACGAATGAGTTTATCTTATTGTTGAGGGATATGAGTTAGTTCTCAGTCAATCAAGAAACCGAATGTAACTTAATTCAGATTGAATGGGAACTGTATTCTTACGATGCACTAAGAAAGCTATCTATTATTAAGCTTCAATCTTTCAAGACAGTGTCCCAGTGCTTTACTTTCTATGTAATCACCAATTCTTCATCAAGAGAATGAGTGAGTTAGGAGTTTTACTACATATTCTAGTGAAAATCTTGTCCCTAACCTCATTAATGAAATGAGATATGTTTCCTGGTAGCCAAGACGATAAGGATTTAGCATGGTTAGCCAAAAACCGTTTGTTCAATTTTTTAAAGACAACCATGCCAGAAATCCTTCCATTTAGTATAACTGTAGTATTTCCAGGGACACGAAACTCGAGGTACACCCGAAGAGAGGCGAATACCCAATGGCAATCTTACATATAAAGTCAGTATTCTGTAATCTTATCCGGAGTGATTCTACTTAATTTTTTTGCTTAATGGCATTAAAAGTGGAACATTCCGTAGCTGATCAATTCACACGCGTTCTGATTTTGAAAAAAAACATATTTCAAAAGTAGCCTTTGTATATTTTTCTGATGGTAATTGACAAAAGAAGGTGAGGTTTTTAGCAATCGACAAAAGAAGGTGGGGTGGATGTATATTGCACTACACACTTAACACATATTGGACACACCATTGCAAACGACAACACTTTTTTGTTTTTTCGGTTCTTTATGATTTATCCAACTTTTTAAACATTTTGTTGAGAATTCAGTAAATTAAATTAGCAAAAATCTAAATCAGGGTAACTTTTCTTAGGCGGTCTTGTTCCTTAGCCGTACGGCTTTTTCAGCGTAACCTTTATCTAAGCCTAATCGAGAGAAAAGACATTAAAAATACTTGAAAGCATGACTGAGAGCAAAAACACATTAACAAAAAAACCGGAATACTTGTTTAGTGCAATTTACATCCTTACCTTCAATTGTCGTTTTAATGCAGTATTGTAGATCGTTTGAACTATGCGGTATCGAATTACAAAGCTAGAATTAAGACCTCAACTATCAATAAAAACCTGCAATTCAAGTGCTACAACACCGTTTCGCCACTGGAAGACATAGAGAAGGAAAAGAACGGTAGCATCATGGATGACTCATTCCGAGGCACTTTGCCCGTCAGCAGGACTGTCATGGAGGACTCATTCAGAGTCCCTCCCTCCCTCTCCACCAACAATAATGGAACGTCCCAGCCAAGCATTCAAAGAGTAGCTGCTCTTTAAATACTATTATCTTCGAGTTTTATGAGCTATTTCCCTTCCATTTAGATTTTTTCTTGAGTACTTGATGTGCGAAAAAAGCTTTTTTTTTCAAAAAACTGTGTCTGACTGTGGAGTGTTTGTCCTATTTGTCTCACAGAACACTTTTTCCAATCAATTCAGCACATATTGAAACCCTCCTCACGTAATTCAGCTCCAATGAGAAGTAGAGAATGTTTCGAGTGCTAGTCACGGTATACAAGACAGGTCTATTTGGAGAGAGATCTGTTGCTATGAAAGATTAGACGGAATACAAGGACTCATGGGAAAACCAGTATTGAATGAGATAATAATCAACAACAATACCTTCTCTGATATTGGTTATATTAATAACTGATAATCATCAAGTTATAGAAGTTATTAGCAACTGAATAAGCCGGAGAAGACAGCTTTTGGTTCAAGTTGAATAGTGACGAGAAAGATTGAGTGATCAGCGAACCTAAAAACACTCACTGTGGTATGCTCTTCTTCACTAAATCACGTGTGAAAAATGGTCTCACCTCGGAGCAAAAACAATATTTGGATGCATGCGTCCAATTCCTTTTCTTTCCTATTCCTTTCTCTTCAGCGAAGCATGGAGCCTGTCAAACTTATGGTGGATGATCTACCGTATGCCGACAACACTTGAATTTTGTCGTGGAAGGAGTGCGGTATGTCAACAAGCAATTTATAATAGAACTGTTGACTAGCTTCTGTAGAAGTTCATGGATCTTTGTACGTCAAGTATTCGCCACTCATCCGTCGTTCTGGATGATTATCAACTCATTGAATAAGTGATCTCTCGAGTTTGCCTACTGTACATGAATTGGGTCGTCTGATGCAAACCTTTCTTTCTTTCTTTTTTTGCACATTATCTTTTCTTTGCACGTCCAATGTATTTTTTCTTTCCGTGTGCCTTCCTTTTTCTGACTCAAGGTGCTTATTTTCCTTGCCAGTTGCCCACGTGCAATACTAACTGGCGTTCATTGAAAATGTTCATTTTTTAAACTTGTTTTTTGTGCTTATTCTGATTGTTTTGTTTCTCTTCCCAAAGTGCATTTCAAACACTGAATAAAATAACTTTAATATTAATTTGTAAACAATGTACAAAAAATAATCTGGTTTTCATTGGGCTTGAGATCAAATAAGATGGCATGTTGACAAGCATGAAGTGTTGAGTGGAAGGACGAGGGGCATTGGCTGCTCTGTGGTACATGTGGACTGTGTGATTAGCACAGGGTTGCATACTTGTGAAAGCTACCTTGGTACTATTTCGCTATCGGCAATCAACTAGTCAACGACAAAATATTCAGTCGGTGTTTGCAAAACAGACAGAGTAATAGAGAGGGTGAGAATAGTCAACCATCAACCCATATAATGGATGCTGGTCAATATGACTCCGTTAGGGAGCGGCATGTAGAGGGGATCGGAGTGACTCGGGGGAGGGTCGAGTCCGAGCAGAGCGGATGCGGGAGCCAAGGCTAGCGATTGGAGCGGAGTGGGTGAGGAGACGGAGTTCGAAGCAGAAGACAGGCCGGAGATGTGCACCCTGGACTCGCTCCCGTGCACTTTCTCTTCTGCAAATTTCATTCATTCAGAAACAAATAAAAATGATTTTTTAAAGTTTTACTTTAAACTAAAATTTAAACTTAAGTTTAAGTTGTAGTAAAACTTGAGTTTAAAAAAAACTATTGAGTTTTAATAACTTCGAAAGGCAAAGTAGTTAGATGGGAAAAATGAGCAAAAGGTTTCTGTTTTTTATGAATGGTGACCATCATCGATATTCCTTTACATTATATTAACACACTAATTTTTGTTTAAAATAGTAAGAAAATATAATTACAAATTTTATTAGCCGAACTATTAGTGTGAATAAATCTGTGAACACAAAAAAATAAGTATGGAAGTAGACACATATACATATGAAAGTATGACTATTCATTATTACTTATAAATTATTACCATTCCTAATTATATGCACCACTCTTCATAACTTTATACTTATAAGTATGAATAGTCACACTTTCAAATGTATGTGTCGTTCTCCATACTTATTTTTGTGTGTATGACTGAGGAAGTCAATTACGCAGTTTCAACACTCATAAAAGTAGCTCTTTTGAAACAATTAAAACAATTTTTTTCAGGTTGTTTGAACTATATTTCAAACTTTAAGAGTTTATGAGAAGCTGAGAGTAAATTGGTATTAAAGATAGATGAATACGAATGCTCAACGGAAAAATTGGTGTGCTTGGGTAAGAAGCGAACTACTCCCTCGCACTTCAATTACACTATAAAATAGGGAACGGCGTAGAAGCCTTTCTTCCCACGTATGATCCGCAACCTAGTCATCAATCTCTCTCATAATTGAGGGGATAAAGAAAAAGTAATGGACCTATCTTTAACCAGTCGTAACCCAGAGACGATAATTCGCTTGGAATGTAGATATAACGTTGACCAATCGTATGATAACTTAATATAATTGCACAATTTCATTCGATTGTGAGACATTATAATATAATTTTTAAATTGTTTTTCGAAGTTTTATATTTTCAACAAAAAAATCCCACAGAAATCACTTCACAAAAAGAAGGATTTTTAGAATTCGAAAGATATAGAAGATTTTTTCACTGTCTTTCAAAGTTTTCTGAGCTGAACCGGAACTTAAAATTAATGGAATAACAATAATAACCGACCAAAAGTTGTCTCGTCACCTGGAACGTTATCCATTTCCATTCTTGAATCGTCGAAATCTGCAGAAAACATCCTTACTTTTTATAATTTGTTCAGCAAAGTCATAATTTGTTCAGCTTTTTCGTGTCATCCCAATGACTCTTTAATGGTCCTGTTGATTCATCCCAATGACTCTTTAATGGTCCTGTTGATTCATCCCAATGACTCTTTAATGGTCCTGTTGATTCATCCCAATGACTCTTTAATGGTCCTGTTGATTCATCCCAATGACTCTTTAATGGTCCTGTTGATTCATCCCAATGACTCTTTAATGGTCCTGTTGATTCATCCCAATGACTCTTTAATGGTCCTGTTGATTCATCCCAATGACTCTTTAATGGTCCTGTTGATTCATCCCAATGACTCTTTAATGGTCCTGTTGATTCATCCCAATGAATCTTTAATGGTCCTGTTGATTCATCCCAATGACTCTTTAATGGTCCTGTTGATTCATCCCAATGACTCTTTAATGGTCCTGTTGATTCATCCCAATGACTCTTTAATGGTCCTGTTGATTCATCCCAATGACTCTTTAATGGTCCTGTTGATTCATCCCAATGACTCTTTAATGGTCCTGTTGATTCATCCCAATGACTCTTTAATGGTCCTGTTGATTCATCCCAATGACTCTTTAATGGTCCTGTTGATTCATCCCAATGACTCTTTAATGGTCCTGTTGATTCATCCCAATGAATCTTTAATGGTCCTGTTGATTCATCCCAATGACTCTTTAATGGTCCTGTTGATTCATCCCAATGACTCTTTAATGGTCCTGTTGATTCATCCCAATGACTCTTTAATGGTCCTGTTGATTCATCCCAATGACTCTTTAATGGTCCTGTTGATTCATCCCAATGACTCTTTAATGGTCCTGTTGATTCTCAAAACTAAAAATATATGAACAACAAGAAGATATTCGTGCAAGATTACGATTAGTTATACATAATGCTAAATATAAATGATGGAGTCTTGTTTGTTCACAATGTCTAGAGTGGTCGCCTCGTTTCGTTTGATTGACAAGATAGAACCCTGCTTCTGGAGGGAATCGAGCACCTAGGAACCAGCTCGTCCAAACTAAATCAATTTCTCCCACTTTTATCACAAAACCTGGTGATTTTCATCTTTGGCGCTCGATGCCTTGGACAATGATTGATTTATGTCTCGGATAGAGCGTTAGAAATGAATTGTATGAATTCAACTTGTATGCACACTATGATAAAATTAGGGAGCATTTTCGATGCGTTTCTTTGGTTGTGTGCCTCCAAGCTACAGCAATTGATAGAACGGAATCCTTTTTGAAAAAATGGAAAAGGAGAGAAGAAAGAAACGGAAGTTGGGAGAGTGTCGACTGTCTGAGTCGAGCGGGGAGCTGGAGTCTGCCTTGCCGTCTCCACTCGTGCCCTGACTCCATCGCCGACCCGCGTCCTTCTTCAGTCGTTTCTCTTTCGCGCGTCGATTCTGGAACCACACCTGCAAAAAAAATGCATGTACAGACTGACAGAGAAAAACGTTCTGAAACACCATTCATCTTACCAAATACATAAGAAGAAGATAATCTAGATTTTCGGCGCGAACTTGTATGCGCCAACCGAACTTTTCAAATAAATATTTAACCCCTGCTCCCACAATATGTATGTAGGTGTAACATGAACTGGAAGTAAGTTGAGGAGAACGCAATAACACCAATCATGACCCTAAAATGTTTTTCATAGTTTTTTCCATGTTAAAATAGCTAAGGGTGGCAAAGTTTGGTTTAAAAAATTGCCGTGCCAAACATGCTCTGATAGGCCTTTTAATGCGTAACTTTTGAGGTTTAACTGATGAATGGGTCTTTTGTATAGTAGCTTGTACATGTCAAAGTAATATGACCCTCTAATATTTGAGAAACTACTTAAAAAAAGATAACCTGTACGACTCGCATGTCGAGTCCTGTCTCGGCTGCGAGCTGTTCCCTGACATGTCTGGCTGGCTTGCACGAGGTCTGGTAAGCCTGCTTTAAAGTCTCCAAGGACTTGGCAGAGATCGTCGTTCTCGGTCTCTTACTGCTCACATCTGACTCACTCTCGGCGTTAGCTGCAAACAGTTCTGTATTCGATACAGTTTGTGAGAAGTGCTGAACAACTTTCTTAAAGATTCCCTGTCTATAACGGCTGATTGGCAGTTTGAATAAGATGTGCTGTGTGTTGTCTGCATATATGGAAAGAGAGAGAGAAAGAGAAAAGAAAGATACAGAAAAGAGAAACAGAAAGAGAAGAGAAAAAGAGAGAGTTAGGAAGTGAGAAAGCGAGGAAGAGTGAAAGGAATTCAGAGACAAAAAATAAACATATGTATAAAGAGAGAGTCAAGGATATTAACAGAAACAAAGACAAATACAATAAGAAGTACATAGAAAGAGACACAAAATTCAAGAGTCAAAGGAAGATAAGAACTGTGTCCATCATCAATTAAATTCTTTCACCAGCCCGACAGAAACACTCAAGACTGTCTATAGAAGGTAATGCTACTTCATGCCCAACATCTTCGATTGAGAAAAAAATCAAAATATACAAAACAAATTGTAAACAATTTTCTGAAATACTGTAGTTTGGACGTTTTCAGTCGGTATCTACAACTCGGTAGAGAAGCTCTTAGTTGAAAATAGTTTCGGAAAAGCTCTGAGTGGAAAAAAAGCACGAATCAAAAATTCGTGAAATGACTGACATTTTTCCTTGGCCGTTTCGTAATCCCCTTTACAAACCACACTTCCGTCGGATGGGATAAGGTAGAATTCCTGCAAAACCGTCCGATCGTTAGTAAAGCCCCTTCTTCCAAAGAATTAGGAAGATGCGGAGAACTAAAAAGCCCTCCTGATAGGAAGGTCTTACTTCATAGCTCAGTGGAACGGTTCGTTTTTCCACTCTGCTGTTATGGACAAATATTGGTTGAGAAATTTACTAAGTTATACAAAAACTGGATAAGATATTATACAAAAAAACGCTGTATCAGTTATGCAAAATTCTCTTGAATATACATAATTGTAATGTTTTACCTTTGCCTCAATTTCGATGTCATCATATATGTAGTAACTACTTCTTTCTTTTTTCTTCAGTCTCAGATCAGCCCATCGTTGCTTTAAACGATTTACATAGATAAAAAAATTGATCTTCTCTCTACCATGATCTACCATGATCTTTCTGTCTTCATCATGGATTGTGGAGTTACACTCCTTCCATCACGCAATTGCATGCGTGACTAGAAAGAACGGTCATTGTGCCTTAGACATAGCAAGAAGTTGCATGGAAAAATGTGTGCTCGGTTGGTGTATTGGTAACACTCTACAAGCACCGGTTAGGGCAGCGGAGGTTCGGTCTCGACCGAGTGCCATTTTTACCCATGCGATTTCTTTCTTACTTCTTTTTGTTTCCCTACTACATTTATATTTATTGTGTTACTCGTCAATGATTTTGTGGAAATTTTCTTTTTGAACAGCTCCATATAGTAATTTTAACACTGAAACACTCCGTGCCAGTAATCCCCAATCATGCACGTATTTGAATATGTTACATGTAAAACTGGAATAAACATTGAATGAAAAATATTCCATGAAATAAACAAAAATCGAATGATGAATATCCTGTCATGAAAGATCGCTATTCAACTGATAACTTCATTTTGTTAGACTGTTTTTTTTATATTATGTAACGGATAAAGCCATTTCCATTTCAGAAGGCGATTCAAAGATAAAGGGCAGGTGTTGACTTTTTTATATAATTAAAATCATAATAGCAACTTTCAAAGAGATGAACGAATTAAGAAAAGTAACCTCTCCAGTTCGTAGATTCCTTCTACAGACGAGGCAGATGAAGCAACCTACATGATACACGTGTCCATTGGCCCTTCTCACAGAGGACTCAGGACAGATTCCTTCTCCACAAATGGCGCACTTCGTCCCAAACCTCCTCAAAACCCATCGTTCATCAAATTAGTTTTTTTCTGAAGTGGTCACATACCGTAATCCCATGAGACTCGCCCGCATTAAAGTGAAATGTGTAATTGCTTAGCCCACTTATCGAATAAGCCTTCAAAGAGCTTATCGAAGAAGTTTCCAAAGAATTTATCTGTTAATATATCTAAAAAACTCACCGTATAAGCCGTATTGCATTCCAACAAATCCCCAGCTCAAACGACTAATCTATACCGCCTGAGAACTTCCAAAACTTTTCGTGAGGAGGTCTTCAATGTTTTTCACATGAATCTCAAGAGCGTTCTTAGAGCCTTCCGTCTTATTTGTGGTTTCAAATTGTGTTGGATGAAGTGATGATATTGTAAAACATGATAAGGATTTACTGGATTATCCAGAAGTTCATGTGTGGCTAATCTCGCTTTTAGGCTCAGCCAAATACTAAGATTGTTGTTTCAACTCGAGATGCTTAAGCGAGTCTCTTTGGAGTGTGTGATAATCCGATGGAGAAGGGGAAGCGGGGAAAATGATGGGGGAGTGTGCCAACAAGAATGCGCTGGAGAGGACAGAGGGATCACGCATACCAAGCGACGTACTCTCTCCCCATTAGAGACGCAGACCAAGCGACGTACTCTCTCCCCATTAGAGACGCAGACCAAGCGACGTACTCTCTCCCCATTAGAGAGCCCACACCCACTCCCCAATTAGAGAACACGTGTGAGTTGAATGCTCAGGTGCGCCTGAAAGCTCTGCATAGACCCTCTCTCTTCTCACCCCCTTCTTCCCATCCTTCTGTTTTTGAACAACTTGTTACTGGATGGTTGTGTGAGAATACATTTACTACATGGTTGAATAACTGAGCATGTCCTTTGAGGTCATTTACCGCTACAAGCACCTTTAATGAGTCATAACTAATTCATATCTGGAGACCTCTCATAGAATTTTTTTCAAACCGTGATTCAACAGAAATTACCATGTCGGGTGAATTTTACTTTAACCCTTCGCACGGTACGAAATGCACTACAAAAGTTCCCCCTTCCTCCTTATCAAACCCGGGCGTTATATCTTGCTGCATCACGATATACTAGGTTGTTTTATCCTTCAAACGACTACTTTTTTCGTTATTTTTGTTAAAATACTAGTTTTTGTCCTGTTAAATGATTGCTCAGGCTGAGACAAGGGGGGAGGGGTAAAATTCCAGAACTTTTTTATTGGAGAAGTGGCGCTGTGAGGGGGGGCCGAATTTCAAAAGAACAGGGCATGTGCATACTTCAACTTCCCACTTTGTTTGGTGGGGAACTAAAGTTAAATGTTAAAAACATTTTACTTTAGGCCCCGTTATTTTGGTTTGTTTTACTATGGAATGGGGGGGTTTTTTCTTGTATCATGGTAGGTGCTGAAGGTTAGGAGAGACTAAAGTAGTTTCAAGACATTTTGTACCCGAGACACTTTGTAACGGCGTCATTTTGTATCCGCGACACTTTGTGCCGCAAAATTTTGTTCTTAAAAAATTTATTTTTAACTTTTTTCCGGTTAGGTTTAGGTAAGGATTACGCTAACGAGGCTGTACCGCATAGGAACGAGAGCGTTATAAACAAATTCTCAATTTTTGCCGATTTGATCATGGGTACAAAGTGTCGCGAGTGAAAAGTATCGAGTGCAAAGTGTCGCGGGAACAAAATTTCGGAGATCCGGCTAAATCAGAAAATTCCCACTGTTTCTACCAGTATGATCAAATCAAGTCAATAATGTAAATGAGTCTCAAGAGAACGAGATGATAAATGGGACTTATTAAAAATGGTGACTAAATTTTCGATTCAACTCAATTTACTACGCAAAGACTTCTGTATAGCCAAGTTTCTCAAAGACCATATTATACTATTCCCAATGTCCAATAAGTACAAATTTTTCATAGTTATTTCGTTGGTAAAAAAGAGATTCTACAGAACCTTGAAAGGATACGCGCTATATTCAAAATTAGATTGTTAGAATAGAACATGGATAGAATGTTTTCTCTGTTAGTGTTCATAGAAATCAAAGCCGTGGATTAGAAAAACCAGGAAGTTTTCTTACATACCGAAGGTCAATAAAATAAAAACTCATTCGTGCACGTTTATAATTTCAAGACAGGTGCTTGACGACAGATTACTAGAATGCCACTGAGGAACCATATTTCTTTCACAGATTAAACCGCCCAAATGAGATTTAATTCTATTCTAGATGGAGATAAATATTACAATAATCTGTTTCTCGCTTATTTTCGCTTCGAAAAAGAGTATGCGCTGCCCTGAGAAGAGATACAGATTTAGACTGGTGAAATGAGTGGCTGCTCTTCTACAAAATCGCTTAACCTTTTCGGTTTAGGTTGTTCAGTCTGGGATCGGGTTCGAATTTTAAAGCCTTCACGGAATCGTCAGCGCTCAATATGATTATGACGCACCCTTGCTATTTGATAGTTATGGCTGATAATGAGTGAAGAAGAAACTTGTAGAAGTGTGACTTGCAGAATATCTCGCTGTGTCGTAGGAAGCAAGTGGAGGAGAGGATTTCTTCGCAGTCCTCGCAGCGGAGACATTCCGAGTGGAAGGGGCTGCAATCTTCATCATCAACAGGGGTTTCTATAACCCGCACTGCGAGTTGAATCTATGCGCTTTTCGAAAAAAGGTAGAGGTGTAAAAGCTTTGTTCGTATGCGTATTTCTTTTTTATCATTGCAAGCGCTCGCTCTGCCTTCAAAATCTGCAATTTCCTCATGATTAGTTGTTTTTTTTATTGATCTACACTCTCCTTTAGAAAGCAATTACCGAAAAGCGTGCTTTCAAAAAGCATGTGGACGTCAGCCTTGAGATGTTTTTTATACTTTTTTCTTTTAAACTTTTTAAAAAACTTTTTTCGTTTATGCTTAGGTCAAGTTTACGCTAACGAGTTCGTAAGGCTTAGGAACGAAACCTTAATCTCATCGCTGATCACCTCAAAGTCATTTAAGCGCTCATAAAGTAAAAATATCTCATCGCTGACGTCCACACGCTTTTGGGCAATTGCCGCTTTGGAAGGTGGTAACAAGTAATTTGGTCATCAAAACTCTTTTTCTCTTGCTCACTTTCTTCTTCTCCTCATTTGTTTTTTCTCCTTACGCACACATAGTACATTAGACACATCAAACAGAAAATAATGAAATTTTGGAGGACGAGGTTCAAAAGAAAAAAAGAACAAGTGAGCAGATACGACATTCGACTCGGATGTCGAAAAAATTTTGGAGCAAAATAAATATATTAAATTATTGAGAAGCAAAAAGTTAATTTGATCTGATTGTACACTAGATGATCTTGAAGACGCTTTGCTATCGCGGAATCTTCGAAATTCAAAGCCAGATACTCTGAGCAATCTTCCGGCAACATTATATTTTGGACCACGACAGTTATCGCTTGAAAATTCACAATCGAATTATTTTCGTGGGTTTTTACCTAAAACCTCTGCTCAGGCTTAGTTAAGTTCACGCTAACGAGGCCGTACGGCTAAGTAAGAGTTCGTATCGAACAAACAGCCACACATCGGTAGCATTGGAGAGGGTACTGTAAAGGATAGGGTAGTGTAAAGTTTCGGGTGCAAAATTTCACTGAACCAATCTAGTTGGGCTGTTCAGCGCGACACCACGGTTGCTCATTCTCCTCACAAGTTACCTTATTTCTGAGCCTTTCTCTGCCCACCAAATGCTCATTCTCCTCACAAGTTACCTTATTTCTGAGCCTTTCTCTGCCCACCAAATGCTCATTCTCCTCACAAGTTACCTTATTTCTGAGCCTTTCTCTGCCCACCAAATGCTCATTCTCCTCACAAGTTACCTTATTTCTGAGCCTTTCTCTGCCCACCAAATGCTCATTCTCCTCACAAGGTACCTTATTTCTGAGCCTTTCTCTGCCCACCAAATGCTCATTCTCCTCACAAGTTACCTTATTTCTGAGCCTTTCTCTGCCCACCAAATGCTCATTCTCCTCACAAGTTACCTTATTTCTGAGCCTTTCTCTGCCCACCAAATGCTCATTCTCCTCACAAGTTACCTTATTTCTGAGCCTTTCTCTGCCCACCAAATGCTCATTCTCCTCAAAAGTTACCTTATTTCTGAGCCTTTCTCTGCCCACCAAATGCTCATTCTCCTCACAAGTTACCTTATTTCTGAGCCTTTCTCTGCCCACCAAATGCTCATTCTCCTCACAAGTTACCTTATTTCTGAGCCTTTCTCTGCCCACCAAATGCTCATTCTCCTCACAAGTTACCTTATTTCTGAGCCTTTCTCTGCCCACCAAATGCTCATTCTCCTCACAAGTTACCTTATTTCTGAGCCTTTCTCTGCCCACCAAATGCTCATTCTCCTCACAAGTTACCTTATTTCTGAGCCTTTCTCTGCCCACCAAATGCTCATTCTCCTCACAAGTTACCTTATTTCTGAGCCTTTCTCTGCCCACCAAATGCTCATTCTCCTCACAAGTTACCTTATTTCTGAGCCTTTCTCTGTCCACCAAATGCTCATTCTCCTCACAAGTTACCTTATTTCTGAGCCTTTCTCTGCCCACCAAATGCAAATACTCAACAAATAATATTACCGCGATAAAGCTATTCATCGGTAAAATAAGCAAGTTGGCTGATCGTTGTTCAAAGTTCAAAGTCAAATCTTGATATAAAATTAATTAAAAAAAATTTAAATATGTTTTCTTTACGAATGTTTTGAATCTGTGAGTCCAAAATTTTACACTATATTTACATACATTCTTCTTCTACACTATATAACACCAAGAATGCGAACACTGAAACGGATGGCCTGGTTCTTGATGTTTTATTATGGTTATCACAGATGCGAAAATATGTAGAAAATGCCCGTTCAATACCGCCGGTTAGTACAATAACATTTTCTCAAACGAAAATGCTTTTTTTTCTGAAATTTCGAATAAAAATTGAAAACGAGTGAAATTTCCTCAACAAATATTCGAATAAAAAATTTAAGAAAGTAATTCATACAAAACCAAAAGTCTTTTTTTAAATAGAATTTTTTAAACTGTATTCAGAGGCCCAGTCGACTGCTACCTATGTAGAGCGAGAACGGATGGTGAAAGCTAAATCTGGCTTATTGGCTTCTTATGGATATATGTAAAAGAAGCCCTGTTTGAGCGAGCTTCATCGAATTTTCGCTTCGAAAAGACACTTCTTGTCCGTCAACAAAAGGAAAATGTAGAGAGAGAGAGAAAAGAAGTAGGAAAAGGGAAGGGTTTCCTGAAGTAGGCAGAGTCTCTCAGTTAGCAATTGGACAGGGAATTTCTGATAGAGGCAGAACTTCGAATTAAGATGACTATAGAACTTCATGAATATAACAGTTCAATCATGTTTCCTTCAACTAAGTCCTTCAACTGTGTAAATCAATAATTATCAAACAATGTATAGTAGCAACGGTTTCAAGCAAATCGCAATATACATGTATAATGTATGTATAATGCAAAGAGAGAAAAGGGCACAGAAGCGCGTAAAAAAGAAAGAGAAAAAAAAAGGAAGTTGATGAGAAAAGATATACAAAAAGAGATAAAAGAGAGAGAGAATGAGAGAAACGCAGAAAAAGGGAGAGATAGATAGAAGACAAAGAAAGAAAGAGAGAGAGAAAAAGAGCAATGGTGAAGAAGAAATGAATGAGTAAAACGAAAGCGTGCTTTAGCTTTCTGAGTGGAAGCGCATGTAACGTTTGTACGTTAAATATATTTTTTTCAGATACGCATTGACTGTATCTCTCGTGAGTGAAACTACATTATATGCATCTTAAATCACTCTCACCCACTCTCCATTAAATTTTCTTTTTTCTCCACTGGAAATTTTTCATTATTCCACCACTTTTTTCCCATTGACCTTGATTTCTAGCAGATTTTCTTGGAACATTGAGGATTGTAACCTTACCGGTCTATCAGTACTTTTCAGTAAACAGCAAAAAATTTTCCATTCCTAGTTCCCTCATTCCAAACCATTACTTGATAAACAAGTCAACATGAGAGTATCAGTATCAGGAATAGCTTAAAGGGTCCCATGAGAGTTTGGCAGACCTGTCGATGACCTTGAGAAGGAATTGCTCTTTGATGGGCCGATGACACTTGCTGCAGATCGCGAAGTGATCCATGTGGCCGGGCTGCGGATGCTGCCGAATCAAGCCGTCCTCCTCTCTTCCATCGTCGCGCATCTCTCCCATTCCTCTTTCACTCCCACTCTAATCCTCAGTGTTTATCTACGAATGATGATTACTTCTTATGCAATGAAGTTCACAGACATAATGCGTTTAAATCCTCATTGAACATTCAAAAACATGTTTTCTTAAGGAAAAAGGAGCGAAGTTGTCACTTCAAGCTATAAATCAGAATGAGCTCTAGAAAAGAGAAAAACAATTTAATTTAATCTAATTGTGTGGTCTTGGACGGAGCCAGGATGATTTAATCATTTAAAGACAATGTAGGTTTCAAACATGCCACAATGCGGTTTGGAGCCAAATCTTTCCATAGTTACTATAGTTCCCTGATGATGCTAAAAGGCACAAAAAACTGAGTTCTCTATGGAGCTTAAATTTGAAATTTGATTGGAGCTGATTAATAACTGTGTTGACTCCTACATAGAACACTTCAATACATTCCCGCTCATTACTTTTCAAAAATGCTTGGATAGCATTCTCTATCTCATCTTCCAGTTCTTCATTATTTTGCTTTATTTTATATTTTATTTTGTTTATATGTGTTTATTTGTTTTTGTTTTTATTTTTTATTTTGTATTGTTTAATTCTAAGCTATTCGTTATAATTATACTCGTTTCTCTCTGGGCACTCACTGATGAGCCCCACCCAGAGAGAGAGCAGAAGTCTGTCTGAGTTGGGGCGAAACAGGCTTCTGCTACATTATATTTTCAGCAGTGATATCTTAAATGTAAATAAATTAAATTTTATCAACTCTTTTACCTTTTTTCTATAACAATACACAGCGCGCTTAGCACAATCACGTTTTAGAGGATCACCTACACTTAGTGCCGCGACAAGGTAATTATAAGACAAAGCATATCTGAAAGTCAAATACTAAGTAATTTCAATTTCGTGATTCCGTGATGTATGGTTACAAAGTGTATCAACGATTGCCTATTTCGATATGGAAAACCACTATTTTAAACATTATCCGACCAACTTGCTCTACTGTTGAAAAGTTTTATCAAAGTTATTACTTGGTAGAACCAGTGGCGGTTCCTTTCTCACTGCCAGATGGTTACTTCTTACAACTTACAAAAGAAGCGTGTAGATCAAAAATACTGATCCTGTAGATCAAAAAAGTTACCCGTTTTTAAAGAGATGAAAAAGTATAAAACATCAGTTTATTTATTTCTAGAATTAGGCTGAACACACTACGAAAATTTGTTTACTCGAGACTTTTTATAATTTCGTAACTCCACAAACTGCTTATGATTGCAAGTTTTGAATTGTGCTCAATCATCACTATCCGAGGCTTTTCTCAATATAATTTCATCATTCTTCTGTGCTCCTATATCATTGAGCTATGGAACATTTATTATCCATATGTATTAAGGGATAATTCAACCAGCCGTGATTTCCAGTACCAGAAATGGTTTCTAGTACCAGTCGATACTAAAACACCTATATCTCCACACTCTGATGTATATGTGAAAAAATATATGTAAAAGAGAAGAGATATGTAAGTAACGCTGTAGTGAATAGTTTTCTGTAGATTTAAAGCCTGGCTGGTTAATGGCAAATGCAAGGACTGCATAAAACGCGCATCAAAATCACCTAAGATTCTCAACCTATTGCTTTTTGAAGCAAAGATTGAAAAACAATTTTGACAAGATTATTGATGTTTGTACTGAATAGAGTATGAAAATATTTATTCTTTTTGCAATATAAAATGGAAAATATAAGAATCTTTTTTTGTTTGAAAAAGTTCAACTTTAGCGGCGAAAAAGAGAAACATTATGAACATTTAATTGAAGGACAAAACATACATATAAACAATATCAACTTTAGATAGTTTTGCTTGGGGCTCGTCTTAGACGCAAAACTTTTCGCATATATGTTATAACATGCGAAACAAATGCCGATGTGAAATTTTTTTTTAATTGGCCAGGATAGCTGTGGAGGCCATCCTTCTCTCATGAACACTCAAAGACTGAAGTCGAATCTTTCACTAAGAGCGGTTCATATGACCCGGATAGTAAAGGGAAGAGGATTACTTCCCGTATACAGCAACCGGTGGGCGGGGCCACATTTCATATTCTTGCTAAAGCAGCCAATCAGAGGAGAGGTGGGTGTTGGTCTCTCCTAGACACAAAGGAGGAGCGAGAGAATAAAAGGGGATAAGTTCCAAAGGGGAGTACTCCCGAAGCATGTACTGAACAGGAGAATAATGGGGAATTGTTCTGGAAACAAGGAGTATACGAAAAGTAGAAGCTATGAAGGAAAACAAGCGTATGATTAGGGATCCGATGGATGGAGAGATTAACCGGATAACAATTTTGACAAGTAGAAGAAATCCTTCATCCTTAAGAGCTTTCAAGCACCGGATGCCGTAAAAGCTTTCACGAGGGTTAAAAAAAGATAAGCCTTGATAGGAAGATTAGATAAACTTACCAGAGGCTTACTTTACAAGGGCTTACTATATGAGAACCAGTGAAACATGACTTCAAGTATGTTAACAGTCGAAACAGAAAAAGGGATGTTTTAACGGGTTTTGTCTCACTTCCTCCCGTGAAGCGAAATCCTCAGAAAAAGTCAAAATGAAATACTATAATAAGTCGCATCAAGAAGAGGAAGAAAATTTGGGAGATCTTTTTTCAATAAAAGCAGCTATTCCTTCCTTTGCATCGGCCATCTTTAGGTTCTCCGTCATTACTCGTGTGGCGATTCTGAAAGGCATCAGATAATGTGGAAGAGACAGGAAGAGAGACACAGAGACACTTCAATCTCCTGATGGATTTTTCTTTGTTGCATTCTCTTGTATTAAATGTAGCCCTACCTTCCATAGCAATAAGTTTAAAATTCATTTGAAATGATAAATTTGCATTTAAACCAATTGAAAAAAATGATATGAATTACAGAATACTAAGAATGAACTCACTAGCGAGAGTTGCACGCTAGAAAAGCCCTGCTTTTCCCGTCTCACTGAACGTGTTCATTAGTGTCCCCTTCCCTGTCATTAACCCATCTTTTACCGTTTTATGCTTTTAAGACTCAAGCTGCTCCTTCGTTGCCCTTTTACAGACTATTGCTGAGTGTGGGCCTGCTACCCGCAACACGGGGCATGTGTCCAATTAGATAATAGAAAGACATAAGGGATGAATGAGGAGAAAGAGATACATATTGTCAGACAAGAGTCAATGTGATGGACGAGAGTGGGAGTTGTTGTATTAGAGAAAGCGAGGCAAAAAAGAGATCGGCGAAACGGAGAGAAGAGAGCAATAAAAACAAGAGACAAGGAGAAATGAAGAAAACAAGAAAGAGAAAGAGAGAGAAGAGAGAATGTTAGAGCACAAAGGAAGAGAGTGAAAAGAGCGTGCGTGTGAAGGACTGGCAATACGGGCGAGCAGCGAACATTGACTGCCACTAGCATCAGGCCATGCTCAGCCCAAAAAAAATTATGACACATTAAGGGCGAATTGAAGTGCGCGATAAAGAGCAAGCTGGTCATTAAAGGGAGAAGAGGAAATATATGACGAGAGTACGAGAAAGCACGCAAAATTCATTGGAAATGGAAGAAAATCGGAAGAGATACAAAAAGAGAGAGATTGAGACAGAAGGGGTAAAAAGAGACCGAGAGGAAGAGAAATAAGCGGAAAGAAAGAGACAGAGAGGAAAATAAAGAGGCAGAAAGAAAGAGACACAGAGGAAGAGAAAGAGGCAGAAAGAAAGAGAAAGAGCAAAAGAGGAAGAGGCAAAAAGAAAGAAAGATACAGAGAATAGGATCTCGACTGAGATTGGTACGCCACCTGCGAATGGCGGACTAGGCTAGATGCGACCCTGTAAGTGAGGGATCAGCTCGAAGTAAGTCTTCTTCTTGCCAGGAAGCCTTAGCCAGTGCATCAACAACCACACACCTCTTATCCTTCATAATCTATGTAGCAGATAGAGAGAGATGTCTTCTCTCCCTCATCTTGTTTGAAGCTCTTGAAAGCACACCGCTGCTTCTGCATACTCTAACATGTGAACAATTCGTGCCCCGAATAAGATTCGACAGTTGATGAAGAAGAAAGTGATAACTAGAGAAGACACCAAAAGATAAAGAGAACCGGGCGTCAGAAAGAAATAGGCAAAGAGAGAGGAAAAGGTAGGAGGATAATAAGAAAAAGAGAAAGAAAGAAAGCGAGGAAGAGAGAGCAAAAGAGAGCTAAAAATATGACGATAAGAATATGAAATTGAGGGTAGTGAGGGGGAGGGGGGGTGAGGGGCGATGAGGGGGGGGGTGAGGTACGATGAGAAAGTAAGAGAATAGAAATAGAGAGAGGCAGAATAAGCAGAGAACAATGTTCATGAGGCTGAATGAATGAAATACTGAATTATTGAATACTTGAATAGAATGGAAGCGGCGAAACAAGAGGACATCCATGGAAATGTGTCAAGAAGGGCGATTTCAACTTCGCTGCTTCTGACTCGCTTGAGTGAGTACTGGATTGAAGTCATAGTGTTCCGCAACTACTACAAGAGTCACTAGGTCGTTATCCTGCACGATGACTATGACCGAGGGCACAGTGTATGATCTCTAAAGGGCGGAAGGGGGAGCCAGTTTATAGAGTTATTCTCGGAAAAGAAAATAAAGATAATTGTCAGGAAAAATCAAAGATATAGTGAAAGTATAAAAGTTAGCATAAATAAAAACTATCATACTGGACGATTTATGAACAATTTTCCGGCAAAGCATGAAAATCAAGATATGGAATGACTACCGCACTTAATGACTTCCAAGTATTCGGTAAACATGAGGGCAAGTAGACAGAATGCCGATGAGATAGTATTTGGGAAATAAAAGAGCGATTAAAATTGCTTCAAAATTTTTTTTCTGGACGAACTCGACAGACTTTAGAAACTTTGGCCTTAAAAGAAACTTGACGTCTCCCTTTACGGCGTTTGAGTTCCCCTTTCCACTTTACTACTTTATGGTTTCTGGGAAAAACATAAAAAGCAGGTGAAAGGATGGGAAAAGAGATCAGAAAGATGTAGAGAAAGAGAAAAAGAGAAACTGGTAGAAGACATAAAAAGAGAGGGACAGAAGAGTGATGTGAAGTGGATATCGATAGGAGAAGATTCAGCTCAAAAGATGTGAAGACAATAAGAATAGGAAATGGACAGAGAGAAAGAGAAAAAGAGAGAGAGAGAAAGAGAGAAAGAGAGAAAGAGAGAGAGAGAAAGAGAGAGAGAAAGAGAGAGAGAGAGAGAGAGAAAGAGAGAAAGAGAGAAAGAGAGAGAGAAAGAGAGAAAGAGAGAAAGAGAGTGAGAGAAAGAGAGAGAGAGAGAGAAAGAGAGAGAGAGAAAGAGAGAAAGAGAGAAAGACAGAGAGCGAGGAAAAAGAGATAAAAAAAGTAAAAGCGAGTGAGAGAGATGAGATATAACATGAAGGACTGAAAGAAGACAGTAGGGCGTCACAGTAGATAAAAAGAAAAAAGGCAGCGAAAGATAGAAAAAGTTGGAAGAAAGAGAAAATGAAATGCAAAAAACTTGAGAGAGAGAGAGAAGACAAAAAGCATAAAGCTATTCAGAAACATCGTAGTATTGAGAAAGAACCAGCGAGAATCGAGCCGTAAAGACCTTTGAAGCCGGGCTGAAATCCCAGGAGAAAAAGACGATTACTGTAGAGGAAGAAAATTCATAGCAAAGATGCTGACACAATGAAGAGGAAAGAGTTAAGAAGCATTCTTAGCACCAATAGACCAGAAGTTTTTCTGTATTTTTCTGTATGAAGTATTAACTTATAATGCTCATCGAGACATTTTCTGCCAGATTACTGTAACTTGTGGGGATGCAATTAGCGTGTACCTGTAAGCATGCGCTATGGGAAGGCCTTGTTGGGAGTAGAAGAAGGCCTTGCCAAGACTCGTTGTCTCTGCTGAAAAAGCAGCGATCTGTTCAGCTACTCTGAGGGCCTCCACCCTCTCTCCTTCTTTCTCGACGACTCGTGAGACCAGTCCAACAGAATGCGCCACTGAAGCAAGCCTACACTAACATCAAACATCCTCTCCGGAAAAATCAATAATTATGTTTAAAAATCTTTTCCGATCCTTTAAAACCTTAATCATATCTCATATTTCTTTTTATATAAATATATGACGCATGTTCCATAAGTAGGAGCTCATCGGCTCTTCTGCAGATTTTTTCTTTAAATAGTGAAAACTTTTAAAGTTTCTCTCAGAAGATGAAACTTCTTGGTGTCAAAGCTATGAAAAATATACTGTTCTCTGATTTCAAAATCCTGTTTATCGTTTAAAATTTATTAACTCAAAACAAAATAGGGAAAGCAAACGAGGCTACCTCTAACCTGCTACAAAATAGGGAAAGCAAACGAGGCTACCTCTAACCTGCTACAAAATAGGGAAAGCAAACGAGGCTACCTCTAACCTGCTACAAAATAGGGAAAGCAAACGAGGCTACCTCTAACCTGCTACAAACGAGGCTACCTCTAACCTGCTACACTTCTCTGATATTCATTTGCTTTCCCACAATTTTCGTGTAACCTCACGTTCGGAAATTCTATTTAAAAAGTTTGGATAAAATGATTAGATTTTTTTTATTTGAAACTTCCTAGTTAAAAACTCTCTTGATAACTTTTTCGAGTACTATCATTTCATTGAGCCATTCTTTTTCATTTCATTCATTCATTTGAGAACAATCCATGATTGACCTTGGGCGTCGATGGGTCGAGCCGTCAGAAGCATGTCCAGGGCGACCTTTGGGGAAACGGATCTCGTCAGTGGAACAGAGGGCGTCGAACAGAAGAGACCCACCTTTTGCCTGAATCAGTCACAAGCTCGGGAATTCACACAGCGACAATGTGCACTCAATACCTTTAGGAAAATTGAGACTCGAATTGCAAGTATATTACACGAGGAATTTTCACATTTTGATGGAAAAAACCTTTTCATATTCACTCTAAACTTGTTTATAATAATTTGGTTTTTCTTTTCTTATCAATGTGCACTCGATTCATTCAGATGTAACCGATAAATCAAAATTAATACTGCTGGTCAGTATAAATTACATCGATATGTCTCATGATCTCCCCTACATCCTGAGTTTTGAAACTCTGAAGCCTAAAACTGTAGATAAAAATGCAACGAACTATTTACGCGCAAAAATTTGAGCCCACTCAAAAAAGTTTGACATGGATGAATTTTGAAAATAGAGGAAGAAACTGATCTGTCTTATTTCAAGAGTTGTGAGAAAATTCGTTCAAAAATTACATGAATTTTTTGTATTTACCAGTGTTAAAATATTACTTCATATAAATATAACTCAATAATCTAAACATATGATTTTGATGATTCAATTCAAGCTCTTACATCAAAAAAATTGTACCTACTATTTCTGTACCAATATAAAAACTTTCTAAACAAAAGGGTCACAACCAGTCGAAGATTTTGCCTTTTTTCTAAACCTTCCAGCAGCAAATGAACATCTATAAAAGCTAAATTTTAATTCCTTCCATTCATCGTGATTAAGAGCGCTTCTCGCTTCTCACTCTTCATTTCTATCGCCAAGAATGGGAGATTCCGGTCTCTAGCAAGACCCGGACACTTTGAAGCCGTAATGTCCAAACCATGATCGACACTCCAGTCGACATTCTCATTCTTTTGTACTGTCCGGAGAATCAGGTGGAGCTGCTCGATATAATGGCGCTTCATGACCCATGACATCGAGAATAAAGCGTTTGAATTTGAATTTGAAAATGTTAACGGTGTCAAATATATAGCTAATGTCACCCTCTGCTTCTCAATCTTCTGTTACTTTACTCCACACTTCTCATATTCTAAACTCATACCTAAACAACACAAATGCCCTGTTCTTTTGTTTTTGTTGATATAATTACGCCGAAATAATCTCTACTAAGCATATAATAGTGCAATTGTTGTACTACTTGTTTATCTGGTGGATTTTTTTTCAATCAATCAAATTTCAATGACAAGCTGTGTGTTGTAACAGGAAGCCACCAGATATCTGCATCTTTCGTGAGTTTACCCAGTTCAGAACGCAACCAACCCTGGGACTATGAACGAAGCGGTGGCAGATGCGACTACAATGTCGCAGGATGCCACCAGCTGACAGCCGGCAGCTGCGGCCAATCCACCCACCTAAAACATAAAAAATATAAGATTTAACCAAATAATAACCAATAACAACTTTATTTTGAACTGCATTATCAATCGGTTGATTATTCATAAACATACATACACATGTACATGTGAATTGCCATTCGTCATGAGCAGAAAGCAGATTTTGGCCAGGTGAAACCTCGCGCAAAGCATATGAGAAAACAAATTCGTAACGGTTTGCCTTTGAAGCCAGAGCTTGATGGATATCGATCCTAACCCAAAGGCCTGTGCCAGAAGCTCATTTGAACTTTAGAGGTTTTGCCCTATTTTGGAAGTGGGTAAAAAGGAAATTGGATGAAGTACTGTTTACTGCATATGATACTCATCCGAATAAAGCTCTTGTCGATTTGAACAAAAAGAGCAACACAAAGGAAAAACGGAGTGTAAAATAAATTTTTTTTTTAGAGAAAACACATGTTTGAGAGGAAGAGCATCTTGTCGTAACCTCGGCTATGACCGGCTGCTGCATGCTGTGGATAAGCTGCATTAGCTGAGCTGATCGCTCGAAGATCTCCACATGTTTTTCTGCTCCACTTTCGGAAGTCTGTCAACATACTCCACTGAGTCAGTCAGTATTTTTCGGATTACATGATTAAAATATCAAACTGTAATCATTTTTTAATGATGGGTACTTTCCCCGAACAGCTGAGTAGAAGTGAACTTCTTTTTTTTCAAATGAAGGATTTTTTGGTGGACGAGGGATTCAATTGGTGGACGTGGGATTCAATTGTGACTTTTTGAAGCAAAATTTTTCAAATACATACTCCGGTGTATAGATATAGAATATTAAGAACACTCGAAACATCAACGCGTTTTCCTCGCAAAGGAAACAACATCACCACCATTCGATGAGAAAAAATTTCGATAAGACACAAAAGTCAATAACTGAGATTTGCAGGTTCTGATACGCCTTCTTAGAAACTCATTGAGAATTACGCTGGTCTTGTGTAGAATCAATTGACTTTTTGGAGCATTTTCAGAGAGTTTAGCTGTTCACCCGGTAATTCGACCAGCCAGCAAATCACGGTTGATATCATTTCAATGAGCGAACTGATGATTCCTAAGGCACTTCAAGCCCTTATTGATCCAGAAACAACCTAGAAAAATATTTTTTAAAGGAATAAAACTTGAGTAACAAGTTCTTTGAGGTCATGTCCCGAGGAGAAGACTTTGCCTTCGGCCGCGATGATAACGCTGCGAATCTGATTAGGAGAGAAATCAATAGTCGAAGATCAAAAAAGAGGAAGAGAAATCTAACAATAAATAAAAGAGATAGGGTTAACTAGCTGAGCAATTGGTGGACTTTTCTCTCTATTCCCTCAGCAAATCAATCTATCAACTGAAGTTTAACCGCAAAATAATTTAGACTGCAGACGTATTCTCACAAGTATGAGGAAACCTTCCTTTACATTCAATTTTCACCTGAAAAAGCTCGAATTCCTTACCGGAAAAATATTAAGCTAGACACAGTTAGAAGTTGCTCAGTGCTTTAGACTTTGGAGACACAAGGATTTGTAAATAAACATTTAAACAAAACTGTCTAGCAGCATTTCACCATACTCACTCTTAACAAACTTTGCACAAAAAGCGATTTTGAAATATACCCAATTACTTGAAGAGAAAATCAACTATGACAGGGTATATGTGAATTATAAATATGTATTTACAAGGTACACAACAACTGTTACGTTTATCGTGTTTTAGCTTGAATAGTGTAGACTACTATTCTTCCTTTTTATATCGCAAATACACAGCCCGGCACCGAAAACTTCGATGTAGAGCAGAACCTTTTTGATGGAGTTGATCTCAGTAAGTTCCTTGGTGAGTTCTTTCACCATTGCAAGAGACAACGCGTTCCTCCTCTTCTCATCGTTCAGGATCAACCTCACCACAGTGTTGTTCTAGAGAAAAGAGATGCTTCACCATGCTTTTCTTCTGTTAGGTTCAGTCAACAACAACAAAAACTAGCTTACAAAATCATTGCTTTTTTATAACACTAACATTTTTCGACCATAAAGACAACGATTCTAATTTTCACAAAAATTCTCTACCTGATAAATTTCTCTTTTTAGGAAAGAGTTTACTCTACTGCTGCAAGTGCGGTGAGGAACCGGCGCGAGATGCGGGATCCCACCACCTAACAATACCGAGTTGGCGGGAGCGCTGCATAAGCGCATGGAAGTCGCCGCTTGAATTCCTTTTAGCATCCCACGATCTAACAAAACAGAGATCCTTCACATTCTCTTCCTCTGTTTCATTCTACTCATTCTGTGAGTCTTCCAGGTGGTACCTTTACGCATAATATATGTATAGAGCCACAAAGGGCCATTTCGTATTATATTTTCTTCACGAACTTGAATCTTCTGTAGATAAAGAGGAAATTGTTTTGATATTTGTTTTTATTGCATTATGAATATTTTTCGAGTACATGATATGAAAGTATTGAATTCTTCAAAATTTCTCTCATTGCAATAAACAGTCTTTTTTCGAGATCTTTTACAACTTAAGCTGTTTGACTCTTATTAAAGATGAGTGAGAGTTAACAAACTATTCAAGAAGTTCACCAAACAACTTCATCGATGAAGTAATATTAACTTTAGGCTCATAGCTCACTCTCTATACGATACGATATACATACATTATAAAAGAATACAAAGTTTTCCAGTAACAAATATTCAAAGTATCAGAATGGATTCTGGATATCAGTTCCGAACCAGAATCGGAATTTTACAAAATCATTCTGAGTCAATAATTCGCTCCGCTTTATAAAGTACAAAGGCATACAATTATTAAACGAATGGTTTCTCAGAAGAACCATCGATCGATGAAAAGAAAGAGAAGCCGCATGATATAAAAGAGTGTTAGGAAGTGAGTTGAATAGCTGCCCGAATATTAGTGGAAACGAATGATATCACATGGATTAGTGGGAACAAATTAGATGCGGAATCGAGCGGATTCTAGTCAGCAATTTCATTCTCTGGACAACAATCACTAATTTCATTCAAGTCATCTGATTTACTTCATGAAAAAATCTGTTTTTAAAACTGAAATCAGAAAGTGAGTAGAAAAATTAGAAGTTTATTTAAAGTGTGCAAGTAACGAGTTCAAGCGCAGGCTTGACAGTATGAATAATTAATAAACAAACAATGAATCTGAACAATGCATTTCCCTCAAAGTGTAAAATAAACAATTAATAAACAAACAATGAATCTGAACAATGCATTTCCCTCAAAGTGTAAAATAAACAATCAATTTTCTAAACGTACAATATAAAAAATTATTTTTTTTGACCGTCTGATATGAACAATGATTTGGTGGTTGCGACAGAATAACGACCTTCTAATCATCCACGAAGCTGATTTCTTCTATTCGGGAGCCATTCTGAAATTTATTCCAAGTCATCAAAAAAACCAAAGTTTTAACTGGGAACTTTCAAACAGGACCTCGAGTATTATTTTAACCAGTGCCCTTACTAATGAGAGTCGCGCTAGTTAATAAAAAGTACATGGCTGACATTTTCATCCACTCGAGTAGAATTCCCTTCGTCCTCATTGATGTTGTTCAGTATCTGCAGATGAAACGTGTTGTTTGATGCAATAAAACCGTTTGAAATATGTTCGAATGAATCGATAGTCATATAATATAAATAGTCATCAAACGCTGATCTGGTACTCTCTGAGAGATCACTTAGTTCCCGAGGCGTACATAAAGTGGATCCAAATGTACACCCAAGAAGTACCGTCAGGTGAACCGTTCAGTATTTCAGTTGGAGTACTTCAAGGGTCTGCGCTGTCTCCGCTTCTTTTTATCTTGATCATGGACACCCTTACCCGAGACCTACCTCTTTGACCCTCCAAAATTCTGTATGCAGATGATGTTCTGTGCTCACAATCAGACAACCGGGGAGATCTCGAGGCTCAACTGGAGAAATGGAACAATTGGTACTACGAATACGGGCTGCGTCTAAATGTCGACAAGACCGGATACCTGGAAGCCGACACCAACGACTCTACATCCATGCGATTGCAGAACACTATGCTCCGGAAAGTTGATAGCTTCAATTACTTAGAATACTTCATCAGACGGAGACCTCAAAGCTACAGTGAATACAAGTATCAATGCTGCATGGCTAAAGTGGAGAGAAGTCACTGGCATACTTTGCGACAAACACATGCCTGAAAAAATGAAAGGTAAAATATACCGATCAGTTGTTCGACCCATTGCGCTATACGGCCTCGAATGTGCTCCAACAACTGTGAAAACCGAGCAATTGCTTCACGTTATGGAAATGAAGATGCTAAGATGGAGCCTTGGACTCACCCGTTTGGACAAGGTGCGCAATAAAGATGTAAGAGCACGACTTGGAATCACTCCCATTTTCGAAGAGAGAGAAAGCAGGCTGAGATGGTGCGGTCAAGTTATAAGAGCCTACCCTGCATCTGTCTTAAAATCAACCTGGAACTTCAATGTTCAGGGTAAGAGACACAGAGGGAGACCAAAAACTAGATGGCGAGACAGCATTGAAGTAGACATGGCTGCTGTCGGACTTAGAGCTGAAGACGCCGAGAATCGGGGGAAATGGAGAAGTGTCATATACAGGGTGGTTCATAAATAGTGTTACAAATGTTTGAGAACATTTCCTGAGGAAGTGACCGCACGTAGCGGTCACTTTTCTTGTTTTTTCCGATTCCCCGTAATTTTTTATACGTGTCAAGTGAGTTTCGATTGAATCCATCGATGTTTAGGGTAATGACAGCGTCGAATCGCTTGCGAACTGCGATCATTCGCCTACACACTCTTGGCCACGCCCCTGCTCGCATTGCTGAAACGCTTCGCCTGCCTCGCATGACAGTGTATCGAGCGAAAACAGCAGCTCCCGATGAGCCGAACTTCATTGGGACGAATAGTCACGGAGGAGCTGGGACTCAGGTCGTATCGTACACGGAAGGCCGCTTTTCTGTCGGCTCGCAACAAGTCGGAAAGAGTCAAAAGATGTCGCGACCTTCTTCGTCGTACGCAACAAGGCGAACATTTCAATATGGTGTTCTCTGACGAAAAGCTGTTCACCGTGGAAGAAGTCCACAACTCCCAAAACGTCAGAGTGCTTGCGAAGGACGCAGAGCAAGCCGATAGCAAGGGTAGAACGGTCCAACGCAGTGCACATCCAACTCAAGTCATGGTCTGGGCGGTGATCTGCGCAACAGGAAAAACACCGCTTGTTTTCGTCGAGAAAGGCGTCAAGATCGACACGGAATACTATCTGAAACATGTTCTGCAAGACGTGCTCCATCCATGGTCTCAATCGCATTTCAATCAGAGGACATGGACCTTTCAACAAGACTCAGCACCAGCCCACAAAGCTAAAAAGGTTCAAACGTGGTGCAAGGAAAATTTTCCCGGCTTCATCACAACAGCAGAATGGCCGGCCTCATCACCCGACCTGAACCCGCTCGATTATTCCGTTTGGGCCTACTTGGAGTCCAAGGTCAACTCTCGCTCCCACCCAAATATTGATTCCCTGAAGAATGCCCTTCAGGCAGAATGGGACAACATCGGAGTCGAATACCTTCGTACAGTGGTGGAGGCGTTCCCAAAGAGACTTCGAGCTGTAGTTCGGGCAAAAGGAGATCGTTTGAGCTGAACTTTTGCGTGAATGTTGACATTTATGTTGTTGATAAAATATGTTAATTTGAGATGATTTTCTCTGTTTTGAAAAAAGGTATAACAATTCCAATTTGTAACACTATTTATGGGCCACCCTGTATATAGCGGACCCTGTTCTCGGACGGGACAAACGATAAGAAGAAGAAGCAAAAGAAGAAGAGTCATCAAACAAATAACCGGTTTGACAGCTTCCATAAGTGCATCAGCTTGTTTCTGCGCCGTTGCCAAAGAAGCGTACCGAGCCTGAATGAGAAATCTTGCAAAATTCCAGACCAAAGATAATGATGTCAACTTCGATATAATTTTTGATGTTTGCAGAGGAAAATCTGTTTTTTTACAAGTAACTTTTTTCTTTTCTTTTGAATACTTACTGTTTTCTTTATCTTTATTTATTGATACTTCCTATGTTTACTTTTGCCCCATTGAACAAGCATAATACTTGATAGATGAAGCAGCCATTCGTTTCTGAATCCTATGTTGAGGTTCCAATCGCACGTCTGAACAATGACCCAAAGTGTGCTAAGATTTAACAACATCCGCCACATTTTTCCGTCCAGCGCCATAGAAGACATCGAATTCGAAATCATATACGATGGATAATATCCAATGGAATACGGTGAGGTTAACATATTTAGTACTCAATGAGGTACGGTAGTTCGAATGACCCGCCTATATGCGTACCTGTCTCCACTCGGCCCTCTTCTGTGCCTCCTTCTCCCTCCTCTCAGCCTCACTGAGTCCCGCGTACTCGTCCTCAATCAAACCAGCAGCAATGGCTCGTTGCTCTGCTTTCTTGGTCCGAATCGATCCACCGCTGCCGGTGAGTCTTAAACACTCTGCATTTCATACATACAAACTCATTCCCAGAGCGGCCTACTCATTTTTCCATTTCGGTTCGTCCAGAAGTACCTGAGTGCTTGTTCTGGTCAACCAAACACTACCTCTCTCTCCCTCACTCTTTTTTCTGGAAGGTGCCTTTATGTACGTTCAAGTTATTTTTGAAGTTTGGAATCATACCAAGCGGTGGAAAAAAACTTTAAAAAACACTGTTATACTTACTATTGAAACTCTGTATCTGAGCATCTCATCAAATCGGCTTTACGAGACGAAGGCGAAAAAACCTCCAAAAACTAAATACCTTTCTTGTGATAATTGGTGTAGGAAGGATTCCGCACTTTCTTCAAACGGAGAGGTCGCCGCATCTTCTATTGTAAAAGAAGTTATTTTCTTTGCCTCATCTTCCTTCATTCGCTTTATTTCGTCCGCGTTCAAGAGAGGTACTTTCTCTGCAAGCATCACATCGGTAGAGGTTCCTTCAAGCGCGTTCTCGGTAGTTGAGGGGTTTTATCAAGTCCGTCCACGGATGTCAAAATGTTCCTCCATGCCCGTCAAGAGGTCTTATCGTCCCCGTTCTCGCCTCAAGGTCCTATTTATGCCCTAAATTGTGTCAAAAGGGTCTATTTATGCCCATCCTGGTATTCAAATATCCCATTCATGCTTTACTCAACCGTCAAAGGATCATTCCATGCCAAGCCTTGACTGCCAAAAAGAACTTTTTTGCCCGTCCTCTTCGGTTCGTCGTATTCCTATCTGGTTTATCATAATCTGTTTTTCACGGTCTTCGTCTGCAGGTTTATTCGAGTCTCATAATCTGCATCAGCTGATCTCCGTCTCAGCCACTTTAAGCTCTTAACACTCAGCTCGCCAGATTATCTTCCTCAAATCTCATCCACCAGTTAAGGAATGCTAATCCTGTTTTCTTCTTAAGTCAAAAATTTTAGTTTCTCAGTGAGAGAGTTGAGAATCCTCGGTCAAATGCACCCGCTTTCGCCAATCTGGTATGGGCTGAAAATTGGAAGGAGGGGGCAGGGGGAGGAGTTAAAGTATGAATAAACTCAATCAGCTGACTTGGCACTGCATAAGTCGCACTGCCATTCTTGCTGCTTCCGTTGAGATCTTCGATTTTTCTCTCGAAATGTGCAAGCTTTCCGCCGAAAGAGAACTTCTCCGGATTTGCAACTTCGCCTTTGGAGAAGCTCTGCAAGAAAAAAAAATCATATTTCTCATCCAGTGAACTTGCCTAAAACATAAACCAGAACACACGCAAAGTTGTGCTGAAAGTGTGCCATGTGAGTTTGAAGTTGAAAAACGTACAATATCAGAATTAAAAAAAATTCTTTGTGATTTTCAACATATATACCCACTTCTTCTGGTGTTGTTTTGTGTGTTAGAGAAGCCTGCGGTATTACCGAAGAAAGCAGTGGTAAAATTGGTTTGGGAGCCACAGGAGGCGGGACTCGGTGCGATTTCTGAAACAAAAACCGGCTTTCGAATCGGTATATACCGAAACACAATCCAGCTATAAGTACAAGAAGTCTTTCCTTTTACTGTAATAGGTAAAAAGTAAGAAAATCAAACAGTAGTCCTTCCCAGACTCCTCAAGTTCTAGATTTTTTCAAAAATCAAAATATTATTATACTATTCTCACCTTTTTCAAAACTGAAATACCAATATTGTTCTTTTATAAATTATATCTCCTATCGACTGTTAAACGAAAGCGATCTTTTCATCTGTTTTCAACTAATTTTATGGATAAAGAGTCATTTGAATTAATTCTACGATAAACTTAGCTAAGTTCATCTCATAAACCTTTGAAGGTACAATATTAACTGAAGAATTTGGTGTGAATGTATTTGTTTTCGTATATTCTGGAATAACAACCTGTTACTCTTCATTTTATTCAAGTGGTCTACTTATCGAATGTTAGTAGGTTAAAAGCTCTTTCTTGTCAGGAATGCGAAAGCGTTGGAAGCTACTACATGGATTGAGGAAGCTTTTTCTGATGGCCAAGGACATATCTAGTGTGCGGCGAGGTGCAGTGCGATCAGTTATCCTCATAAAGAGTTGTGTAAGCACAGAGCGCGAAATCAGATAGGTCATTTCCACAATTAGTAGTAAAAGCATACTGAGGGAACTGAGGATGGGAGCGGAGAGGAAGTGGCAAGCGGCGCGGTGTCTGGGAGGGAGAGTGGAAGCTCGGCTAGCACTGGAGAGGAGAGGTCGTGGGAGGAGAGGATGGGGGAAGAGGGAGAGGCCGCGGCAGAGGCAGGAGAGGCAGCCACAGACTCATTCCGCACCTGCAACCAGTGCATTCCGCTTACCGAACAAGCACAACTCAGGGCTCTCAGTTACGCAACCAGGCACACTTCACTACAGGAATGGGAAGGATCAATGACACTGGAAAAGAGGAGAAATGGGGAGAGTCGGTTAAAAAAAGAAAGATGAGGTAGGGAAATCACTTGTAGATCATTTCCTGTCTGAAAATACCTCAATCTTGACCCGATGTTCGAATGAGGGTTGATAGAGGGATAGTAAATGTTGAAATCAGCGGATTAATCTTATTCGAAATATTGAGAACAGAAAGTGAGATAGAAAGGATGTGGTTGATTGAAGTTTACCCAGTGAGTATTATATAATTGCCATTCATCTAATTTCCTGATAATAGAAGAAATGAACGCTAATCGATATACATATAATAATCGAACATCTATCAACCAATCACTGTTTTTAATCCAATTTTTTTCATTCTTGTTTGTAAGTTCATTGCCAAAATGAGGAAACGTACGCACATTCAACTCATGTATAAATGAGTTGTGCATAAACTCAATGTGAAAATGATAGTTAAAAACAAAGAATTAATAGTCATAGTTTAAAATTTGTACTAGCCAATTTGTATTATTTTAGGTTATGACTAGTTATACTTTCATGTTCCGAAGAGAAGAAGTTTGAAAGATTTTTCTTCTCATTGAATATATTGAAGTGTTTTCGTTCAAGATTCATCTACCGAGAAATAATAAGCTCAGCAGAAAGTAAAGGTTGTAAAATAGGTCAAGATCAAAGATATATGAATTCGTAACAACACCACCGCCGGTCACAACACTTACCACGATTAGATACTCCATCACCATGAATAAACCAAAATAAAAGTGAGATGAAAAAAATTAGAAACACAGAACACGAGAAGCGTGCGGTAATAAATGAAATGACAACAGAATGTAAGAAAGGAAGGAAGGGACTGAGAGTGGCAATTAGGACAGTGAGTAAAGCAGTAGAAGAAAGCGAGTACAGCGTGCTAACTCAACCAAAGTAGAGCCGGCTATTAGCCAAAGAAACGCCGCTTCTTATCCAGTCAGTGAGCAACTCCGCGCTAGAATCACATGAAAACACTTCCACGAAACTCAGAAAAAATATTCAATCAAATTCTAATTACAACCAAATGTGAGTTTTTCTTTTTTGGTACTCTCCCAATTTTATAATATTTTATTATTGATAATGAAACGAAAATAATGAACAAATGATATTAAACAAGAAAATATTAGGAAACAGCACAATATCTTCTTCTGTTTTTACATCAGTAAGGCACTACTTGATACGGAGCAGAAACTAAAGCAAATCTTAGATAAGACTATAACATATTATGATTACACATTTCTAACAAAAGTTATCTTTTAAAAGTTGGAATGTTCGAGAGCTGCTGATATTATTTTCTGGAGCAAATATTTACTCAATGAACCAGGCGAATGATTTGAAAAAGAGAATAAATATTGTGGAAATGGACTTCTAATGAACATGTATTTTGGTGTAAAACAACAGATTATCACATTTAAAACCATACCGGAAAGTCAAGAATCTGAAGGAATCATTTAATATTCTAGAGATTATCAAAATATTCATAAGAAATGAAATGAATAGAAGAATGAGAAGATATTAAGACATCCAAAATATCTTTCCTGCCTACAATTTTACATGAGATATTCAGCTTTTTCACTCAAAACTATTTCACAGAGAATGTATACATATTCATAGAAAGTTATGGAAACGTGAGCAATGTTCATGTTGCACATGTGAGAATCGTGAAGTTTGGAGTAGCGAGAGAACGTTCGGGCTGTCACACCAGAATCATCAATGTAATATTAGTTGTCAGACCGGCAACATTTACTGTCATAACGACTTGTAAGCCGAGAAACATATTGCCATATCACAGTAAACAACTGATAACGCTTACCATTATCAGAGACGTGGTCCCTGAGGTTCAGTGTCATTGTCATTTATAATTACAGATAATTTATGAAATGTCCAGAAAATGATGGTTGCAATAGAGCCGCAAAATCTCATCAACAAGGTTTGATTGTTACAAGCTACAGAGTAAAGCTTGGAGTTAAGAAAAAATGAAACAAGTCCTCAAAATACATTGAGTCCTCAAACCTGAAGCCTAGCTTCGACTATAAAATAACGTTGTGAGGCCGGACTAGGAAATCAAGGTGTGCGACCTATGATGGACGGGTCGGCCATTACCAACCGCTGAAGCCAAGGCAGACGCTCCTCCTGCCGGGATGTTGTACCCATGGCATACCAGAAGACGTAGTTGATGAGGAGCTCGTAGGAGAGCCGCCGCCTCTCCCTGAGTCGCTCCCAACAGCGACTCCCCGTTCACTTCCACGATTCGCTGCCCTGCTAGGAGGCCAGCAGTCTCGCTCACGCTTCCAACATCTACCTGCAAAGCAAACTCACGCACATTTTTGAGGCTTCTTTCTCTTCATTTGAAATGCGGGCTGCTCTACCTAAAACGCTTGATTCCGGTTTTGACAGAGGGCTTATAAACTCTGCACGTTAATTGATGGATGAAATTATCTTCTGGTGACTTTGATTCTCAATGTCTTTCCCCAAACCATACTGGAACTTTCTCTACTTCTCTCATACTAAATCCCCTGCTAATGGAGCTTCCGCGTGACCTGTCTATTACTGTTGACGCATCTTTTTCTCCCAATCTGTCAAATACAAATCTTCATCTATGTATTTCTTGAGTGTCTAAACAACAACCAAAACCTTTCTAAAAGCTAGACAGTTAGTTTACCATGCAGTCTGACTCTCTTTCTTCCCAATTCAAGGTTAATCAAACTTTTCTCAACCAACATTCTTTTCATTGTAAACAATTAGATAACTTATACACATAGTTTTACAAAGGTCATTTGCATTTATTGAGAAATTGAAGAGAGGAAAAAACGACCGACCGATTTTCAAGCGGGAGAGTCTGGAATATTGAGAAGCGCGCTAGAATAAAATGGCAGAAAAGACGGAGCTTTTCATCATTTCATGAAACTCAGCTAGAAGAGCTGTCGTTTTTGGAAACTTTCTAGAATTCTGATGACTTCTTACTAAGAATATTTAATTGAAAAACCAATGAACAACTCATACCTTCTCAATGAAGATGCCCTCATCGCGAGGATCATGCGGGTTTACCGCGAAGCTCTTGACTCCACCATGGATGCTTAGTCCCAGCTGAGCGTCTCCTCTCTTCCTCACCACTACGTCCCGTAGTCCGGGCGGCTGCGGGTCGTGAGCGACCACGAGTCGCACGCGGGATCCCGAGGCTTTCAGCGCCTGAGTACATAATATTCAAAAAACATCGAAGGCTTTTTTTCGGAGCACGTTAAAAATGCGTGCGATGTTGATGGTGGAGATTGGTCGCGAAGGAGGTCAGGTCGCGAAGGAGGTCACCTACACGCGGTGCGACTGTGGACGATGCTGCCTTCCAGCATCGGCCCCAATGGACCTCCAAACATACTATCCCAAAGGAAAGAAACCCTTCAAAGGGCCTACACGAGCATTGCTCGTACGCAGTCACAACCCACTCTCTTTGTTTTTTCATTAGAGGACCAGGCGTTACCAGCCTCCCTGGTCCGAACTCTCTTACTTAGAGCTGGTATTGAATCCAACCCCGGTCCGCCAAGATGGCCGTGTCCCGTTTGCTCTAAAAGTGCTGCATCAAACAGTATAAGATGTGGTAGATGCTCCTCATGGGTACACCTCAAGTGCTCGAATTTGTCATCGTTCAATGAATGGTCCCCGAATTGGAGATGTCTCGATTGTAGTAGACCACCTGTCACGAGAACTAAGCCCACTAAGCCCTCAGAGAACCTAAAAATTCTTCAATGGAACGCGAATGGTTTAAGGGCTAGAGCGTCAGAACTAGAGGGCCTCCTACACGAACTGAACATCCACATAGCTCTCATTCAAGAGACCAAGATGGAAGGAGACGCTAGAGTTACTGTCCCCGGCTACACCATGCTCAGAAAAGATCGTAACAACTCTGGCGGTGGTGTGGCCATACTAATAAGGGAAGACACTCAGTTCACTAATATAACCCTTCCCTCAACGGATAAGGTCGCGGAAACTATGTGCATAAATGTCCCCACCAAACGAGGCAACTTCTCCATCTCCAATGTATAAATACCTCCCCGGTCCTCATGCTCACTCGGTTATAGTACTAACTTTGAAAGACTGTTAGACAGACAGGGCCCATGTATCATTGCGGGAGATTTCAACGCACACAACGCGCTCTGGAGTGATGGAGTCGAAGACAAAAGAGGAGACGATCTTTGCAAAGCCATAGAAGAAAGAAACCTGGTCTGCCTTAACAACGCCCGCCAACACACAAGAAAGGACGCCTCGCCTGACATAACACTCATCTCCTCCGACGTGTCAACAGAATGCAGATGGACACTGATCAACAGACTCAACTCCGACCACCTCCCCATCATCATCGAAGTAGATCTTCAACCGTCTAACATATCGAATGAAAAGTGCTTCATGAACTACAACAAAGCAAATTGGAGCGGTTTCGAGAAGGAGATAAACAAAAGAATTGGTGATTTTCCCTTCACAGGAAAAACCAATGAAATGCACGATTTCCTGGTACGAGTCATTCTTGCAGCGTCGAAGAACAACATCCCTAAAGGCAGAAAGCTCAACTACACTCCCAACCTTAGCGAAAAAGCGAAAGCCCTGATTAAACAAAGAGACTACATGAGGACCAATGATCCTCTGAATCCTGATCTCCCTACAATCATGGCCGAAATCACAACTCTTTGAAAACTACCGATAAATTGTATTTTACCCGAGCCAATTGTCTGCGACTAAGTTAAACTAGGAAGAACACTTTTTGTAGACACACTGCCACTGTAATACAATTCTTTCCTAGTAGAATCATAATCCATGTTTAATTTGTGATCATTAAATGTTGAAGTGAAACTGTTTTTGTGTACATGGAAATAAAGAATTGAATTGAATTGAACTCAAATTCGCAAGGATAAGCAAAAAGCCTGGGAGGAATACGTAAATGGACTTCGACATAATGAACCAACTAATCGGCTATGGAAAACTATCAAAGCAATTGATGGTAGAGGACACAACCGATCCCACAATGTCATCATTCAAAACGGAAAACAATTATCCTTCCTGGAAGCTGCAAACGCCTTTGCCAAAAACCTGGCCAAACAAGCCCCTAAAACACCGGACAAAACAAATTGACAGACAACCCGATGGATAAAAGGGTTTTCCAGAGAAGACATTCCCGTCTTTTCGATTGATGACGTTGAAAAAGCTTGCAAAGCAACCAGAGGCTCGAAGGCAATCGACAGCGAAGGTATCTGCCCTCTCATGATCAAAAACGCAGGAAGCTCATTCAAAAGGTGCTTGGCCTTTCTCTACAACAGCACTCTCCAATCCGGTATCATACCACATGCTTGGAAAACAGCCAGAGTTATTATGCTGCCAAAGATAGGAAAGGACCCGTCGACGATTAAAGGATATCGCCCAATCTCAATCCTATCTCCCATTGCCAAACTTTTCGAAAGAAGCCTACTCCCTCTCATCGCAGATGGGATCGAACTGGCCAAATGGCAACACGGATTTACAAAAGGCAAGTCCACAACATCAGCTCTCCTGGAAATAACTGGCCAGATCACTGAAGGTTTCAACCAAAAAGCTCCCCCTAAGAGAACGATAATGGTTGCTTTGGACATGACCTCGGCGTACGATCTAGTCCACATCCCTACACTTTGCAGAAAATTGGCAGAGACCAATATTCCCAGAGGCGTCGTGAGATGGCTGTCTAACTATCTTCGGGGAAGATCCGTGAGTGTGACCTTCCAAAACACGACTAGCAGGTATTTCACCAGTCGGGCTGGCGTTCCACAGGGCGGTGTGCTAAGCCCCATTCTCTTCAATGTCTACCTAAACAAGCTCCCAGTACCCACGGGAAGCACCAACATTGTTGCATATGCGGACGACATCTCAATAATGTCATCGAGTGCAAAGATCAACGAATGCGAGGACAAAATGAATGAGTACCTCCCCACATTAGTTAATGAACTGGACAACCTAAAGATGCAGATCTCCAAAGAAAAATCTTCGGTGACCCTCTTCACAACATGCACTGCGGAATGCAACAAAAAACCTGAAATCAAACTCAGTGGCGATCTTCTCCCAATCACCAAAACACCAAAGATCTTGGGTGTGGTTTTGGACCAATTAGGAACCTTCCGACACCACGCAGAGGCCATCAGAACGAAGGCCTCCAAACGCCTCAACATCATCAGAGCATTAGCAGGCAGAAGATGGGGTCAGAGTCCCACTACACTCATCGCGACATATAAAGCAACGACGAGATCGATCATTAACTACGCAGCACCCGTATACACTCCACCACTCGCAAACACCCACTGGACAAGACTACAGGCCTGCCAAAACAAAGCAATCAGGGCAGCCACGGGTAACCTTCAAATGGCCGGAACACAGCACCTCGCTCTCGAATCCAAACTCCTACCAGTAAAGGAGCACAATGAGCTGCTGACCAGCCAATACCTAGCCAAGGCCAGAATGCAAGAGGATCACCCATCCCATAACCTCACCCTCCGACAACGACCACCAAGAGCCATCCGCAGACACGTGATGAACATGGACCTCAGTCTGGGGGATAGTGACTGTAAATCAACTCTTAGAAATCTGCACACAGAAGCCGTTAGGAAATTTTTAGAAACTGTGAACCAAACACAGTCCTAGGATTCAAACCACCCATGGTCCATAAGTCTACTTGGTTACTTGACAGGGAACAACAGGTTACCCTATCGCAACTTAGAAGTGGTTACTCGAGCACGTTAAATAGTTACCTTCATAGGATTGGTGCCACTGATTCTCCTCTCTGTCCTTCATGTACAGAGGTAGATCATACTAGTGTTCACTTGTTTAACTGCCGTTGTAACCCCACTAGACTTAAACCTCTAGACCTATGGTATAGACCTGTCGATGTTGCAGATTTCCTAGCCCAATGAATGTTGTTTTCATTGCCAGTCTAAATGGTTATTTGCTGTTCTTGTTGTTGTCTGTGTAGGTTGGATTGTTGAATAATATGGATGGAAGGATGGAATCAGTTATTTAAAAAAAAAGAAAAAAAGCCAGAGCCCGAAACCAGAAAAAAAAGGCGAAAAGAAAAGAAGCAAAAAAAAAAGTGAATGAGAGAAGTGAGTGAGTGTGACTGTGTGCTTGAGCTTTTACCGAGAGCTCGTGGACCCCCCTTTCAACGTCAAAGGAACCGCACGGGCAACAATCATCATCATGGTGGAGATTCCTAGTTTGAATTTGAAAATTCAAAAAGTTCTACAAATTGACGTACTATACATATATTTATATTAACATAAGACAAATTTTTTGTTTTTTTAATACAAGACAAACAAAATTGTTTTGGTGAATGAGTTTTGAATGCCTACTTCAACAGCAGCCGCATGGGTGGCATTCTGCACAGAGACGTCGTTGACTTGGAGGATTCTGTCGCCGACTCTCAGTCGACCGCATCGGTCTGCTGCTGAGTTTGCTGCGATTTTGGAGACGAAAACGCCCGGCGATGTCACGCCGAAGGGGTGAGAGGCGTGGTCAGCCCCGCCAACCACAGAGAGACCGAGCGAGGAGCCCTCACGGTATACCTCTACCGTCTCTACCTACAACAAACGGGCTCACTATGGTTTATATTTGAGTTATCTTACCAAGAACAAATGATTTTACTACGGTACATCTTCTACTTACCTGACCTACGACAGACGAGTTTACTGCCGTAGACGTTAGTCTTTTTTTTTCTAGCAAGAGCACATACAGGGTGATCAACATATTTGGTGACTTGGATTTCACCGCATATTTTCCTTTCATGTGAGCGAAATTCAACTTTCCTCTCAATTATTTTTTATTTTTTGTTATAAGCTATAACTTTCACTCAAAATGACCTCCTCTTTTGCGAATGACAGCCTCCATACGACGTGGTTAGGCAGATACACCGGACCGCAAAACTTCCTGGTGAATCCGGTAAAATGCTCGCTCAAGCGAAGTCTTGAGACCGGACAACGAGGTTTGGGTTTCAGCGCAAGCTTCACTCTCTAGGATGGACTAGATGGAGTAGTCCACTAGATTCAAATCTGGACTATTAGCAGGCCATTCTCTGGCGGCGATGAAAGAGGAGAAGCTTTGGAATATCCACTCTTGTGTCTTCTTGCTGGTATGAGCAGGAGCTCCTTTCTGCTGGAACGCCCAGTTCCGTGACCCGAAGTGCCTGTGGGACCAAATCTTCACATTATTTTCGAGGATCTCCGAGATCTAAACTTGCGTATTTATTTTGGCCTTTTTCTGATGAAAAAGAGGGGAGTTCGACCCGTGGAGCAGATGCCAGCGAAAACCATGATAGATTCCGGATGGGAAGCACGTGAGACTGTTCGGACGGCTGTATCAGCTTCTTCAGAGGACTGAGCAAGCACCCTATCATTTGGTTTGATGTCGCTCCTCTCCATGGTGAACGTCTTTTCATCGGTAAACAGGGTCATGAGATGCTCTCCAGTCGCGGTCTAAGCAAGGAGAATAGGACATTTATCGCGCCGTGCTTACTGCTGCTTAGGAGTGAGACCATGACGCTTCTGGTACTTGTATGACCTCATACCAAGCTTCTTTCTAACAACATTCCCCATCGTACCGTATGACGTATACAGTTGGGCAGCCATTTTTCAGATGCTTCTGCCTTTGTTGCGGTTCAGGCATTGCTTGACGATTTTTGCGATACGCGAGTTGGCAGGGGAAGTGTGACGACGACAGCGTGGACGGTCAGTGAGTGTACCTTGTTTGAGAGTTCGATGCACAGTCTGACGGGCGATTCCCAGCCGACGAGAGATCTCCGAAGGAGGGTGTCCAGCACTACTCAGCGAAAATATTGTGCCCCGACTAGAATGAGAATGCACCATTTCGCGAGTAACATTTTTTGGAAACCGAATTTTTGGTTATAGGTAGATCAAAAGTTAACGAAATTGATGGTGTCATTTAAAATCTGCAGAACGACTCAGCTCACGCTTGACACGTATCCAAAGTTTTTCACCAAATATACTGATCACCCTGTACAACCAACACAAATCAAAGGAGAGATTGAGGCAGCAAATAGCGCTTCGAAAGGTTTAATTCACTATACTCAAGTTGTATTACTCCATTTAAACCGGTCTTAGTCATTTGGGCTTCCGAAAATACATAATCACGGAAAGAAAAAGATTTTATTGATATTGTTCTGGTTCCTCAAGTGGATCTATTCTGTAAATGAGCCTAAACATTTTTTTACGGGCATTTCGCTTACTCCAGAGCTCATTTCTTGAACAAATCTAACTATATTCACGTCTCCGACGGAGTAACATCTAATAACCTTTCCATCCCAGGAGGAGTCTCCTATGAGGTAGACGGGAGATGATGCTGGGGAGGGCGTCCTCCCTGGCAGCTGCTGGCTGGAGACCATAGAGCTGGAGGAGGGAGCAGGTAGTGGAGACAGCACACTGGAGCGATCTCGCTGCACCACCAAATGCAACTGCAATCAGGACTAATTTACAGTTTGCTCGTAGGAATACGGAGGCTCTAACCAAGTTTGAGTACATATTCAATTATTACTTCTTTTTTTCTCTTTGAAACCTCGGGAGTCTCAGGTGATCATAAAACCGACCCATGGAATAATGATAAAAAATATGAATAAAGATGATTTTCAATTAATTTTTGCGCGAAATTGTAATTTTCGAAAATCAATGAAAATCGTAGAAATTATATCACATACAAAAAATATGTAGTATTTCTCTAGGTACCTATTTACTGCTGCGGATATCGATAAATGCCTCACAAAGCGCATTATTTACTCATATTCGCCAAGTTCGGAGTGATCAGCGTCTTTTTCCTAACTCATTTTCATTGGCAGAGACTCACTTTCATCCGGCATCGATACCTTCACACCTTAGGATAACAGTTGCTTCAGGATATTGGGCGCTAATTAACTTGCAGCCCTTCCTTCCAAACCTCTAAATACATATGATTGGTCAATGAACCTTTCTCTTAGATGTCAAAGGTTTTTTAGAAGACACCATACGAATTAGATAGCTCTGACCTCCTTGCCAGGATGCCCTGTAAGTAGTGCCACTGCTTGGTCATGTCTGCTGTCTTTCATTTTCGTTCCGTCGATTGATAGAACACGGTCTCCAACCTCAAAACCAACGCATTTAAACACCACAAAAATTGAACAAAATTTCCGAAACTTTTCTCTAAGAAAATAAAAAGCAAGAAATACTCTGAAAAGCTGTCACGCATTATCTACCTCTGCGAGTCGAAAACATATTCAAAGAAAAAGTGAACACAGGAATTGAAATGACCTGAAGCTTGCCATCGGAGTAAGCTGCTCCTCCAGGAGTGATGTATGATATGAAAAAGGCTTCATTCGCATGTCCGCCCGCTAGAGCGAAGCCTGGCGAGCCGATCTTGTCTCGTTTCAACGTGGCTGAGATGACTTCTCGAGAGGGATCTGCCTCGTTCATCGAAGCATCCAGTGCCTGCGGAGACGGAGTCACCTCAAAAGCCAATCAATCGACACTATTCTTGCAGCCTAAAACGCTGTGTGAACAATTCAATATTTTGTGCCTTTCTTAATGACTTGATAAAATAAGCATCCACATGGGAAAGAAGGAAGTGGTAGAAGAGTCTCCAGCAGGGAAAGAAGGAAGTGGTAGAAGAGTCTCCAGCAGGGAAAGAAGGAAGTGGTAGAAGAGTCTCCAGCAGGGAAAGAAGGAAAAGGTAGAAGAGTCTCCAGCAGGGAAAGAAGGAAGTGGTAGAAGAGTCTCCAGCAGGGAAAGAAGGAAGTGGTAGAAGAGTCTCCAGCAGGGAAAGAAGGAAGTGGTAGAAGAGTCTCCAGCAGGGAAAGAAGGAAGTGGTAGAAGAGTCTCCAGCAGGGAAAGAAGGAAGTGGTAGAAGAGTCTCCAGCAGGGAAAGAAGGAAGAAGGAAGAGTCTCCAGCAGGGAAAGAAGGAAGTGGTAGAAGAGTCTCCAGCAGGGAAAGAAGGAAGAAGGAAGAGTCTCCAGCATGTTGGATATGTCATATCCAAGAGGATTCTTCATAGCCAGAAGGGAAGATCCTCGCAAGCAAAGAGGAATTCAAGCTAGCCCATGGCATTTATGGTCATAGCGTGCGCAAATAAGCAATTCAGGAGTACAATTTCTGACCTATCCAAGTTTAATCGGAAATAAAAACAGTGAAGTGAATGAAAAAAATCCTAATAATAAATTTCGCTATCGATGATTCTCAAACACTGTTTATATGTGGAGGGGGATCGGAAATGTTTTTATTGTTGGCTAAGGTAGGATTCTGATCAAACAAATACCTAGCTTTTTGTTTCCTTACCAAGCTCAGATGAATTCGGGTGGGCTCATCAATGAGTGCTATTCGGGTGGGCCTCATCAATGAGTGCTATTCGGGTGGGGCTCATCAATGAGTGCTATTCGGGTGGGCCTCATCAATAAGTGCTATTCGGGTGGGCCTCATCAATGAGTGCTATTCGGGTGGGCCTCATCAATGAGTGCTATTCGGGTGGGCCTCATCAATGAGTGCTATTCGGGTGGGCCTCATCAATGAGTGCTATTCGGGTGGGCCTCATCAATGAGTGCTATTCGGGTGGGCCTCATCAATGAGTGCTATTCGGGTGGGCTCATCAATGAGTGCTATTCGGGTGGGCCTCATCAATGAGTGCTATTCGGGTGGGCCTCATCAATGAGTGCTATTCGGGTGGGGCTCATCAATGAGTGCTATTCGGGTGGGCTCATCAATGAGTGCTATTCGGGTGGGCCTCATCAATGAGTGCTATTCGGATGGGCCTCATCAATGAGTGCTATTCGGGTGGGCCTCATCAATGAGTGCTATTCGGGTCGGCCTCATCAATGAGTGCTATTCGGGTGGGCCTCATCAATGAGTGCTATTCGGGTGGGGCTCATCAATGAGTGCTATTCGGGTGGGCCTCATCAATGAGTGCTATTCGGGTGGGCCTCATCAATGAGTGCTATTCGGGTGGGGCTCATCAATGAGTGCTATTCGGGTGGAGCTCATCAATGAGTGCTATTCGGGTGGGCCTCATCAATGAGTGCTATTCGGGTGGGCCTCATCAATGAGTGCTATTCGGGTGGGCCTCATCAATGAGTGCTATTCGGGTGGGGCTCATCAATGAGTGCTATTCGGGTGGGCCTCATCAATGAGTGCTATTCGGGTGGGCCTCATCAATGAGTGCTATTCGGGTGGGCCTCATCAATGAGTGCTATTCGGGTGGGGCTCATCAATGAGTGCTATTCGGGTGGGCCTCATCAATGAGTGCTATTCGGGTGGGCCTCATCAATGAGTGCTATTCGGGTGGGGCTCATCAATGAGTGCTATTCGGGTGGAGCTCATCAATGAGGGCTATTCGGGTGGGCCTCATCAATGAGTGCTATTCGGGTGGGCCTCATCAATGAGTGCTATTCGGGTGGGCCTCATCAATGAGTGCTATTCGGGTGGGGCTCATCAATGAGTGCTATTCGGGTGGGCCTCATCAATGAGTGCTATTCGGGTGGGCCTCATCAATGAGTGCTATTCGGGTGGGGCTCATCAATGAGTGCTATTCGGGTGGAGCTCATCAATGAGTGCTATTCGGGTGGGCCTCATCAATGAGTGCTATTCGGGTGGGCCTCATCAATGAGTGCTATTCGGGTGGGGCTCATCAATGAGTGCTATTCGGGTGGGCCTCATCAATGAGTGCTATTCGGGTGGGCCTCATCAATGAGTGCTATTCGGGTGGGGCTCATCAATGAGTGCTATTCGGGTAGGGCTCATCAATGAGTGCTATTCGGGTGAAGCTCATAAATGAGTGCTAATCGGGTGGGCCTCATCAATGAGTGCTCAAAGAGAACTTTAGCGTAGGAGACCTTTCAATCTAAATACTTCTGATTAACTGACACTGGTGTGTATCTCTACAGCTGCGGGGCGGTCGTCCATCCTGAGAATGGAAAGCTCAACGAATTCTCTCGCTTCCTGCATCGCTCGAACGGCCGTCTCATGGTTCACACCCACCACGTCCGTCTCGTTGACCCGCAACAACTTGTCGCCCACCAGGAGACCGGCCTTCTCGGCGGGGCCGTGTTGTTGGATGCGCGAAACGAAGATTCCTCGGTCGTCGTCGCGGAAGGGAGTTGACTCCAGGCCGCCGGCTATGGAGAGGCCGAGCCCACCCGACTCATCTCTACTTACTCGGATGCGCCGTATCTGCAAGGAGAGCGGAGAAATAAAATGCTAAAGCAGTTTTCGCAGCCAATTCAGGAGTTAACGGAACCACAAGCAACTCATTCAGCCCAGCAATGTGTTCACACGAATGAAAACTCATTTCTCCCACAAACGAGAGCCTCGGAAATGGTTCAGGGGGGCACACAAATAACACTCAGTCCATGCGAACAGAACAGCCACAGCTTTCAAAGTTGGCTAAAACATACACATAGAAAATTTCCCCTCGATTCTTTGAAAAAAACTTTTCTTTTACTTAATTTTAAAGGATATTTAACGCAATGTTTTCGACCTACAAACTACAATCGAGCCTATATCATTAACTTGTGGTTGTTGAAGGAAATTCTCTCGAAGCGAAATCAAACGCATTCGAACGTAAAATTCTGGAGCGCAGGTCAATTAGAAGCAAAAAAGGAAAGTCAGAGAACAAAAAAAGTGAAGTCAAAATGGAGAATGGGGGCGGAAAAGATGGCGGAAAAAGACAGAGGAAAAAATAATTGCCAGAAATCGGTGATGATGAATCTCACATGCTCATCAAACACTTCGTCTCATATCAAATGAAAGGAGGGACCCAGAGCAGAGATAAACTCACCACAGTTCACTTTGAGAAGAGAAATCAAGATGAAAGTTAGATTCGAGGTGACATATTGGATTGCATAGAGAGTTATTTGTGTATATATGTTTATATTCACCTCAAGATAACACATATAAAGTTAATACTCTTGTGTAATCCGTTGATTTAGAGTTGTTCACTCACACTTGGAAAGTTTAAGGGATGACGCACTTTTTGTAAACTATGAGTGGTTGGGGTGAGGAGGCATTCTTCACGTCTCGTAGGTCAACAGGTAGTCAGCAGCGTATTCTTGCGTGTGTTATACAACTCATGGGAGAGGAAGGGGGAGAGGGAGACAGATGAAGAACGTGGGGGAAGGGGGAGAGGGAGACAGATGGAGAACACTCAATCTTCTCATGCACTTCGCAATCTCTACCTTAGGCCCGGAGGACGTCTCCGATTTGCTTACGGAAGGACTCTGATTGCTGACTGAGGAGGCACGGATATTTTTGTAGTGGGGTGTGTTGATGCGTTTGAGCCGAGGCGCGTTGGGGTCCGAGAAGGAGTGAGGTTCTTCCCGGACGGACGTCGAGAAGGCAACCGTACGAGAGAGATCCTGGTAGAGAAGAAAGAGAGAGAGAGAGAAAGAGAGAGGAGGAGGAAGAGAAAGACTGCATGAGTGGAGAGAACAGGGGATCGGAGAAAAGAAAACTTTCAAACAACTCAGCTTAAAGTATACCAGAAAAGTCCTCAAAGTTGCAAAAGAAATGGAGAAAAAAAACACTGCAAGAGAAAACAAAACGAGGAGCTCAACAAAGAAGAAGAGGATTCTTTTCTATACAAGTAACACTAAAAGAGAGAACAGACAGCTCTGGCTTCTCGACATCTGCTAACCTCTGGAGAACATAGAGCAATGCTTACCTTATCCGCGCCGGCAACAGATGGACCCGCCGGACCAGGACCGGGTTCAGCACCGATGTATTGGGAAGGGTTGGGCTGCTGCTGGTACCGAAGGGCGGAGCGAGGGAGTGGTGCTTGGGCGGAGGAGGCGGAGGGTGGAGAGGACGCGTCCATTGAGGCCTTCTTCTTCAGGGTGATCGTCGATGGCTGGGGAGTAGAGGTCTGATTGGAGACAAACAGATAACTAGCGACATTCTTTCAGGATGTTTCCCGATACAGAGACACGGATTACGTGTATCACATTTGTACTCTGAGAATATCTCAAAGCCCTGTTTTTTAAAAGGGAAAACTCTCTTCAAAAATGACATATAAGGCGACGAGGACAGCATGCCACTAGCATATTGTGACAATTGAGTAAAACACAAACAAATAGAAGAGAGCTTATTAGAGGAGGAAAAGAAGAGGAAGAGAGAGAACCAGCTAGAAAACTAGGGAAGAAAGAGATGAATCAAGGAAACCTTGGTTAGAAGCTTACTTGGTCGTCGTCGTGATGTATAACGTGACCATCAATATTTGTGTTCTTCTTGAACTTAGTTGCTTGCGGTTTGGGGTGAGGCGTGTCGTGTCTAAACATTTCAGGCATTCAGCCCAATTTCATCAAAGTTCGTATATTTTTGATATATCAGAAAAAAAACTACCTCAGTAGAAAAAAAACTGAATTTTTTTGTTGCTCAAATTTTAACAAAACTTAAATATATGTACATAAAACAGTAAGACTAAGTAAAACGTAACCTTTCGAAATTGCCTAATGGCAGGGCTTTGTCTTCATCTACCGTAGTATCTGGTTGATCTCCAAAGTGGACCTTGGGTCCTCCAACGAAAGATCGATTCGTCGTCCTCTCTTCAATCGATTATGTTTGCTTTGATTTTTGTTACTTACATAACTGGTTAATTTTCACTATCAATGAGATGCTAAAGTAAAAGGTGCATATTTTGTTAAAATCAATCATTGAATGTTGATGTGTAAATAAGAGTATTCCCTACTCCTCGTTGATCTCAAGCAAAGGATTTTTATACCGAGCAGAGGAGCGGATTGTTCGCAGAAACTTGTGCGAAAATCGTGTGGTGTGACGGGAACCGAACCCGTGACCTTTCGCGTTCCGGGCGGATGCTCTTCCCACTGAGCTACACACGCACACATGATAATGCACATTTTAAGGCCCATACAACAGATGTTCTTCGAGATATGATTGAAAAGGAAAAAATTATAAGACTAACCAATAGGCGTGGCACTTTGTTGTGGGAGTAGATAACAAGAAAGAACCTTCACTCCCGTCCTTGGATCTCTTTCCGTGTTCAATTTGAGCATCGGTTGAGACTGCAAGAATACATTGAATTGATATATATATATATATATATAAAATATTCAACACTTTATTTGGAAAGACTATTGTTACATAACTGTTCCAGTTTCAGTATTAATATTAAGTTCGATAGTTTGCATTTGGCTAGGATGTTGCGCAATATAAACACACAATCTTATTTCAGTTGAAAATTAGCATCCAGAAATCCCTTTCAACATTTATGGTGTAAGTTAAAAAAACAAAGTACATATTAGAATTTTATGATGTAAGTACTGATCTTCAAATGAATTTCATTCAAATTTCATAGAAGAGCATTTTCAAAAAAGATTGATTAAAGTCAAAATTCAAATGCGAGTTTAACCTGATTTTCTGATAGCCAGAGTGCTTGTAGTTTGTAGTTGACATTGATAGTGAAAGGTAGCGAATTCAATTTGTTGCTGAAAAAAGGTTGACGGATTAAATGTGTTACATTGAGAGCAGATGCACATTCACAATGCATGCAACGATCTTTGCATGAATAAATTAAGCGTCGAGAATGGATCTCTGGTCCGAACTTCCAATTCCTTTCTCTTCTAAAACTTTCTTTTCATAACATAAGATCACTCTTTCGAAACATTCTTTCTTTTGCTTTGTCTTTCCAATAAATAATTGGATTAACTTAAAGTTTCAAGTAGAATGAATTTCTCAACCGCACTCTGACTGTAATTCAGGTGCGAACTCATGCGCAGAAAACAAAAATCATCATATTCATCCATAATAATAATCTTCCTCGTGGCAGGGTACGCGCTCCCCTGATATACAGAATAGACCTATTCTGGTAGAACAAGTGGCTGCCTACTAGAACATCTATTTCATTCCTTTTTATCATCGCACACATTTTCAGTTCTTGGAGTGCCATTTGAACACCATCTACACACGCTTACTCACCGTTCTTGGAGTGCCATTTGAACACCATCTACACACGCTTACTCACCGTTCTTGGAGTGCCATTTGAACACCATCTACACACGCTTACTCACCGTTCTTGGAGTGCCATTTGAACACCATCTACACACGCTTACTCACCGTTCTTGGAGTGCCATTTGAACACCATCTACACACGCTTACTCACCGTTCTTGGAGTGCCATTTGAACACCATCTACACACGCTTACTCACCATTTTTTGAACAATAATTTTCTGGTCTGGTCCAAAACTTTTTTAAAATCTAGTAATTTCAGAAAACTTTCAGTTTGTCTTCTAAGTATTGATCACCACCACTGATCATCAATCCCCTTTTGTCTATTTACTCTTTCAATTCTTCTCTTGGACACAGTTGCAATACCTGATACATACCAATTATGACAGCTGTTTGCCGTGCTAACTTCTCAAAGATTCTCTTCAACTAAACCGAAAGCATGTACCAAAAGGATAAAATATGTATTTTACCTGCAGAGATCCAGAACCGAGAGCCTTTCGCACTTGCCAATGTCCATGGGAAGCTCGGTGAGTTGGTTGTCCCTCAGAGACAGAACAGACAGCGATTGGCAGCCTCCGATCTCAATTCAAACAATCCATACTTGCTGAATGAATGAATCATTTCTTCTAAATCATAGCTCACCAGGATGTGTTGAAATTTTCTTTTTTGGGCGGGTGACCGGGCGACCCTGGCGATCGCGAAGCGAAGGGGGAAGAATTAACAAAAATTTAGTTTGTTTTCCGTGTTCAATTGATTTTTTGTTTCGCTTAGCACGGGTCGGAGTTCAATATTCGACATTTTATTCACTTAAAAACTTTTAGCTTTTTGAAAAGATTATTTTATGTTATAATTTCTTCACTATAAAAATTTTTTCTGGGAGATCGGGCGGACGACCGGGAGAAATTTAACAAGTTTGGTGAGCTATGTTCTAAATGAACCAATGAATCAACTCCAAAGTCATCATCAAATGAATAAAGAGAACAACATGATTTAAGATTTCTTTAATTCGAAAAATTTTCTTTCCATCTACTTTTTTCATTTCATCCCATCAAATTTATATGATAAATGAATAAAAAAAACTAATGAATAAATTTTTTTTTAAAAAAAACAACGACAGACACCTTTATCAGGAGGCTCACAAGGAAGTATCAAAAGAATCGAGTTCTTTCTTGAGACAAAAATCTGCTGCTCTCTGCTAGTTCTACTTCCAAACCAGATGCTACCACGAGTAGAAGCGAACCGTTGTTGGAATGGCTGTGATTTGATTCTTGTCCAAGTTGAGCGTTCGCAGCCTCCGAAGATTTCCGATGGACGAAGGCAGCTCAGCGATGAGGTTCTCTGCAATAACAAAATGCTTTGGAACTTCGCTTTTGCGAGGCGAATGAAAGGAAAAGTTAAAAACTAACCATTTTCATTGATACCAAGAAGTAATTAATCAACAATTACAAAATCCAAGCAATACTTGAACTGACCTGTGAGAAATAGCTCCTGAAGCTGTTCACAGGAGCCGATTGACATTGTGATGGCGGTGAGCGTGTTCTTTTCTGCCTTCAAGGTTGTCAACTTTCGCATTCGGCCTCAAAATATGAAGTTATTTAGGCAAAAAGAGGTTTTAGATAGACTCTTAAACATCTACTGCAGTGTTTTAGTGCTGAGGGGGCACTGAGAACACTGAATGATAGAAGAGAGATTAGCAAATAGTCAAAAAAGTAATTAAAAAAATTTTTTTACGCAAAAGTACAGAATTCATTGACGATCCCGGTGAGATAAACAACGTGATGAGCATGTTCGTGTACATAATCTCCGTGAACAAGGGCGAGTGAATTCAACGAGAATACCAACCGATGGAATTCGGGATGGTCTGGATGCAGTTCTGAGAGATGTTCAAATCTGTCAAGTTTTCTAAATCTCCGAATTCCTCTGGTAGCAGCGCCAATTTGTTCTCGCTAACATCCAATTGCTCGATGGTTCCACAACGGCAAATCTAAATAAATGGAATTGAATGGCTTAACTGCACGCTCTTATTCTCACAACCACAGCGAATGCAATAATTTAATAAGTAAACTCTCTAAAACATTTTGGTTCCCATAAATGTTAATTTTTTTCTTCATGTAAACAGTTACAGGCTGATTTAGTAGAAATTAATTCCCATGTATTTTGTTAATTGATATCTATTCACATTTTGATGAATCAGTTCGCTTTGCAAAGGAACCATTTCAATCTATCTCATTTCCTTGGTAACCTCATTCTTCTTTCAGAATATATCTTTTCTCTATCTTGAAAAAGGCTTTGTTTTTTAAAGGTTTAGTTCAATATCTTATCACTCATTGGTCAGTAAACATCTTGAAACTGTAAAGCCTAAAGATAATTGACTACAGTTTGTATGAAAAACCGGGGTGATCTCATCACAACTGACTTCATCTGGAAGAGTTTCTAGGTCATTCGCGTCGAGATAAAGCTCCCTCAAGGCTGTCATGTTACCAATATCGGACGGCTGAAATACAGATCAAATCGAGAAAATAAATGCAGATCAAATCAAGAGTTCCGCTTTTGTTTTATTATTATTTTCAAGGTTGTTATAGTTTTAAGAAAATAATTTTGAAAGAAAAGTCTAACCAGTTGCTCGATCTCATTTTGTCCCAAATCGAGTACTTGGAGACGAGTTAATTGGAAGAGAGAGGGAGGCAGCCGGGGCAGCAAATTGTCCCGCACTTCCAGAGACCTCAAATTGCTTCCTTCATTTCTTCTTTTGTTAACCTTCGAAAAATAAAGCTCAAACTTGCACTTTGCAACTAAAGCTACTTGCTAACTTGCTTAAAGAGCAAACAAGTCAACTCAACTAAAGCTACTTGCTAACTTGCTTAAAGAGCAAACAAGTCAACTCGTAAAATATACAAAACAGATCAGAAACTTTAGCAATTGAATACAAAAAGCAATGAAAATATTGGTGAGATACCAAGTATGCTTATTAATTACAATTACATAGTAAATACAATTACTCATGAGCTAAAAATGGTCAAAGTTGTTCTGAATCAATGCAACTGAAAATTGTAGCAGCTACGAAAAGCTGAAACCTAAACTTCGAACTGAAAAAAAATTAACTTTCAATTCCTATAAAACTACAAGTGAGTAGCTATAATACTTTCAGGGGCTGAGGTATTTAACCGAGATTCATAATTTTCTAAAACATTCATACTTACGATGTCTTATATTAAATGCAGTTCACTCAATAATTATCATCTCATGATCAAATCTCATGATCCTTTTCAAGCTCATTATCAATTCTAGCTTATTTTTCTACTGGCGAGTTTTAAAATCGTTTTGAAGGTCAAACTTTTTGATTGCCTTCCTTTTACTTTTTCATACTGGTAAATATTCATGAAAAAAGACTGAGAGAGTAGGAGAATAAAAAGAATGAAAAATGCCTCTTTTCACAGAAAATCATCGCTGCGTCCCAGTTATCATGAGAGAAAAGAGAAAAAAGAGCCTGAGCAACAAAAACACTTCAAAATACGCGAATGGATGGGGAAAAGAACCGTAGTTGCGTGAGAGTGCCGATATCCATAGGTAACTGAGTGAGCGAAATATCATTCAGGCCGAGATGAGTGAGGGAGGCCAGCAAGGTTATCGAGCCTGGCAGCCTGAGCAACAACAACACTTCAACCATCATTCATCAACACTTTTAGCCGACACTGAACTAATGTTTCTGAAAATTTATCTCATAGTCACCCAGAAATGTGGTCCTGCTTTTCCCTTTCATTCAAACAACAGCGTGCGGAAAACCGGGGTTTAATGGTCGCGTTAAACCGTATGTCGGCGTCCTTATTTGAGCCCGGGCTAATACAAGCTGTACGAAAACTCCTAGTGTATGTAATAATAATAATGTTCCTCGCGCTTGTTCCCGCCTCGCGGATGGGTACGCGCTCCCATGAGATGCAGGACAGACCTATCCTGGTAGAACCAGTGTCTGCCCGCTATATCACTGGTAGTGTGAATAGCAGCAGTTGGGAGAGTCAGATTCGTGCGTGAGCACTACTAACATTTTTTAACCTCCTTGGTTTGGGTGGATCTGTCCGGGGTGGGAGTCGAACTCGGGACTTTTCGCACAACAGTCGAACACACTACCATTATGCCTCGCCCGGACTATGTAATCAGCATAATTAAGAAGATGTGAATAGTTGGGGAGACTGGCGACCCCTTTCACCTCCGGCATGGATGATATCCCGGGGGATCCTCTCCGCTATATCAAACCTGGTTCCGACCTTTAGCAGAACTCTGTTCTTGAATCAATACTTATATGTATGATGAATTTCGGCTCAATAGATACCATTCAAGTTGTAATTTGCAAGTTTCTGGTTCTATAAAATGTTCTCTTTGAAATGGCGTATCACTTTGGTAACCAGTGGTTATACAATAGTAAAAAGTTCGCCTTTGGCAGTGTTTTTCAAGCCCTTATCTGACGAAGCAAGCCCGACTCGCATAAAACAGAGCCATGGCACACCATTTTGTTGCCAAACATGAATGGTGAAGCATTCGCTCTACAGTTACATCGGATTCATACAATCATATAAAATATGTTTTGCTCAACATTCCGTTCGTTTTGTGTTCAGAGCAGTCATGCTACTTCTATGAACCAACTATTCTTCTTGGTAGTGAATAAACAAACTTCTCCATCGCCAGAAAGAAGTTTTATATATGTTGGAAAAAGTAAAATAGGTTTGAGGAACAAAATAGGAATAGGGAAGAGAGAAGATGAGAAAACAAGAAGAAAAAAGAGAATAGATGATAGGAGAGAGAAAGAAAAGAGGATTATGCCAATGCTTCTATCTAATAGCATCAATAAAGAGAAGATTGAAAAGAGGAAGAAAAACAAAACGGCGTACAGAATGCACACACAGAAGGGGAGTAATAAGGAAAGCTTTTACCACGATTGCCCGCCGTTGTTTTGGAGGGAAGGGGGGAAGGGGGGAAGGGGGGAAGGGGGAAGGGAGGAAGGGGGGAAGGGGGGAAGGGAGGGGGGTTGAAGAGAAGACTTAAGACAAACAAGAGCGAGGCGTAGCCAACCTTGTGAATGGATTGGAGGAAAGTTCTAGCCGACTCAGCTCTTTCAACTCTCGCAACTCTTCCGGTAGATCAGAAATATCTGCAAACTTCTTTACTGTTACAATGAACAATGTCAGTTTAACTCAAGCGTTGACTAAGCGAGAACTTACTTACAATAGACTAAGCGAGAACTTACTTACAATAGACTAAGCGAGAACTTACTTACAATAGACTAAGCGAGAACTTACTTACAATAGACTAAGCGAGAACTTACTTACAATAGACTAAGCGAGAACTTACTTACAATAGACTAAGCGAGAACTTACTTACAATAGACTAAGCGAGAACTTACTTACAATAGACTAAGCGGGAACTTACTTACAATAGACTAAGCGAGAACTTACTTACAATAGCAAATTCATTTGACAGAGCCTTGGTCTTTATTCCAATTTCCCCAGCTTCCTCTGATAAAAGAGAGGTAAACGAAAGTTATCATATTCTGTTGCTAGTTGGTGTAACCAGGGGTTAAATAGTGACCGGATCGGTCCCGTCGGCGGATACATGTACACACACTATTGACAAAAAACTCCCTCTCTTTTCTTACCCCTTTTCCTTCAACCCCTCTTCTTTTTTCCTCCAAACTTTGAGCGGCGGATACATGTAAACCTAAATAGGGCGGCTCCATTTAACCTCTGGGTGTAACCATTTAAGACATGGTATTTGTTCCCTGGATTCACGATAAACGGTAAAATCTTCCGAAAAGATTGATGATGAGTGTGTGAAGTGAGCAGACCATTGCGACTGAGATTGAGCTCGACAAGAGAAGTAAGGGAAGAAACTTCCGGCGGCACTCGATGGATGTCATTGTCGCTCAGACCGAGTCTTCGCAGCTTTTGAAGCCGGAAAAGTCCCTGCAGTATTAACTTTATAAATGCATTTTTCATTGATGAAATATCTGGACGTTGATACCTGGTTACAAATAATGACATGTATAAATGATTATCTTTTTTCTCAATGGAAACATTCGAAAAGTTTGGTTTTTTTTTTTTTAAAAAAGATAAAAGTTCATGTGTGTCCAAAATCTTTCACTTTGAGATGAATGAATAATTCCCAGAAGACTTTATGGAGCAATTTTGTTCCTCGGCTTCCTTGTATGCGAAATAGAGCTAGGATGACGAATGCCTCTGATTCTTTGCAGAATTACATGAGTACAACGAAAACTCAAGGAAATTAAAGAGAAAAGTCTTTGTCAACAATGTTTTATGTTATATCAAAATCGCATAAAAACTTTAAAAAATGAATGATTGTTTATAATGAAAACATAATATGAAGACTGAAAAATCTTTCTATTTCTTTTTTAAGTATGTAACGAACCCACTAACCTTGGGCAATTCTTTGATATGATTCATGTCAAGTAAAAGCTCCTCCAGCGAACGAGAATACCTGCAAGCAGTTACTCTCACACAAGGAAACATATCATTCACGAAACGCTACTTACGACAGCGCCGTTTTAAAAGTGCTTAAGTGCGGTACTTCTAAAACTGCAGAACTCTTTAGTTTACATGTAATTGGAGTAGAAGCAAACTCACCTCTCGATATCATGAGGGACGGTCTGTAGATTGGTTTGCCGCCTGTCGAGAGAATCAATCTGGCGATTGCATGCCGTGAATGGCATACAGAAGAAGGAAGCCATTCTAGCAGAGCCTCACCCTGTCTCGAAGACCTTCTTCTCCTGCCTTCCTTTTTTTCTTCAAAAGAGAAACATATAAAGAAGAGTCAAGTGGGAAGATACCGCTGTAGCAACCACCAATCAAGCGCAAGCGAAATTACATGAATGCCAGATTGCAAAATAGAGAACAGAGAATGAGGCGAGAAAGCAGATATAAACAATGTACTACCGGGCTTAGTTTTCTACAAAATCTGCAATCGAGGAAGCAGTAGCTTTGAGACCAATAAGGGAGAATGTGGCTGGAGCAGCGGCCATCAGATGGGAGAGATAGCAAATCAGCGGGAGAAATTGGGAAACCCGAAAGGCTCATTACTCCTCTACTCTTCTCATGCCCGCTATTTCCGTTGTTTTCATCTCTCTTCATTGTATTCCGATGAAAGCAATATCAATTCTTCTGTTCCCCTATCTCTCAATGTAAAAGCCTTTCACTGACTACTCTCTCTGACTCATTGACTACTCTCCCTCTCTTTTCACTGACTCATTGACTACTCTCCCTCTCTTTTCACTGACTACTCTCTCTGACTCATTGACTACTCTCCCTCTCTTTTCACTGACTCATTGACTACTCTCCCTCTCTTTTCACTGACTACTCTCTCTGACTCATTGACTACTCTCCCTCTCTTTTCACTGACTCATTGACTACTCTCCCTCTCTTTTCACTGACTCATTGACTACTCTCCCTCTCTTTTCACTGACTACTCTCTCTGACTCATTGACTACTCTCCCTCTCTTTTCTTCCGTGCCATGTTTGCTTCACATGATAGTCTAGAACTTAACGTGTACGTAAATGGAATTAATCCAATCATAAAAAGAGGATGGCGAAAACAAGGGAAAAATAAAGGGAAACAAGCAGAACTTCTAAACTTACATCAACAGAAAAAACAATGAAACATTTCTAATAACAAAACATTTCAAACAAATAATTAATTTATTATTCCGAGAGTAAAAGAAAACTATCGAACATAATTAATCAAAATTACGAACAAAATTTGTTACACTTACAGTAGATATTTGGAAACGGAACGAGGAACACTACTATAAAAAAAATAATTGTGCGAGAACTTAGAGAGAAATTGATTTTGTTAAGAGTACATAGGACTCAAATGCAAGGATACTTGGGTAGCTTGATAAGGGGAGGTAATTTAGAACCAGGAAGAGTAAAATAAAAGGAGAGGAATGGAAAGGAAAGTGTGAGAAGATAGAAGGCGGTGGAGAGAAGGCCGCCAGAAAGGATTACAACAATAAAAGAGACGGGAGAGACTTAAATGACTATAGCCATTCTAGCGAACTATAGGACTTGTATGGTAAGAGGAAAGAGAATGGCACGAAATGCAAGACGGCGTCTACAACAGAGATTGATCGATGCTTTGGAATGTGGAGAGTGGCTGGAGTCAAGGCAGATTGAAAGAGAAAGAAGTAAGCGGTAGAGAGAGAGAGTGTGAGATAGAGAGAGATAGAGAGAAAGATGAGAGAGGCTGGAAGACACAAGGGAGGATTAAAAAGATACAGACTTATTATACAAGCGGAGAGATGAATGCAAAAAAGGAAGAGAGGAAAACAGAGAAATAATGAGAGGAAAATAGAAATAATTAAAGCTCGGGATGAAAAGAGGAATAACGAAAAAAGATTGGATCAAAGCGGCTGAAATAAAATAGAGATAGAGAAGATGTATAGTTTAAAAATGAACAAACGAGAAAAGAGACAGAGTTAGAACTAGAGAGAACAAAAAAGCGAATCAAAAGAAGCGCTGGCTGTATCATGGAGAGGTACACCACATACAAGTATGCTCTTGCTATTAAAAAGGTTTTTTTCCACTGAAAGCAAGGGAATGGGGTAAAGGGAAGAACTTCCGGAAGTCTGTAGAGGTCAACAATGTATTATATGTAGACGTGCTAGTATGTAGTAGATGTGTGAGAGGAAAAACACAAACTATAAAGGGAGAAACAAAAAAAAGAAAAAGGTAAAAGAAGGCTAAAAGGAAAAAGTGGAGAGACAGAGAAAGAGAGAGAGAGAGAAAGAAAGAAGAGAGTGTCGGGAAAAGGCTGAATTTAGCTGCCCTGAGGCAATAATAGCCCGCTACTCCTCTTCTCTCTCTGAAATGTCCGAACAGTTTGCCCAAGAAAATAGTATGGTGATAGAAGAGAGTACTGCAAACACCGGGAAATGTATGTATATGAGCAAATATTCATGTCTTGCATATTTCAGTATTCTAATATTTTCACGGAAATATTTCCAACAATACTTATGCTTACCAAGCACGAAATGAATTTGTTCAAAGGATATGATAAATTTGTGCTATAAGTGACAAAGTTTTAGTTTTTGGCAATCCATCACAAATCCACATTTCAAATGAGAGCATTAAAACATGGTGAGGTACATGTGCAGGCAGGCCCGAAATTATAGAGAAAAACGGATCGCTCCGTGGTCTCCCGAAATCCGTCAATCAAAACACAATTTCACCGCGGACGCCAGTCAAATTAAATAAGAACATCAACATTAACCGCATCATCATCGAAAAGGAAGATATGCACCCGTCTCGCATTCCTCCATCGTTGCTTCTATATACGATTATCATGCTATTCACGGTACCAGCTTAAAGAATGTAAAAAAGAGAAGCGTTTAGGGTTGAAGCAGACATTGGGCCGAGAAAAAGCGAGCCGATGAATAGAACTCGATTAGTGTTTGAGAAAGACAAGGAATGGGAGAATCGGATGGAGAAAGTGATAGAGAGGGAGAAAGTGAGAGAGAGAGATAGAGAAGTAGATAAGTACCAGGAGGAAGAAGATATCCGTTTGTGGTCGTGCTTCGGACCGCCTTCCCATTCTCTTTCTAATCGCCTCATTTTGAAAGAAATAGCACAAAAACACGCACGAATTTTATCGTTTTTCTCGCTTCAAGAAATGCAAAACGTATCTTCTGGTCGCGCATAACGGCATCTTTATCTTAGCCAGTAAAGGATACGGAGAGAATAGTGAGAGAGTCACTCTGAGGGCGAGGAGTGGGACAGAAAGCAATCGATCATTGGAGAGTGTGCGAGGAAGGCTAGAGACACTTCAGTAAACAGATGGAGAGAAAGAGTATGAGGAGTTAGAGGAGGCACCGCTGTCGAAGGTCAGTAAGTGATGTCCACCTGTGTGAGAGAACGAGAGAGTGGAAGAGTGAAGGAAAGAGAGGCAGACAGACCAAGATACAGAGAGCAAATGAGAAAGAAGACCATCCTAATAATACATATGTATGTAGATTCAGAGGGAAGCCGAGTCATTCCCAGCTCAGCGCGTTCAGGACAACTTCATTTACATTACTCATCTTGTGGTGGAAAGTATCTGGTGAAATGGACGAAATGTTATGAGGAATTTATCCATTATGTACACATAACCATCAATTATAACGTGACAGAATAGTCAATCATTCTACTCACATACATATAAACATCTTTCGTAAATTACACTGGGACGGAACATTTCTCAGTGATAGCTCATTATCAGAATGAAATCGTCTAATAAACTAAGAAAAGAAGCCATCTTTTTTCATATATGTACATTATATTACGTAACCGGTCATTTGAGAAGAGGCTGAATATAATAAATCCTTCCATAAATATTCAAAACCTGTACGAAAATACTGACAAAACCTCGGTGCTTCTCATTCAATCAGAGATATGAATAATCATCTAACAAGTTCTTCATGAATTGTGGACCTATTGGGAAAAAGGTGGACCTATTGGGAAGGAGATGGACTTATAGGGAAGGAAATGGACCTAATGGGAAGGAGATGGACTTATTGATGGGAAGGGGTCTGAAATGCTCATCGGAACTTGGAAATTACAGCGGACCCTCTCAAGAAAGCCAGTAAATTGTTGATGAAGGTGGATGGTGCGATCTCCTTCTCACTTCTTTTCCCCTCCAGAATTAAGACAAACTGCACCACACCTTCCACACATTCGCCCATCAATGTCTGCAAACTCCTACATCTCAAGCTTGTCTGATGGTATTTCATAATAACAAGTCTGCATAGTTCAACAAGAGTCACTTTTCAGTCTTAAAAAAATTAATAACCGACCGCTTTTACAGCGGGTGAGTGTCGAGTAATTATTAGCTATCCCTTTTATGCCATCAACATCTAGTTCACTTCTCATTATTGCAGACTACCTCACTCAAAGAACGGTCGTTTTTCGTTGCTGTTGACCAATGGTTGTATGTATGTCGTGGTCCAATCGTCTGATCAAGCAACTCAAATTAAAACTACAGCGAGTCTTTTTTCATGAAAAATGACGACCCTGACCAAAATATCATCTCATCAGGACAAAAATATTTTCAATGCTATGGGGAGGTCTCTCTGCTCTGCTCAAAAACTCTGAACAAAAAAGCAAACCATTGGTTTCTCAGTCGTGCGATCTTTCTCAACAAGATGAGCTCGGCTACCCGGAGCGGATTCTTTCAGCTGATCTTGTACGAATCTCGTCACACATTCATATTCTCGTTCCATGAACATCTGCATTCCAAATAATTACAGTAATCCTTTAGCAGAGACGCAACTTGAATAAACTAAACGTTTTTGTCAGAGGCGTGGAGATACAGAATAGGGAATCGATTGGATGATTCAGTGCAAATCTCCTCAGGTTCATGACTTTCTTCCGGACGATTTCTTCGGTAGTGTATTCCTGCAACGGGGAATTCACTCTAAACTGTATCCCAAAAGGTTCCAAATCTCAAACATGGTTAATAGACTGTCTTGTAGTCATGCCAAAATAGTCAATGTTGTAGTGACTGTCTACTATTTAATTCCATGAGGTCAAAATCGCCGGATCCCTTCTCTAATCTAAAGGAAATGGCTGGCTGACCCCGGGAAGGATGCTGGCCAAGAGATGTGGTGACCAGGAGAAGAAAGACGATTTCCTTCTCTTTCCTCGCCAGTTCTGTGACAAGTTCAGAGACACTTAGGCCGAGATTCATATTCACTTCCGCTTCTTCATTCTGGAATGAGTCAACTCCTCATTAGATAAGGAGATTCTGCTATCTCCGAACAGACAAACCCTGAACTCTCCCTGGGCGCAGAAACGAGAGAGACCGTCGCTGAAGTACATCGAAAACTTGTTCAACAGCCACAAATGCAGCAAGAAGAAGTACGCCAGCAACCGATTGTTGCCGCATTTCTCCATCATCTTTGAATGAAATAAATATTATAGAGAGATATATAGATTGATAGAGCTTTGCGAAGCGATTGGTAGGAAAACGTGAGCACAAAAGCAAGCGCTTTTAAGCACATTGCTCTTGATTCTACAATGTTGTTAAATACTGAAGTGGATATCGATCGATCGATTAGCCTGCTAACTCTACTATCGATCGATCGATTAGCCTGCTAACTCTACTTCCCTTCCTCCTCCTTTCAATATGAGCCATTACTACACGTGAAACTCTTGCATGTTCTAGACAACTTGAGAATACAACCAGGCATTAAATGAGACCGGTCAAATGTTTTTTTACGGGCCGTGCGAGTTGGAAAAGGAATAAAATACTCTTTAGGGAAAGTAAAATAGAACGCAAGGAGAAGAGAATTTATATTATTTCCGGCGCGAACTTGTTTGCGCCAATGAAGCTGGTGCGCTAACTATTTAACCTCTGTCAGGGGTTTTTAGCGTGCAAGAAAGAGGTAAAGAGGTCCGCAGAACAAAAAAAACTCATGAAACAGAGACCCGCGGGTCTTCCCTTATAAGGAAAAAACAACGGAGACGCGCAAAAATTCTTTTCGATTTCAACAAAAGGGTCCCCTCTTAGGAGTTAAAAAAAACAGAGGCCTGTCGACATAGGGTCTTACATGACCATTCAAACCCTGCTAGTGATACTAATGATCTGTTTGGCAACATTCTTCTTTTTTCTTTGCATGCGCTCTTTCTCTTTCTCTCTCCAAAATCTGCCATTACCTCGGGATTAATCTTTTTGATCTACAACTTCGTTTTTTAGGTGGTCAGAAAAAGCCTGGAATTCAACTTTGTTGAAGGGACTTTGATGACTTCGGATGCCTGTGAAGAAGGACTTTTTCCTCTCAACCGGCGCTTGCAGCTCTTTCTTCCAGAAGAGGAGTTTCTCCCGCATCTCTTTCAGTTTCACGATGCTCTCCATCATCTTCAACGATGAGTCTTAGTTGAATTGACAGGTAAAAAGCCGCTAAAAAGATGAAAATAACTGCTGATGTGGTTTGAAGATGTGAAAGGCGAAATAATGCGAGAAAACTAAGGCCGGTATTATAAGATGAGGAGAGACATTTTCACCCACACTGCAGGTGAAAAAAATCCATGCGCTCTTTAAAAAGTCCGAAAAACATTCAAATCTATGCACTCGAAAGAAGAAAGTTTCGATTTTTACCTATGAAAATGTTTTACCTAGGGTGGTAAGAAACACCCTGAAACCTAGCGAAGAACGGAATCTACAGGCATAGGGAAATTATGAAGAGCATTTCAGACATTACGTGTATATTTTATTTGCAGTGCAAATTAGTTAACATAATTTCCTCTCAACTTGTTTATTTTGATTTTCAACGTTTTTTTTTCTTTAAAATATGATAGAATTAACATTCAAATCCCTGAGAGAGGCATTGATGATTAGAACCAATCGGATGAGGTCGCATTCTGAGACGAAGCCGTCGTGTAACTCTGAGAGCGAAGGATGAGTGAAGGAGTTGGAAGAGACTCCTAACTCCTTCACCTCCTCCAACACGCTTTCCCACTCGGAAGAGGCCGCTGACTCAAGAGCTGAAACACTCTTTTTGTTTCTAAAAATTAGTTCGCTGAAGCTAAGTACCCCTGCATGAATGATCTATCTCGCGCTTGTCTCATCTTCACGGTAAGGTGCGCGTTCTCCTAAGACAAGATACTGACCTAACTTCAGAGAATAAAGTATTGATCACTGCTGGTGTGTCTAGAAGCAGTGGGGAGGCAGGTACGAGCCAACACTACCAATATTTCTCTACCCCTTCATTTGGGTTGATCTGCTCGTGGAGTTGTCGGACTTGGGACCTTCCACAAAAGTCTGTACGCATCATTATCATACCAATACCAGAAAATCCATTCTTAAAAAGGTATGTATATTTTCGGTTAGACATTTTTGGAGCAGAGTTCACTCTAAGCTATTCTGATGAGCACATGATGGGATAGAGATAAATAGAAGACTAGCGTCCGGACATGGTTTTTTTGCTGATGGTTATTAACTCAAACCCAATTATCAACCAGTTTTGTAGCCACTCTTTGTTCCCCTCATTGGAGGCAATTAATGCTGGCCTCGAGAAGATGTTTGATTTATAAGTTGTAACAGAATTTTTGGAAAGAGGGGGGTATCAACCTTGCTTTGATCTCTTTTTTCCCTTTCCAAATAAGGGAACTAAAGAAACCAGCGGCAAATGCGCGATGGACAGTGAGAAGACGCAACTTGGCGTTGACATAAGCAACGCACTGCCGAAGAATGTGGTGAGAGACCGACCCTTCGCGTGCATCGTTGCACAACTTCTGTATGCTCTCTCTAAAAATTCAAATCAGATATTTTAAATACAAAGTAATTATGATTTTGGCTCAGCTGGAAACCTAGTGTGGTCTGTGACTCTAAACTTTCGCAAAATGTCAAAGACAGAAAACATCCAAATACTTTCTTTCATTTGGTCTCGTTACTATGCCGTACGGCATCGCTAGCGTAACGTTTGGCTAAGCCTGGGCAGAAAAAAAACATGGTAAGGATCTAAAAAACTTTTGCTTTTGAGTTTGGGATTTAATTGTATGGCTGACTTGTACAAAGCTTTTTAAATGATTTCATCAACCAAAATAGCAGAAAGTCTGCCGAGCATGAGGTAATAGCAGAGAAGAATGAGAGTCAAGACCAATCTTAACTTAAGACATCACGAAGAGACAGCAGAAAACAGAAAAAACTCTGCAGTCTGACGCTGCAGCACACCTAGGTTTCGAGCAGAGTCAAGATTTTACATAAAAACGCGAGAAAAAAAACTAACAACGAATTATTGAAATGCCTTCTTGCCTCGATTTCTTTCTTGCTGTTACAATTCTTGTGTATGAAAGGGAGTTGAATATAGTACGTTTCATTGCTCGCCAACTCAAATAATATATTTTATCAAATGTACAACAATATTTTGAAAAGGCAGTTTTTGGGTTCGAATCAATCGTAGTGGGAATCAGATCCGGGGGGATTTTACTTTAGCACCCCCTAAGTAAATTTGTGCCGATTTTTTCTATGAAATGCCCCCCTCACCCTTGGGGGGGGGTTAAAATTTAATTATAAATTTTACTGAAAAATGGTGTTGGGGGGTACTAAAATTAAAAAAGTCCGGGTATATGTACTTTGATACTTCATTTTGTATGGTGGGGGTTAAAATTAAAGGTACTTTAGTACCCATATTCTTGTCCTTCACCTTTCAACCCCCACTTTGGAACATTTAACTATGGAGTGGGGCCTCTTGTATCACGGGGGACCGAAGGTGAGTGAGGGCCTCTTGTATCACGGGGGGGGACAGAAGGTGAGTGGGAGCCTCTTGTATCACGGGGGGACCGAAGGTGAGTAGGGGCCTCTTTTATCACGGGGGGACCGAAGGTGAGTGGGGGCCTCTTGTATCACGGGGGACCGAAGGTGAGTGGGGGCGTCTTGTATCACGGGAGGAGAACGGAGGTGAGTGGGGGCCTCTTGTATTACGAGAGGACCGAAGGTGAGTGGAAGCCTCTTGTATCACGGGGGGACCGAAGGTGAGTGGGGCCTCTTGTATCACGGGGGGACCGAAGGTGAGTGGGGCCTCTTGTATCACGGGGGGACCGAAGGTGAGTGGGGGCCTAAAGTAAAAATTTCCCTGAGATCCGTCTAAGCGAAGTTTTTAATGAAAAATCACATTGCGAAACAATTTAATTAAAAAAATGTTTAGATGAACTTTTTAAAGCCACATTATAATTTAACCAAATAACAAAAAAAGTTAAACTTGTTTGAATAGTCATGAAAAACCAAAACTTGACTTATGAAATTTTAAAGAAACCTGAGCAAGCGATTGAAGAATATTTTTCCAGTACAGCTGAGATTTTTCAAATTTTATTTCCGCATGCAGCACATAATAGGCAGCAGCATCAAATTGCATTTTCCTTACTCTTTTACCGAATTCAGCACAAACGTCAGTAACCTTAACATGACAATTGGAACACAGGTATAACAAATTCAGTTACAGTCTATTTTATGATTTGGGAACTCTAGAAACTGGGCTTTGAAGGGCAAAGTACCAAAAATAAACAGTAATACCTCTGTGGGAACATCCCTTAGTTCCTGATGTATCAGATTGTCTCCTTCTTCTGCAATAACAGCATCCTCGACATCTTCCATTGCTAACTTGTCGTTTTGACTTACGTATTTATTAAAAGTAGACATCCATGGTTTCCTGAACAATACGAACGAAAGTTTTTCGAACAGCAATCAAACTACAGATAATAAATAAACTACAAAACTTTGTATTCTAAAAAAGTTGGGTCTGAGTTAAGACGATTGAAGATGGTTTCTTGTCCTGCGATTTTTTGCAGCTCGCGTTTTGTCTTACGTCATTTACCAGATGCACCATGAATGATCTTTTTTTAAAAAACTTTTTTGCTTAGTAACTTTTTTCACTTGTGAAATTTTGTAGTACGCGTGCCTTCGTGCCCTTGACTGGCCTAAAACACGACCTCAACTTATAAAGGGCCTTGCTCAATTACGTTCATGACTACTATTTCGTCTATCTCAAATATGAGGCACTTTAGTGTAGGGTGAGAGTGCTCGACTGTGAGTAGCTCGGTGAGAGTTCGGATTCGCTCTGATGAGCAATTCTGCCAAATTTTATTTTTAGATCAGAAAATTATTTATACATTAAAAAACGCATAGGCTTAGGAAAAAGTTGGCTCTAATCTACTTAAGCCGTCCAAAGATTTTTTCTCAGAAAGAGATTTTATTCATGAGAACTCCCTTCCCCCCTTGCTCCTTAGGGCCCCCTTCCCCTCCCCCCTAGGGCCACAACCCCCCCCCCCGCTTAGGTAGGGCCCTCTTCCTCCCTTCTCCCTTTAGGGCCCCCCTCCCTTTCCTGCTTAGGTAAACCCCCCTCCCCCTCCCCCCTTTCCTTTCCCCAAAATTTATAAAGATAATTTAAAAAGAAAAGAAAGAAAAAGAAAGAAAGAGAACAAGAAAGAAAAAAGTTTAATAGAGCCAGGCCGTGTTTTAGGGCAGTCGACGGCACGCGTACTGCAAAATTTCACAAGTATTTTTCTCCATGCATGCGCTTAATGATTCTAGATGTGGGTGCAGAGGGTTTTTTCTGGGAACAGTAGAATGATATAAATATCGAAATTTTCACTAAAAAGGTAATTCTACTTCATAATGGTAACGGAGCATTGAGTTACCAAAAAACCCTTGGTTAAATTTTCATTTAGCCCCCGAGCACTTTCAGTCCCCCCCACAATAGCCCCCACACCACGGAAAATGTTCTTTGCGGTGTGCGAAAGTAGGCTTTCATTCCCTTATGGGCATACTAGACGAAAAGGAACTACTGCAGTTTAATTGACAGCGCTAATTGGTTTAAAGTTCAAACGCAAATAAAGCTCACATAAGTCCTATTCCTTTTCAAAGAGTGGTTAGATTGAATGCATTAACATTACATATAGACCCTAATATTTGATAAAAGATATGTTTATAGCTATTTCGCCAGTCTGTAATGCTCCCAGGGGAGCAATGCATAGTACACTCGATAGTCTTATTTATCGGAAAGAAATATTCTATCGGAAATATATACATCATGTACAGGGAGGTCAATATATTTGATGACAAGGATTTTACCGCATATTTTCCTTCAATGCGAGCGGAATTCCACTTTCTTCTCAAAAAATTTTGTTATCTGTCATATGAATATTCTATAACTTTCCCTTGAAATGACCTCCTCTTGCGAATGACAGCCTCCAGACGACGGGGGTATCCATAAACCGCGGACCGCAAAACCTCCTGGGGAATTCGGTCCCATGCTCGCTCAAGCAAAGTCTTGAGACCGGACAACGAGTTGCGGTTTTCAGCGCAAGCTTCACTGTCCAGGATGGACTAGATGGAGTAGTCCACTAGATTTAAATCTGGACTACAAGCAGGCCATTCTCTGGCGGCGATGAAAGAGGATAAGTTTTGTGATGTCCACTCTTGTGTCTTCTTGCTGGTGTGGAGCAGGAGCTTCGCCCTGCTGAAACGTCCAGTTTCGTGTCCCTTGCCTCTGGATCCAAGGCTTTACATGATGTTCGAGGAACTCCGAGATATACACTTGCGTATTTGTTTTGACCTCTTTTCTAACGGAAAAGAGTGGAGTTCGACCCGTCCAGCAGATGCCAGCGAAAACCATGGTAGATTCCGGACGGGAAGCACGTGAGACTGTTCGGCCGGTTGTATCAGCTTCTTCAGAGCACTGAGCAAAAACCCTATCATTTTGTTTGCTGTTGCTCCTCTCTATAGTGAACGTCTTCTCATCGGTAAAAAGGGTCATGAGATGCTCTCCAGTCGCGGTCTAAGCAATGAGAGCAGGACATTCATCGCACCGTGCTTCCTGCTGCTTAGGAGTGAGACCATGACGCTTGTGGTACTTGTATGACTTCATACCAAGCTTCTTTCTAACAGCATTCCACATCGTACCGTATGACGTATCCAGTTGGGCACCCATTTTTCTGATGCTTTTGCCTTTGTTGCGGTTCAGGCGTTGTTTGACGATTTTTGCGATACAAAGTTGGCAGCGGAAGTATGACGACCACAGTGTGGACTGTCAGTGATTGTACCTTGTTTGAGAGTTTGATGCACATTCTGACGGGCGACTCCCAGCCGGCGAGAGATCTCTGAAGGAAGGTGTCCAGCGCTACTCAGTGACAATATTGCGCCCCGACTAGGATGATAACGCACCATTTCCCGAGTAACAAATATTAGAGAACGAAATTTTGGTTATAGGTAGATCAAAAGTTAACGAAATTAATGGTGTCATTTAAAATCTGCAGATCGACTCAGCTCGCACAGGACACTTATCCAAAGTTTGCCATCAAATATACTGACCACTCTGTATATTTAATACATCATCGCAACTGGTTGAGTTGAGAGGGTAGGTTCAGCATGTAGGTCGGAAAAATAACGGCAAAAAGGTAAATCGCATGGATCTTGGTAGCGGACGGACTTATTTTGAAAAAAAAATCGACTGTAATGATTATCATGCCTCTCATCACGATGGTTCGAAACGCTCGTAGAGGATCATACGGTCGCAATTGTTTCAAATTCAATCACAAAGACGTTCTTCTTCATCACCGACATCACAGGGATTTTGGACAACAAGTCACAGCATTTTATAAGATAACGCTTTCAGGAATGCGAAGCACAAAAATCCACTAGACTGAAAATTGTCGAGTTAGCAACCCACATTATAACGGTCAAAAACGTGTGATTATATTCTCACTAAGTCAACACGATTATTTTTCACGGTGTATGAAGACGCGTCTTGCTGTAGCGTCTCCTTTTTTCGTACGTCATCTTTTTCAGGCTTCCCAGTATACTTTGGAACCTTATTCAAATTTATTTCACTCACAACCATGGAATCGACAAATGAAAGGGGACATTACGCTTCAAGACCAACTCTACGGAAGCATGTGTTAAGATGTGAGTGAATACGGTTTTCCTACAGTGTCATATTATAGAAGTAGTGAGTTACGAAATTATAAGAAAAGATTTCGTGTTTTAACTCTGTCACAATCATATAGACAATTTGATTAACCATACTTTTCATATAAAAAAACAGCAGAGTCCTAGAAGAGTACAGAAATGTTCCTTACAATACTCTTCAAACCAAAATTCTAAAATTGAGATCACAGGCCCAGAGCAAACAACTCAATGTCTAATACTGACACAGAATCAAACCGAGTTCATCAGCAGATGGAGAAAATGTTCAAGAAAAAAAAAGCACACTTAATAAGCAAAATTATCAGGGTTTAACAAAGATGTTTGCAGTCTGTGAAACTCGAAGCGATGAAAATTGAACGAATAGTGGCCATGTATCTTTGTGAAAGAGTAGAAACACACTTCATTCGTTTTAGAATACTCATTTTAGAAGATCTAACAATAAACCTGCGTTTTACCAAGACCCCAAAATCGAACTCGGGAACGATACTGTATACAGAAACAAACAAAAAACAAAAAATCATTACTTTGAGAATAGAGGGTAGAAAAATTCTTCATAAAAATTTTAACCAAATTCCTCAAACATGAAAATTTACAACAATTGCTTAGAAAGGTTCTAAACTTGATCCTCACAAAATTCCAGTAACGCGAGCAGAGTTAAGTCTTAGCTGCAACTTATGAATTATAACAACTGTTCGAGGAGATCAGAGGTGTATTTTGTATATGTACAATACCGGTCATCAATGTATCAGTAATTACAGATAGGACTTCCCGTGGAGATCTGAACATTTATGAGGAGCCCTAATACTTTCTGAGACTCATGGATGGAAGGTAGATACGGAAGAAAAAGGATGAGATCCTTGACTGGAGAGGGACTTGGAACCGCTGATTCTCGTCGATAAAATCTTCATGTTGGGGGTCGAATTAGCTGGAAACAAAACAAACTTCCCTCTTCAACTTTAAAAGGGCTGAATCATTCATGGTTCGGCTGTTAAGAACATACTCTGTATTAAAACACGATATTAATTTGGAAAACTCTATTGAATATTTTGAGGTCTCGAACCAAGTGTAGAAACATCTATGAAGATGGTCTCGAACCAAGTGTAGAAACATCTATGAAGATGCTATTTCTTTCGTTTTTTTCATTCAGATGAAATGTTAATTATAAACTAACCGGACAATTCTTTCACGTCTTCCTGTTCAGGAAAAAAAACTGTAGGTAGCTAAGAAAATGCTTTCACAAATAGTTTCTCTCAGAGTTATTTAAAATCTGTGGTCAAATTTTCGGTTCTTGTTGCTTTCCCGACCGAATCTCCCAGTACAGGTGACCTAATGACAGAGTAATTTCGTCATATTTCTCACCAAGCATCTTTACAAAACACATATATACGAATATATAGTCTGTCGTCCTATTTATCTGAGGCTTCAGCTTCATTTTAGTTTTCAATTATTATTATTACTATACTTTTTTCAATTTTCAAACTTGAGTAGTTTTGATAGTTGAAACGCAAGGAAATTTAAATTTTTAGCGGCCTATACCATAGATCTATCTATAGATAAAAACTTCTCGAATCCCGACTTTCGAGAACGGAGTCTTGAGCAAATCATTGAATGCTGACTGTTGCTGAGATGAGAACCTGCAAGTGGGGACGGTTCGACAGAGAGAGCGCGGGCGAGAATGAGGGAGGGCGGAGTCAGAATCGGAGGCAGACATGGCATATGAGAAGCTTCCGACGAACTCTCACATGATCGTCGCTTTTCTACAACTAAATCCTTTTCCAATACTTCAAGCTATGGTTACAAACGGATGTATTTTTTGTGTGTTGCAATGAAAATAGGCTGATTGGGGAATACTCCCAAACAAGTAACAACATCAGATTTTAAAAAAAAGAAAAACGCTTATCAATCAGCAATCGTTATATCGATAAGAAGCACGCTGTGCGAAAGACTCAAAAGATGGCCTGTGAAAAGCTCGTGGAGTACTACTGTAGTGCAGTACTACTGTAGTACTACTACATATTACGATCGAAAAAGTTTGAATTGGATCTGGAACTACAGCAGACGTTGAAGGAATGCGGAAATAAAACACATTCTATTAAGTATGGAGGAAAAAAACTCACTGGAGTGAAGATTGTACCGAGTCAGCAATGGCCTCGGCAGACTGTTGTTGTTGTTGAAAGAAGGCGGAGACAGGCTCCTCTCTGCTGAACCCATTATCTCGAGCCCTCAATCCAAAACTCACTAAAGGCGCAAATTTAACTACATTAGCCCTATTTCCAACATCCAACTAGGTTTTACTTCGAATTTCATTAACTTTTATCACGTTCAGTATTGCTTTGAAAACTTGAACTTGATTTCTACGAAAATTTATTTTGCTCGCAAATAACCAGGGTCGTTCTTTCGAACGACTTGGTTAAATGAAGAAATTCAGAATTTCTTAGAAACTAGAGAAAAGCATTATAGAGATAGTAAGTTGTAGAGAAAAAGAGTAAGCAGCCGGATACATGAGCAATAGTTTTTAAACCATCTGATGAGTGACGATACGGAAGCGATTCTTGAGGTATCGGAAGCGAGACGGAGTGCAGCAACATGGGAGGACGATCTTGCGACAAAAGAAATGCAGCGAGAGGCGCGTGACCTGTCATTAGCGCACACTGAAATTAATCTACTCGATGATAGGCCCAGTAACCGCACAATTTTACTTAGGGGGCCACACTTCACTTGGGGGAACCGCACTTTCTTCAGGGAGGGGGTGCTTTTGTTTTTATTGTGTTTAAACTATTGTATTTTTCACATCATTTTCTCTATTTTTGACAAATTTTTTCATTGAATATATACAAAAAATTAATAACATGAGGAATTTTTTCATGCGGTCTCGTTCCTAAGCCGTACGGCCTCGTTAGCGTAACCTTTGCCTAAAATTAACCAAAAAATACAGTGAATAATACCTGATCAACTTAATTATACTGGACAAAACTACAATATTTTGGCTAAACAGCTAAGCCAATTCACTTTATTAGACTGGATAAAACTACAATAATTTTGGCTAATTGTTTCATACGGCCTCGTTAGTATAAAGTCTAACTAAGCCTAAGGGAAAAAATAAGTGTAAAAAATGAAAAAAATCAGTGTAAAAAATCAAAGTAAACTGACCCACCACGTAAAATGCGGCCCCCTCAAGGAACAAAGTGTAACTATAAAGTTACTTACTTGACCCGTAATCTTTGACGGGAGAAAAAAGTAAAAACTCGGAAATTCCCCATTAGAAAATAATAATAAAAACTAGCAAAAATGCTTCCCATGCCGGGAATCGAACCCGGGCCGCGTGGGTGAAAACCACGAATCCTAACCACTAGACCACATGGGACTGTGATACATTTCTTCTGCATCGGATTCATGAACCAGCCAATATTTTTGATGCGAACCTATCGAACAAAAATCGAAAGGTCAGCTATAAACACATTCTTATCAGTTATTATATCGCTGTTAACTATAATCTTTAATTTTTACCACGGTTTTTTAAAGCTTTTGTACCCTTGAGCCGCACAGTTGGCTTAATAGAAGTACTTCATCATTTCACACTATGTTAGTATTGTATTATATGGCTTAATAGAAGTACTTCATCATTTCACACTATGTTAGTATTGTATTATATGGCTTAATAGAAGTACTTCATCATTTCACACTATGTTAGTATTGTATTATATGGCTTAATAGAAGTACTTCATCATTTCACACTATGTTAGTATTGTATTATATGGCTTAATAGAAGTACTTCATCATTTCACACTATGTTAGTATTGTATTATATGGCTTAATAGAAGTACTTCATCATTTCACACTATGTTAGTATTGTATTATATGGCTTAATAGAAGTACTTCATCATTTCACACTATGTTAGTATTGTATTATATGGCTTAATAGAAGTACTTCATCATTTCACACTATGTTAGTATTGTATTATATGGCTTAATAGAAGTACTTCATCATTTCACACTATGTTAGTATTGTATTATATGGCTTAATAGAAGTACTTCATCATTTCACACTATGTTAGTATTGTATTATATGGCTTAATAGAAGTACTTCATCATTTCACACTATGTTAGTATTGTATTATATGGCTTAATAGAAGTACTTCATCATTTCACACTATGTTAGTATTGTATTATATGGCTTAATAGAAGTACTTCATCATTTCACACTATGTTAGTATTGTATTATATGGCTTAATAGAAGTACTTCATCATTTCACACTATGTTAGTATTGTATTATATGGCTTAATAGAAGTACTTCATCATTTCACACTATGTTAGTATTGTATTATATGGCTTAATAGAAGTACTTCATCATTTCACACTATGTTAGTATTGTATTATATGGCTTAATAGAAGTACTTCATCATTTCACACTATGTTAGTATTGTATTATATGGCTTAATAGAAGTACTTCATCATTTCACACTATGTTAGTATTGTATTATATGGCTTAATAGAAGTACTTCATCATTTCACACTATGTTAGTATTGTATTATATGGCTTAATAGAAGTACTTCATCATTTCACACTATGTTAGTATTGTATTATATGGCTTAATAGAAGTACTTCATCATTTCACACTATGTTAGTATTGTATTATATGGCTTAATAGAAGTACTTCATCATTTCACACTATGTTAGTATTGTATTATATGGCTTAATAGAAGTACTTCATCATTTCACACTATGTTAGTATTGTATTATATGGCTTAATAGAAGTACTTCATCATTTCACACTATGTTAGTATTGTATTATATGGCTTAATAGAAGTACTTCATCATTTCACACTATGTTAGTATTGTATTATATGGCTTAATAGAAGTACTTCATCATTTCACACTATGTTAGTATTGTATTATATGGCTTAATAGAAGTACTTCATCATTTCACACTATGTTAGTATTGTATTATATGGCTTAATAGAAGTACTTCATCATTTCACACTATGTTAGTATTGTATTATATGGCTTAATAGAAGTACTTCATCATTTCACACTATGTTAGTATTGTATTATATGGCTTAATAGAAGTACTTCATCATTTCACACTATGTTAGTATTGTATTATATGGCTTAATAGAAGTACTTCATCATTTCACACTATGTTAGTATTGTATTATATGGCTTAATAGAAGTACTTCATCATTTCACACTATGTTAGTATTGTATTATATGGCTTAATAGAAGTACTTCATCATTTCACACTATGTTAGTATTGTATTATATGGCTTAATAGAAGTACTTCATCATTTCACACTATGTTAGTATTGTATTATATGGCTTAATAGAAGTACTTCATCATTTCACACTATGTTAGTATTGTATTATATGGCTTAATAGAAGTACTTCATCATTTCACACTATGTTAGTATTGTATTATATGGCTTAATAGAAGTACTTCATCATTTCACACTATGTTAGTATTGTATTATATGGCTTAATAGAAGTACTTCATCATTTCACACTATGTTAGTATTGTATTATATGGCTTAATAGAAGTACTTCATCATTTCACACTATGTTAGTATTGTATTATATGGCTTAATAGAAGTACTTCATCATTTCACACTATGTTAGTATTGTATTATATGGCTTAATAGAAGTACTTCATCATTTCACACTATGTTAGTATTGTATTATATGGCTTAATAGAAGTACTTCATCATTTCACACTATGTTAGTATTGTATTATATGGCTTAATAGAAGTACTTCATCATTTCACACTATGTTAGTATTGTATTATATGGCTTAATAGAAGTACTTCATCATTTCACACTATGTTAGTATTGTATTATATGGCTTAATAGAAGTACTTCATCATTTCACACTATGTTAGTATTGTATTATATGGCTTAATAGAAGTACTTCATCATTTCACACTATGTTAGTATTGTATTATATGGCTTAATAGAAGTACTTCATCATTTCACACTATGTTAGTACAGGGTGCGGCAAAAGTCCAGGTGGACAGTATTTTTTTCGATAAAAACTTAACGGATTAAGCAAATCAAACAAAATTTTCATCAAAGTTTATTCAAATAGTTTGGGATATAACTGCTTTTTCAAATTTCAAACAGCTCTCCTTTCTCCTTGACACAGGCGCAGAGTCGCTTGTGGAAGGCACCCACCGTGGTGGACAGGTAAGCGACGTCAAGATCATCCCACGCCTTCTGTAGGGCGCGCTTCAAACTTTCCAAATTCTTGTGTTGGAAAGCACAGGCCTTGCTCTCAAGGACTGACCACACAGAGAAGTCCAGAGGATTCAAATCAGGTGAGTACGGAGGCCATTCGGCGGATGTGATCATGGAGGGGAAATTGCTCTTGCACCAGTCTTGCACCACTTTAGCCTTGTGGGCGGGCGCAGAGTCCTGCTGGAACGTCCACTTGCGTCCCGCGAAGTGAGCCTGGCTCCAGGGAAGTACTTCCTTCATGAGAATGTCGTTCAGGTAGTTATTGGCATTCATTTTGACTCCCTGCTCGACGAAAACGAGCGGAGTCCTGCCAGTCGCGCAAATCCCGGCCCAGACCATGACAGAAGCGGGATGGCCCTTTCTCGAGACGTAACGGCCACTCTCATTGGCATCTTTGACCGATTTCGACCAAATCCTATCGTTCTGGTGGTTGAAGGACTGCTCAATATTGAACAACTTCTCATCGGTGAAAAGAATATCCAAACAGTCCACCGGCTTGAACCGCTTTGACAGTTCACGACATCTCCGAAGACGGGTCGCCTTCATCTGGTCCGTCAATGCGTGAGTCTTCTGCAGCTTGATGGGGCGAAGTCCAATGCGGGATTTGACGATCATCTGAACAGAACTCGCCGAGATATTCAGCTCCTTCGCGAGTTTCCTGAGACTCCGCTTGGGGTTATATCGAATCTTGTCTCGGATGCTTCTCACGTTGAAGGAAGTGGTCGCGGTCACTGGTCTGCCACTCCTGGGACGGTCATTTGTTGTACCAGTCTCAAGAAAGCGACGTATTGTGTTTTCAATGGTCCTACGGGAGAATCCAGTGGTTCTGGCGATGTGCTTTTGAATGTGCCCGGACTGGCTCAAGCGCAGAATGTAGCCTCGGTCCATATCAGAGAGCATTACCGGAAAACAAAAATAGTTATCATTCTGATTTTTTCAGGGTATGTTAGCAACATTATGAATAAGATACAAGCAAAAAATCACAGGACTGCTACACCAAACAAAAAAGATGCAAAGTGACAAAGTTGTCCACCTGGACTTTTGCCGCACCCTGTATTGTATTATATGGCTTAATAGAAGTACTTCATCATTTCACACTATGTTAGTATTGTATTATATGGCTTAATAGAAGTACTTCATCATTTCACACTATGTTAGTATTGTATTATATGGCTTAATAGAAGTACTTCATCATTTCACACTATGTTAGTATTGTATTATATGACTGTGCAGCTTCATAGTTTTCACACCTTCAAACTTCAATCATCCACCTTTGTTCATCCTTAAAGATGAGACATAGAATCTAATTCTATCCAGGAACTTCAACGGCATTCTACAAGGTGACCAGCTACATGGAGTGCAAATGACTATCTTTTCTTAAAAATTAATTTTGTTCTTTTGTTATATTCACATACTATATCATAATACGTAAAAGTTATGCAGAATAATGTTCTATATAAGCGCGTTTAGACGCATGACTTGAGACGACGCTCGTATTCATCTGTAAGTGACCGCAGCTAGTCTTTGTCGAGTTCGACGCATGCCTTAAGGAAGACAACTCGCCGAAAATCGAAAGTGGGGTGTTGTATAACATCAATCTTTGCCTAAATGGAACAGGGGCCGTATGCAGGTACCATTTTTGGTGGGAAATGATAAAGAAAATAGTGTTAAGTGTTCTAGGATAACACTGTTTTCTTCCTCATTTCCCACGAAAATGGTACGGTGCATACGGCCCGTGAAGTAGATTAAGTTTAGTTGAGTGAGAATTCGAAGGCTATTCAGATGTAATAATACAGCTTGGAAAGTGTGTTTGCTACCATTCTTGTACGATCTTACAATGAGACAACTATTCGCAATCCAAATCACTTCGAGTGAAACTTTCAAGAAGGAAAGTCTCATCTAATCATAGGATATGAAATAAAAGGAATGCTGCACAATCGATCATCATAAAGCAAAACACAATTTTTTTGAAAATTATCAATAATCTTTGCAAACAGCTAACGCACTATATTGAAACTTCATTTAATTTGATTCAAGTAAATTAACAGACAGTGGTATAATGATAAGAGATTGGAATAAACGCTAACAGAATCAGAACTTTTTGCTCTTTTTCTATGCTACATAGATCATAATTTCAAAGTTTTTTGAAACAAACTTTTTTTTAAAGAAATGAAATACAATTTGCTACGGAAAACTTCTATAAAAATGATGAAATTTTTTTTTGACATTTTTGTACTTTCAAATCATTCGAAAGTATGTATGCTCATAACAGTAAAGTTCAACATAACATGCTTGAGATGTCATATACGGTGGAGAACTACATTAGGGCTCAAATTCTTTATATTATCGATGGAAATGATAATTGACCACAAAACATTGGAAACACAGATAACTTTCACAATAACAACATCATATCATTGGAATGTTATTACACGTATCGGAGGCGTATAGTTCTCTCAAAGATCTTAGTTAGAGGGGATAGAATCGAGATTGGTCTGTAGCCGTTCACTGATGTCAGGTCCTTGCCAGGTTTAGGTATGGCGATGACCGGACATTTTCCAGCCTTGTGGAATGATTCCGCAGTTCATCGTGTTGTTGATCAAGATCGTGAGGCAGCCCGCGAATTGGTCCCCGGCCTTTTTCACCATGAGGGGGCATATGCCTTCGAGGTCGAGTGCTTTCGAGCTGCTGGTTTTCTTGAGGACCTCTTTGACTTTCGATATTGATATGAACGGAGCATCAGATCTTTTGAAGCCCTTTATCCATCTCATAATCGTTCTGTTCATTGGATCTGGTTTGTTAGGGGCCTGTTTTGCCAGGTTCTTAGCAAGGAGATTGGCTGCTTGAACGGGACTTTGTAGTAGTCCGTTGTGGACTATGGCTGAACTGATGGTCTTATTTCCTCTGCCGTCCAGAGATTTAATGGTCTTACATAGACGGTTGCATGCTTCATTATGTTTGAGATTGCTTACATACTCTTGCCAGGCTTTTCTTTTGTCAAGGTTGATCTGGGTTGTAATGCTTTCTTTTATGATTGATAAAGTGGGGTCAGTTGCGTCGATCTTTTTCTTTTTGTCTCTTTCCTTGACTAGTTTCTTTGCTTTTTCGTTGCAAGGTTCTACACTGTTCTGCTGTTTGCTCAAACACTTATTCAAACCTTGAGTGCTTATAATGGCCGACTTTTCCAACAGCGATTTGATGCTTAGCAGCTGAATCAAGATCATGAGGAAATACACTATCGTTTGAAGAATCTACCGAAATTTCTATGAGTAAACATTTCTCGTCCGTGCTTAGACTTTGGTAATGTTTGTCACACGCACATCGTAGCAAAACATCTTTACATCATTTTTATCAGAAACGCATTTGTCGAGTATTAAATTTATGAGGTTTTTGTATCTTGTAGGGGTGCAATCCGAGAAAGTTACAGATTATAAGTCTTTCTGATTTGCGGGAGTTGAATTGTAAACTTAAAATGAACATGTCAGCGCACCAAATGAGTCTTTTCAATTCAACACAATGACCAGAAAGTACCTGGACAAATGTTGAAAGCGTCCTATTGCGCGACTCAATTGATCGATTTTCGTTTTATTTGTTTGCCGAACGCCCAGAGACTTGTTGTTTCTCGGTTGAAGGTTTATGACTCTAGCTTCATTTTCCCAGGTAGGACGGAATAAAGTCCTCTCTGTACTGCAATTTAAAAAAAAATTAGTGATACAAGGAATGAAATCGCGCGAGGACTCAAAACTTCACGGTCAAATGTTCATGGCACCAGCTCACATTTTCTGGAGACTGGCAGTTGCCAAGGCCCTGTAAAAAAATCGTTCAAGGATAACCGAGACACTCCGAACGAGAAGCATTTTTCGGAAACACAGAGTACAAAATCCATAAGGAAGTTCGCTTCGTCAGTCGGTATCTCCCGTTAATCAACACGTATTATGATTAAAAACTGTTTCGGGTTGCACCCCTACATAAAGCAGAAACTACATGGATTAGATGCTCGATAGTTGCTTCTTCGACATCAACGGTGTGAAGTTCTGTTGCAACGATGTGCTTGGGCCGAGCAGTTCCGAACGTTATACACCATAGAGATGTCGGTGAATTCTCAAAACGATATAATACTTGCCCACGATGAAGTTGCTGAGCAAGGAACAAATGTCGAAAAAGCAGCCATCCCAAGTACCTCATGGTTTGGAAAAGTGTTTGCACAACAGGCAAAACACTTTGGTTTTCGTCGCTCCCGGTGTTTAGATAGATGCCAACTTCTACGTGAAGAAGGTTCTCGAAGACATGTCAACCAAGATGTAAGACACACAGGGGTTAAATGGAGCCGCCCAATTTGGGTTTACATGTATCCGCCGCTCAAAGTTTGGATGAAAAAAGAAGAAGAGATGAAGGAAAACGGTAAGAAAAGAGAGGGAATTTTTTGTCAATAGTGTGTGTACATGTATCCGCCGACGAGAGCGATCCGGTCACTATTTAACCCCTGAAGACACACTATTATGGAATCAATCGAACCTTGCATCAGGAATCACAACCTGCCCACAAGTCCAAGATTGTATGAAAGTGGTTGAACACACACTCTCATTAAGCACCGCTGAATGGCCATCGGATTCTACCGACCTCGACTTCAGCGTCTAAGGCGTCGTGCGGGCATAGGTTGGAGCTACTCAGCACCTCACTCTCGAAATCGACAACGAGTACCCGTGGCCATTGGCAGATGGATACGAGCGTCGTCTCAAGGCTCGCAATAAGGTCATATCGAACAAGATTAAACTTTACTGTTCGTTACATATCGGGATAGAATATTTCATAATACCAAGAGATGACTTTAATTTTGAAAGGAATTACAGACATTTACAGTTGTCCAAGTACTTTTTGATGACTCTTTAGTTTACCTGAATGGGAGTGTTGCCAATCTGATTGAGTGCCTTGAGGGAAACTCCGAGTGACAAAAGGCTTTCAGCAACTTCCTTCTGACCATGCAGAGCTGCCAGATGTAGAGGAGTGTTGCCCTGTTGGTTAGAGAGATTAGATTTGTAGGGACAACAGTATTGACAACTGACAGAGAAGTCAGGGAGAGCAGCACTGGCTCCGTGTGCCACAAGAAAGGGTATGAGGGAAGCCTGGCCGTTGAGAGATGCGTAGTGGAGACAGCCCCGTCCGGCCGAGTCCACCAGGGACCAACCCTTCTCTTCACTCAGAACTTTCTGATTACTGCAATCCTTCTCTGCTTAAAAGAACAGAAAAGAATAACTCTCGTGATATCGTTGACTGAATGTGCATTATACTGTAAGGTTGTACATGTGCATCATCTACAGTACCCAGTCAACCCAGTTAGAAGTTCTCTCAGTGTATTCAGTATAAACCGTATAACTGAAGGCATGTCTTTTGGCGTGCTTGGTTGCTCGCATCGTGAAGGTTTTGATATTTTCTTGTGATTTGTTGTGCCGGTGAGACGATGCGGAAGAATACTGGTTTATTGTCAGAGTAGTTTAATTACCCAAGTTTGAGGGTAATTGCTGATGATGGTTTTAAAAAACCGAAACGTCCGACAATAAACCAGTATTCTTCCGCATCGTCTCACCGGCACAACAAAGCACAAGAAAATATCGAAGGCATGTCTGCTAACGCAGCCCTGTATAATGTGTTAGATTTTGTTTGGTTCGGGTCGTGTTTGACTGATACTTTTGACAAATCGGAACCTGTTTATCAGGATTCTCTTCGGAGTCATACTCCCGTTCGAGTGAGAAGCTTTAGCTAGAGAGGTTTTCCCGGGTACATATATCGGTCTATCTTTTTTAAAACGGAGAATACTCTGAAAATCCATGAATGATAGTCAGCGCGAATATTATTCGAAAGGGCCCAAGTTCGACCCAACCCCACACAGAAACAATTGAACCAAGAGGGTTAAGAAATGTTGCTTGTGCTCTTGCCCGAATCTGACTCTCTCCATCGCTGCTTTTCACACTAGCAGTGACCTGGCGGGCAGCCAAAGGTTCCACCAGGATAGGCCTCTCCCGCATCTCAGGGAAGCGCGCACCCTGCCACGAGGGGGCAGCCAATGGTTCCACCAGGATAGGCCTCTCCCGCATATCAATGAAGCGCGCACCCTGCCACGAGGGGGCAGCCAATGGTTCCACCAGGATAGGCCTCTCCCGCATCTCAGGGAAGCGCGCACCCTGCCACGAGGGGGCAGCCAATGGTTCCACCAGGATAGGCTTCTCCCGCATCTCAGGGAAGCGCGCACCCAGCCACGAGGGGGCAGCCAATGGTTCCACCAGGATAGGCCTCTCCCGCATCTCAGGGGAGCGCGCACCCTACCACGAGGGGGCAGCCAATGGTTCCACCAGGATAGGCCTCTCCCGCATATCAGGGGAGCGCGCACCCTGCCACGAGGGGGCAGCCAATGGTTCCACCAGGATAGGCCTCTCCCGCATCTCAGGGGAGCGCGCACCCTGCCACGAGGGGGCAGCCAATGGTTCCACCAGGATAGGCCTCTCCCGTATCTCAGGGAAGCGCGCACCCTGCCACGAGGGGGCAGCCAATGGTTTCACCAGGATAGGCCTCTCCCGCATATCAATGAAGCGCGCACCCTGCCACGAGGGGGGAGCCAATGGTTCCACCAGGATAGGCCTCTCCCGCATCTCAGGGAAGCGCGCACCCTGCCACGAGGGGGCAGCCAATGGTTCCACCAGGATAGGCTTCTCCCGCATCTCAGGGAAGCGCGCACCCTACCACGAGGGGGCATCCAATGGTTCCACCAGGATAGGCCTCTCCCGCATCTCAGGGAAGCGCGCACCCTGCCACGAGGGGGCAGCCAATGGTTCCACCAGGAAAGGCCTCTCCCGAATCTCAGGGGAGCGCGCACCCTGCCACGAGGGGGCAGCCAATAGTTCCACCAGGATAGGCCTCTCCCGCATCTCAGGGGAGCGCGCACCCTGCCACGAGGGGGCAGCCAATGGTTCCACCAGGATAGGCCTCTCCCGCATATCAGGGGAGCGCGCACCCTGCCACGAGGGGGCAGCCAATGGTTCCACCAGGATAGGCCTCTCCCGCATCTCAGGGGAGCGCGCACCCTGCCACGAGGGGGCAGCCAATGGTTCCACCAGGATAGGCCTCTCCCGCATCTCAGGGAAGCGCGCACCCTGCCACGAGGGGGCAGCCAATGGTTCCACCAGGATAGGCGTCTCCCGCATCTCAGGGAAGCGCGCACCCTGCCACGAGGGGGCAGCCAATGGTTCCACCAGGATAGGCCTCTCCCGCATCTCAGGGAAGCGCGCACCCTGCCACGAGGGGGCAGCCAATGGTTCCACCAGGATAGGCTTCTCCCGCATCTCAGGGAAGCGCGCACCCTACCACGAGAAGGCATCCAATGGTTCCACCAGGATAGGCCTCTCCCGCATCTCAGGGAAGCGCGCACCCTGCCACGAGGGGGCAGCCAATGGTTCCACCAGGAAAGGCCTCTCCCGAATCTCAGGGGAGCGCGCACCCTGCCACGAGGGGGCAGCCAATGGTTCCACCAGGATAGGCCTCTCCCGCATCTCAGGGGAGCGCGCACCCTGCCACGAGGGGGCAGCCAATAGTTCCACCAGGATAGGCCTCTCCCGCATCTCAGGGGAGCGCTCACCCTGCCACGAGGGGGCAGCCAATGGTTCCACCAGGATAGGCCTCTCCCGCATCTCAGGGGAGCGCGCACACTGCCACGAGGCGGGAAAAAGCGTGAGGAAGATTATTTACCCAGAGATATCATCCTTTCTTAGTCACGCCCTTTCGTTATGAGAAACTTGTTGTTTTATTTCTGTTTTTTATCAACTCCTAAGCTTTCAATATTTCAAACAGCAAAACATTTAAGAATGGAAAAAAATTCATTAAATAAAGCTCACAAGGGGATATGAAGAGCGAATGTTGCCAGTAAATGCCGCTTCTTCTCTTCTTGCAAGGCTTCAATGAGTAGAGAGAGGGTTTCCGTTGTAGCTCTGCTCTCCTTTATACAGTATACCAACGGAGACTGCCCCACCGAATTTACACAGCAAATCTTCAATATTTTTAGCGCTAACTCTTTCAAAAAGAGATTTCAATTTCTGATTTTGAGTAAAACTTTAGGTCACATTTATATGTTTTAAATGCGAAAAATGACAGCTTTCCGAGCGGGGCGTGGTTTAATAATGAGAATCGAGCTAACGACGAAAAAATAGGAGGGAGAGAGATTATGCAATATAAAAAGTCTAGTCTAGACTGTTAGTACCAGGGTGTTTCTTTCATCCACACTGCGGGTGAAAAAAAATCTATGCGTTCTTCAAAAAGTTCGAAAAACATTCAAATCTATGCAATCTAATGAAGAAATTTTCGATTTTCACCTGGGAAAATTCCAATTTTTTGAAGAAAAATTCCAAACTCTTTGAAATTCTGGAAATCTATGCACTCGAAAAAAAGTATGTGGGTGGTAAGAAACGCCCTGATTAGTACTTGCTCGGTTCCAATTATTGTACACCTACTCGCTCTCTGAATAGTTCTTATTTACTAATTCAATTTCTCGAAACACACTGGCAACAGTGGCCATTCGTGACTCTACAGCCTTAAGAGCCTGTCACGGATGGAGCCGGATCATCCAGTCCAGAATCGAGCGCGACCTCAGGTGGCGGATAGAGGGACGCCTCCCTACGAAGAAATCGTGCTGGGAGGTAGCGGGAGAAATCCCGCCGCAGACCAAAACTGGGTAGTATAGCTCGTCAAAGGAGGGCGATGCCGGACCGGCCTGGGCATGCCACCGGACAAAACATCAGCCGATACTCCGCTATACTTCTCAATGGCGAGTCGAGGCACCAGTCAAATAGCCTCTTGCCTATCTACGGTCAACGACAGGCGAGACGTCTCTACTCCCACCAAAAACGATGCTAGGCCGGCTTGACCACCCACTCACAAGGCCTATAGCATGAACAGGTTGCTACAACGATGTCCGCCTTCACAAGGTGCAGCATGACAGTCTCAGGACTGCAAAGGACATCAAAACCCCTTCTCCGGACGCATCTTGTCCGAAGAACACGAGAACTTCTCTCATTAAAGAGAGTGTTCATAACCAAGTCTTCGATGCGGGATGCTTGCCGGCAACAACAACAACTAATTCAATTTTTCACCAGCGCAGGTAACCTATGAGGTCGACCAGGTAACCTATGAGGTCGACCAGGTAACCTATGAGGTCGACCAAAAACTTTTAATCCCACGTTCCGCCTGAAAAGACCTTGCTTTAGCTATTACTCAAAGCAAATTCTCTCTCAAAATCCCCGAAACCAAATTTCATGAACCGAAGTCCAAGCAGATATCGGATATATTCAAGCCGGATTTTTTTAAAAAATAACAACGATTCAACTTTTTATTCAAATAATTTCTCAATAAATCATTTATAGGCCATTTGTTCGAAAATAAACTTTGTTCCCATTAGAATTACCAACATTGAAGAGCTGCGTTTTGAGTAGCGCTGCTACCATTTCGTGGTCATTGTGGGCGGCTGCAATGTGCAGGGCAGTGTTGCCTGCTGCATCTTCCGTCGATGCAGCGATTTGACGGAACCGGCGGAGGAGCGCGATTACTTCCTCTTTTTGCCCACTACGCACCAGCTGGAGTAGATCACCGCTTTCTGCAAGAACAAAAAACAAGGGGTAGAAAAAGTGTTTGAATTATGGTGTTTTTTTTTGCTGTTACTTCCCAGCAGCAGAAAAAAAAGTATTCATATAGATGAGTAATTATGAAGGAAAGGAAGGCTTTTGAGAAAGCTCGAGAGATTGGGATGTAAAAGAGAGGATCTCAGACAAACATAGTATTTTATCACTACCGGGCGATTCTTGTACAAGGAGGGAAGGAAGGGGCGATGGGGGTGGGGGTTAACCACAAATGTATTTTTTTTATCCGTTTCACCCAATCATACCCGTTCCACCAACAAACTTTCCTTTATTGATTTTTTTATGCCGATACTTTTTATATGCACTCCATATATCTTCCGCTACGTGAATAAGTGATATTCTTCATCTGTACAAAAAACTTTTTATGGGGTACAGGGCGGGTGACCGGGAGAAATTTCACAAGTTTGGTGAGCTATGTGAGATATGAGATTGATGAGCTAAGCTTGGTGAGGTGAGATGTGAGATTGGTGAGCTAAGCTTGGTGAGGTGAGATGTGAGATTGGTGAGCTAAGCTTGGTGAGGTGAGATGTGAGATTGGTGAGCTAAGCTTGGTGAGGTGAGATGTGAGATTGGTGAGCTAAGCTTGGTGAGGTGAGATGTGAGATTGGTGAGCTAAGCTTGGTGAGGTGAGATGTGAGATTGGTGAGCTAAGCTTGGTGAGGTGAGATGTGAGATTGGTGAGCTAAGCTTGGTGAGGTGAGATGTGAGATTGGTGAGCTAAGCTTGGTGAGGTGAGATGTGAGATTGATGAGCTAAGCTTGGTGAGGTGAGATGTAAGATTAGTGAGCTAAGCTTGGTGAGGTGAGATGTGAGATTGGTGAGCTAAGCTTGGTGAGGTGAGATGTGAGATTGGTGAGCTAAGCTTGGTGAGGTGAGATGTGAGATTGGTGAGCTAAGCTTGGTGAGGTGAGATGTGAGATTGGTGAGCTAAGCTTGGTGAGGTGAGATGTGAGATTGGTGAGCTAAGCTTGGTGAGGTGAGATGTGAGATTGGTGAGCTAAGCTTGGTGAGGTGAGATGTGAGATTGGTGAGCTAAGCTTGGTGAGGTGAGATGTGAGATTGGTGAGCTAAGCTTGGTGAGGTGAGATGTGAGATTGGTGAGCTAAGCTTGGTGAGGTGAGATGTGAGATTGGTGAGCTAAGCTTGGTGAGGTGAGATTGGTGAGCTAAGCTTGGTGAGGTGAGATGTGAAATTGGTGAGGTGAGATGTGAGATTGGTGAGCTAAGCTTGGTGAGGTGAGATTGGTGAGCTAAGCTTGGTGAGGTGAGATGTGAGATTGGTGAGCTAAGCTTGGTGAGGTGAGATGTGAGATTGGTGAGCTAAGCTTGGTGAGGTGAGATGTGAGATTGGTGAGCTAAGCTTGGTGAGGTGAGATGTGAGATTGGTGAGCTAAGCTTGGTGAGGTGAGATGTGAGATTGGTGAGCTAAGCTTGGTGAGGTGAGATGTGAGATTGGTGAGCTAAGCTTGGTGAGGTGAGATGTGAGATTGGTGAGCTAAGCTTGGTGAGGTGAGATGTGAGATTGGTGAGCTGAGCTTGATGAGGTGAGATTGGTGAGCTAGAGTAACTATTTTGGTGAGACGTGATAAATCAATTGAATGTATTAAGAAGATGAATTATCATCCAAGTGCTCAACGTTGTCACAAAAGCATACATCAAGGGAAAAAGGGGAATGTCACGCTATCGAGAACATCAATTTCATAAAGCTTATTAATCCAATCAAATTTCTACATAATAACCTTATCAAATATAAATTAAAAATTACATGGTAAGCATAGGTAAACTGCCAACTTGCAAAAAAACTTTCTAGGGCGACTGACCTACCGACCCTCTCCCTCACTCGAAATGAATATATCAGAGTTTTCACAGTTAAAAATTAAAAATCTTCATTTCTCTACATAAATAGAACATTTCATTAGCCAGAACTCAGCCTCAACCGGTTTCGTAAAGTTTAAAGTGAGTTTTTTTAAAACCTACTTTAGCGATCGACCTATTGAAAAATCAAGACATATTTTACCTATGATGGAAAGGGGAAAAAGTCGAGTTGAGACCTTCCAATGAATCAGAAATGATAATAAGATGAAGGATAACGTGTAAGATGAGTGGAGCAGAGCGGAATTGCTTTGATCTTCTGACTCTTTCTTCTCAGATAACACCTCCACCCAATTAGCAGAAGAAGGAGAGAAGGTATGAGGAGCGCTGCTCCAATGACTAGTCGCTCATCAAATATGCTCTGAAATGACTTTTCTCTAGCTCATCTTTTCATGTAATTCTGATCGGAGTCGTGACTATTCGAGAAAATTATTTCATTTTACATGAACTTCCATCGAATCACAATTCTTCAATGTTGAAGACAGCTGTAAACAAACAGCTAGGAGCCGGTCATTTTTTTATTTCTTTGTTGCGTTAATTGATGTCTTGGAGCTTCCAAACAAGGGAAATCATAGACTTATAGAGAGATGAAAAAAAGACCCTAATACGTACATTAACCTAGTGATATTTGGGAATCTCCTTACAACAGTCTCTAAAACCAGCAACTTTTGAGCATTTATGGGGTAGACAATAAGGAAAAAGAAAACAAGAGAGACTCTTTAGGAGAAAGAAGGTGTCAACTGAAAAACAGCTCCGAACTCCGGAATCGTAGATAGAGACTTCCTTCAGAATAAAGATGACCGGTTTATTGTGCGGATACAGTACGACTTCCCCTTTCCGTCTTACATACGAATGATGGAGGAGCGACACGGCCGCTCTTGCACTCGGGAGACATTTCTCAATTTCTGCTTCAGGGCAGAGAGAGAAGTTCAGCGACAACACGATCAGAGTGGCCTCTTCAGAGTCTTTTCCACTGCAAACATATCCCAACACCTAATTCATTGGTTACATCCAGTCCCTTTGCATACCCTGATTGATCTCAAAAAGAACGAGAAAGATGAAGGCAACAAAATTAATGAATCCTTGATCTTGCCTTCAGACACGATACCATTCCCCCCCAAAGTGGACCCATCCAGACATTAAAAACTCAAGTCCTATCATCTGTTGCGGGCCTCTGTTTCTTCTGCTAACATTTCTAGAACAAAATTTATAGTGACACATTGTTTTATCTCAGTGAAACGACATTCTACTGTCATACGCGAGTCTCTTCTAAGGCTAATTTTGACCTTTGGCGGGCTTATGTGTCCTTTTCGGATGCACCATGAAACCCATCGACACTCTAGAAAGCCTCGGATCGAAGATCTCAGCGGTATTCATCGATCATTATTCATCCAAAGATTCTTAGACATATTTACAACCCTTCCAAAATTCAACCCCTGCTGCATTATCATTATAACCGAGCTCCAATTAGAGTCCAATCACTAAAAACAACCATCGGTACAATTAGAAGCAAAAAGATCCATCCGAGCTAAGATGTGAGTAAGAATTTACTAGGTGTGAACAATTGAAGTTGATGCCAGATTCTTACCTCGGACTGTCATCGAAAGATATTCGCGCTCTCTTATATTGCCTCGAGTCATAGGAAAAGAAAAGAGGGCCTTCCGAGTCACTGGCAACATCTACGGAAGAATGTAACACCTGAAAGTTCCAATCTGATAACCTCGGCCTGCTTTGTAATTTGTATGCGAACTAACTTGGCCGAACCACTGCTTCAGATATCGGAAGTATTGAAAAACATGAATCGACTCATTCTCAAACTTTAAACTCATTCTCGAGGCCTCCGAATACAGCGTCTGCTTGTCTGAAAATTTGCAATATAACAACTTTTGTTTTGCCTTGCGGGTGTACAAATTGTTTCATCAAATTTCAAATACAATCTTATAAATTCTCGAAAAAATTGGCTTTTCTTGAAACGACTTCAGGAAAAATATGTCTAACCAAAACTTGAATGAGTATGCAATAACTAGTTTCTCACATAATTCTTGTCAATGTTTTCTTTTTGTTTCTTTTAATAATAATTTTTGGATTGTGTGCTGTTAAAATACATTACATTGAGAAATGTAGAATTTAGAAAAAAAGTTAATAGAAAATTTTCTTCAGTATAAGATGAATAATGAATTAACTTTTCCCTGTGGTTAGGATCAAGATATTCGGCGACCTCGCTGACTTTCTCTTTTTTTTCTCTCACTAAACTAGTTTTTGACTGGGATCGGACAACCGTATTGTTCGCATTTTGCAGCTCATCAGAACTAACTACAACATAACATTTTCATAAATTTCGCCCTTCGCGACCAGAGTTTGTCACGAAAAACCATTCCCTATTTTTGAAAAACAAAATAATTAACCTCTGCAGTCACCTCCGTCGAAGCCAAATTCCGCTCGATCACAGTCCAAGTCACACCTTTAAGGTTCATCTTTACTTGAGACATCTAGACCAAGAATTGGGGAATCGACCGCTCTTGGAGTGAGAAGGTCAGGAACCAAAATGAAGCGAGATTAGAACGAGTCATATTGACATCGTCGAAAAATGCAGTAAAAAATCTTATTTCTTCCAAGACAAAATCATTTTAATGAGGTATAATACATATCAAATATACGTCTCTGTGAGTATATGTCATTGAACGAGTCTTTAGAATCTTGCACTCTAATTTTGCCTGTTTTTCTCACTTTTCGTCCTTAGCCTTTAGATCAAAATTCATTATTCTGGAAAAGCTGTAGTTTTTTCTCAATTTTTGACAAAAGCAAATTACCTATGTTTTACTATGACTGAGACTCGTATAACTTGAAGAAAAAATAGTTTAGTCGGGCAAGGTCAAGAACGATGAGGTGAGAGGGAGTGTGTGTACAAGAGAAAGAAAGAGAGAGAGAAAAAGAGAGATAAATATAGAGAGAAAGAGAGAGAGAAAGAGAGAGAAAGAGAGAGAGAGAGAAAGAGAGAGAAGAGAGAGAGAGAATGAAGGGCAGAAAAAGCGGCGAGAGAATGAGAAATAATGTCAGAGTGAGACGTGAAGAGGACATGCGAGTTTTCAATACTAAAGACTTAATAACTGGCCTAACTTTTGCTGGCTTTTTTGCGAGCAGGGGTCAAATAGTGACCGGATCGGTCCCGTCGGCGGATACATGTACACACACTATTGACAAAAAACTCCCTCTCTTTTCTTACCCTTTTCCTTCATTCCCTCTTCTTTTTTCCTTCAAACTTTGAGCGGCGGATACATGTAAACCCAAATTGGGCGGCTCCATTTAACCCCTGTTTGCGAGTCAAGGTCCTTATTTTAACGGAACTTACAATAAAACCACTTGCTCTTTTACCAAAACGATTACCCTTGCCATCGGGGTGTTTGGTTCTAAACAATTTCCTAATTAGAACGAGCATTTTTGAATTTGATAAAGGAAGCCTTTAAAAGACCTTCCGTTGCCGTAGCTGTTGAGGCACTCTTCCGCCTCCTCCTTGAAACAGTCGCCGCCGTCAAAGAGACAGCTGCCGGCGCTGCACTTCTCGTTACAGACTCCATCGCCGAATAGAGCGGCGCATTCAGATGCAGGCGCACACGAGAGAGCCGACAGAAGAGAAGGCGGCGGTGAGGTTTTCGAGCAGTCACTGCTCGAGAATCCTTCAAAGTGACTACTCCAAGCCTACCCTCGAATAGGGGATATTTCAGTTACTGCCCAAAACCAAGTGACGAGTACATTCGTTTCCAAGACGAATCGAGAACCGAGCCTTTTTGGTGAGATTCACCAAACTTTAAATTTTTATCTATTACTCTGAACAAATGTTAAAAAACTATAATATCTGAATTTATAAAGAGAATGAAAAAAGAAAATCATGAGAATACCTTCCTTGCAAACACATCTTCCTTGAAAGCAGTGGCCACCATTCATGCAATCGATTGCGGTCGAACCCTGTTTAGTTTTACTATCACAATTTGTTTTGAAATTCTCACATTTCTCGAGTTTGAAAAAAGACGCACAGCACTAGTCTCTGATCTCCCGGAAAGTGCTATGAGAACACGAGAAACCATAAAAAAGGACTGACTGAACCGCAATAAGTGAACATTGTTTTTTCACAGCGATTTCCTTCAAATCCGTTTTCGCATTCACACTTGGCCAATCCTTCGTTGATACTGCACTTTCCCCGTTTATTGCAGTGATCCCGTGAGCAAATCACAGGAATTTCACATAGGTCACCCTTAAAATAATAAACTCAGGAGCAGGATGCTTCTCTAACCCGCAAGAGGAAGAAAAAAGCTATGCGCTCTCCAAAAACCTTGGTTTTATGTCTCAATTGCAGTTTAGATCTCAAATTCAATGTCTTTGGGAAAGAAAATCAATGTTAAAAATTAATCACGAACACACAGAAGTTAAAAAATCATGTCAATCCTGCTGTCGGCGGGCTTCTGTTTTTCCAAATCATTTCCAAATTTTTCCAAACCAAACCGTTATGTAAAACAACAAAAAAAATTTGTTTTTTCTCGTAAAGGGGACAATTATAAAAAAAGTAAATAAAAAACTTTTTCCGCTTTCGGCGGGTGTCTGTACCTTTTTTTTGCACACTAAAAAAACCCTGCGAACAAACCGTCCACTTCGTTTCATCACAAAAACATTGTGAAGAATTCTGGATAAGGACGCAAACCCCACCATTGCTGCAATTACGAGAACATCGATTCAAACACTCCGAATCTGAATGAAAAGTTCAAGTGGTCAACAAGCTACTATTACGAATCATGCTTTTCGGCCATTGATCATGTCATATCAAAAATGGCACTTGTTTAGTTCGAAGTAGGCTCCTCCCCCTAAATTTTTCTGCATGATGTTGCTCCTATTATCTGTCATTTTCTCCTCTTTCTAATCCCTCTCCCTGTTTTTTCATTAGAATACGCTTAGGATTAGTAATAGTTTACGCTAACGAGGTCGTAGGGCTTAGGCTAACGAGACCGTATCAAAAATTCGTCATAAATCCGTGACTCCACCTCCCGAGGGGGGAGAGGAGTGGAGCATACGTCGATTTGGACAAGTCCCTCTAAAAATTTGTACAGTTTATGAGAAATAATATAAATGAATCAAATAAAGAAATTACCTTTTAGCTGGCATGCGCAGAGTCCGTTCAGACAGCTCTGAGTTAGTGGGCAATCAGTGTGTAGAGCGCAATTGTTAACATCTCCATTGAGAGATGCGATGAAGGCGTAGAGAATAATACTAGATAGAAGACACATCTATGCGCTCTTATAGTAATTGGGCAAACTGGTAAACCTACCCAATACACTAATAACGTCTGCCAATTTTTGTCTGTCTTTTACTGAATAAACGTGTGTATACTGTAAAACTCTCTCCTAAAAGTCGAATACGCCCCTGTCAATCACCAAACACATTTCAGTAATGTATTGCGCTGGGTAACTTTCATGCTTGAGTAAAAAATTTTCATAACAATATATTTAACCAAAAATTAATAATCAGTAATCAGTAGTTTTAAAAAACCTCTTTTCAAGTTTATTTTTCTTTAGAAAATTCCATTTGGGAAGCAAATGTCGCGGGTAGCAAATGTCTTCATACCGAATAACGGTATATTGAAGTTAATTTTGATTTCAAAAAAACGATGAAAGAAATTTTTTAAAGACTGGCTGTGGGAAAGAAAATTTCACCTTGTTTTCACTTGTGAAATTTTGCTGTAGACCCTGTGATGCCCTCCATGCTCCGATACATCCTTCCATCCTTCCTGCCCCTCTAATTTTCTTTTTTCTTTCTCTTTCATTTCTTTTCCTTTCTTTTAAAATTATCTTTATTATTTTTTTCTCTTTTTCTTTTCTTTCTCTTTCTTTTTAAATTATCTTTATAAATTTTGGGGAAAGGAAAGGGGGGACAGGGAGGGGGTTTACCTAAGCAGGGAAGGGAGGGAGGCCCTAAAGGGGGAAGGGGGGAGGAAGAGGGCACTACCTAAGCAAAGGGGGGGTAGGGGCCCTAGGGGGAGGGTCAAGGGGGGCCCTAAGGACAAAGGGGGAAGGGAGTTTTCATGAATTAGGAAAGAGACCGCATGCGAAAATTTCTTATATCATTAATTTTTTTGTCGATTCATTTCCCCATCGGTTGATGATCATCACAAGGCGAATTGTTCGAATTTCACCATGTTACAATGCTTATCACATGACGAAATTCGACTTAGCTTTCTAAATCTCGCACTCTACCCGTTATCCCACCACACTTTTTCGTCAATTTTGTGGCTATTCAGAAAAATAAGAGCAGATTTATATAGTATGAACAAAACAAAACAGTCAACCTATACAGACTGGGTTTGCACGAACGCTATACTTACTAATTTCTGTTTCTGTGTCGCGAAAAGAGAATAGTATAGCGTTCGTGCAAACCCGGTCTGTATAGGTTGATATTTTTGTTCATACTATATAATTCTGCTCTTGATTTTGCTGAATAGCCGGGAGAGTGCGGGAAGAGTGTGAGATTTAGAAAGCGAGCATGGTAACATGACGGAATTCGAACCATTCGAAATTCGTCAATTGTTCAGCATCGTAACATGACGAAATTAGAACCATTCGAATTTCGTCATTGTATGAGCACCGTAACATGACGAAATCCGAACCATTCGAAATTCGTCAAGTGATGAACAATAATTCATGACGAAATTCGAACAGTTCGAGTTCCGTCAGGCAAGATTCGCAATCTGCTTACTCTTTTGTTTCATATTTGACTGTTTATTGTGCCATAAGTGATGAAATAAAATGAAATTTCTTACAAAATTTTCATCGATTTGTGTGGAAAACGTACTCCTCTTACCCCTCCCCAGTGCACACGTTGTCCTGATAATGAGAAGAAAATGAAAGAGATGATGGATAAAATCTCGCGACTCGAGAAGATCGTCGAGGTACTCGTTTCACGTCTTCCTCCTCCTAATTCTTCGTCTTCGTCTTCTGATTTCATCAAATCAAGTTCCACATCTCTCTCATGCCCTCCACATACAAATGCACCCAATCCTCCTCCACTTTCATCAGCTGAATATCTCTACTACGAGTCACCAAAAGAAATTCTTAATCGCCAGGAGAGATACAGATCTATTGTGCTTTTCAATCTTCCTGAGTCTAGGTCAAACTCAGCTACTCAGAGAGCGCATGATGACTTCTCGAGGGTAATTCGTATTCTGGACAGGATGCAAGTTCAGTGCTATCCCGCCAACGTTTATCGAATGCCTGCTCAGATGAGCAACAAGAACAGAGGACCTAGACCAGTGAAAATTGTACTCCCGAATACTTCGTTCCAGCAAAAAGTTCTATCTTCACTCGACGTTTTATATTCGTTCCATCCTGATCTACACATAAGACACAGCCAAACAGAATGCGAAAGAAAATATCACAAAGCCTTCAATGCCTGGAAGTACGACTCGTCTCAGCCTAAACCTTTCTTATCCTACTGTCGTAAACTCCATCCGTCGTCTCATATAACCTTTGTTTGAATACACCCGCCTTCGGGATGTACAACACTTGACCGCAGTGAATAAACCATGAGCGTTGTAACGTTTTATTCGTGCATAATATGTCGCAGTGAATAAACCATGAGGTTAAAAACAACTCGTACTGTACAGTTGAAACACAATAACATTCTCTCCTTGGTGACATTTAATAATTAAAACACACATAACATACAAGGCACATTTATTGTTCCCTTTTCCGCATTATCATCTGATAGTTCAACCGTCTGCTTCATTCATATAGTCTTATTGCTACATATCTAAGAAAGTTGTTAAAAGAAACATTGCATCTATTCATATTGACAACACACCTTATGGTGTCTTTAATACCTTCTTGACATAGGGCGCGATTCCTTGTTGAGAAATCCTCCTTTACCTACGTTTTGCTTACTCCAATGATGCTCCTCTAAATGCTATATACGCCTTCTTCTTCTGAGCTGAAGTATGGTGAGCTCTTCCGGCCAGCTCCTTCACAAGCTTGCTAGCACTTTTCGTAAATGATCCGTCGATATTGGGTTGCCTATATATACTTAAACAATGGAAACGAGGGCGAGTATTTCTAACTGGGATGAGCTCTATGTACATATGTATGCCATAGGAAACCTGGTTTAGAGTTATTGCTCCCATGGCTGACCGACAGATTATTAAATTGGAAAACACTTGGATATAGGACTGGAATGTGCAACTGTGTCGTCGTTGCGAACAGTCCTAGTACATCGGTTGGTATCTCAACTTTCTATTTCAGTGATTAGTTCAGTCCGAACGTTGAACTCATCACGAAAAACAGTCATTGGAACCGAAAATTGGTAGACGCTATGACATCTGGTGATCGATAACTGAGATAATGTATTATACATATTTGTTCTCCAACTGCTCTTCTTCAGACATTTAACTCGTCCGATAACTTTAGCACTACCTTTCCCACTTTATTCATTTCTTGCCCGTCTAATTCCAATTCTAATGGAGCCTCCCTTTGAGACACCTCCTCTTAGTAACGCTACTACCTAGGCATATTATTCGACGAGCACACATTTCGGTCCTTCAATCGTCTCAGTCAGCCTATTTCTTTGAGGTCAGTCAAGGTAACGCTTCTTTTGTTTCTGATGTACTCTACTTTCACTCTTGTAATTGGCGACGTAGTCGCTTTCACCGTCTCTAAGATACGACTATAAGCCTTGTTTTCTTGCTTAACTCCAGCCGCGAATGGATATAATTGTAACTCATACGACTATAAGCCTTGTTTTTTTGCTTAACTCCAGCCGCGAATGGATATAATTGTAACTCATATCATGCAGCCATTGTAACTCCGATCCCACACTCCAACGCTTCATCGTACATTTTCTGTAAGCCATAAACTACCTAAGACATCGGAGTCTGCTGCTCTCCGCGATTGCTCCTGGCGCGACTTCTTAAGGTACATCATTCAACCTCAGTGTCAGCCATCTCTCAATACTCTAGCGTTCTCCTCCTTCATCTTGATTTGGGTGGGTGGGCGGGACTCATACTACCACTTAAAGCATCTTGCTTTAACGCACGATAAACGTAGACTGAGTTACTTCCCTCTCTCGTCTTCCCGTATGCTACGCATACGCAACGCACCTACAGTACACTCCCTAAGGCGCGTATTCAAACACCAATTATATTGACTCCTACTGTCGTAAACTCCATCCGTCGTCTCATATAACCTTTGTTTGAATACACCCGCCTTCGGGATGTACAACACTTGACCGCAGTGAATAAACCATGAGCGTAGACCAAGGTAGAGACCGTGCACTAGTACTTCTTTCTGCTCTTAGTCCTAGAAAGTACATGAACGGAATGTGAATTCAGACGCTGCCCTTGTTTCACAGAACGTTTTCAGAATATAAGCGCCTGTTACTATTCTATTCGCCCTTTTCCTGTAACAAAATGCATCTTAAGAGAAACTTGTTTCTCCCTTTCGAAACCTACTGTAATATGGGATACATTTGCCACAAGGTACTTTCAATATCACATTTGATCTGCACTTTGTTCCGCAAGTAAACTTTTTTTATTTTATTATTTATTTGCAGTGGGCGATTCCACCACAAAAACGTGCCAGCCTTCCCCACACCTTCAGAAACCAATGTGTTAACGCTACTCATTTCTACCATCTCCTTCGTGAGCGACACTTCTCACCACTAACACATGTGCGAACATGTCTGCCACCGGCAACCGTCTCTTTGGAGCCCATCCTCTGAATATCTGCTTCTTAGTGCTCCAGCCATCTTTTTTTTTCTTTTTTTTGTTTCACTCGACTTTGTAAATCTGCTTCCATTTTCTACCCTCTTACAACCGCCCTAATATACATACAATACCGAATTCAGCTTGTGCAACAATCGCACTGGCAATCTTGTGCAAGTCTGCCCTTTCACTTTCTTCCTCAATCCTGACGACCATCACTTGGCTGTCTCATGTTATCTCCATTATAGTACCTTTCTTTCTGACCTTCTTCCAGTGGTTTTCACTGGAAACCGAATTGCCTCCAATTCTCGTTTTGCTTGGAAAATTCTTTCTTCTTCTGATATATTCCACCCCTACTCTGCAGTCGACTCGTTTTTAGAAGATGATCTCTTACGCTACTTTCAATGCATCAAATCGGTTGGTTATGTCAGCCAACAAATCTCCTTCTCGAAAACTGCTGATCGGTTTACCTCCGAATCTATTCTTTACACAGCGTCACAACTCACCTCTATCTTGTTCCGGAAATTCAATATTTTCTTTCTCCTGTCTGCCTGTTCTAGCTTCACCCCTGACCGATTCGTCATATGTTGACATCAAACTCGTTTTTCCTCTTATCTCTACATGAATATGGGATACATTTGCCAACACTTGTATCTCCAACACTTGTATGCATGTATTGCACCAAGTACTTCTTATATTTATTTTGAATTCCGGCCGTGACTCCCGGCAACGTTACTCAGCCCCTCTAATCCATTACGGATTCTTCTCTCAATCCATTACTGATCACTTTTCCAATCAACCTGATACTCTAATTACGAATCCGCTGTCACTTGGACTTGTTCTTCCGCAACACTTGTACCTGCTTGTTCCAGGTCCTACTCTTGTGCCTGCTTGTTCCAGGTCTTACTCTTGTGCCTGCTTGTTCCAGGTCTTACTCTTGTGCCTGCTTGTTCCAGGTCTTACTCTTGTGCCTGCTTGTTCCAGGTCTTACTCTTGTGCCTGCTTGTTCCGGGTCTTACTCTTTTGCCTGCTTGTTCTAGGTCTTACTCTTGTGCCTGCTTGTCCAGGTCTTACTCTTGTGCCTGCTTATTCCAGGTCTTACTCTTGTGCCTGCCTGTTCCAGGTCTTACTCTTGTGCCTGCTTGTTCCAGGTCTTACTCTTGTGCCTGCTTGTTCCAGGTCTTACTCTTGTGCCTGCTTGTTCCAGGTCTTACTCTTGTGGCTGCTTGTTCCAGGTCTTACTCTTGTGCCTGCTTGTTCCAGGTCTTACTCTTGTGCCTGCTTGTTTCAGTTCTTACCCTTGTACCTGTACGTTACCGGTCTTACCCTTGATCCTTCTTGTTACACGGCTTATCTCGTCTGCCCTGAGGCCTTCGATCACACTTCCTTCTCACACAATACCACCATCCAAATATAACCGAACTCCTGATACTCTTCAATCCGAAAACCTGCTAAGCTATCAACTAATGCCGTGATTGCGAACTAATTGCTCCCGCACCTCCTCCTGCATCCTATTTGAGCGACACTCTCCGGCCCAATGACGCGAACACGTTCAAAAACTTCACTCACAATTTTTTTTTTTTGTGCGACAATGCCAACAACTCACTCGGGAGTGCTCAGTAACTAACCTTTTCATTTTCATCTTTTTACACATAGTTCGGTCCATTTTCTACTATCATAGAAATTCTCACTCGCTACATATGAACAACTTTCTCGTTCAGACTTTTCAAGTCAAAAATTCTTTCACATTTCCTTACGCAATACATATCCTCAAAAACTCTAATCAACTTCTCTCCACAATTAAATTGAATTTTAATACTGGAATACGGCTATGAACACCATGGAGTTTTGATATCAAAACTATGTGTAGTCGGTGACTACCCCTGTTACTCAATGACCCTTCGCTCACGGCTCGCTCCGTTGTTCTTTGACTGCCACGCACGCGCGCTCAGTCTAGCTACACAGCTAAGTTGTCTCGGTCCACATTATGTAATAGCACAAACGAAACTCACATCCGTGACTATCATACACTACTCTGTACGATTACCCCGATAAACAGAACTGAGACAAGCAATCAGCGAATAACGCGAACATATCCGAGCACTTAAATGACAATGAGAAGGATAAACGGCGTGCCTAGACGGAAAACTCGACCTTCACAATCTCACTCCTTGCAAAACTCGATCACCACAATTTCACCCATAACTTTAACAATAATAACGAGTAATTCAGCCTTCAACTTACACTGCGCAACTTTAAGCGTAAATCAAAGACATTCATTCACAATCATATAACACACAAACTACGTGTTCCAGAACCTAACACTCTTCTTGACGATTCACGTCAAATCTGCGACAACAATCAATCCAAAAAAACCACTCAACACTCATACTACCACTTAAAGCATCTTGCTTTAACGCACGATAAACGTAGACTGAGTTACTTCCCTCTCTCGTCTTCCCGTATGCTACGCATACGCAACGCACCTACAGTACACTCCCTAAGGCGCGTATTCAAACACCAAATCTACCCTTCTTACATGAAACGTCAGTCTCTTCTATCATGCAACCCAAAGTACCCTCCACTATCTCTTAGTAAAGTCTGCTCCTCGCTCTCCAACGAAAACATCTCGCCTACCACTACAATATCCAGAAACGCCGAAGAATCTACCCCGTTATTCACCATAGGATCTCCGGAAAGTCAGACGAATTCGTCTCCAGAAGAAGAAATGTTAGGAAAACCTCTCGTTATTCACCATAGGATAAGTCGGATAAAAGAACTAGAGAAGAAGTAATCAAATGCTTGTCTTTCAACTGTAGATCAGTGATGAATAAGCTATATGATCTTTATTTTCTTCTTCGTTGCTGTAAATATCACATTCTATTACTATCTGAGACATGGATGCACAGTGAGCTTCCCGACTCCATTCTAACCGATAGTTTACCCTTCACGGTATTCAGAGGTGACAGATTGGCACAAAGAGGAGGAGGTGTAGCCATTCTAGTAGATAATGCCATCTCCTCATCTTTAGTTGTTCAATATAGCAAGGCTCAGTGCGAGGGGTTAATGAAAGACATTTATCCTAACACATCTTTCTCGTTTGCTTTCTCGGCCATTAGACTGATTATATATCGATCTCCTAGCTGTGGAGTAGAAAATACAAAGGAACTATATATTATATTTTATCTACATTTTTCAATGCAAAAACAGTTTCCAGAGAATTAATTAACAAATCATAAAGCGTGACATGATGAACATCATGTAAACAGCGGAGAATGAAGTTCTCAAAAGATAGAACATTTTTTTTAAATCAACAATATGAATATTGAATAACTCAGCCATACTTTCTAAAAATGATGATTTCTCCAGAAAACTTCTAAAGGCAGCGAAAGATGTATTCAGCAAAACTTCTCTAGGTAATTGAGCGAACATACGTGAAACTCTAAGAGTGAAAAAATGGAAACGAGCCACGTTTTTCGTACTTTCTACAAAAATGCCGCTAGGGTGTGTACGCGTTGGTTTAACATGTTTTAAAATTCGGTCTCTTTCGATTATTGACAGGTTATTATAAATTTTCCAACCCATTTTCATGTCAGCTTGAATTCTTCTCAAATAAAGGGGTGAAAGATTGAGGCTAGCTAATCTATCTTTGTATGATGGGAGAGAATGTGGGTAATTGGAGTCGGGAAAACAACGATAGAAGACAATGCGTGTAAAGGATTTCAGAACTCTTTCAATCAATTTCATGTCTTTGGCAAAATATGGGTTCCAAAAGCTAGATGCAAATTCTAAGTGAGGTAAGACATATGTTTTAAAACATTTGACAAGTATCTGGGAATCGTCGATAGAAACTGCTCGAAACAGAGAATACATTGCTGCTGTTGCTTTGGAGACCCTGTCAGTTACTGCTTGGCTTCGACGGAGAGACGGTACGATTTGGATTCCGAGATCCCGCACTTCTGAGGAAGGGGTCAGAGGAACATCGTTGATTTTGTAGGCTGGGTTGAGAGTGCGAGAGCCTATGTGCAGATGAGTGCTCTTAGATGAAGAAAGAGTGAGATCATTAGAATTGCACCAATCATATACAGCATTCAAAGCCAATTGTAATTCATGACAGCGTTCAACGAAGTTTTCTTTCTTGTACGAAACATAAATCTTAACATCGTCAGCGTATGCTTGGTAACACACGTTCGGAAATGGTTCAAGAACGGAATTTAGATCAGATATGTAAAGAATAAAGAGAACGGGACCAAGAACCGATCTTTGCGGAACGCCTGATATGACTGGACGGGGAGTGTACATCTTGTCTCCCATACGCACAGAAAAAGTACGATTAGGGAGAAAAGATTCCAGCCAAGAGAGTAAGGGATCGGATATGCCGTAATGAGAACATTTGTAGAGAAGTTTGAATATGCTGACAGTATCGAACGCACGTGAAAAATCTAAATAGATAACATCGACAGTAGAGCCCTCACTAAGCGAACGACTCCAATCATCTTCACAAGCTAGCAAATTGCTAACTACAGAGGCATTCTTTCTAAAACCATGTTGATTCACAGGCAAAATGTTGTATCGACTCAAGTGCTCAAAAATAGTTGATCTAACTAATCTTTCCATCGTTTTAGAAGCGGGTGAGAGAATAGCAATAGGTCTATATGAAGAGGGTATAGATGCATTCTTGCCTTGTTTCGGAATGGCTGTCACTAAAGAATGTTTCCAGATAGTGGGAGTCGAACCAGTGTCCATACAAATATTATAAATGTGAGCCAAAGGAAGAGCAATAGAAGAAGCACTTTTCTTGAATATGAGTTGAGGAATATCATCTGCCCCATGGCTGCCAGAATATTTCAGTTTAGAAAGAAAACGTTCAACTGTGGAAGGGAGAAACAATGAAGGACACATCTTAGGAGTGATGCGAGGGCAATACATAGGGGGAGGCAAGTGATTATAATGAGTGAAAAAAGATGCGAATTCGGATGCTAAAATTTCACATTTCTTACTAGAATCTACTGATATGTGACCAGATTGGTCAATGAGTTGGAGCGGAGGGGAAGGTTTAGGTCTTGTCAGAGAGGCGATATGCTGATAGAGATTCTGTGATCGAGATAATTTGGCCTTCTGGCAACTTCTATTCCACTTGTTGATTTGTTTCAATAAATCACAACTTGCTTTGTTATACAGTAAACGAACAGCAGGAATACGTATGTTACGAAAGAGAGCATCGCGATAGGCGATAAGCCTACATATATGGGGAGGAAAAACAAAATTAGAAGTGCGAGGAAAACGACTAGGAACATGTATAGAGATGGCTTCTTTGAGGATGGAAAGGAAACGTGAATAAAGATCATCTACTGAATGGAAAAGATCGAAAGAAGCTTCCCAATTAATAGCGGAAAGATGTGCATTAAGAGCATCAAAATCGGTTCTGCTATAGTCAGGCACAAGGGTCGGAGAATGAAGCATAGCAGATGAATTAATTGAACATTCAAGTCCTTAGTGGTCACAAGACGGAAACGAAGGGATTACCCGACAATTAGAGAAAAAAGACGTCTGAGAAGTAATAAGCCAGTCAATACATCGATTAATTCGGGTTGGTTGTCGACAGAGGAAAGACAAATCTAGTGAAGTAACCATATCATTTAAAACATGATCTGAGGGAGTATTGGGGGAGATAGAGCATCACAATTGAAGTCTCCTACGAGAACATACGGGTAATTAGTGGAAGAGAAAATATCCGACAAGAGATCACAAAAGGAACGGGTTTGCTCGGTTGTAAAATGAGGTGGCCGATAACAAACAACTAAACGGAAAAAGGTATTTGAGAGTAAAATGTCAATTGCGGAAATTTCATCCCGAGAAGTGGTGAAAGAAGCTTTTGTGAAAGTAATATAGTCTCTGATGACAATAGCGACACCACCGCCTCGAGAGTCGCGGTCTTTACGAATGATGTTATATGGTAAGGATCCAATTATTTCACTGTCAGCCATTCTAGAACTGAGCCACGTCTCAGATAGAGCTACAATAACTGGCTGTCTATTTTCTAAAAATAGGCGAAATACGTCTAGCTTATTACGAACGGAACGCATATTGTAATAGAAAAACTTGAGAGAAGAAATAGGACCTGGACATTTTATCAGTTTGACCGGAGGGGGGCTGTGGCTGTAGATGGCCGAGTTGATCGTGTGGACGCAGGTCCAGTCGTAGTACGGGTCCGACGAGAAACTCGTAGGGCATCCGCTTCCGCTCGTGACATCAGGCTTCCATCGAAGATGACAACATCTCAACATCGTTTTGGTCGGCATTCCGGAGGAGAGAAGAGAAGACGCCACGGATCAACATAATGGAAAACTTCTTGATTCTCTCGTTAGTGAACTCAATATACCTTCTCTCACTAATGCATTCAACCAAGGTTTTATCACTCATCGACGCTTCGGAAATGAAGAGAAAAAGAGAAGAATTCTTAAGATTCATTTTCCATCGCCATCTCTCCGAACAGATGTACTTCGAAAACTACGAGTGCGTCGTCCTGAAGTCATTCGCAAATTTCCTCACGCGTACGCGAGAGAAGACCTTACCAGAGAAGGACTCCAACTCGAGAAGGACTGCAAGAAACTCGCTAAGGAAAGAAACGACAAAGCTGGATCGATGGAGTGGGGGGGGGGTACAAGGAACAAGGCTCATTCGATTCTCTCATTCGCGTCCTCTATACACTCCGAAGACAGTCGCTGAGGCTAATGGTTCTCTTGAAAACGTGACGGTGACAAGAGGAAAAAGAATGGACGCAAACGATATACAGAAATAGGTCAGTAGTGCTGATGGCCATAGCCTGTTCACTTCTTCTGATATTTGGAATAGTCAACATAGTATTAGAGGAAATTTTAGTTTTTACTATAGTAATTGAATAAATTGTACGATCTTAATCATTTATTATCTTCAACGCAATACAATGCTATTTGCTTTTCAGAAACTTGGTTTCACGATAGTGAACCTGATGTCATTTTACATTCAAATAAACCATATTCTGTTTTTCGTTCTGATAGACACTCTAATATCAGTAACAGAGGTGGCGGAGTAGCAATTTTAGTACAATCTAGACTCAGTCCAGTAGCAATTTCGTCGATGTCAGTTTCAGAATGTGAAGCTATTACAGTTGAGTAACAATGTAGTGACAAAGATTCATATTTTTCTCGGGTTAGATTAATGTGTGTTTATCGATCTCCCAGTGCCCCAGACGATATCATGAATGAGTTATTAGCATACTTCTCTTCAAATACCATTCCCAATGTCCCTCTCATAATCGTTGGTGATTTGAATTTGCCTTGTATTGATTACGACAAGTTGACGTGTTCTAAGAGCTATTCTTCTACTCAATTTCTTAATTACTGTTGTGATAACCATTTCACTCAGTACATTCTGATGCCGACTCGGAGTCAGAACATTCTTGATCTTCTTTTATGCAATCATCCGATTATCTCTTCTTCTAGTGTTATTGCTTCGTTCACATCCCAGTGCGATCATAATTCTATTTGTTTCGATTGTATTACCTCCGAAGTATTCGATGACATAATCAAGCCTATAAATTTTTATTCTGAGGCAAACTGGCATATGATTGAGTACTTTATTTACTGTCATGATTGGACCTTAGCATTATCATCTCTTGAGCCTAATCAAGCTTACAACTATATCGTTGATCTACTATGTGACCTTATCGATCGCTTTGTGCCAACTTTGTTCCTAATTCGTCCTCCAAAAGATATCCAGCGCTTATTCAATAAGCTTCAGAAAGTTTCAATTACTGCTCCTTACTCCGAATATTGTAAAAATCTGTCAAGAAATTTTTCTTCTGAGCTTTATGATTTTGAAACATCTAAGGAATCTTCTCTGATTGTTAAAGGCAACCGTAAACAGTTTTTCTCGTATTGTACAAATCGTATTAAATCTCAAAACGATTCATATGTTTTGTATGACAGTAGTGGAACGGTAATGCCGGACCCTTCCATAAAAGCTGAAATGTTTTCTTCTCAGTTCTCATCAACTTTCTCTGAACCGTCTCAGAATGTTCTTCCTGTCCCTATTTTAGCTCCATTCGATAAACACTTTTCTCTTGAAATAATTGATGATCAAATGATAATCGAGGCTGTTTCTAAGTTAGAGAATAAATGTAATACCTCACCCGATTCCATTCCGAACATTTTTATCAAAAAATGTAGATTTGCGTTGTTGAATCCTCTGCGTATTTTATTTAACAACTGTTTAAAGACTGGAATCGTACCCGATATGTGGAAGTTTGCTATTGTAAAGCCTCTGCTCAAAAACAAAGGACCTCCTATGTATCTTATCAAATTACAGACCCATTTCTTTAACCTGCTCGATTTCTAAAGTAAGAGAAAAAGTTATTGTTAATTCTATTTCAAAGTATCTTAAAGAGCGTTCATTGCTCTCCCCTTTTCAAGCCGGTTTCCGACCTAATCGATCTACAATAACTTTTTTAGCCGAATCATATTCCTTCATAACCCACTCTCTGAGTTCAAGTATTGATATTAATGTAATTTTCCTAGACATCTCAAAAGCTTTTGACTCTGTAGATATTCGATTTCTATTGTTTAAATTGAATTCACTTGGTATTGTAGGGCATGCACTTAAATTTATCACTTCTTTCCTCAACTCCCGTAAACAATCAGTGATCATCGATGGTACCAGCTTCAGTTTTAAGTGGTGTTCCTCAAGGTTCTTCTATAGGCCCGTTGTTGTTTTTACTGTTCATTGACGACATCAAGAAAGTTATCCCTGCTACTATTCGCTTCAGTATTTTTGCCGATGATGTTAAGCTGCTAGCTCAAGTACCCTTATATTCAGATGACTTGCAAACTGCAGTCAACAATATATTTGACTGGTGCACTCAGTGGAACCTTACAACTCTATCAACTTCCAAATGTACTGGTCTTCATATAGGCAAGCAAGCTGTGTTTCACCCCTACTCTATCAACCATATTCCATTGATTGTTACCAACCAGGTTAAAGATTTAGGGGTTTTGTTAACTCATGATTTCCGTTTCAATTCTCATATTGAGAAGATTTGTAAAAAAGCCTCTTCTACTGCAAACTTTATTCTGAAGGCTTTCAAGACCAAATCATGCGAAATGCTCATGCTTGCTTTTAATGTATACGTTAGACCGATTCTCGAATACGGGACTGAAATTTGGTCCCCTACCACGAAATACCTCATCAATGATTTAGAATATGTACAACGTAATTTTACTAGAAGGCTTTATAACGATGTGGTAATGTAAGCCTGTCTTATTCTCAGAGATTAAAACTGCTCAAAACTGAGTCATTAGAATATCGTCGAGCATTCAGAGAACTATGTTTTTTGCACAAATGTTTACATAACAAATGCTCTCTCGATTTTTCCTTTCTTTACATTTTATCTCCCCCAAGTATAATTCAAGACAAGCGCACTCTCTCAGAATTCGTCTGCCTATCGTTTACCCGGTTAGGTTGTCTACGTTTGTCTCTAGATCAATAGCAATATGGAACTCCCTTCCGGAAGATATCGTTGTAATCGAAAGTTCTTCAAGTTTCGCGACAAGGCTTTAAAAAAATTCCATTTGAAGTTGTGCTTCCTTGTCCGAGTGTAACAGATTGACGATTATTTGTATTTACATACATATGTATAGGACACAATCTTCTGATTATAAATAACTATAACGATAGACAGCTTTTTCATATCATTTTTTTTCTTAGATGATATTTGGATTAGCTGAATGCCATTCAGCACTTTTGAATGAATGATTTTTTTTGTCTCCCTATCCTACGCGTCCATGCTAATTGAAACTACCATTCATAATTGTATTACAAGTTGTTGTTCTTGCATGGAATAAATGAATTGAATTGAATTGAATAACAAGACCGAATCCGATTTTAGCTTCTTTTTTTCTGTCGACCCGCAATCAGGGGTTAAATGGAGCCGCCCAATTTGGGTTAACATGTATCCGCCGCTCAAAGTTTGGAGGAAAAAAGAAAACGGGATGAAGGAAAAGGGTAAGAAAAGAGAGGGAGTATTTTGTCAATAGTGTGTGTACATGTATCCGCCGACGGGACCGATCCGGTCACTATTTAACCCCTGTCCGCAATAACATTCTTGATTTGAATACTGAATTGTTTTTTTTACTGATTAACCTTTGTTGCCGGATAGTCTACTATTTCTGGTATTTAGTTATTCAGGTTTAAAAAAACTTAGTTTCATTCAAAAGTTGGGAAGTGGTTAATACGAAGAAACAAAAAGTAAGTCGCGGTTTTTGCAGGCGGCTAAGAATCCAGAGTTCGTGGCAAAGGCTTACATGAAGAACCAGCCGGTGCCGATCTTCTCGAAAGAGGAGGACGATGATGAAGAAGATGAACTAGAGCCAGTCTACAAAATGCCTCGCTCCAACTTTTCACGAAATTGATTCGATGATCTCTCTCCATTGTCTTATACATATAATTTCTGTTTCTCCTGTTTTTTGCTTGTTGTTCTCACATTTGCAAGAATAAATCATTGAAAGTTGGTGATTTGCGGAATTTCTCTCAACAGGACGATTATTTTAATTATCAAGCATTCAGAAAAAGCAAATATTGAGCAGAAAGTTTCAAAATTAGAACATCATCGCAAGGGAGAAGGGAACTGAGTAAAGTAGGAGAAAAGAATCAGTAGGAGGACGCATTTAACCGTAGAATAAGCTTATGAAATCGTGTCTTATGGTTAATAAGATTCTCGGTGGGTCGTCTCATCTCCAGAAGAGAAGGAAATTGTACCGCCTTCTCCACCGCCGCCCTTCTTCGTCCCTTGGTACTTCTTCTGACGCGCCCGGGAGTTCTAAGAATATTTTCATTTACCTACCCTTATAAGCACTTTTTTCTCAGCAGGTATAACGATCGAAAGATTTTCCAGTGTTCCTTTTTTCAGTTTTATTGGCTTGAGTATCTTTTCTCTCTCATTTTCAATTTTGCGCGACTGATTTTTCACAAGCCAGCTTTCTAGATCCATGAAAAGAAAGTAATGGAAGAGATAACCTGAAACCAGACTTGAGTCACCCGTTTGGAGAGTCCAGTCACATTGGCGATTCGCTCCAAATCTGCGCCATCAGGATTGGAGTCGACTTGAAAATGAGCCTGGCACAGGGAAAGATTCGATTATGATGGGGACGAGAGGCATACTGTAGAAGAGGGATAGATTGTTTGGGAAGCTGGCTCGAGGAGAACGGGCACTTATATCGAGAAAGAGATCAAAGGGAGAGAAAAAAGGGAGTGAGAACACGGAAGCAGTACAAGAACAGGGAATAAAAGTCGAGAAGAGTGATGAAATCTAAAGAGAAAGCGAGAGAGATAGAGGACGATGAGAGAGAGAGGTAAAAATAAATAGAGAGAGATATATATATAAATAGATGGAGAAACAGAGAGTCAGAGAGAGATACCAAGATAAAGCCGAGAAAATGTGAAGTGGTAAGGTTAGCCATCTGTCGAGCAGTTACATATCATGTAGTTTAGCCTTCATACCATGAAATCAGCAAGAAGAAGATGAACCTGAAGAACTGCCAGTTGCTCTTCCGAAAAGGTGGTGCGGACTCTTTTGGTCTTGGCCTTGGACTGTCCGGTGTCGCCCTCGACCATGTAGTGCTGCTTGCAGAGCAGTCGGTTCTCGTCTTGCAGAGCGAACTCCTCCCCCGTGCTGTGTAATCAGGGATCTAGTCAGGGGCACAACTGAATTGAGGACCTGTGAGAAAAATAGGAAAAAGTCTTGACTTTGGTGTGTTTAAAAAGACATAGAGACACGTTTATACATTTAATAGAATGCCCTATTAACTAACAAAGCTACATTCTTGTAGAGTTGTTGGGGAGGTACTTAAAAGAAAGAAGAACCTGAGCTGCCTCTTGCAGTGCTGACATGCAAAGCAGGCAATGTGGTATACATGTGAGCGAGCCCTTCTGACCCAGTCACTTGCGGAGATGCTTCTTCTACATGCTGCGCATCTCGTACCAAACTCCCTGCATAGCAGTCTTGTTGATAGGAGAACGGGCTAGGGGGGAATTTTTTTCCGCTTTCGGCGGGCCTCTGTTTTTCCAAATCGTAAGGCTGGACCCTTATGTGAAAAAAATTTTTCGCCTTCGGTGGGCCTGTTTTTTTCATAAGGAGGGACCCCTATGAAAAAAATTTTTTTATTTGAAAAATTGGGGGGGAACCCTTATGTGAATTTTTTTCGGTGGGTTTCTGTTTGAAAAGTCATAAGGGGGACCCTTATGTGAAAAAATTTTCCGCCTTCGGCGGGCGTCTGTCCCTTTTTCTTTCACACTAAAAAACCCCTGATTGCAGACGAAAATAGATGAATCGGTTCAGGGAGAGAGGCGATAATTTGCCTCCAAAGCACATACTACTATTTCTGTCCCCAGACAATATTTTTTCCTGTCCCCAGACATATATAAAGGGGAGCACTGCCGTTTATTAACGCTTTTGTCCTCGGATTAATTTCGAATCGACATAAATGAACAGAACACGTATAATTTATTCAATAATTTATCACAAAATCACAAATTTTTGATGAGTTCACATTTATTATTCAAAAGTTATTAAAAAATAAAGAATGCAAGGTTCGAACAGTTTTATTCTGTAAGCCTTTAATGTTTCCTTAGACTGGAACTATTAAAATTTCTCATTTTTTGCACTCGATGATCTTGAACCGTAATTGAAAATTTATTCCTCCGCAAATACTTTGTACATTCATGGCCTGATGGGTAAGGCAGAGATTTTGTTGTGACTCTCATCAGAATAGCTTCGATGCTCTTTACACAGCGCTAATTAGGAAATTCACAATTAAAAACAGACACTTTCATATGAACAAGATAAAAAGTAATTTAATTAAAGTATTGAATTTTTCATCATTCATTGCTGACCGCGTTCCGGAACAAATCAATTGTACACTCATCGAGGCACTTGGATGTTAGAGGTTTTCCGAACTCGTAAAACGGGTTGGAGAGCGAGTTTGTATACTGAAGATGTAGACGTTTGAATACACTTCTAATTTCCAAGTCCCTCAGTGAGGTGTTCGAAAGAAGAAGCACAACAATGAACTTTATTCCCGAGTTTGAAACGTAACCGTACGCCTTGTACCGAGAGTCACAATTTAGCATGCCGAGATACAATTCAGCTGCCTTCTGGGACTTCTCTTCCACGATGTCCAGTGTGCAATGCAAAAACATGAGAAGATCGTACTCTCGCACGGCCTCCCGCTCCGCGATCCGAGTGTACAGGCGGCTGTTGTTTCGTCCAATAATTGCGACACAAACAGCCATGAATGAAGGTGCGACTTGTAGAAAAAATTTGATTCTCACAAACCTCAAACTTGGGTAATTAAACCAATTCAAGTTCTCTATTCAACGCCCCACTCCAACCTATCTCACTCAACTCGTCATGGTCCGTGCTGTGAGTCTTACGTTTTTTTTCAATTTTTAGTGCATTGTGTGGCGGTAGTTCTGTTTGTGATTGGGTTATAAATGAATTCACAGTTTTCCCGTTTGGAGCGTGGAAAAGTAAAAAAACGGAGTTCATTGAACTGTCAGTACCTGACCGCTGCGATTTCTCCCCTTTAATTTCTTTGCATTTGGTAGTTATAGAATCAAATCATATGTTGAGTGTCGAAGAAGCAGTAGTTATAGCCGGAATAAAAATTACCGGACAAGCGTCTAACCATCACACCAAGTGGGGTGTTGGTACATGAGTCTCGAAAGAAACACTGAACTACAACATGACCGTTAAAAAGTATAGGGACATAGTTAGCACTTCTTTTACATACATGGAAAATACACGCTCAATCTGACTGGTGAAATCGAGTTATGACGGAACCATTGTTCGATACCATCGCCCAAAGAGAAAACAGTTAAATTGTCATTTTTTCAATTCGTACTTTGCTTTAGGTGAACGTGTTTCTCAAATCGATCAAAGTATCACGAACTTGGGTTAGCATTTCATTTAGTTATGTACACGTTTCACGAAGTGAGGGGACTGTTTTCAAATTAGGTTGACGTTTAGCGAATTGGAATTCACGCGTTTTTAAATTAGGTTTGAGTGTCACGATATTGGGAAGGCGATCTATTCAATCAGATCGGACAAAGAGGGACGGAATTTTTTTTGGTTGTTGGATCTATGTTTTTTTCCTTAGTGATTTACCCAATCCGTAATAAAAATTAACCAACCGCTCTTATTTCATCACGAATAGCCTCGAGTTGCGCATTCAAGAACGCAAACCTCGCTCTGGCATGTTCAATCTGGAAGAGGACGTTCTCTTTTATTTAACAAATCATCATTATTTTTCCAATAATTTAGCCGAAGTGACTCAACCTCCTTTCCCGATATGTGCCCAGCATTTTGAGATGTAGTGAGTAAAATAGTGACTTCTTTAAAAGTCGCGAGAGAGAGAGAGAGAGAGAGAGAGAGAGAGAGAGAGAGAGAGAGAGAGAGAGAGAGAGAGAGAGAAGACATACAGAATCTGATGAGTGTGTACACAATCTCGATACAGTAACTCATGAGACATACAGAATCTGATGAGTGTGTACACAATCTCGATACAGTAACTCATGAGACATACAGAATCTGATGAGTGTGTACAGAATCTCGATACAGTAACTCTTGAAACATACAGAATCTGATGAGTGTGTACACAATCTCGATAAAGCAACTCATGAGACATACATAATCTGATGAGAACTGACTCAAGCTTATCCGATAGTAAATTGTATACTAACGGTGTACCCCAGGGCAGCTCACTCGGCCCTCTTTTCTTCACATTTTTCATTGATGACATTATTAGCATCATTCCTTTCGGTGTCCAGTGTTTTTTGTATGATGGAAAATTATAACCAAGCTAAGCTAGGACAGTCCTTGAAGCCAACTAGTCTCCTGACTGCTATTTTTCTGCTGCGTTTAAGCTGGAAACAAGGTCTATCCCAGTTCGAAACTGATCGCTTCGCTCAGAATGAACTATTTGAGCAATTACTACTCTCAAAAAACCATTTTTAAGAGACCAAGAGATCAAGGACAAAGTGAATCACCTCTGGCTTTAGGTCCTTGTGCATGATGGTTCTTCTGTGGATGTGTGTCATTCCCTTCAGTATTTTATGCAAGATACTCTGCAGATCCAAATTGCTCATTTAATTCCGTTTCAGCTTATTTAATTTTCTTTTCGATAGTTTGAGATTTAGAAGAGAGATCGAGAACGTGTGTAAAGGATAGGGAATATGAACAGACATGAATTAAAGTCGATCATTTCATATTAATAACGAGTATTTTGAGAGTAAGAGAAGCTTTTGAATGAATTTAAACGTCAATTTGAACTGGAAAATAGCCAAAAGGTTTTGAAAAATTCTGACTTGTATATGAAGTTTATTATGTTCATTTCTTTTGTTTTGGTGTACCTCTGCCGGCGCATCGCTGCAAGCAAAAGAGAACTGAACTACTTTAGCTTCGGATGCCGATCGTCAAATACCTGTCATGATCTTATACCTTACGTTTTCTTGAAAAACTGTTCTCGCTTTATCTGTGTACCATTATTAATGTTTCAGCGATTCTTATTGTATGGCAGAGTTCCTAAAATATGGCGTACAGCGATAGTCCGAACAGTTTACAAGTGTACAAACTCGCTTAATTATAGACCAATAAGGCTCACTACTTCCACATCTAAAATAATGGAGCGTACCTTCCATGATCGCTCACTTCGCGCACTCAATGACCGAAGGGTCACTGACTGTGCTTGGCTTGTTCAGGAAACTGCTCACGAGAGGCATCAATACAATCAATACGAAGAACTGTATAAGAGTCCACGTAGCTGCTGAAAAAAGATGTATTGATCAGGGGTTAAATAGTCAGGTCAGACCTTCTGTCGGCGGGACTCTGTTTTTCCGAATCATAAGGGGGAACCCATGTGAAACAAGAAAAAAAAAATTTCGCGGGCGTTTGTTTTTTATAATAAGAGGGGACACTTACGTGAAAAAATTTCCGCCTTTGGCGGGCGTCTGTACCTTTTTCTTGCACACTAAAAAACCCCGGGTAGTGATGATAAACAATAGAAAGTTATATATACATATATATAAATCAGGCCTTTTCTTACCACCCGCCTAAAAATTTTCGAGCGGATAGATTTGAATTTTTCGAAGTGCGCATAGATTTTCTTTTAACCCGCCGCGCGGGTCTAAGAAAAAACCTGATATAAATTAGTTATAGTACAAGCGGCATTTCTGCAGTTCATTCGATCAAGCAAAACTTTCATCAAATTACACTGATATTATTTATCTTCTGCTGATAATGTTTTTGTTTTTATAATGCATGTTGATTTTCGTATTTTTCGTGAAAGAATGTTGTTTTTTTTATATGTTTAGACACTTTCAGACATCAGCAACGGAAAGTTTCCGGAAAAAACGTATAAAGTTTTTCATGAAAGTCGTCTGGGTCGAAAGAGAAGAAAATTATCAAAATCGGTTTATTTTGAAGAGAGTTATGCTTGCCGAATAAACTGAATAGCCGAAAAAGCAATAGAAGTCAATGAAAAAAGGTCACTTTTTGCGTTCAGCCCCCCCAATCCTTTACATATACGAAAAAATATTTTTAGTACATTAAAAAAACGCTTAGCCTTAGGAAAAAGTTTACGCTAACGAGGCCGTACGGCTTAGGCTAACGAGATCAAAAAATACCACTCTCATCTGACCCAATTGAACCTCTGGTAGGGAGGGCCCTAAACGCAAAAAGTGATGAAAAAAGATACCTATGAGCGAATCACCCGAACTTTGTGCCCGTGACCCTTTGTAGGGCGAAACTTCGTACCCGCGACACTTTTCACCCACCACCAAATCGACCAAAAATTGATATTGTAAGACATTTTTTCAAGCGGTCTTTTTTCAAAGCTGTAAGTCATCGTTAGCGGGCACTTTTTGCGTTTAGTGCCCCCCCTACCAGAGTTTTAATTGGGTCATTTATTTACTGGCTTATTCACAATTACAAAGATTTTTTTTACATAAAAAAACGCTTTGGTTTAAGAAACAGTTTACGCTAACGAGGTCGAACGGCTTAGGTTTACGAGACCGTATCAAGAAAATGCCACTCTCATCTGACCCATTTGAACCTCTGTTAGGGCGGAACTAAACGCAAAAAGTGCCCGTTAGCGTAATCTTGAACTGATGCTGAGCGAGAAACAAAGTGAAAAAATTGTTTTTTTAATAGCAATTTTTCGCGGTAAAAGTGTCCCGGGTACAAAATTACGCAAGTACATAGTGTCTCGGTACAAAGTGTCACGGCTACAAAGTCTCGGAAACAGAAGATCGCGGTTAAAATGTGTCGTGATACGCCAATAAACTTATCATAAAACTTTGTATCAAAAGATGAGAAAAAATTACTTTTTCATAGTTTTAGTGTCACGTTTGGAAAAGATAATCTTATTACACGGCTTTATCCCTTTTCATTTTTTGCAACCTTATTCACAAAACAACGGCTTTTTTTTAACTTGAAGGGCGCACTTTTTTAGTGTATTTTTTCAGTGAGCCACGACGTCTTCAAACGTATCACTAAGATTTTAAGTATATACATATCATATAAATTCGCTGTCAACCGCATTTTCCAGTTTTTCGCAACGAATTTCGAAATCTTTGCGAAAGAAATTTCGAATAGTCGTAGTGATATTTGTAGATGATTGAGTAGATCGAGACTTATTCATAATATTTCTATATATCAAGCCATTAAAATTATGAGACTCATTAACTATTCAAGTGAACCAAATACAGTATTTAAGTGAACCAATACAGATATAAAATATACATATTTTTTGGTTTTAAGCCCCCGATAATGTGAATATTTTCCGAGTAGTTCCATAGAGCCACAATTAGTTTATATCTGAAGGAAAGGAAACTTATGTACACAGTGTCCTTTTTGAGTCCTCAGCACATACCTTCATCACTCCATTTCTGCCTATGTGAACAACTCCAGCTCGATTGTAGTAGAAGTGAATAATTTGATCTGCAATTGTTCTAGACAGATCCATCCCTCCAATGAAGCGCCTCATATTATGGTATTGAGTTTTTTTTAATCGCTTAATTGGAGGAAAACCGTACTTAATATTTCGTTTATTACACTGAGCACCAGCGATAAAATAAAAAAGGGTTTTAATTTGCAATGTACAAAAAAAGGTCATCTCTCATGAGAAAGTTATAGCAGGGTTAATGGGAACATTCAGTTAATGGGAACACACAGGAACATTCAATTTCGCCAACCATAAGTTTTCGAACTTTTTGTCGTCGAAACCCAAATTAAAAAGTTTGTTGAATGAAAGAATTTAGAAAGACATTTAAAAACATTAATTTTTGAGGTGTTTAGAATTTTTAAGTGAAGTTGCTTTGAGCGTATTTACGTAGGGGAAACTTGGATGAGAATCCAGCGATAAATCAGGCAAAAAAGTGTTCATCTGCTGTAAGATGAAGCACTACAACCTGCCGCGCACCGCGCGTATCGGTTCTGCATTGGTTACTCCCACATAAACTAGGAAGGGAAGGTCTGGAGTCGCAGCTCTTAGACGAATGCACGAATGGTTACTCCCACATAAACTAGAAAGGGAAGGTGTGGAGTCGCAGCTCTTAGACGAATGCAGAAGCTCTCGTACGGATGCAGAGGACTGTGAAGTTCGTTTTTCATTAAAAAAATTATTGATTAATGGACTCTTATCAATAAAATTATCATACAATTGAAATACACATGGTTTAAAAAATAAACAATATGTACAAGTATCGTCGATGGTGATAAATTCGAAAAGCGCTTTCTTTCTCAATCTATCTCTCTCATTCTCTTTTTATGTGTTTTGTATTTAGAAGAAAATATGTGAGAAGAAACTGATGTGAGAAGATGAGTGCCCGCTCGAGGATTGGCCCGCTGCGAATAGCAACTGAGTCGTCGCTCCGAAGAGCGACGTTGTCGCTGTGGGAAGAATGAAACTTATGCCAAGAGCCATCGTCCGATGGATGTCCAGCTACCTAAGAGGCCGTACAATCAAGGTAGATTTCCAAGGAAAAAGCAGTCGACGTCTCACATGCAGATCTGGTGTCCCACAAGGAGCGGTGCTCAGCCCCCTCTTATTCAATCTCTACATAAACAACCTCCCGCAACCCACAGGAAACACGCAGATGACAGCCTACGCCGACGAAATATCAATTCTCTCCTCAAGCCCCTGTATTGAAACCTGTGAAGATCAGATCAACTACTTCCTACCGAAACTCGTAGAAGAATTGGAACAACGAAAAATGATCATATCCAAGGAAAAGACTACGGTCACTCTTTTCACAACCCATACAGGCGAATGTAAAAAAGAACCCAAGGTAGAAATCCATGGAACCCTTTTGCCGACAACTAAAGCACCCAAAATACTCGGTGTCGTCTTAGACCAACTCGGCACCTTCCGACAACATGCAGAATACCTTAAACAGAGAACGGCCAAAAGACTGAATGTACTACGTGCCCTCGGAGGAAGAACATGGGGCCAACAGAAAAACACCCTTCTTGCAACCTACAAAACAATGACCAGATCCGTTCTCAACTACGCCGCACCAATTTACTCCCCTCAATTGGCCGAGACGAACTGGAAAAAACTACAGGCAAACCAAAATAAAGCAATACGGATAGCAACAGGAAACCTAGCAATGGCCGGCACTCTAGAAAGCGAAATGTTACCCATAAAGGAGCACAACACGATGCTTACCAAGCAATTCGTTGCAAGAGCAAGACTCCTCCCAAACCACCTTTCCCATCGTCGATGCATGGAACCAAAACCACCTAGAACTATTCGTAAACATGCCAAGGACCTAGAAATGATGTTAGTAGACAGTGATCAGAAAGCCGCACTGAAAAGAATACATACTGAGACTGTTAGAAATTTCATTAGCTCCTGTTCCCCTAACCCAGTTCTAGGTAAGAAACCTCCCAGAATCCATAAATCAACGAATCAACTTCTCAGGGAACAACAAATAACATTATCGCAACTACGTAGTGGCTATGCAAGTTCCCTTAACAGCTACCTATACAGAATAGGAGCTGCCCAATCACCTCTTTGCCCAAAATGTTTAGAAGAGCCACATACAACTAGTCATTTATTCTCGTGTCGCTGTGACCACACACTTTTAAGAAGTATAGATTTGTGGAATAGCCCGACGTCTGTTGTTAAGTTCTTTTACCAGTGATTCCTTTCTCTCTCAAAAAAACAACAAAAAAAACCCCGAGAGAGAAAGAGAAATAATGTAATTAGATAAATGATGTAAGTAAGGTTATTGTTTTCTGAGCCATGTCAAAGAAGACCTCGTCTACCCAGCCGGAGACCTACGGCGGGCAATCTACAGCAACAACAACCAAGTACCGCTCAAGGTAGCCGCTCTCAAATCACTCGCCAAAGCTATCCTTCTGTACTCCTCCCGATCCAATCACGGCCTGGTCCACCGCTATCAAAAAACTCAAACACGCGGATTCGTCACCTGCATGTTCTCTCATCGATCTTGAACTCTGGAAACCGTTGGGCACCCAAGGCTCCCTAGCTCCCAAACTACCCTACAATTGCATTTTTCGAAATGTAGATAAAATATATATTTCTCCATCCCATTTGTTCCCTCTCCAGAACCCCACACTCACAGCTGTATAGAGAACGTTTGTAGGAGGAAGCTCTAGTTCTTTTCTCTCTCTAACTGCCATATGCGCAACGCGACTATTGCGAGAGGTTACTCTGACTTCGTGTCTCCTTCTCTAAACACTAGCCGCTCTAGCCACGCCGCTCTCTTTCACTATGCCCTGCGTCTCTAAAACTATTGGTTGGGTCACTAGGGAGGGGGAGGAGCAGTAAGGCTCAACAAAAAAAACACCTAATTTTCACTGAGCTTTCTGGACTTTTTGTTACATCCCAGTGATTTTCTGTTTATGCTAAAGAATCGCCTCCCTTTCTAACAGTAGACTCATAAAGAAGAAATTTTCGGGATAAATTAACTTTAAGGACCCACTTGAAAGCAATTGCACTGTAAGAAAACATGTAGTAGAATAAGGACCCACCTCTGCTATTTCTCCCTCTGTACTGCTGTCTGCTGCCTCTACTAACTATCTGCTCTTTCTCTCTCCACTGTTGTGCTTTGAAAAAGGATCGATAGCCGAAAGCCGATAGTACAGCACTCCGTACTGCTGTCTGCTGCCTCTACTAACTATCCTCTCTCTCTCTCTCTACTGTTGTGCGTATTGCTGTCTGCTGCCTCTACTAACTATCCTCTCTCTCTCTCTCTCTCTCTCTCTCTCTCTCTCTCTCTCTCTCTCTCTCTCTCTCTCTCTCTCTCTCTACTGTTGTACGTTCTTTTTCAGCTCTCTGAGAGAGAGTTTGAAAAGTTTTTGAGAGATAACACGCATGAGAAAGAGGGAAAAGTTGAGAAGTTTTTGAATGGCTTTTTGGCGAGGAACCTATCTCGAAGATTTTGAGTGAATCTAAAATGATTTCGTTTTGTTTTTTGTGATGTTTTTGTTATTGTTTGTTCTTTTGTTATTGTTTGTTTGTGTTGTATTTTTTCCGCCTTTCCGCTGCATCTAATGGCTTTTTGCTGTTTTTTTATGATGAGAAAGAGATTTTATTCATGAAAATTCCCTTCCCCCCTTTCTCCTTAGGGCCCCCCTTCCCCCCTTTAGGGCCCCCCCTCCCCCCCTAGGGCCCCTACCCCCCCTTTGCTTAGGTAGGGCCCTCTTCCTCCCCCTTCCCCCTTTAGGGCCCCCTCCCTTCCCTGCTTAGGTAAACCCCCCTCCCCCTCCCCACTTACCTTTCCCCAAAATTTATAAAGATAATTTAAAAAGAGTGGGACTTAAAGTAAAATAGGGGGACTTAAAGTAAAATAGGGGGAAACTTAAAATTAAAAGAGGAAAGTAGAAGTAAAATGGGGGGGGACTTAAAGTAAAATAGGGGGGACTTAAAGTAAAATAGGGGGGTACTTAAAGTAAAATAGGAGGGGACTTAAAATTAAAAGAGGAAAGTAGAAGTAAAATGGGGGGACTTAAAGTAAAATGGGGGGGACTTAAAGTAAAATAGGGGGGACTTAAAGTAAAATAGGAGGGTACTTAAAATTAAAAGAGGAAAGTAGAAGTAAAATGGGGGGGACTTAAAGTAAAATAGGGGGTACTTAAAGTAAAATAGGGGGGGTACTTAAAGTAAATTAGGGGGGACTCAAAATAAAATAGGGGGTACTTAAAGTAAAATAGGGGGACTTAAAATTAAAAGAGGAAAGTAGAAGTAAAATGGGGGGATTTAAAGTAAAATGGGGGGGACTTAAAGTAAAATAGGAAGGACTTAAAGTAAAATAGGGGGACTTAAAGTAAAATAGGGGGTACTTAAAGTAAAATAGGGGGTACTTAAAATTAAAAGAGGAAAGTAGAAGTAAAATGGGGGGACTTAAAGTAAAATGGGGGGACTTAAAGTAAAATAGGGGGGGACTTAAAGTAAAATAGGGGGGACTTAAAGTAAAATAGGGGGTACTTAAAGTAAAATAGGGGGTACTTAAAGTAAAATGGAGGGATACTTAATAAAACAGGAACTTTTCTGGAAAAGTGTTGGTCGGTGGTTCCCTAAAATTAAAAAGGTCCGGGTATTTTACTTTGATGACCCATTTGTGGGGTGGGACTAAAAATTAAATTTACTTTAGGGACCACCCTTTTTGGTCTTTTACTTTTAGGGACCCCCCTTTTGGGTCGTTTTACTGGAGGGTGGGTCCCTCTTCTACCACGGGGGTCCCTAAAGTAAGGTGGGTCCCTAAAGTAAATTTTTCCCGAAATTTTCTTCTAGTTTTTCCAGCTTATAAGCTACCTTTTTGCAACCTCTTTCTAGTTCACCCTAGTTTACTCTCAATTTTCTCGGCTCTTTGAGCAATAATTTCATTCAAAGCACCCAACGAACAGAGTTATAACTCAAACAAACATTGTTTTCTTCAAAGAATCTTTGTTGCAAATGAAGACTATATAATAAAATAATTCATTGAGTTGTAGTTAATCTATAGTTTTGAAAAAAGACAAAAAATGGTTGGCAAGTTCAGATCGAAACGACGCAAATTATTTTTTCGTACTCATATTCTTTACGCAAGAGACAAGAGAACGGAAATTTTTGCATTCTTTCGTTTTGCTTCTTTTTTCTCGATAGGATCTCAACAATTTCACAGCACAGTAATTGAACAAACCTTGAACCTCTTACTTTTATGACCTTTTTCGCTGTAAAAACACATATGTATGTGAGTGGAAAGACAGTGGTTCTGATAAAATTTACAATATGTTTCTAAGGGAGGTAAGAGCATAAGTTTAAACTCGTCACGTGTAGTGTAAATGGTGTTCCATAAATACGCCAATGCATTTTGCAAAGTGTATTCGGAATCAGAAAATTAAAATTTTTAGTTAGGCGGACATGTGCGCCGCTGCTCCGACTCCTCTTGTATTTATTTGTTACATAAATGGGTTGAACAAGTTTATCAATGGGGATCAATCAATGAATGGAGAGGAGATAAATTGCAGAGGTCTGCCTCCCGAGCGAGTTCCGTTGCTGTTTGTGAAGGAATCGGCCCTGTCGCTTCTACACCGAAAAGTGTTTACTAGTTTTTTTTAGTTTCCTTGTCTTTACATCACCCTGGCCACTAGAAACTTTTTTCATGTTTTAAAGAGCCGATGTATTCATCAATTTATTTTTCATCTCTGTGCCTGAACGTAGCGGTTTTTTTTATTGAACAGATAAGTCAAAAGTCTCACTATCCAGAATCGCAGACTTATTATCGGGTAACATTTTAAAGCTCGATTCACATTTTTAGAACCTTTTTCACCATCGAAATCCTCGATATTAGTACTGCAGTTTCTTTATGTGCGTTGAAATAAAGTCATAAATAACCTGGATACAAATGTTTGTGTTCGGGCAATGAATCCTGACTCCACGGCAGTCAATTGGCAAGCCCTAGACAATCATTCCTCACTTTTAATTTTAATTTTTGTTTTTTCCTCTGAATAGAATTGAGATGATTTTTTGTTTGTTTTTTCTTCTGAATAGAATTGGAAAGAAATGAAATGTACCGGGCAAGTTGTGCTCGACTCATCAGAAACCGTCTCGTCATGGCAGTCGTTGTGACCATCGCACACCTGTTTTTTGCCATTATTCTTACATTTACAGAGTCAAAACATTCCTCTTTGGATTATGAACGTCTTATCAATACTCGGATCTCTCCGGCTACGGCTTGAAAAAGTAGTAAAATTAATGCGGTTAATATTGTACTATGAATGTGTTGCCTTGGAAGAACTAGTTTTATAAACACGGTTGGTATACCGAATAAGTAGATTTACCTGCGACATGCCTTGAAAACCTCACTTTGGTTGAGTTGATGCAGTGTCCATTCGCACATGAGAAAGATCCCTCCGGGCAAGTGACTGCCGCTGAGCATTCGAGCTCATCCGAGGCATCCCCGCAGTCATCCAAGTGGTTGCATCTCAATCAGATACCCTGTCATCCCTCATAACTTCAACCGAAAGACAACCCATACCTAATAACATGAAATTCGTAATGTAAGGTGGAACAAGTTACACCAAGAAACCCTATTCTGCTCTGTCCCAAAGGTCTTACCTGAGCGAGTTCTCCACGCAGCGTCTGTTCGTGCAGAGAAAGTAACCCTCTGGGCAAGATCGCGTGTCTCAATCAATTAATTTATCACCATTTTGACTTTTTTTTCCTGGTTTTTTGATTACACATAGCATTTTCCTGCATTAGTTCAGGTAAAAATATAAGGAACAGAAATGTAAACAAAAGTTTTAAAATACGAAAGAAGGGTAGGATCTAATGAAAGTTGTTACATGTGAGTCCTAGAAAGGAGAGGGACAGGGAAGTAGATGCGATCGCGAAAAAAACGTGAACAGACTCACTGCAATAAGAAGGAATCTCATCGGATCCATCGGCGAAGTCCGGAGCGCCGTTGCACGTTAGTCCGACTGGAATGCACGCCCCGTCAGTGCATTGGAAGTTATAGGGTGGCTGGCAAGTCTCTTTCGCGCGTTCAGAGGATCTGACGGCGGAAAAAATTTTTTTTTCAGTGTTGAAAAGAACTTGAAGAAACATCATGATAATTTTTTTAAACAATGTCTTGATAAACTTTCTATTTCAATAAACAATATACTCATACTACGCGCGGACAAAGCACATTCATAGTCAAACAGGCAATTGTTTTCTATAAAAATGAACATAGGATAGTGTCATGTGTAGATCCTCTCACCTTAGGACGCATTGAGTGGGGTCCTTGCCAGGCTCCTGTACGAAGGTTGACATCCACATCAAATATCTGAAGATTGTCAATAGCACGGAAAGGTTCCTTTAGTGGATGAGCAGCCTTGATGTCTGGCTCTATTTCTCTACATATGTCTTGATAAGTAAGATTATTCAATACTAGCTAGCTACTCTCTGCATACATAAGATAGCTACTCTCTACATAAATCTTGATATGTAAGATTATTTAATACTAGCTAGCTACTCTCTGCATACTAAGCTAGCTACTCTCTACATAAGTCTTGATAAGTAAGATTATTCAATACTAGCTAGCTATTCTCTGCATATTAAGCTAGCTCTTCTCTACATAAGTCTTGATAAGTAAGATTATTCAATACTAGCTAGCTACTCTCTGCATACTAAGCTAGCTACTCTCTACATAAGTCTTGATAAGTAAGATTATTCAATACTAGCTGGCTACTCTCTGCATACTAAGCCAGCTACTCTCTACAAAAGTCTTGATAAGTAAGATTATTCAATACTAGCTAGCTACTCTCTGCATATTAAGCTAGCTACTCTCTACATAAGTCTTGATAAGTAAGATTATTCAATACTAGCTAGCTACTCTCAGCATACTAAGCTAGCTACTCTCTACATAAGTCTTGATAAGTAAGATTATTCAATACTAGCTAGCTACTCTCTGCATACTAAGCTAGCTACTTTCTACATAAGTCTTGATAAATAAGATTATTCAATACTAGCTAGCTACTCTCTACATAAGTCTTGATAAGTAAGATTATTTAATACTAGCTAGCTACTCTCTGCATACTAAGCTAGCTACTCTCTACATGAGTCTTGATAAGTAAGATTATTCAATACGAGCTAGCTACTCTCTGCATACTAAGCTAGCTACTCTCTACATAAGTCTTGATAAGTAAGATTATTCAATACTAGCTAGCTAATCTCTGCATATTAAGCTAGCTACTCTCTGCATACTAACACTTCTTTCTTCTTCTTCCTTGCTTTGTCAAGCTTGAGAGCCGGGTCACTTATGAAAAACAGCGCGTCGCCCCTTTATTTCATAGCTCAGCAGGACGTGCTGAAAAAATTTTTTCGAGTGGGCGACCGGGCGATCCTTAACGACAGTTAGGGGAGGAGGGTCAAAGAAAAGTGTACTTTTTTTTCTCCGTTGTACTCAAATTTATCCGTCCCAGTTGTGTATTTCAATTCAATTCATTTATTCCATGCAAGAACAACAACTTGTAATACAATTATGAATGGTAGTTTCAATTAGCATGGACGCGTAGGATAGGGAGACAAAAAAAATCATTCATTCAAAAGTGCTGAATGGCATTCAGCTAATCCAAATATCATCTAAGAAAAAAAATGATATGAAAAAGCTGTCTATAGTTATAGTTATTTATAATCAGAAGATTGTGTCCTATACATATGTATGTAAATACAAATAATCGTCAATCTGTTACACTCGGACAAGGAAGCACAACTTCAAATGGAATTTTTTTAAAGCCTTGTCGCGAAACTTGAAGAACTTTCGATTACAACGATATCTTCCGGAAGGGAGTTCCATATTGCTATTGATCTAGAGACAAACGTAGACAACCTAACCGGGTAAACGATAGGCAGACGAATTCTGAGAGAGTGCGCTTGTCTTGAATTATACTTGGGGGAGATAAAATGTAAAGAAAGGAAAAATCGAGAGAGCATTTGTTATGTAAACATTTGTGCAAAAAACATAGTTCTCTGAATGCTCGACGATATTCTAATGACTCAGTTTTGAGCAGTTTTAATCTCTGAGAATAAGACAGGCTTACATTACCACATCGTTATAAAGCCTTCTAGTAAAATTACGTTGTACATATTCTAAATCATTGATGAGGTATTTCGTGGTAGGGGACCAAATTTCAGTCCCGTATTCGAGAATCGGTCTAACGTATACATTAAAAGCAAGCATGAGCATTTCGCATGATTTGGTCTTGAAAGCCTTCAGAATAAAGTTTGCAGTAGAAGAGGCTTTTTTACAAATCTTCTCAATATGAGAATTGAAACGGAAATCCTGAGTTAACAAAACCCCTAAATCTTTAACCTGGTTGGTAACAATCAATGGAATATGGTTGATAGAGTAGGGGTGAAACACCGCTTGCTTGCCTATATGAAGACCAGTACATTTGGAAGTTGATAGAGTTGTAAGTTTCCACTGAGTGCACCAGTCAAATATATTGTTGACTGCAGTTTGCAAGTCATCTGAATATAAGGGTACTTGAGCTAGCAGCTTAACATCATCGGCAAAAATACTGAAACGAATAGTAGCAGGGATAACTTTCTTGATGTCGTCAATGAACAGTAAAAACAACAACGGGCCTATTGAAGAACCTTGAGGAACACCACTTAAAACTGAAGCTGGTACTGAGTTGATACCATCGATGATCACTGATTGTTTACGGGAGTTGAGGAAAGAAGAGATAAATTTAAGTGCATGCCCTACAATACCAAGTGAATTCAATTTAAACAATAGTAATCGAATATCTACAGAGTCAAAAGCTTTTGAGATGTCTAGGAAAATTACGTTAATATCAATACTTGAACTCAGAGAGTGGGTTATGAAGGAATATGATTCGGCTAAAGAAGTGATTGTAGATCGATTAGGTCGAAAACCGGCTTGAAAAGGGTAGAGCAATGAACGCTCTTTAAGATACTTTGAAATAGAATTAACAATAACTTTTTACCTTACTTTAGAAATCGAGCAGGTTAAAGAAATGGGTCTGTAATTTGATAAGATACATAGGAGGTCCTTTGTTTTTGAGCAGAGGCTTTACAATAGCAAACTTCCACATATCGGGTACGTTTCCAGTCATTAAACAGTTGTTAAATAAAATACGCAGAGGATTCAACAACGCAAATCTACATTTTTTGATAAAAATGTTCGGAATGGAATCGGGTGAGGTATTACATTTATTCTCTAACTTAGAAACAGCCTCGATTATCATTTGATCATCACTTATTTCAAGAGAAAAGTGTTTATCGAATGGAGCTAAAATAGGGACAGGAAGAACATTCTGAGACGGTTCAGAGAAAGTTGATGAAAACTGAGAAGAAAACATTTCAGCTTTTATGGAAGGGTTCGTCATTACCGTTCCACTACTGTCATACAAAACATATGAATCGTTTTGAGATTTAATACGATTTGTACAATACGAGAAAAACTGTTTACGGTTGCCTTTAACAATCAGAGAAGATTCCTTAGATGTTTCAAAATCATAAAGCTCAGAAGAAAAATTTCTTGACAGATTTTTACAATATTCGGAGTAAGGAGCAGTATTTGAAACTTTCTGAAGCTTATTGAATAAGCGTTGAATAAGCGCTGGATATCTATTGGAGGACGAATTAGGAACAAAGTTGGCACAAAGCGATCGATAAGGTCACATAGTAGATCAACGATATATTTGTAAGCTTGATTAGGGTCAAGAGATGATAATGCCAAGGTCCAATCATGACAGTAAATAAAGTACTGAATCATATGCCAGTTTGCCTCAGAATAAAGTTTTATAGGCTTGATTATGTCATCGAATACTTCGGAGGTAATACAATCGAAACAAATAGATGATCGCACTGGGATGTGAAGGAAGCAATAACACTAGAAGAAGAGATAATCAGATGATTGCATAAAAGAAGATCAAGAATGTTCTGACTTCGAGTCGGCATCAGAATGTACTGAGTGAAATGGTTATCACAACAGTAGTTAAGAAATTGAGTAGAAGAATAGCTCTTAGAACACGTCAACTTGTCGTAATCAATACAAGGCAAATTCAAATCACCAACGATTATCAAAGGGACATTGGGAATGGTATTTAAAGAGAAGTATGCTAATAACTCATTCATGATATCGTCTGGGGCACTGGGAGATCGATAAACACATATTAATCTAACCCGAGAAAAATATGAATCTTTGTCACTACATTGTTACTCAACTGTAATAGCTTCACATTCTGAAACTGACATCGACGAAATTGCTACTGGACTGAGTCTAGATTGTACTAAAATTGCTACTCCGCCACCTCTGTTACTGATATTAGAGTGTCTATCAGAACGAAAAACAGAATATGGTTTATTTGAATGTAAAATGACATCAGGTTTACTATCGTGAAACCAAGTTTCTGAAAAGCAAATAGCATTGTATTGCGTTGAAGATAATAAATGATTAAGATCGTACAATTTATTCAATTACTATAGTAAAAACTAAAATTTCCTCTAATACTATGTTGACTATTCCAAATATCAGAAGAAGTGAACAGGCTATGGCCATCAGCACTACTTACCTATTTCTGTACATCGTTTGCGTCCATCCTTTTTCCCCTTGTCACCGTCACGTTTTCAAGAGAACCATTAGCCTCAGCGACTGTCTTCGGAGTGTATAGAGGACGCGAATGAGAGAATCGAATGAGCCTTGTTCCTTGTACCCCCACTCCATCGATCCAGCTTTGTCGTTTCTTTCCTTAGCGAGTTTCTTGCAGTCCTTCTCGAGTTGGAGTCCTTCTCTGGTAAGGTCTTCTCTCGCGTACGCGTGAGGAAATTTGCGAATGACTTCAAGACGACGCACTCGTAGTTTTCGAAGTACTTCTGTTCGGAGAGATGGCGATGGAAAATGAATCTTAAGAATTCTTCTCTTTTTCTCTTCATTTCCGAAGCGTCGATGAGTGATAAAACCTTGGTTGAATGCATTAGTGAGAGAAGGTATATTGAGTTCACTAACGAGAGAATCAAGATGTTTTCCATCATGTTGATCCGTGGCGTCTTCTCTTCTCTCCTCCGGAATGCCGACCAAAACGATGTTGTGAGCCTTCTCTTCCAGAATGACTTTGTCTTCCTGGGGCCATATTCATAGTCCTTGGGTAAGGGTAGGGTACCCAGGGTAGGCCTATCCGGGGTTAACCTACCCTACCCTCAAAATCCGTATTCATAGTGGAAGGGTAAGTCAACCCCGGGTACCCTTACCCTGGGTAGGCATACCCAGGGTAAGTTTGAGTGAAGCGCAGCTAATAAAAATAGTAGGTCGAGCATGCAGCGCAGTAAAGGAAAGTATCGTAGTAGGAAATCATTTCTTTAACATTCATCAACTTTTTGAACATATTTTAAATATATATTATCTACTTAGTTCTATCAAAATTTACCTGCCTGCTTGAAAACTCAATGGAATTTTCTCTCTCTCTTTCTCTCTTTCACTTTGACCCAATTTTTTATATATGCAATGAGTCAGAACTGATTTGTAGAAAGACGAAAAAAATTTCTCCGAGTGCCTAGAATTGAATGAATTTTTATCAGTTTTTGAATGTATTTTAATGCTTTCTGACCTGTTTTGGCTCTTGTATGTATAGTTGACCAGTCACCGCGTAGAAGTTTTAGTCACTTTGGCAGTTAACAAGTCATGTACCGCGGACATGCATAACTGCCAAAGTCACACGTGTTCAGTTAGCCAGTCCCCGCACGACTATGAAACCTGTTTTCGGCGAGTTTAATGTTTTTTCGGACAAATTTTGGCTCTTCTACTGGTCATTCGAACGAATACCAGTGTTTTGGCGGAAGATCAGCCAAATCTTCTGAAAGGTCGGTCAACTTTCTGTCTTTTTGTGTTTAATTTTTTTAATATTTTGGCTCTTATATACTCACGGGCATACCCTGCGTCTTGTCTTACAGACATTGGAATACTAGACGAAAAATTGGCTTTAAACGCTACGGTTTCGAAATTTTTCTTCATAGGTGATCATTTTGAGCATCAGAGAAATTTTTACAAAAAAATTATTTTCACATTAAAATTTTTTTAAATCAACAAATTATATTTATTCAACAAAAAAAAAACGCTTAGGCTTAGTAAAAGTTTACGCTAACAAGGCCGTACGGCTTAGGCGAACGAGACCGTTTCAACAAAAAATGCCACTCTACACTGTCTGGCGTCTAGTATGCCCGTGAGTATATAATAGCCTAGATAATTTATTCTCCTCACATCACGGCATCGTATATCTGCTTACGTATTAACTGATTTCTGTCATAGTACTCCCCAATCACTTTTTAAAAAACCCCTGCCTATCAACTTGCCTTATGATCAGGATTTGAATGGTAAATTCCTACCGTCTACTAATGGGTACCTTCTTCGAACTTTTGAGAGTGTATGTTGTCCTTATAAGTAGAAATCGATTGTTACATCATTTCTCTCACACAAAAAAAAAGAAATTTTTCACAGGTCTTTAAAGCAAATTTAAGCTCCCGGCCGAGCTTCTGTTTAATTTATTGGTTTTAGAACCTCTGCTCATCATCATTTCTGTTCGCCATTCTTACTTTTGGTTTGATAGGACTCATCCCTCGCTCTCCGGGTGGTAGGATAGGATAACCCTCTTCTTGCGGTTGGTCATAAACAAAAGTTTTTGTTTAGGCGAAGACGTCGTAGACACCGACGTCCCGACCGAATTCGAGGCGCGTGTGTTCAACAAAACGGGTGTGAAAGCTGTCTGGGTTCTGCTGCAGCCCTTCTTCTACACCTTGCGGCCATTTGCCATCTACCCCAAAGGTTGGGTATATGATACAGAAAATTGGAAAACCGTTTGGTTTTGATTTGGATATTGGGCTGGGCGATTTGGATAGAAGAAGCAAAAACTTTGGAAAAATAGTTCTAAATAGTATTTTGATTGAATAATTTTAGTTAAATCAAGAAATTGGATCTGGAATCGATTCGTTCGCACCACTGGAGGATTTTCCCTGTTTCGGCTATGAATGGGGAGAATCTGTTGAACGCGATGAATTGGTTGACGGAGGATATCGCGTCCAGAGTGTTTACTCTGGACTGACATAAATTTCAATCTTCTTTCAGTCACGATGTCAGTACTCGTGACATTCTCACTCGCGTGCGTCTTCAAAGGACTCCGTTGAGTCCCAAGCAAGTCGCATTCTAATGATGATTGTAAAGTTTTCATCAAGCGTTCCACATGGTTTTCCTCTTAGAAAAGGCTCAGTTCTTTTCTATATTCTTTCATTATTGATTGATCATTCATTTTTTACTTCTCAGTTTCCAAGACCTATTTTTTGGAAGCCATAGTTATTAATCATAATATTTTTTGATTGTTGCTTTTTAAATATACCTGTCGATAATTGTTAAATTTGGCTAATAGCCTAGAATTATAAAAGTCGATCTCATGCATTCATGTGGAAATTCCGGGTAGTTTTTCAAATTGAATAAAAAAATTTAGATTGTTTTTTTGTGAACAGTGACTTATTTTTATTAGTTTTTTCTCTCATAAAATGTTCTTTTTTTCATTTTTTACTAATAACATTGTTTATGTTTTCAATGTTTATACTTATAACTATATATATATATATATATATATAGTTATAACTGATGTTTTGCCGCTTTTTATTAAAATTTGTTTAAACATTAAATGAGTGGAAACCGATAAAAAATATTTTAGCAACTTCTCACTATGCAAAGACGAAAGAAGATGTTTCAAAAAGAACCTACTGTCAACGTCTGTTGTCAGACAAAGAACCTACTGTCAACGTCTGTTGTCAGACATAAGTTCCGATCTCTTACCCGTAGATGTTATTTTTTTTGTTGAGTGCAAACCCTCACACTAAAACCCACCAAATCCGCTGAAGCAGTCATCTACTGGTTCTTTTCGATTATTTTTATTATCCGCTCCGGGTTTCTTCATAGGTCATCTGAACTTTGCTTCCGAGATCAATGATATGGAGAATGTATATGATTGAGAAGAGGCCTGAGATACAATTTAAAAAATTCACAAGAAGTCCATTAAACCCTGGCCATTAGTAAAGCACGCTACTTGCTAAAGGTTGAGTGGATCGAAGAGATTGTCTCGCGTCTGCGTGAAACAATTTGGATATTGGGCGTGAGTAATAAACGTCATCATGCGAAAAATTCGATCTCCCATCATTATTTCTTAAAGAATCAATGCGCATCAATCAAAAACATCAATGCGCGGAATAAAAAAAATGAAATGAAATGATACGTGTTTAATGTTAGTCTAATAAAGAAAACCCCTTCATAATTTATCCGTGCAACGTAAGAATTTAATTAAACTTGCACCATTGAATTCCTCTCATCAAGAAGTATGAAAACATAAGTTTTCTAATGATGTCTTGAAAATAATCAACTTACAACGTAACTTACCCTTGGTCTGGAGCAGGGTGAGCAAAAGGGCTACCCGGGTAAGTTACCCGGGTAGCCCTTTTGCTCACCCTGCTCCAGACCAAGGGTAAGTTACGTTGTAAGTTGATTATTTTCAAGACATCATTAGAAAACTCATGTTTTCATACGTCTTGATAAGACGAATTCAATGGTGCAAGTTTAATTAAATTCTTACGTTGCACGAATAAATTATGAAGGGGTTTTCGTCTTCCTTTATTTGACTGACATTAAACACTTATCATTTCATTTAATTTTTTTATTCCGCGCATTGATGTTTTTGATTGATGCACATTGATTCTTTAAGAAAAAATGATGGGAGATCGAATTTTTCGCATGATGAAACCGTACTGCTTTGGTGATTGTTTTTTTAATGAATTGTTTCCAATGGTGGAAATTGAACACAATTTTTTATCCACAATTTTATTGATGGCGATATTTTCTAAATATTATCAAACACATAGAACTAAAATAATTGTAGTAAAGCGATTTCTACAGTGAAAAATTTCTAGTTCGATAACTTGTTGTTTTAAACAATGAAAAAATTCAAGTTTGATAACAAACATGCACTGAGCGAAATCACGTTTCAATTTAAGAATTGGAAAAACAATTTTGTATCAACTCATCACGAAATCTCTTAGGAGAACTGCTGTCATCAGGCTGAGGTAACCTAGTGTCAGGGACAATTTCGCTAACATCGACATCAACAAAGTCCGGCAAATTCATATCTCTTGCAATGTTGTGCAAGAGAAAGCATGCCACAATAATATTAGGCACATTCTTCAAGTCCATTCGTAGCCCACTGTGCAGACACGAAAATCGACGCTTCAAGAGACCAAATGAAAGTTCAATTGTGGATCGAGTGCTCGTGTGTGCTGCCTTTGGGGATGAAGTCGCCCAGCCCAATATCCAAATCAAAACCAAACGGTTTTCCAATTTTCTGTATCATATACCCAACCTTTGGGGTAGATGGCAAATGGCCGCAAGGTGTAGAAGAAGGGCTGCAGCAGAACCCAGACAGCTTTCACACCCGTTTTGTTGAACACACGCGCCTCGAATTCGGTCGGGACGTCGGTGTCTACGACGTCTTCGCCTAAACAAAAACTTTTGTTTATGACCAACCGCAAGAAGAGGGTTATCCTACCACCCGGAGAGCGAGGGATGAGTCCTATCAAACCAAAAGTAAGAATGGCGAACAGAAATGATGATGAGCAGAGGTTCTAAAACCAATAAATTAAACAGAAGCTCGGCCGGGAGCTTAAATTTGCTTTAAAGACCTGTGAAAATTTCTTTTTTTTTGTGTGAGAGAAATGATGTAACAATCGATTTCTACTTATAAGGACAACATACACTCTCAAAAGTTCGAAGAAGGTACCCATTAGTAGACGGTAGGAATTTACCATTCAAATCCTGATCATAAGGCAAGTTGATAGGCAGGGGTTTTTTAAAAAGTGATTGGGGAGTACTATGACAGAAATCAGTTAATACGTAAGCAGATATACGATGCCGTGATGTGAGGAGAATAAATTATCTAGGCTATTATATACTCACGGGCATACTAGACGCCAGACAGTGTAGAGTGGCATTTTTTGTTGAAACGGTCTCGTTCGCCTAAGCCGTACGGCCTTGTTAGCGTAAACTTTTACTAAGCCTAAGCGTTTTTTTTGTTGAATAAATATAATTTGTTGATTTAAAAAAAATTTTAATGTGAAAATAATTTTTTTGTAAAAATTTCTCTGATGCTCAAAATGATCACCTATGAAGAAAAATTTCGAAACCGTAGCGTTTAAAGCCAATTTTTCGTCTAGTATTCCAATGTCTGTAAGACAAGACGCAGGGTATGCCCGTGAGTATATAAGAGCCAAAATATTAAAAAAATTAAACACAAAAAGACAGAAAGTTGACCGACCTTTCAGAAGATTTGGCTGATCTTCCGCCAAAACACTGGTATTCGTTCGAATGACCAGTAGAAGAGCCAAAATTTGTCCGAAAAAACATTAAACTCACCGAAAACAGGATTCATAGTCGTGCGGGGACTGGCTAACTGAACACGTGTGACTTTGGCAGTTATGCATGTCCGCGGTACATGACTTGTTAACTGCCAAAGTGACTAGAAATTCTACGCGGTGACTGGTTAACTATACAAGGGCCTTAACACGTCAGAAAGCATTAAAATACATTCGAAAACTGAAAAAACATTCACTTCTAGTCACTCGGAGAAATTTTGTTTTCGTCTTGATAAAAATCAGTTCTGAATCATTGCAAATAAAAAAAATTGGTAAAAGTGACAGAGAGAAAGAGGGAGAGAAAACTCCATTGAGTTTTCAAGCAGGCAGGCAATCTTTGATCGAAATAAGTACAAAATATGTATTTAAAATATGTTCAAAAAGTTGATGAATGTTAAAGTAATGATTTCCTACTACGACACTTTCCTTTACTGCGCTGCATGCTGAACCTACTATTTTTATTAGCTGCGCTTCACTTAAACTTACCCTGGGTATGCTTACCCAGGGTAACCTACCCGGGGTTGAGTTACCCTTCCACTATGAATACGATTTTTGAGGGTAGGGTAGGTTAACCCCGGGTAGGCCTACCCTGGGTAGCCTACCCTTACCCAAAGACTATGAATATGGCCCCAGATGAGGGTTGAGAAACTGACGAAGAAACAGACATATCTGTTTGTTTGGAATTGGTTTGAGAAAAGGACTGGCTCAACAATTGATATAGAAAGAATCAATATGAGAGCAATAGGAAGGGTCACCGCTCAGTGTGATAGCAGAGCGGGAGAGTGATTATAAAGTATCTAATTCTTCGACGGTTTTTTAACCGAAACCCTAGTTTTGGTTGCCATCAGCAAAGGCAATATAGCGGAGCTCAATCTTTCCGACCTGCAAGAAAGCCGAGAACAGTAAAAAAGTTCCGATACCTCTTCCGCGTGTCTCAATATGATTCCTCGGACATCGGTGTCCGCGAGAAAGTCCTTGTTCCTCTCCTTTCCTATCTGCTGCGCTGCATAGGAGTGCAGGGTGGATCCAGAATGTGTCCGACCGCCCACACTTTTGTCCTGGGGCATCTCAGCGGGTTTTCTAAACTACGGCCGCTGCTGCTTGTCTCGCATGCGGAGATATTTACACAGCCGCCACCCGGTGACCTCTTGCTCGTCCGGATTGTCACCGCGCGGTTGAACATGTCAAGACTGAGTGGCGACAGCGTGAGCTCTTCTCGGAGCACCTAAACAAGGGAACATTTACTTGTCTACAAATTTCTGCCAGTGAGAGTAGAAGCTATCATATTCGGTGAACGAAGAACATCTTGTAATAACGAAATAATATTATAGGAGAAGGAGAAAGCAAAATTTTTCTGTTACATCCGACAGTACTCACTTCGATTTGCGTTCTTTTGCTTATAAATTATTAATCCGGTGGCGAATCTTATTCCTTCAATTGAACTCATACTATATCTTAATGTGTTTTTTTACTCTCGGCATTCAAGAATATAATTCGGTGAGATATCCGAATTGACAAGGGTATATTCAAACGTATGTTTCCTGAACCTCTTTCTGTGTTTTCTCAACGTACTTTTGTGAATTTGAGCCCAACGGGCTTGTGATGTGCCCCAACCTCGTTCTGGGTCCGTATTCGCTTCGGCCTCTTAATGCAATTCAGTATTCCGCCCTGACTCATCAGGGGATCGTAGTGAACCTTTACTGATCCATCTCTCAGCCCCACCAAAATCTGATTCAAAAGGGCGTGCCATGCGATGCGGATCACGCTCTGCAATCCAAATGCTCTCAGCAGTCGCTGCATCTTGAATCTGGTTGGAAATTGTAAACCAATCGCGATGTCCGCAATTGATTCCTACAAATCTTTATAATAATTTTTAGCTCTTCGTCTGTCAAAAAAAGGGAAAAGTATATACAAGTCAAGTTAAATGTAGGGAAGATACCATTTCTCGCAAAGACACTTTTCATTTAGTTGATAAACACCGACTTACTGAAGGTAGAAGTTCTTGCAGTAGACGACTTCTTCCTTTTGCAGTAGAACAAGAGTTGAAGGAATCCATGGGAAGATAGCACGCGGTGCATTACAGGCCCTGCGTGTGCCAGGTGAGCGAAGCTCCGAGGGAGAGGAGGAGGCGATCCTTGATTGGCAGAGAGCAACCCTTGCATGACGCCGTCCAGCACAACGGCGGCTTCTCAAATTCATTTGAATGCGATGTGCTCTAATAAAAAGTCTTGCAATTTTTCCATTCGCGTTCAGAAAAAGATTAACTTCTCTTTGCGTATGATCAACAGACATTTCTTTTCATGTTATGCCTCGGAAAAGTAGTTAACGACCATCCATAAATGTATTTCATAGCAGATAAATTGCGAACGAATGTTTTTTTTCCAGTCATAGTCAAGGAAAAAACCGGTAGCTATTAAGTCTTATTAGCTCTCAATTAACTCTTCTCCCATTGAGTTTACTTTAAAATCGACTCATAAAATTTCTCTTTTTTTTTATAAATTCAAACACTCATCGTAGTTTCGATATGTGTGTTCTTGTTACTACAATACTTGCCGTTATTATTGTAATATATCTAGTAGAACCTCATGTTTGGCTTCACATCAGTACTCATATTTCTGCCGTATTTGAGTATATGTCTGAGAATACCTTCCTTGCGATACATCCTCAGTTGAGAAACTAACGAATGAATAAGTGGCTAATTGGAATCTTGTCTTTTATACGAACTCTCTCTTTATCACATTCTATACAACTTATTTACCTCATGTCTCGCTCTTTCTCTCTTTCTCTCTCTCTCTCTCTCTCTCTCTCTCTCTCTCTCTCTCTCTCTATTTCTCTCTTACTCTGTCTTTTCCGTCGCTCTCTCTCTCTATTTGTTTTTTCTTTTCAGTTTCTAATCTGGGTTTTTTTTATTTTTGTTCTTTGTTCTCTTCTTCTCCTATGTTCCTTTCTCTAAATGTTTTCAAAATTTTTCCCTAACCTCTTCGACTTCATTCAATATCTGCTCCAAATGTGCCGATTGCCTCTCGAGAAGATGGAAATGTGGCAGGAGTCGCTCTGTCAACAAGGCATTTAAAGGCAATCTTATTTACCCATGCTATCACATACATTTAACGAACTTTTAGAATTTTCTATGAGCCTGATCTTTGACTAAGGACGGCTAAACAGTAACCTGAACCCTTGAGATTCTCTGGAGTTTTCGGTTCCGCATCGAGAAGAGCTTCTCTCAAGATGAGGGGATGCCTGGACAAGGCTAGCTCTTCAGGCGGGCAGTTGAGTGGTGGCCCGCCAAAGTTGCCCCCGACCGCTCTTCTTCCTGCCAACTTTCCTCCGCCAGCATCTCTTCTACACTGCCGGTGTGTCGTCGTCACCAGTTGCGAGGAGACGGGACTCGGATGCAATCGGCGATTTTCAATCCCCATTTTCTCTCTTCCCGCCAGACTCACTCTGTCTGACTTCTCTGCCTCTCTGGAGTCGTGATTGCTCCGCCGTCACCTTACGTCACCCCCGCTTGATTCTTCCTCTCTTCCTTCAAGCTCTTCGAAGGCCAGAGTGCCACCCCAAATACAAGGCCTTCGCCCGGAGGTTGCCTTTTCTTGAAACGAGTCCTAACGAGCTGGAGAGACTCAAACGGAACCCGATTGCCGATTGGTGTGTGTGCGAGTAATCTGCGTTTGATAAGCAGAGAGGGAACCTAACGAGGGGGAGAGAGTTAGAGAGGAGGGGTTGGGAGCTTCTTAACTAGCTTCAACCCACTCTTTTTATTTCCCTACTAACTGCTCTCATCTTTCGAAGCACTCTCTCGGGCAACTCTCTATTACTCTGCTCCTTCTGTGTCTCCCTTGTTCTCAATGCCTACAATAATCTAAGAGAGCGAGTTAAGCTATCGTCTCGAGTTGACTCCGCCCTGTATTATCCTTTGTTTCTGTTAAAGAAAAAGACATCCTCTTTAGTAGCGTCAGTTGTTGTGTAAAAAAATCGAGAATTTTCATCCTTATTGCCTTCGAAATCTACCAAATTTTGCATAAATATGTAGTCAAAATTTAATAATGAAAATTTGGGAATATGTATGGCATTATTCTACAATATGAATGAAAACCAAAGTTTGCATATTTTTCTTTCTAAAAGACAACACTTTTATAATGATTTTAGTTATTTAATAAATGTTTCATCATTCTCACTCAAGTTACTCAAATCACCTTATCCAACCATTCACCACAATTATTAACATAAGACTCTTTGAGTTTTTATCAAGAGCTTTTTTTGTGAAGAAGCAGTGACTGTTGCAGCTCTGTAATGTAGAGTACCCTCGGGTGCTCCTCGCTTTGGGTAGAAAGCGGGGTCTTTGTGCAGTGGATCTCACAACACGGGATAATAATAGTTTATTCAACCTTCAATATAAGTAAAGACGAAAAATGGGACAACAAGCCCTTCAAATGGCGAGGACGGACTGTTCCGCCAAGCGAGCAGACTCTTCGCTCTTAGGATGAAGGACTCTAGACGTGATCCTTTCCTTGCGTTATATACTCATTCCTAAGCGCGCGAGAGGTAGATAAAGAACCACAACATTACATGTCAAAATTACGAGAGCCTCTAGTAATAGAGAGAGTGCTCAAGAAAAATACAACAAACATCAATATAACACAACATCGGGATCATCACAATCCAATACATGTCAAGTTTACGAGAGACTCTATTAATAGAGAGAGTGCTCTGGTATAACAAGAATACAACAAACATTAATATAACACAATTACATCCAATGGGTAGTATCTCTTACATGCCCCCCCCCTTTTTTTAATCGTCGCCCACGACGATAGAATCCTCTCCGGACTCCATTATACTGGCCTACCCTGGGTATTATATTCGGGTAATCCTTCTGCGGGATGTTCTCTTCTCTGCCTTTCTTCATCAATTCGTTGATTGCCGCTATGAGTTCCACCGCCGTGTTGCATGATTACGTTCGCAGGCCCTTTATGTTCCTCAGACTCGTGGTGATCCGTGACGGTGCGACCAACGTCATATTCCTCTGTCCGAAAACCCGTTCTTGCTTTTCTTTTAGTCTTAGGGTTCAGAACCTCATCGCCCAACTCTCTCCTTTTCAGTTGGTCAGATGGTATTCTTAAGATTCTTCCGCTGTTGACCTCTTTCACCCTAGCCGAATTATCACTTACGTCTTCTATTTTATATGGTCCTTCCCATTCTGCTGTCAGTTTTGAAAAACGGCTATTCGCTTTTTCGGCTGGCAATTTTTCAAAAACTCTTTGTCCCTTAGTCGGGTACTGCTTACTCTAGACCTTATGTAATTTATCATACTCTCTTTTCATTCTTTCTCTTTCTCCTTTTCTTTCACAGTATCCCAAATAACTTTCAATCCTTCCATCAAGTTCGCTTTGTATTTATCCAATTCGCAGTACTTCCCTCTACTTTTCTCACTCAGTTGGTCACCGAACGGTTTTGGGTCTCGTCCGAAAATGATGAAATGTGGGCTTTCCCCTGTTGTTGTGTGTACTGTGATATTGTACGCGCATACGACAAATGGAATAATCTCGTCCCATTTCCCCGTATCTTTCACTTTTTTCTGCAGTAGTCTAATCAAAGTTTGGTTGAACCTCTCCGTCAAACCATTCTCCCTTGGGTTATACCCCTTCGTGGTAATTTGTTTGATCTCCAGTGTCGTCGTGATTTCACTGATCACCTTATTAACGAATTCCGTCCCTTGGTCCGACAATATTGATTCCGGCATGCGTCCCATTTCTAAAATCCATCTCGTAACTAGCACTTTGGCGACTGTATCTGCTTTCTTGTCTTTTATTGGGTACGCCGCTCCGTACTTGCTAAACGCATCTATCACGTTCAACACATATCTGTTGCCCGACAGTGCCTCACCAATTTCCAGAATGTCTATACCAATTATCTCGAATGGCACATTGGTTTCTATAGGTTTGAGAGGTGGAGTCATAATCCCCGCTGGATTGAACAAGGCACATTTCACGCAACTGTCGATCCTGTTTTTCACATCTTTTCTCATACCTTCCCAATAGTACTCCTTCATTTTCTTTAGCGTCTTCTCTAGCCCCCAATGGCCCGCCAACAACCCGTCATGGTTTTCTTTGATAAGTTCTTCTCTCAACTTTGTCGGGACAAAGTATTTCTTTCCTCCTTTAGCTCCTTCGACGAAAAGTATTCCCTCTTCCGATAGGGTCCATCTCAATCCTTTCTCTCTGATACTGCGTCCCACGACGCCTCGCAGCCTCTCTATCCACCACTTTCCTTTCTCATCTTCTTCTGTCATTTGTTTCCACTGGTCTCTCACCCTTTCGAAAGTCACCTTGTTCAACACTCTCTCCACCTCAGTTTTTTCTGCGGATATTTCCTCTTCATCTCTTCTCACAACTTCACTTCTGCTCAACGCGTCTGCTACTTTGTTAGCACTTCCTTTCACGTATTCTATCGTCACATCGTAACTCTGTAACTCTATAGCCCATCTCATGATACGAGCAGAACTATTCATCTGGTTGAAGAGCGCTTTCAAAGGTTGGTGATCTGTGCGTACAATGGTCTTCGTCCCTAGTATGAAGAACCTGAACTTTCTCAGGGCGAACATCACTGCTAATGCTTCTGAGTCGGTGACGTGGTAGTTTTTCTCTGCTGGTGTGCAAACTTTTGAAGCAAAGTATATCGGGTGTACCTGGCCGTCGTCACCTTCTTGACACAGAACCGCTCCAATTGCAATCTTGCTCGCATCCGTATAAATGATGAACGGTTTGTTTCCTCTCTGCGCTCCTTCAATGTCAGGCTGACCAAGTACTGGAGCCCTAGTCAGTACATCTTTCATCTCTTGAAATATCTTTCTTCAGCTTCATTCCATTCCCACCTCACCTTTTCCGATTTGAGTCTTGTCAATGGCGCAACCTTTTCTGCAAACTTGTGGATGAATTTTCGATAGTAGGAGCACATTCCGATGAATCTTCTCAGTTCATGCACATCTCTTGGGGCTTTTTGAGCGTGTATACTTTCTATCTTTGCTCCATCAACCGAAATGCCTCTTCTCGTTACAAGGTGTCCCAAGTATTCGACCTCGACTTGAGCCAGAGCGCACTTTTGAGCTTTCAGTTTCAGATTGTGTTTCCTAAAAGCCATGAAAACTCGACTCAGCTCTTTTGCGTGGGTCTCCTCATCTTCCGTGGCTATCAAGATGTCATCCAAATATACCTTCACATTCTCTCCCAGGACGTCATCGAGGACTCTTGTCATCAGCCTTTGAAAAACCGCTGGCGACGTGGAGAGTCCGAACGGCAAGACGTTGAATTCATAAAGTCCGTTAAGTGTCGCGAATGCCGTTTTTTCCCGAGACTCTGCTGCCAGTGGGACTTGCCAATATCCCGCAATCATGTCGAGCGTTGATAAAAACTTCTTTCCTTTCAACGCTTGTAGAGTAAGGTCGATTGACGGTAACGGAAAAGCATCACTTTTTGTTACTTCATTCAATTTCCTGTAGTCAACACACAATCTTAAGCTATTGTCCTTTTTCTGTGCGATCACTAGAGGAGAGATCCAAGGCGACGAACTTTCCGATATAATGCCTTGACTCAACATGTCTTTCATCTTTTCTTTGACCTCCTTCTGTAACCCCAAAGGCACTGGCCGAAGATTCTGGCGAGTGGGTGCGCTCTCTCCAGTGTCTATGGTGTGGTTCCATGACACTTTGCAGAGCGACACCTTGCAGAGCGACACCTTGCAGAGCGACACCTTGCACCGGACACTTTGCACCGGACACTTTGCAGAGCGACACCTTGCAGAGCGAAACCTTGCAGAGCGACACCTTGCAGAGCGACATTTACACCGGACACTTTGCAGAGCGACACCTTGCAAAGCGTTATTTTGCAGAGCGTTGTTTTGTATATTGTCTCTAGTGCACTTTCCGTTTAGTAGTTTGAGTTCGCAGGTTATTTCAATTATGTGTGCAGAAGAGTTTCGGTGATTTGGGACTTCGAAAAGAGTTTGCATTGAAGGTATGCAATTTCATCATTTATGCAATTTAATTTAATGTATGCAATTAATGTATTCTTGTATTCATCATGTATGCAATTTCATCATTTAATGTAAATCATTTAATGTTTTTCTGATGTAAAAATAATTTTCTTCTTTCTATTGCTGTTGATAACACCTTCAATCTTCTTTCCATTGACTTATTATGTTTTCGGTACTTCTTTGTATCGATAGGCAAAAAAGAATCATTCAATCGTATGAATTTGATTTATCAGGAGCTTCGCCTCCAGAAAAGTAATAGCTCGAAAGATTTAAATTATTGGTGTATATTTGAAAAGGTAACAAATGTTTTCAGTTTCATGGTTTCAAATAGTTGTTGATAATAAACATTATTAAAAGTTTTAATTTTATCTTAGTAATAAATCTTTAAAATGTATACATTCACAGGCGGCAGACAGAAGTAAAGGCATCGATCGGCTTGAAGAATTGTGCAGGGAAGGGATGGTCTTGCAATACACAAGAAATGATGTTAGTGTTACATTTTAATTATACTTTTTTATATTTAAACTTGAAACCATTCGTTAAAAGAAATAACTTTTCTAACTTTTACTTCTAAGCTTATAGGGTAAGGTAACTCACAGCGTTAATGAAGGATTTGATGTTCTTGTGCTCGCGACTTACTCGTAAGTTGCAAGTAAACAATCCAATTCTGACGGTTGAATTTTTTGAAGGAAAATAATTTGAGTTGAAGTTACTTTCGGAATTCAAATTGTCTAGAGGTTACAGATAGGAAGTCTCGAAAAAGTTATAGACTTGCTTTTAGAAATTAAGACCTCGACTAATTTACTAAGATTTTGTAAACTTGCGGAATTTACTGAAAAATCCGCCTCAGGCTTTCGTTGTCAACTACAAGAAGAAAAAAATCTTATTCAGTCCGATTAAGACAGTTCCATAGTGATCAACTTTTATTCAGGGAGACGCTTCAACTGACGAAGAGCCCGGGAGTGAGAGTGACACCGAGGAAGATTTTATTTATTTATTTATAAGATGAAAAAGGAGACTGCTTGGAGGGGGACTCATGAAGACCGTTCTTTTTAGACCGGGCACATTTTACACCTGAACGAGGGAAGAAAATAAGGGGGGGGCTTATCGATGTCCAGCAACCCCTTTATTGAGTTTTCCTACTTTCTCCTAATTTTCAAGGGACAAAGAATTCTCTCCTGATCTTGATAAGTTCACAAGTTCTATATTGATCGTGCTGTGATTCTAGTTTTGTATCTACAGGCGTTATTTCCATTCTGATTTATGATCAAATTCATCATTTGTCTGACTTGATTGTGTTATCGCCTGTTCGTCTTGAACAGGGGTTGAATGGAGCCGCCCACTTTGGGTTTACATGTATCCACCGCTCAAAGTTTGGAGGAAAAAAGAAGAGGAGATGAAGGAAAAGGGTAAGAAAAAAGAAGGAGTTTTTTATCAATAGTGTGTGTACATGTATCCGCCGACGGGACCAATCCGGTCACTATTTAACCCCTGGTCTTGAATGCTTTTTAATGGCATCGATTTACAAGCATCGTACGAGTCAAAAGACGGGGAAATTCAAGTGAAGGCTCAACGATAGAAAGGCAGTGGTATGACTGAAGCAAGTTTTTTCATCCGCTTGCTGCTTATTCTTTCTTGTTGATTGGTAGGTTCTCAAATTGAAATCTTCGGGAATGTTTTTGATAGCTTTGATTGGGATGAAATAAGAGTAATTCGTATAAGAAGTATACTCGCGAAGTTATATCCTGCAGAAAAATGCTTACAACATGGTTATATATCACCGATGTTTACTGACTAATATTTTACTTGGGTTCAGTCATTTATTCATTTGACATTTCACTTTGGTTCTGTTGTTGCTCAACTGATTCATACGTTGGGGAGCTTGTGAAGATTCGGTTATCCAATGTGTTTTTGAGCAAGTTTTAGGTAATTTGAATCGGGCAAAGACATTTTGCTCATACTGAAAAATTCGCCCTGAATTTACACTTTGAGTTTCATTTTCTGTAATATGTTGATATATCGTTTGCTTTATTGTTAAGCTACTATCAAGCATCAGCTAAAACAGTATCCCTAAGTCTTTCTTATGAACAAAATGTTTCATCATGGGAGTATCTTTCAATACAATATAACAGCGTTGTATGCATTTTTAAAAGTAATTTTGTGCTGCGAAGAATAAATTTGTTATTGTTGTAATAATTGCAAAGCTTCGAAACCTAAGTGGTTTAACAAATTGAACTGTTTTGTTTTGATTTCTGTTTTCGTTGATTATTTGATGCGTTTCTTCACACTGAACGTCATTCTGGAAAAAAACTTCGATTATGAAAATGAATAATTAAATGAAAAACATCTGGTTTCCAAATTTAGAACGAATTGCTAGAGTTCACAGCTATTTACTGGATAAAAAGTAAAAAAATAAATCGAAAAATACAAATTTCGTCTACCAACTTACGAAGAAAAAAAAACACCTATTTACTAACGCAAACAAAATTGCTCCAAAAAAGATCAAACATGTAAAACTTAGTCTCCCCGAAAATATTATTCTCAATAAAAAGGAGCCAATGCTGACCCGATTACACCGCGGGTAAAAAAATCTATGCGCTCTCCAAAAACCACGAAAAACATTAAAATCTATGCGCTTGGAGAAGAAATTTCTTCGGAATTTTCGTAGGGAAAGACCAATTCATCGAAAAAATTGAATTTTGAACTCTAAAATTTCAAAAATATATGCGCTCGAAAAAAGGTGTGCGGGTGCTAAGAAACAACCTGGCTAATAATTGAACAAATTAAATAAGCCTCATTGAGATAATTTTTAAAAACCAGTCAATGAAAAGTTATTAATTGAATATGAAGATCTTTCAACAACTCTTCCTATTTTCAACGCTTTCTTAAATGACAGCGAAAATATTTTCCCCTTGTCTTTAAAACGTGAAGTAAATTTCTTTAAAAACTCACCCCTTTTCCAGTTCCTTCTCCAATTCGGTCACTTCCCCTTCTGAGAGTTGAGCCAATGCTGCTTGAATCTACAACTAGATCGAATCCTCCTTCGACTCTCATCTCCACACACAAACTCATTCTCAATCAACGCCTTTTCGATGAAAAAAAAATGTATCTTTGCTCTCCGATACCAAACCTAGTCAATATCTTCAATCAAAATTACTTCAGACGATCTATCACAGCACCGTATTCTCGTCTAGGACTACTATTTTCACTAGCGTTCACCATAATGTAAAACAGTGTACGCTGAATAAAAAGTACTCTGCCATTTGAAATTCTGTCCTCACTCATTGATTTGCATCTTCTCAAATTTCTTCAGGCTCCTGCTTGTCGCATCGACATTCACATAGATAAATACAGAAAAACTGACGCTTATTTACCAGCCTATTTTAGTCTTTCTAGGCACAATTTAACTTGGAAGCGCTTTATTTGGGGGGGGGGGGCTCTTATCGAAGCGTTCAAAACATGTTAAAAAATACAAAAATATATACAATTTCTTATGCGGTTTCGTTCGCCTAAGCCGTACGGCCTCGTTAGCGAAATTTTTTTCCTAAGCCAAAGCGTTTTTTGATGTAAAAAAATTCTTTGAAAGAAGTTTTTTCAAAAACCCCTTCAAGTAAAGCGCGCCCTCCCAAGTTGAAAAGAACCGTTTTTCTAAAATACTTCTCCAGAATGAATTGCTTTTCGGCGCTTTGCTACTTGGGGGGGCGCACATTACATGAGGGTCAGGTCACTTTTCACTGATTTTTTAAGCTTAGGCTTAGGTACCATGTATGCTTACGAGGCCGTATAGAAATATTAGCCACAAAATTTTAGTTTTATCTAGTCTAATTGAGGAAACTGATTTAGCTGTTTTCAGCTATTATTCAATGTTTTTTTCCGCTTAGGCTTAGTCAAAGTTTACGCTAACGAGGCCGTACGACTTATACAAACGAGACCGCATAAATTTCTCATATTAGAAATTTTTGTCAGCGACCTTCCAAGTAAAGTGCGGCCCCCTAAGTAAAATTGCGCCCTGCATTTCCTTACGAGTTTCAACAAAAAGCTTTTTTAAAAAAAACTATCATAGCGAAAAATAAGGACTTGAGAGTCATAAAGATCACTGACCGCAGATCTGTTGGGGAAAAATTAACTTTAAGGACCCACTTGAAAGCAATTGCACTGTAAGAAAACATGTGGTAGAACAGGGACCCACCTCTGCTATTTCTCTCTTTGTACTGCTGTCTGCTGTCTCTACTGACTATCTGCTCTTTCTCTCTCCACTGTTGTGCTTTGAAAAAGGACCTATAGCCGATAGCCGATAGTACAGCTCTCTGTACTGCTGTCTGCTGCCTCTACTAACTATCTGCTCTTTCTCTTTTTCCCCTGTCTGCTATTGCTGTCTGCTGCCTCTTAAAGTAAAACAGGGGGGGACTTAAAGTAAAACAGGGGGGACTTAAAGTAAAACAGGGGGGACATAAAATTAAAAGAGGAAAGTTGAAGTAAAAAGGGGGGACTTAAAGTAAAACAGGGGGACTTAAAATTAAAAAAGGAAAGTTCAAGTAAAAAGGGGGGACTTAAAGTAAAACAGGGGGACTTAAAGTAAAACAGGGGGGACTTAAAGTAAAACAGGGGGACTTAAAGTAAAACAGGGGGAATTAAAATTAAAAGAGGAAAGTTGAAGTAAAAAGGGGGGAATTAAAGTAAAACAGGGGGGACTTAAAGTAAAACAGGGGGGACTTAATTGTACATGAGTTTCCTGTTTCCGTCAACAATCTGAACTGAACGAATGTAATTCAAAATCGCCTTCCAGGAAAATTGAATCACATAATCTTTCTTAATTTGTTTGTTTCTTTGTTTAACATATGATAAATTTTCGTTCTAATTTATCCTATGTTTACTCTCTGGGCACTCACTGAAGAGCCCCACCCAGAGAGCACAGAAGTCTGTCTGAGCAGGGGCGAAACAGACTTTTGTGGATTAGTTTCATCGCGGTGATCGATTATGATCGTGCTTGAATATTTTATCCCTTCAATCTCTTCAATCAATTTTCATAATAATGATTTTTGGTAAATTTTATTTGGTTATCGAGGCTCTTTTCTACAAAGAAATGACAGTGTTGAGATCTTCAATGTCCTCGGAAACATTTCAACTGAATTCTTCACGACCATGGACGAGAAGTGCTCAAATATATCTTTCGTCCAGAATAAAAACCAAATTGAAAAATTTTCTATCAAAAATAAGAAATATATGACAAGCAATATTGAATTTTTCGCGATTCACTCTAGACAATGACATTTGATTTGATTAACTTGCGGCTTTCATCTTCTAGTACCTTTGTTTCCCTTTTTAATGTCAGATTTCAACAGTAAGTCGAAGGTGCTTTGAACGAAATAATGGAAAGTTTCGTAGGAGCAACAGTCGCTTGGATAGAGCTTTTATGAGAAATAAACATAAAATGGGAGAAGAAAGCGTTAAAATTTTAAAAAAGTACTTTTCAGTCGCTTGGATAGAGCTTTTATGAGAAATAAACATAAAATGGGAGAAGAAAGCGTTAAAATTTTAAAAAGTACTTTTCTAGTCAAAGATAACGACAGCGCTGATTTAGTATATTCACTTGTCATCACGATTCGCTGGGAAATGCAAATAGTTTAAGGTGTTTTTAATTGCTACTTTTTGAACGAAGCAAGCACTTATCAAAAACATAGGCTGCGCACTGTCTTTGCTCACCAACCGTTTTTAACCGTAAAAAAAGTAAAACTAATTTGCTCACATACAGTCAGATACATACAGGTTTTGTTTGAATTTTCCCGTAAGGAAAATTCTTGACTAGCAATAAAATGACCTTTCAAATTGCAACAGTTGCTTCATTTGGACACTCAATACATCTTTTTATTGCTAATCATGAAAAAACCTGATAGGAAAATTCAAATGAAACATGTATGTATCTCACTGTATGTGAGTAAATTAGTTCTACTTTTTTAAAGGTTAAAAACGGTTGGTGAGCAAAACAGTGCGCAGCCTTACATATTTTCTTTAGTATAATTCTGAAACTCTCTCTCTCTGTCACTCTGACCCGTCTCATGAATTACTTTTCCTCTTACTGCCTTATATTCATCTCGCTCCCTGACTCGAATTTCTTCACTGTTGCTTTCCTCCTAAACTCTTAAATCGCTGATTAATCTTGGAATTTTAGCTGTTTAAAGTAAATTATCTATAAAAAACAGTAGGTTTAGACTTGTTAAGGACCAGCTTATCAACTCGAATAGAATTAGGTTTAGACTTGTTAAGGACCAGCTTATCAACTCGAATAGAATTAGGTTTAGACTTGTTAAGGACCAGCTTATCAACTCGAATAGAATTAGGTTTAGACTTGTTAAGGACCAGCTTATCAACTCGAATAGAATTAATGAATCTAATCTGTTTCTCTTCTTTTGAGCTTAAACCTATGTTTGAAAAGACTGATGTAGAAAGTTGTGTAAAGTAAGAGCTAAAAAAGGAGAGAACGAATGCGAATTTCGGAAAGAAGAGAAGGAAAAAGACGAATCAGAGTGCAAACAAGACATCTTTGATGAATTCGAAAAACTGCAACCGAGGAAGTCGTGCTGTCATATCATGGAGTGAGATAACAGACCTGAGCGACTATGGCATGGCTGCCTCGCCTGTGGAGACCTTTTTATGTGTAGATATCCTAATAACGTTCCACGTGATTCTGAGCGGACGAGAGACGGCCCACAAGGAAGGAAGAGAGCAATCGGTACAGACCGCCAAATGTTATAGGCATTTCTCAAACTCTTTATTACACTTATACTAATACATTATTTCGCTCCTTTTCATCAATTCAAGCACTTTTATCAATTCAAACACGTCCCTATTTTCTTTAGTACACTTCTGGAAACTTTTCCATCACGCTGACCTGTCTCTTAATTTGCTTTCTCTTTTACTGCTTTATCTGCATCTCTCTCGCTTACTCTATGTTTAATTTCTTTTTCTCTTACTTTCTCTCTCTCTCTCTCTCTCTCTCTCTTGACTATGGTAGATCGTAATAGTTAGTTAAACGTAATGGTAGATCTATTTACGAGGAAGTTACATGTATCATCATTTTTGCGTAACTGTTGATCGTTAGGTTATTGAAAGAAAAAAGTGAGTTACCAGAGCTAGACTAGCTAGAGAGCTAAAGAGCTGGTAGCTAGTCTACCAGAGCTAGACTAGCTAGAGAGCTGGTAGCTAGTCTACCAGAGCTCGACTAGCTAGAGAGCTGGTAATACTTCAGCTCAAAAGAAGAAGAAGGCATCTAGAGCATTGAAAGGAGCATCATTGGAGGAAGCAAAACGTAGGAAAAGGAGGATTTCTCAACAAGAAATGGAACCGTATGTCAAGAATCCATGAGGTGTGTTGTCAATATGAATAGAGTCAATGTTTGTTTTAACAACTTTCTTAGGTATGTAGCAATAAGACTAAATGAATCAAGCAGATGTTGAACTATCAGATGATATGCGTGAAAGTGAACAATAAAAGTGCCTTGTATGTTATTTGTGTTTCAATTATTTAATGCCACCAAGTAGTGAATGTTATTGTGTATCAACTGCACAGTACGAGTTGTTTTTAACCTCATGGTTTATTCACTGTGACTTAATATGCACGAAAAAAAACGCGTATCACGACACTTTGTACCGCGTCACTTTGTATACGACACTTTGTACCCCGTCACTTTGTACCGCGACACTTTGTACCGCGACTTGAGTGAGGCCGCGCGTTTTATTTTTACATTAAAACATATTTTTACATTAAAACACGCTTAGGCTTAGTAAAAGTTTACGATAACGAGGCCGTACGGCTTAGCTAACGAGGCCGTACGCGGTACAAAGTGTCGCGGTACAAAGTGACGGGGTACAAAGTGTCGTATAAAAAGTGTCGTATACAAAGTGACGCGGTACAAAGTGTCGGTAATTCAAAAAAACGTTACATTCTACGCTCATGTTTTATTCACGGCGGTCAAGTGTTGTACATCCCGAAGGCGGGTGTACTCAAACAAAAGTTATATGAGACGACGGATGGAGTTTACGATAGTAGGAGTCAATATAACCTGTTTTGTCGTTTGCATTTGGAAAAAGGGCAGCTACGAATTCAAACATAGCAAATAAGGGATGCCACGCATTAGGGATGCTACGCACCTAACGTGGCTTTCAAAAAGCGATACACCGTCTAAAAATCCTACATCCTGTCGTGTTGCAATTAACTGAATTTTAACGCCGCCATTACCGTTTTACATCTTTGAATAATTTGTTTCGCGTCATATCAATAACATCTTGAGAAGATAGATTGAGCAAAATATGCTTTACTGAGTGTGTTTTAGGCCATAAATTCTTTTTTTTAGGTTTGATATCCATGAAAGCTTTAGGAGCTGATACTCTCAGCCAGCTAGTTATAAGCTTTAGCTCTTGAATTTTTCTTTGTTTTATTATTAATGCACTTGAAATATTTCATTCCGAGGATGTAGTCATATTCACATTAGACAAGGAGTGAAACTATTTAAATCCCCTTTAATCTTCTATCATAGCAAGCCATTCTTCATTTTTCTTTGCAAAACATTTCAACACTGTTTGCGTTTATGCTTCCCCCCCCCTCCTACCAGAGGTTCCATGGGTCATTCGTCTGACTTATTTACATTTACAAAAAAACTATTTTTACATAAAACAAACGCTTAGGCTTAGGCAAAAAATTACGCTAACGAGGCCGTACGGCTTAGTCAAACGAGACGGTATCAAAAAACGCCACTCTCATCTGACCCATGGATCCTCTGATAGGGGCGGGGGCATAAACGCAAACAGTGCTATAATGCCAACATTTCAACTTGAAAGGCGCAAATTGGACTTTCGTGATGCACTTCTCATATTCTGCTAGGAAAAGATCCCTGTTTTGTGTGATCATTTTCAAGATTTGGCACTTTTTGCGTTTAACCACCCTCCTACCAGAAGTTCAATGGGTCGGAACTTATTCACTTTAGTGCCCCCCCTCCAGATGTTCAATTTAGTCATTTTCTTGATACGGTCTCGTTCGCCTAAGCCGTACGGCCTCGTTAGCGTAAACTTTTTCTTAAGCCTAAGCGTTTTTTGTTGTAAAAAAACTTTTTAATGTAAAAATAACTTTTTGTAATAAAGTAAGCCAGAAGTATGACCCATGGAACCTCTGGGAGGGGGGGCACTAAAGTGAAGAAGTGCCAATGGGTCATACGTCCGACTTATCCACATTTACAGCTGTTTTCAGCTATTATTCACTGTTTATTTCGCTCAGGCTTAGGTCAAAAGTTTACGCTAACGAGGCCGTACGGCTTAGGCTAACGAGACCGCATAAGAACATTTCTCATATCATTAAGTTTTGTCAATTCAATGACTAAATTTGTCAAAAAAATAGAGAAATGGTGTAATGAATACAGTAGTTTGAACACCCTAAAACACACTAGAATTCGACAGGACCACACTTCTCCACAATTTTTTGACAAATTTGGTCATTGAATTGACAAAAATTGATAATATGAGAAATTTTCTTATGCGGTCTCGTGAGCCTAAGCCGTACGGTCTCGTTAGCGTAAACTTTTGGCCTAAGCGTTTTTAACGTAAATAGCTGAAAACAGATTATTTTTTACATTTTCAAAAACTTCAGATCCAGCTTCGCATTCCTCGGAAATGTTCTAGCTCGTATGTTCTAGCTCGTAAAGTAACCCTAGAAAAAGTTTCATGCAAAAAATGCGAATTCGACGGGACCGCTACTCTACCTTTGCCCTTACATTAAAAAAAAAGTTTTTACATTAAAAAACGCTAAGGCTTAGAAAAAGTTCACGCTAACGAGGCCCTACAGCTTAGGCTAACGAGACCGTATCAAAACATGCCACTTTCATCTGACCCATTGAACCTCTGGTAGGGGGGGGGGGGGGTTAAACGCAAAAAGTGCCCAAAATTTACTTATCTGGTTATTTATATTTTTCTACAGCGAAATCAGTTTATCAGCTAATTATCGTATATTAATTCCAGGTTGTGAGCTCTTATATAGCTTTCACCGAACAACCTGAGCAGTCCGGTTTGTTGCGGATTCGATAAAAACCTTCATCGAGCTATAATAGTAATTGAGGTGTGTTTCATTATTCATTAAAGTTATTCCCCCTAAAATTTAAAGTTTTTCTATGAATACAATATAGATGAGACTTGCTTGATAAATTTTTTTGAAACTTTCTTTGACAAAAAAAAGCATGTCTCTTTATATCAAGCAATTTGTCAAAATCATTGAAATTTAGGAATATGTTTGTTTTGTTGCAATTTATCCTTACCCGACCACAGGTCAGTCACCCTTTAAAAAAAAGACCGCTCGTTAATGGGTGGCAATTTTCACCAGGATGTGCTGAAAGTTTTTTTTTCGGGTGGGTGACCGTGCGTGCGGAGAGGGGGTAATAATGAGTGGAAAATTCGTCTTTTTTCTAAAGTTGATTGATCTTTCATTTCGCATAGCCGAGGCCGTAGTTCTACATTCAAAATTTGTCGACTTACTAACATTTAGCTATTTGAAGATCAAGTTATTTTATAAATTCAAGGGCGGCTGCGAGTAATTTTACAAGTTTTGTTAGCTATGGGGGGAGGGAATGACGGGCAGATAAGAAATAAATTTTGCAATTTAAATAAAAACCACATTTTTAGGTTTTTTGCTTATTGTTCTAAGCACCCGATTGGCTTTTTCAATACTTCGTTAGGTGCATATGGCATTTATTTTTACAGCAGAAGTTGATATTGTGAAAAGTTTTTTCATGCGGTCTCATTTCTGAGCCGTACGACATTCGCCTAATTTTTTTCTGAGCCTAGACGTTTAAAAAACAGTGAAAAATAGCGAAGGTTCTATTTTACCTGACCGCCCCCTTTATCTTCCGCACGGAAAAAATGCATTGGGCATGGGCATTGGGCAAAAATGCATGTGATACTTTGGCCCCCACACTCTTGAACCCGGACATTATAGGATGCTACTAACATCACCATATAAGACTGTGCTGGGAATTTAGTTCGGCGATTCGTGTCGGTTCGGTGTCTGTGACGAGTTTTGAAACATGGTGGTAAAAAAACTCGTTCATCCGTAAATTGTAAGAGGATTTGAAAAAGAAACAAGTGCCATATTATAAATACAGATTTTTGCTTTGGTTCGGTTCGAATTTCGCCATCGGTTGATGATCATTACAATAAATTATATTGACTCCTACTGTCGTAAACTCCATCCGTCCTTATATAACCTCTGTTTGAATACATCCGCCTTAGGGATGTTTAACCCTTACTGCAGTGAATAAACCATGAACATAGACCAAGGTAGAGACCGTGCTTTAAGTCTTTTATGAATCACATAGACAGAATACGCACTCCGATGTCGCTCTCATCCCCATTGAACGGTCTCACAGTATTATTTCCTGGTATTATACTTGCTCCCTTACCGTGACGAAGTAAGTCTAGCACGTAGGGTCCCCATGTTGGACCTCTTCTCAACCTTCTGTACCACGCACTGCCTTGCCACAGATGTAGCCCAACAATCACACTAAATAGATTCACACTCTCTTGCTATACGTATACTTTTCACGATTTAATGAAGTCGGCTGAACCAACCCCAAAAGAAGCCCTGACTTCTTTCCTTCCTGGAGATAAACTTTTTTACACTTGGCATCAGTGTGTTTCTTAGCACCCGCACAACTTTTTTCGAGCGCATAATTTTTTAAAATTTCAGAGTTCCACATTAATTTTTTTCAATAATTTGAACTTTCCCCACGAAAAATCCGATAAATTTTTTTCCAAGTGCATGGATTTCTATGTTTTCCGGGATTCATGGAAAGCGCATAGATTTTTTTCACCCGCACTGCGGGTTAGAGATTCATCATGCTTGGCATTCCTTTCGTGTGCAAACATGTCTGCCGCTAGCTCTCGCCATTTCGCTACGCAAAATCTGCTTATATTCTCCCGAATCCTCCAGTCATCATAGTCTACAACTCGACTTTGTAAATCTGTTTCCGTGTACGTCTCTCTTGTAACCAGGGGTTAAATGGAGCCGCCCAATTTGGGTTTACATGTATCCGCCGCTCAAAGTTTGGAGGAAAAAAGAAGAGGGGATGAAGGAAAAGGGTAAGAAAAGAGAGGGAGTTTTTTGCCAATAGTTTGTGTACATGTATCCGCCAACGGGACCGATCCGGTCACTATTTAACCCCTGGCCCGAACGCGTGTGAGAGAGACAGTTTGGGAAGTTTTTGAGCGATAACGCGCAAGAGAGAGAGAGAGGAATTTTGAGAAGTTTTTGATCCCGAGGAAGTTTGAGAAGTTTTTGATTCCGAACGCGTGGGAAAAGAAAGTTCGGAAATGGCTTTTTGGCGGGGAAGCTATGTCGAAGCTTTTAAGTGAATGTAAAATGATTTAGTTTTTGTTTTTTTGTTATTATTTGTTTGTATTGTATTATCTCTCTCTCTCTCTCTCTCTCTCTCTCTCTCTCTCTCTCTCTCTCTCTCTCGGTTCTATTCTTACTATCAGTTTAAATTTATGATACGCGATCTATTACAAATCGTGTCCGTGCTTTGGATAACTTGATTTAATGGGATTTCAAAGTCGTGCTTGGGATAAGTTGAATTAAAATTAAATGGGGGGAGTTAAAGTAAAATAAGTGGGGAGTTAAAGTAAAATAAGTTGCGAGTTAATGTTAAAAGAGGAAAGATAAAGTAAAATGGGTGAAAGTTGAAGTAAAATGGGGGGAGTTAAAATTAGAAGGGGGGAGTTAAAATTAAAAGAGGAAAGTTAAAGTAAAATGGGTGGGAGTTAAAGTAAAATGGGGGGGAGTTAAAGTAAAATGGGGGGGAGTTAAATTAAAATGAAGAGGGAGTTAAAATTAAAAAGGGGGAATTAAAATTAAATGGGGGGGAGCTAAAATCAAAAGAGGAAAGTTGAAGTAAAATGTGTGGGAGTTAAAGTGAAATGGGGGGAGTTAAAATTAAATGGAGGGAGTTAAAATTAAATGGAGGGAGTTAAAATTAAAAAGGGGGGAGTTAATTGGGTCGTTTTACTGGAGAGTGGGTCCCCCTTCTACCACATGGGGTGCCAAAGTAAGGTGGGTCCCTAAAGTAAAATTCCCCCACCCTCCTACTTCCTTTCTAAATTATAGCAACCACCGCTTGATTGTCTGACAGTAACTCACCGGGAATCCCTCGAACTCTTTCTCTACCACTTTAACCGCGAACCAAACCGTTTTGATTCATCGCACTCAATCTTCATGTCCACCAACCACTCTCTGCACCAAGCTTCTTGTAGGTTTCACTTGAACCTCTCTATCCAATACTTTATCTCACTTCTTTCTTGATCTCCCAATTAGGTATTAATCCTGTCCAGGGGTTAAATAGTCATGACAGATCTTCTGTCGGCGGGCCTCTGTTTTCCAAATCATAGGGGGGACCCTTATGTGAAAAAAACGTAAGGGGGACCCTTATGTGAGAAAAAAAATTCACTCCTAAGGGGGGACCCTTATGTGAAAAGAATTTTTCCGCCTTCGGCAGGCTTCTGTTTTTCCAAATCGTAACGGGAGACCCTTATGTGAAAAATTTTTTCGGCGGGTCTCTGTTTGAAAAATCGTAAGGGGAAAAAAAAATTTCCGCCTTCGGCCGGCGTCTGTCCCTTTTTCTTTCACACTTAAAAAACCCTGATCCTGTAATGTCCTGTTCTTCTAGCTTCGGCTATTACCTCTCCCACATGTCTCTTCCGTAAACATGCTTCTGCGCCTAGCCCAACATGGCATGAATTGTGTCAAATACTTCCCCCTTTCTTTTATCGTCGTCCACACATTTACCGCAATTTTCTTCAATCGCTATAATGCTTTCAACATTCTCCTTTCCGACCACAAGTTCAATGCTCATGTCCAACTCCCTCATTCCGGGTTTGTGTATCTCCTAGCGCACACAGTTTAGCGTGACTTTCTTCATCCAAAATACGCGATTATACCCTATTGAACGATAATTATACCGTTCGAGGCGGGTCTCTGGAGCATTTTCAGATAAGGTACACTGTGTTTAACGGCATAACTATTTCTCTTCCCATATCAATCTCACCCCGCTGGGTTCTGCTTCTATTCCATAGGTCACCTAAATTTGTCGAAAAAAATTTCGCGGGCGGGGGGCCGGGCGGGGTTTTTCTTCTTCTTCTTGAGGGGGGAGGCGAGCGGGGTTTCGTGTACAAATTCAATTTCTTGATGTATTTTCTTAGAATTACATTCGTGTAATGAAAAAAATTGAAGTTTACAGCGGAGTTTTACTGAAAGTGATTTTTCAATTCAGGTTTTGACCGTAACTTCTTCAACTTATATGAAATGTTGAATGGACTGCTACATACTTTAACAAAAACTACAAACATCATAATAAAACATGAGGAAATGAACCTGCATCGGATAAAAGCTTATGAACATAAGAAAAAAATTTTCTTCCTTGGCGGGGGGCCGGGAGGTTTTTTGTACCCCTTGGTAACCTATGTTCTATTCAGACTTGTTCTCTTCCACGTTAGCGCCTGTTAGAACCAGGTCTTCTCTCACCTCTCCTGCTTTGTCGCATTAATTCCCAGTTCTTCATACGAGTTCATCATTTAAGTACATCTAACAATAGTGCCTTCTTCATTTTTTATTCTGAAGGCATACTCGCCTCTTCCCAGATCAATTTGATACCCTAGCCATAACCACCGCTGGGTTGGGCTTCTATTTTGGCTTGCTCTTCACGTTTGCGCCTGCTAGAACCAGGTCTTCGCTCACCACCTCCACTGCCCTGTGGCATTCATTTCAAGTTCTTCTTTATGCTCTTTTATTGTATCATCCAAGTACATACAATAAGTAATGCCTTCCGCTCTACACTTCCTCACCAAAACTTGAACAATTTGTTGAAAACATACTGGGTTGCGCTCAAACCGAACGGCATCGCCGTAAATCTAGGCTCTTGCCCTCTTTTTTCTATTCCCCGATGGAAACCTAACCAACTTCTGTCTTCTTCCGAATCTGCCGCATGATGTTACCCTGCTTTAATCCAAAAGTGGTCATAAACCTATTCACCAGCAGAGCGTACCAACTTGTTTCCGAATCCTCGTACCAGAATGATGTAATAAAAGCTCATTAACACTTCTAAAATCGTGGATCAATCTCAACTTTTCCCCTGTCATCACGACGTGTAAACCAACTTCTGTCCTCTTTACAACCTTTCTCCCTACCTCCGACATTGGCGGTCATATGTGACCGCCTTTCAAACCGTGTGCAATGGACTATACAACGTCAAATGAAGCTGTCCAATTCCTCCCTTTGCCCTCACCTCTCCCTGCCACGATAAAGAACTAAAATAGGTCGATCGCCCGATTAGGCCTGTTTGGGCTGAAATGAAGCTAATAAAAAATTTTCATTCAGGAAAATCAGGATGTATTTTATTTCAATATGTTGAAAAATGTTTTTGTGTTCAATGAGTGTCAGTCGCCCTAGAAAATGTTTAGCCATCGGGCGAACTACTTATGCATACTTCCTTTGACCGATTACTTGTCTTCACACTTCTTTGTACCTCCCATAACCACTCACGGTTTTTTAATTTATCGGCTCGCTCTTTCCCTATTCCTCAATCTATCACTCCTCTGACCTTCTTATCATTCCAGGTCTCCTCGACCCCTTTCAGCTAATATCTTCATACTTTTTCAAGTCGAGGCCTCTCCAATACTCGGAATGTTAACCTCAATTCAAGCTGCAGGCGCTAATCTCACCCGTAGCTCACTTCTTGCCAACACTCGTTCCTCCTTGCGATCTAATGGCGCTGAACACCTTCACTTGCAATTAGTACTAACTCTACAACACAAAAGGTCACACTTTCTTGAGAGTACGACTCTCAATAAACAAATGCGCACACAATCGTTAATGCAAACCAATAACATTTACACACGCGCTGTTCACATTACACTCAATCTAAACACACCTTCCTTAGGCACAACAAAACGTAGACTGAATATCCTCCCTTCCTGGAACACCTCTCGCGTGATACCGCACGCGACCGCTCCGCTTCTATCGTCCCTAAGGCCCGTATTCAAACACCAATTTAGAACGGTTCGAATTTCGCCATCGGTTGATGATCAGTACAAGGCGAATTTCGAACGGTTCGAATTTCGTCACCGGTTGATGATCATCACAAGGCGAATTGTTCGAATTTCACCATGTTACAATGCTTATCACATGACGAAATTTGACTTAGCTTTCTAAATCTCGCACTTTCCCCGTTATCCCACCACACTTTTTCGTCAATTTTGTGGCTATTCAGCAAAATAAGAGCAGATTTATATAGTATGAACAAAACAAAACGATCAACCTATACAGACTGGGTTTGCACGAACGCTATACTTACTATTTTCTGTTTCTGTGTCGCGAAAAGAGAATAGTATAGCGTTCGTGCAAACCCGGTCTGTATAGGTTGATCTTTTTGTTCATACTATAGAATTCTGCTCTTGATTTTGCTGAATAGCCGGAAGAGTGCGAAATTTCGAGAGTGCGGGAAGAGTGTGAGATTTAGAAAGCGAGCATGGTAACATGACGAAATTCGAACCATTCGAATTTCGTCATTGTAGGAGCACCGTAACATGACGAAATCCGAACCATTCGAAATTCGTCAAGTGATGAACAAATTCATGACGAAATTCGAAAAGTTCGAGTTCCGTCAGGCAAGATTCGCAATCTGCTTACTCTTTTGTTTCATATTCGACTGTTTATTGTGCCATAAGTGATGAAATAAAATGAAATTTCTTACAAAATTTGTTCCACAAATTCACAAAGAAATGGCGAGGAATTCCGATGAATTTTACGATAAACTTGCCATAGACACCGAAACAACACGAATTGCCGAACTAAATTCCCAGCACCGTCTTATACATATCTTTATTTACTTCCGCCTTCCACAAAAAAATTTCAGTTGTGTGGGGACTTTTTTCGCTGGGGGAACTAAAAGTGCTGGGAGGGGCTAAAGTAAACTTAAACCAATAACCAAATGTCACAGTACAAAGTGTCATGACTGCCGAATCACTAAATTTTCTTCAATTTTTGAAAAGAGCTGAGTATAGCGGGTTTCAAAATTAACTTTTCCCATACTTTACCTTTTAAGAGTTACTGACTTAAGAAAAAATTAAGTCAATAGCAATTCATGTATATAAGTCCTCGAGCACATCTTTAAGTGTGAATATTTTCCGGACTGACCCGTTTAAAATAACTCGGAATGAACCCAATTAATTACGTAGCAAAAACCTATTTTACTGGATTTTTCAGGTTTTTCAATCTACAATGCGTTTCAGACAACAGCCACAGAAGCTGTAAGATGATTGAATAAGAAATGGTTGAGCCGCGGAAACACCACTCAAAGGACTTGAGAATTTCACAAGCTAGCTGCAGCTTTCGAGCGATTTAGAGAAACAAACCAACTAGAAAAAAATACGCAATCTAAGAAGCGTTTGAGTAAACACAAAGCAACCTACAGAAAAATAAAGTTTTATTCGCCCTGTCTCGACAACACATACAATATAAAATGTTTTTTGGTTGGTTGTCAACTTAATGTGATTGAGCGTGAATGTTTCAATATTTCTTCGAAGGGTGAGGTAATATAATTTCCATCATTCATGAAAATTATACTGCCTCACCCTTTCAATGATGTTGTAATACGGCTTTTGACAAACTTCATCCTCTACACCTACGCTTTCCGTCAAACTACCCTCACCGTAATCAGCTCACCGAAAACCTGTTTACTAGTTTCTACACTCTTTTTCTTCGCACTTTTTTCAAACTTCGTATGTTGTTGAATTCATGTTATTTGTTATTTTTTTACATTAAAATACGCTTAGGCTTAGTAATAGTTTACGCTAACGGTGCCGTATCAAACAATTAGTGACGGGACTAGTAAACAGGATTTCGGTGATCAATTTACGGTAATAAAAGTTTGAGAAAGAGCTTAGAAACCGGTTTTCGGAAGAAAAAAAACAGGATTTCGGTGGGCTGATTGCTGTAAGACAAGTTTGACGAAAGAGTGTAAGCGTAGAGGGTGAAGTTCGTTGAAGGACTGTAATACACATCATTGAAACTTGGAACCGGTTCAAGAATGAGTCATTGCATCTTATCGGCTTTTTTTCGACTCAAAACCAAGGCTAATATAGGGTCCGGCCATGACCCCACCGCGGATACGTACATACAGAAGTGGAATGGTTGGGGGGTGGGGTGTGAGCGGAGCCGAAAGCCGAAAAAAAGTTTTTGTTGTTAAACATAAAGAGTTCTGCTCTGTCCAGACAGAGGACACGAAAAGACTTCTTGGAAATTAATCTTTCGATTGTACATGGTTGTTGAGCAGAAACCTGTACTAAATGAAGTAATAAGAAGTTTGGATGACCAAACAGATTGCTCATACATATAATTATTGTCATTATTGTTACATACATGCTCATACATATAAGTTATCAAAAGGAAATCGGATAAGAGAGCGAGAGCCGGCAATGTAACCGCAACGCATAATGACAGTAATAGATAGAAAAATTTTATAATGTCAGCTCAAAAATTGAAAGCTAAGATGAAGCTATTTTGTCAACTTTCTCATTTTTGACGCTTTGCCGAATTCTTTTGAGTGACCCAAGACTTCTTCGGCTTGCGCCGTGTAACAACACGTTTGGTACATCGGAGACTTTGAACATAGTTCTTTCTGTAAAAAGTGCCCGATTTTCTAGTTCTGCTATTGATGAACAACTCTGTCGCCTACATCGAGACTGCATATGAGCACCAACTCTATACGGGGTAAAACAAAAACTGAATACGCGGGCAAAAGTATTGAAGTGCGGTGGAAGTTGCCATACATAATTCATGTAATTTGGTCTCCGTATTTGATTATTTCAGACATCTTACAAACTATTGTATAAAAAGAGTTGGCTACTGTTAACTGCTTTTTCGCTTATAGTGGGAAAGCAAGAGCCAGGGCACATTTCTTCAAAAGAAATTGATTGATGCCTTCTGAAAACTTGGTGAACTTATTAGGTAAGTTCTTGAGAACATAGTAAATATGTAATATGCGGTGAGAAATCTATGCACGGTTCGGTTGCGGTATCAGAGAAGCTCGAAGAAATTATTTCTGCTCTGCATTCGTGGGAGTAATTTCTGGAGAATTCTTTAGCAAAAAGAAGGGCTTTCTTTTTGTTATGTGAAATGTAGTCTTCTCCGTATTTCATTAGAGGAAGGCCGTTCGATGACTTCAACGTGAGTTTTACCCAGCGATGGATGCCACCAGCAGACTCCAGAGCCTTCATCTCATTCTTCCGTAGCTGTTCAGATTGTCTCGCTTTTATAAGCTTTTGAACAGATTTATATTCTGAACGAAATAATGAGTTGAAGCTCTTTGTTTGCCACAGTTTTTTCTTCTGAATGAATAACCTACGAAGGCTTTCTGGACAATTTTTCTTCTGGTTCCGGCGATTCTTGGTTGGGCAGAATTTGCGGATAGCTTCATGAATCGCTTGTATGATGAAATCATACTTAGCCTGAGTATCTCCCAATGATGAAAGAATGTGTTCCCAAGGCAAGCTGTCTAATTATAGATTCATATCCTCGAAGTTACCATTACGAAAGTCTACATATACTTCGGAACCGTTCGTATTAGTGTTGCGACTCTTTTGAAGAATTCCTAAAGTGTTCAAAACAAACATCATTGAGATGTGATCAGAATTTAAAAGAGGAGGCCACGACTCTAATTTCACTAAGTTATCTTCTTTTTCTGTAAGTAATATATCCAGAAGAGAACTTGTCCCATTGATGTTTACTCTGGTTGGGAAAGTTATTGCTTGAGACAGTGAATGGGTAGCGACAAAGTCTTCCAGTAGAGCTTCTGTAGAACTTCGGGTTACATCTAACTCATTCCAGTCAATATTCGGTAGATTTGTGTCTCCCAATACATATAACATTGTTTTGATGTATCATGTGACTTTTTATTGCAGTCAGCGTTGCTTCAAACGCCTCATTAGCCATATTCGGAGGTCTATATATCAGAAAAATACGGTATTCAAAACTACTCTCAAGACTCAAGTCTACGCAAAGAAGCTCAATGTTATCATTAGCTGAAAGTTCGATGGTCACGCGAGTAACCATAAGGCTTTTTCGATAAATAACTATTAGACCTCCACCTCGCTTATTGTTGCGGCGGTCTTGACGATGAAATGAATAGTCAGGATGATAAAGAAGAGAGTCGGGAAACTTATCATTTAGCCATGTTTCTACAAAGAGCCCAAGGTCAACTTTTTCTGAATCTAAATAAGAGAAAAGTTCATGAACTTTCCTCAGACTATTGATACTTCTAATATTACTGAATGAACATTTGAGATTGCCATTTGAGAGTTTATCACTATTGAAAGATCTTTTAATATTGTCATTCTTATTTGAAGTATTGTGAAAAGAGTGGACCACCTCATCCTAGTGTGAGCCCAAAATGGGAGCAGGGGGGAAGGCTGGTAAGAAAAGTGGAGCTTTTCCTGCTTTGTACGCGGGTTCTTTCTTTGAAAAATGAACAAATTTCGGTAGGCGAACCTGTGGCAGCCAAGAAAAGCATTCATTTCAATTACTTTTTGTCTCATCTGAGCCTGCAATTCCAACTCATCTCTGGACAAGTCTCTTCTAATGAATGGTCGTGGCTTGAAACTATTCATTTCTGGAAGAAAAGACTGGAAGTTTTGAAGCAAGTAATTTTTGGTATGGAGGTTCTTGACCTTTATCTTTAAAATACGTGGTTTGTTTCCCTTTTCTTATCGATTACCGTGTCTCCAAACTCTAGTGATCATGTCATATCTGATTCCACCTTTCTCGAGCACTTTCTCAATGAGTTCTTGAGCATCTTTCTCATTCTCATTTTCTGGTAGTCTTTCTATCACTACGTTCTCCATTTTTCTTCAGTCTGGGGTATCACACTCAAACGCTTGGCCCGTTCGAACAATTCTACCCAATCGAGCATCTTGAAGAAGACTTATCTGGAATCATGATATTTGATAAGTTCGTCAAACGAGCAGCTGGTTCTACTTGATTGTTAGGAGAAGAGTGAACAGCACTTCCATAAGTTTTTTGAACTTTTGGAGTTGACCTGTCACTTAAAGATAAGATTTCTTCTAGTTGAGCTATCTTTTCCTCTAAAATTTTGATTGGCTGTGAGTCTTTTGGAGTCTTAGAATTCTTTTCGTCCAATAGAGCTATCATATTTTCTTCTAACTTTGCCACCTTTGTCTTCAATAGTATATTCTCGGCTACTAAAGGTTGAATTATGGCTTCAAGTGTACCAGAGAACAGGTCTCGCAATGTTGAAGTGACGCATTTGGTGACCTCTTCAGACAGCGTGCCTCTGAGCTGTGCGCTGATGGTTTCACTCATTGTTTTAGTTTCTTCATCTTGTTGTGTAGATTTCTCAAGAGTCTTCTGAGATTTCTTGGGCGCCATTCTCAATGATGGTATAGACAGGGTTGAAGACTCAGGATTGAAAGACAGTGAAAAGAGCTAAGACACTCACTAACTTTCACGATCTCTCACTGCTTAATGGATTTTATGAGTCTACTCACTCCCTGCCTTTTGTTCTTGAGCTTGTCAAATGTGTTCCGCTGGTGGTAAATTTGAATGGCAGAACACAAGTATCGACTCGCAACAAGTAGGAACTATCTCTTTCCCGGCCCTGCTGTCCGAACTTTCCCGGCCCTGCTGTCCGGGAACAGTTCCCAGCAGAGAATGAAGTGAGACAGTTATATTTGAAAACAGCAATGCGATCGCGAGAGCAAGTGACCGTTCCTTATCAAGCAAAAAAGACAGAATGATTGTTTGTGTTTGTCCTTGTTTTGTCACTGCCAAAATCGGGTTTTTTTGTCCTTGTTTTGTCACTGCCAAAATCGGGCTTTTTTGTAGCCCCTGCAACTCCTTAGCCTCATTTCCGGGATGATGGAGGATCGCTCTCAGGAACTCTTTGGGGAGTGCCAATACTAGACTTTGATCTCATCCAAAAGGCCGAGTTGCAATACCAGCAGCTACAACGCCCACAGACCAACCATTTCTAGCGACGTACCTCAACCGAGTTTACTAAACTCGGTTGGGGTACGTCGCTAGAAGTGGTTGTTATGTGCTCGTTGCGGAGCTGTGTTAAACGGACAAAAAGTGTTCAAAAAAAGAGCCGAGTTTGGCAGTGCCAAAACATGTCACAAAGGAAAAACAAAATTGTCCGTGATTTGGCAGGAACAAAACTTGGCCACAGAGTCATTCATCATTTGGCACTGCGAAATAGTGGCCGATTCTTCGTCCCTATTTTGGTAGCTAAAAAAAACTAATATCGGAATTTCCTTCTCCCAAGTTGGCATACTCGAAATCTTGGCAAAATAAAGTTTTGGCTGAGGACCAACATTTTGAGCATTTTGGCATATATTCCCAGCATCGTCTTATATCAAGCAGTTAGATAGTTGTTATGCAAATAGGAAGTGTTCAACCGGATGTTAACTTTCATATCGATTCTACCCAAATTGCTTTTACTTCCTCATTTCGTGATTTAGGAGTAACTATTAGAAATGATCTAAATTATAAGGAACATGTGAATAATACCAGTAATAAGGCTGCTTTTATTTATTTTCTTATTTTGAGGTCTTTTCGCACCAGAAATGTTGCCATACTTATGAAGCTCTCCTGCACTTACGTACGACCCATTTTGGAATATTCCAGTAAAGTCTGGAACACGATTGACTTAACGCTTTGTAAGAAAATAGAGTCTATTCAGGAAAAAATCGCTATACAAATTTTCAGTAGAGCAGGAATAAGCTTATCATACGAGAGAAGATTGAATTGGCTTGACTGCGAAAGTCTTCGAAAACATTGTCATGCCAATGATCAGTTCACTTTATATAGGATAGTTCTCAAAAGATTAAATATCGCTTGCCCCAATTTCTTGCCATTGTCTCATTCTATGTACTAGAACTAGAAGACATCATTGCCGTTGTGCCGGACAAACAAATGAAATAAATTCTTTACGAATATAGTTGTAAATCAATAAACGCTTTTTATACTACTTTTTTTCAATCTCAGTTCATTGGCAGCTAAAAAATTTCTATTCAAGTTTCTTGAATCAATGAAAATATAGAGTAAAAATAATGTGATTCTTATTATAACTCAAATGTCTGCAGTTCCTATCAGACTTATGTTGTTTTGGTTTATATTGATTGCCTTGTTGTACTCTCCATAATTGAATTATTTCTGTGTATCGTTTTATTGTGTTACCTCATGTAAAAATTGGAAATAAATCATGCTTAATCAATCATACTTAGACATGGCTATTTGTTCAGCAAAGTGAGAAATGAAAACATTAAAGTGGCGGGAAAGCGTGGTAGCTTATACTTTGGATATAAACGCAATGTCTACATAGCAAGGAGGCGTCAATGCAGGCACCACTTCTCACACTCTCACCATCTTGCGTTCTCAGTTGATTCTCAACCAGCACTGATTCTCTCGCCACTACACAGTACTAAGTGTAGACTTTATTCTCTACCAAACGTGCACCCGTGGTTCAGCAGTATTTAACGCGATGTCTGAATCTTTGAGGTCTCACGGGCGGCATCTCATTGTTGCTGCCTTCTAATTTCGCTCTTCAACTCATTTTATTTTAAAAGACTCCCGATGATTCCATTGATCTAAAATTTATATGGAATTAATTTCATAAGGTACTTCTTATCTCGATGTTTCTTTTTTTCTTCTCTCTACTTTCTGCTCACGCTATCGTTTCCCATTTCATTTAAGCAATCAGGTAGCTTTTTTGAGTGGCTAAAGAAATTTATTATCTAACGGAAAATGTTTTTCGACGGCCTTATAAAAATTTGAACTGTTCATCATTCTACAAACTCTCGTTATTCCCATCCCAAAGACCTCTCATTTCAGACAGACGAAGGCCGAGCAGAGAGGGAAGAACTTCTTTAAAGGAAGAAAAGAAGGGAAGAAGAACACGAACAAATGAATTTGATCAGTGTTTTGTTAATAAAGTGTTAACTGTTGACGAGCGTATACAGGATTGCACCTGATATCAAAGGGTCTGAGCCCCCCTTATATACCCCTGGACGAGTGACATCTCGCGCAGTTTGAAAAGACGAGATAATACTCTTCCGTCTCGGGGAAGAGAAAGACTCTTGCCGAGACCTGATCTTTCATCGAATAGAAAATCACGTGGACAAAAAACTACACATTTTGTCTTCCTTCCAGACGTGATCTACTTCGATAAAAAAAAGTGTAGAACATGCTAGTGCGCACAGGGTGCATAGCTATCTTGATGAATATTCGCAGTGAAGAATAATAAATGTTTTAGTTCAACAAACTGAGTTTGGCTTGCAAAACATAACATTTTGATGAAAAATGCACAATTGATTGATTTCCAACACAAAGTCACACAATCAACAGAATTTCTTATCAACAGATGCACCTCCTATCTATCTTTACATTCACTTATTCTCTCTCTGTGTTCTATTTCTATTTCTCAATTTTTTTTTCTCTCTCTTTCTCTTTTCTTGTCTTTTCAACCCACTCTCCGCCCCTACCTCTTTCTTTACCCTTATTTTTTCTTTTCGTTTTTCAGGCTGACAATTTCACATTCCAAAATACCTTTCTGGTTTGAAAAAAATTTTCTCGATTGGCCGAAACTGTCAAGCTGTTACCTCCGATAAATGTCAACCATAACTGGCACAACTATTGGCGCTGGCCAGAAGTACTACAATGGAGTGGCCCGATCTCTCGGTCAAGCCGGCCAGAACTTGGCCACTCCTCCGACTGCACTGGGCACCCAACCCGAAGCGGAGGTTTGTCTGCCTCAATGCATAGTATCTTGGTAATGGCTAGACAAATGTGATTTATTGAGAAGTACGCGGCTCTAGAACTTGTGTTTCCATTAATTTGCCATGTAGCAAAAGAGCTCGCGGGCAGTGTAAGGATTTCTTCAGTAATTTGCCTATTGAAGATAAGGGAAGAGCTCGAAGAGGGATAATGATAGGTGATTATGACGTAAATGTTTCAGCAGAGACCAGCTCCTTCGGTGCACCACTGCCGAGATCTGCTCCGCCTAAATGTGGGAGGTAGATTGTTCGTGACACTCTATGAGACTGTGACACATTTTCGCACGCCCTACTTTGACAGACTCCTAGCCATCCACCCGGAGACCGGGAAGGTGTACCGCTACGACGCTAACATCATTGTCAGTGCACCATGGACACCTTTGGCTTATCTCTCTCACTTTCTCATTCTCTCTCTTTCTTTCTCTTTTCGTCTCTCTCTATCTCTCTGTCTCTCTCTATATATATATATCTCTCTATCTCTATCTCTCTCTCTCTCTCTCTCTCTCTCTCTTTCCCATTTTGCCTGTAGAACGGCTGAATTTTCATGTCACTTCTGTGATCTTCAGCTTATCTACATGTGTGTAATGCTCATCTGCAGTTATCTCAATCAATTGAGTTCAATGTTCAATGATCACTTCATGACACTCGCTTTCATTTATTGAAAAATGAAAAAAAAGGATATAAAAAGGATTTTTAATGGAATGGATACTAAGTAAATACCATGACTTAGGAAAATTTTGGAATCAGGACGATGGAACGGGCGCGATTTTCATCAACCGAGACGGCGAACTCTTCGTGTACATTCTGCAGTTCATGAGGGATGGGAAGCACGCAGTGATGCCGGAGGACATCTCTCTTATGCAGCAGATCAAAGTTAGCTTGCCAGTAGCATAACTTCTAATGTTTGTATGGCTATAGGAATGGTCGAGTTATCGTACGGGCACGAGCTAGCACATTCTATTGTATCAAAAAAGATCGTTTTCTCTCACTAGTAACTAGCGTGTTAGAACTAAGTGCACTACCGAGGTCAGATTACTAACCCGTGCGTTAGTGCTTTATGAAAGGCTCGTTAGATATGCAGTTAATAGGTACGAATTAACATTTGAGTCAATGAAAAGACCAGTGTATTTTGAGCATGCTTTTTCAAACATCTCACATTCTTTTTCAGTGAACGTTTGGTGACGAATTGAAGAAATCTAGTACTGAAACGTTGCATTTACATATCTATGTAATAGGCAACTTCAATTGCTCAAATTTTATTAGTCAAATACAGAGAGAGGGTGAGAATTGAATTTAACCTGACTTAGAGAGAAATAGAAAGCAAAAAAGAGTGTAAAATTATTTCATTGAAGCATTAAATGCATGTGTTATGTAATCGAGATTCTTTGTAATATAACTATCACACTACACTTTCATGTTATATATAACATCCAAGGACTATAGCTCGACACTATTTTTTCATATTTAAAATTTACGTTACGTATGTTTGAACTTTGTTAGCTTCCTCTTTTTCTCCATCAGCTGCGAGAGGCTGTTTTACAGCGAGAAGCGGAATACTTCGGTATGACCTCGTTGCGAGAACTCTTAGAGGAGCGTTTGTCCGTTATGCAGCAGGAGAAAATGGACAAAGAGCATTCGCTCCACATTCTCAAGACGACTGTGGCACAGATATCTCAGTCTCTCTATGTGACAAGCTTTTCTCGCCAAAACTAGAAAATCCTTATTTTTAATCTGATACTTTCAAAGAAACTAACTACATATATGAATGGCTCAAAAAAACCGTATGTTAAAGATCATTCTCAAAAGGCAAATTAGTTGTCAATTCTGACTATAACCAATTTTTCAGATCGTGTTTGTGATGTTTCATGATGAAATAGCCCAAATTGGAGTCTTTTGGGACTTGCCTACAAGTTATTCAGTTTAGCTACTTATCTTAACAGAAGGTCGGCCTATCCCCTGAGTGCATAGTTATCGTTAAACGTCTCTCATCTCTCATTGATGCCCTATCTCTCCTTCTCTCTCTTTGTCTACCACTGAATCTGTCTCTGCTTTTGTCCCTTTCTCTACTTTTCTCGCTCTTTCTTCTCCCTTTTTAGAACTACTTTTTTCTTGAGCTATACATCTCTTTTTTGTGACAACTTGTTCTTGTTATCCACCCGTTCTTTTTGTCTTAGAATCTCTCATGATTCTGTTGTGTTTTGATGACGTATTTTTGTACTGAGAAAGAATTTTCTTTTTACCCGTCTGTTGGTTTTACAATTCAATTTGTGAAAAGACGGGACAGACTATGTTGCTCCAACTTGAACGAAGACGAATCGTCTTTCCGGATGAAATTTTTTCGTTGAAACATAAAACCACCTACGAAAGTTTTTTTTGTTGTTTCGAATGAACTTTACGCAGTTTGATTTAACGATAAACTGACTTTTTTTCTTCAAAATTACAGGACAATTCAAAACATTTTAATGGTTAAGACCTGCTTTTCATCGAGGTCGTGAAACATTGGCCCAATACCATCAACGTGCCATTGACTTGGTATCAGCTTTATTGGCAGAAAAGAAGATAAAAGGCAAAATCTGAAAAAAATTTCGATCATGGTGGAAACCGATGTTCCAAAAATGTCAGTGAGCTGAATGACACTACAAATCTTAGTGAAAACTCAAACACGTCCGTCTAAAATATTTGGAATATTTTCTAGTGCGCGAAGAGCTGTGAAGAATGAATCAGAGACAGATGTCAAGACGAGAAGGCGGAAAAAAGAGAACAAATAACATGAAAGAAAGAGTAAGGAGAGACACAGAGAATTGTCTGCCGAGGGAAGACTACTAAGTAGATGACAGAAGGGGGGACTATGGCGTAACTGTGTCTTTATCTCACTCTGCGCTCTCACTATATGTGTATAGATCTCTTTCTCTCTTACTCACGATCTCTTTCTCTCTTACTCACGATCTCTTTCTCTCTTACTCACGATCTCTTTCTCTCTTACTCACGATCTCTTTCTCTCTTACTCACGATCTCTTTCTCTCTTACTCACGATCTCTTTTTCCCTCACTAAGTATTCCTCTCCGAATTCTTAGCACCTATTAGGCAAACGTCAATGATTTGAAAATCAAATTTTGTTGGAGCCCTCTAGTGTGACTATCCGATTATAGGAGAGAATAGAAGAGGTAGACAACATAATCAAAAAGAAAGGTAGAGAGGGAGGAATAAAGAGAGAAAGAGACAGAGAGATGAAGAAAGAGAGAGAGAAAAGAAAGAAAAGTGTGAAAAATCGTCTTAAAATGAGATAACAGGAAAAATAGTAGAATATATATGAAAATAAAAAGAGGCAGTGTTTTTAAGAAGACTCCTACACACAAGAATGAATTCGGAAATCGAAAAAACTTTTCCATTCTTAGTATTCGTGATTTTAAAGATTTGAATAATGAGAAGCCAAAATTTGTTTTCACATACATATGACTTGAGCTGCAACAGTAACTGCTTCTTCACAAAAAAAAAAGCTCTTGATAAAAACTCAAAGAGTCTTATGTTAATAATTGTGGTGAATGGTTGGATAAGGTGATTCGAGTAACTTGAGTGAGAATGATGAAACATTTATTAAATAATTAAAATCATTATAAAAGTGTTGTCTTTGAGAAAGAAAAATATGCAGATTTTGTTTTCATTCATGCTGTAGAATAATGCCATACATATTCCCAAATTTCATTATTAAATTTTGACTACATATTTATGCAAAAATTTGGTAGATTTCGAAGGCAATTTTTTTCAATTTTCAATTTAAACGCTTTATCAAGATCAACAAGCCACATCGGGGATATAACATCATCGATTATGGGATCTTTAGCGACATGAGACGACTCCATTCCTCAGCGTTCTCTGCCTTCCTTAGGAATTGGGGACCAACGGCTTTGACAAAGTCGTCCCTCCATCTCATAGCAGGGCGACCTTTCGTTCGCTTTGGCCCACGCGGGTGCCACTCTAGAACAGCCCGCGCCCACCGACTGGGGTCGAGCCTCGCAATTCGGCCTACCCAACGCCACCTCCTTTCACGGCAGATTCTGACCACGTCCATTATGCCCGTCCGACCGCGCACCCACTCGTTAGTCCGCCTGTCGAGTAACGAGCACCCCAGCATAGAGCGCTCCCATCTACGCTGCGCCACAGCCAATTTGTTCTCAAGTCTTTTTGAAAAAGTCCAGGTCTCCGAGGCATAGATTAGAGCGGGCAAGACAGCACCTTCGAAAAGGCGCCTCTTGAGAGACATTAGGACCATTCTTGCCGCGAACAGGCTACGGTATCTATTGAAAGTGAAATTTGCGGACCGGATTCTCCTATCAACTTCAACCGTGAAACGGCTGACATCGAGGGAGACATCCTGCCCTAAATACACGCATCTGTTCACCACACGAACCTTGGTACCCATGATGGTTACATCTCTACACATAGGGTTGGTCGAGATTGCCACAGTTTTTTGAAGGGTTGAGTGACAAACCGACTTTCCCCAGGGCGACAATAAGCTGATCAACCATAGATTGAATCTGCCTACTGTCGTGACTGATGAGAACTGCATCATCAGCGTACAGCAAGTGGTTTAAGTACCTCCCATTAACATTGATCCCTTTCCCGCACCAGTTGAGAGACTTGAAAGCTTCTTCAAGAGCAGCAGTGAAAAGACGCGGAGACAGACAGTCCCCTTGTCTAACTCCCCTGCCAATCTCTATCGGAACCTCCTTGTCATTGACCACTAGAGAGTTGAAGCTCTCTTTTCCCAACCTATACAGGCAGTTCACAAGTTTAGGATGCACCCTTTGGGCTTGCAGGGACTCGTACACCACTCTGGAGTGTACACTATCAAACGCTTTTTGAATGTCCAAAAACAATAAGCACAGCGGTAGCCGATACGCCTTGCAGTTGGAAATGATGAGATTCAGCGTGAAGATGCCATCCAGAGCTGAATACTGAGAACGAAAACCCATCTGGTTTGTGCTTCTTTCTGGGTCAAGAATTTGAGCCACTCTCCGGTTAAGAACCCCCGTGAAGCTTTTTTGAACCACCGGTAAAAGAGTGATAGGCCTATAGTTTTTTGTGAGAGTTGCATCTCCTCCTTTTGGCAGAAGTATGATGCGGCCATTCCCAAATCCTGATGGAATTTGTCCCTCCAGACATCTATTAAAGATGTTGGTTAGGGCAGGGGTGAGAATGTCCGCACCACAGCGAAGCATTTCCCCAGTGATTCCGTCCTTCCCTGGCGATTTACCAGAAGTGAGACACCGGAGTGAAGCGAACACCTCATCGTTTTGGATGGGCATCCACTCCTCCTCAGTGTATAACTCGGTATACCCATCACCACTATCACCCCGATACAGTTCATTGTAAAAGTCCTGGAACACCTTCATGACCTGAATCTGTTGACAAACAATTTGACCACCCGAATCCTTGATCCGAGTAATCAACTGCCTGGCCACACTCTGGGATTGGACCGCTTTTTCCATCCCCGCCCTACCCGCACGGCCTCACCAACCGTTTTGTTGAATCGCTCCACTCTATCATCCCTCCAACTTTGCCGTAAGAATCGGTTGGTCAGGACCCATTAGGACTCCTATGCCATTTGTTTTTAGTCGGCGTCTTTCTTGTAGGAGTCTTTGCGTACGTTGAGAAAAACGCTGCTTTGTTGGAACAATCTCTCTCGCAATCTCAGCAGCGCGAGTAATGGAATTTATTAGCGTGCAATAAGAAGGGTTGGAGCCAACCGCTTCCATTTCTCTCTCTAGTGCATAATGATAGAGTGGGCGATTCATTTTGAAGTTTATACGACCAGTGAACCGATGAAAATTCTCGATTTTTTTACACAACAACTGACGCTACTAAAGAGGATGTCTTTTTCTTTAAGAGAAACAAAGGACAATACAGGGCGGAGTCAACTCGAGAGGATAGCTTAACTCGCTCTCTTAGATTACTGTAGGCATTGAGAACAAGGGAGACACGGAAGAAGGAGCGGATTAATAGAGAGTTGCCCGAGAGAGTGCTTCGAAAGACAAGCGCAGTTAGTAGGGATATAAAAAGAGTGGGTTGAAGCTATTTAAGAAGCTCCCAACCCTCCTTTCTAACTATCTCCCCCTCGTTAGGTTCCCTCTCTGCTTATCCAACGCAGATTACGCACACACACACCAATCGGCAATCGGGTTCCGTTTGAGTCTCTCCAGCTCGTTAGGACTCGTTTCAAAAGAAGGCAAACTCCGGGCGAAGGCCTTGTATTTGGGGTGGCACTCTGGCCTTCGAAGAGCTTGAAGGAAGAGAGGAAGAATCAGGCGGGGGTTAAGGTGACGGCGGAGCAATCACGACACTAGAGAGGAAGAGAAGTCAGACAGAGTGAGTCTGGCGGGAAGAGAGAGAATGGAGATTTAAAATCGCCGATTGCATCCGAGTCCCGTCTCCTCGCAACTGGTGACGACTACACACCGGCAGTGTAGAAGATATGCTGGCGGAGGGAAGTTGGTAGGAGGAAGAGCGGTCGGGAGCAACTTTGGCGGGCCACCACTCAACTGCCCGCCTGAAGAGCTAGCCTTGTCCAGGCATCCCCTCATCTTGAAAGAAGCTCTTCTCAATGCGGAAACGAAAACTCCAGAGAATCTCAAGGGTTCAGGTTACTGTTTAGCCGTCCTTAGTCAAAGATCAGGCTCATAGAAAATTCTAAAAGTTCGTTAAATGTATGTGTATGATAGCATGGGTAAATAAGATTGCCTTTAAATGCCTTGTTGACAGAGCGACTCCTGCCACATTTCCATCTTCTCGAGAGGCAATCGGCACATTTGGAGCAGATATTGAATGAAGTAGACCAGGTTAGGGAAAAATTTTGAATACATTTACAGAAGGAAACATAGGAGAAGAAGAGAACAAAGAAGAAAAATAAAGAAACCCAGATTAGAAACTGAAAAGAAAAAACAAATAGAGAGCGACGGAAAAGACAGAGTGAAAGAGAGAGAGAGAGAGAGAGAAGAGAAAAAGAGCGAGACATGAGGTAAATAAGTTGTATAGAATGTGATAAAGAGAGAGTTCGTATAAAAGACAAGATTCCAATTAGCCACTTATTCATTCGTTAGTTTCTCAACTGAGGATGTATCGCAAGGAAGGTATTCTCAGACATATACTCAAATACGGCAGAAATATGAGTACTGATGTGAAGCCAAACATGAGGTTCTACTAGATATATATTACAATAATAACGACAAGTATTGTAGTAACAAGAACACACATATCGAAACTACGATGAGTGTTTGAATTTATAAAAAAAGAGAAATTTTATGAGTCGATTTTTAAGTAAACTCAATGGGTGAAAAGTTAACTGAGAGCTAATGAAACTTAATAGCTACCGCTTTTTTCCTTGACTATGACTGGAAAAAACATTCGTTCGCAATTTATCTGCTATGAAATACATTTATGGAATGGTCGTTAACTACTTTTCCGAGGCATAACATGAAAAGAAATGTCTGTTGATCATACGCAAAGAGAAGTTAATCACTTTCTGAACGCGAATGGAAAAATTGCAAGACTTTTTATTAGAGCACATCGCATTCAAATGAATTTGAGAAGCCGCCGTCGTGCTGGACGGCGTCATGCAAGGGTCGCTCTCTGCCAATCAAGGATCGCCTCCTCCTCTCCCTCGGAGCTTCGCTCACCTGGCACACGCAGTGCCTGAAATGCACCGCGTGCTCTCTTCCCATGGACTCCTTCAACTCTTGTTTCGTAAAGGAAGAAGTCGTCTACTGCAAGAACTGCTACCTTCAGTAAGTCGGTGTTTATCAACTAAATGAAAAGTGTCTTTGCGAGAAATGGTATCTTCCCTACATTTAACTTGACTTGTACTTGAAAAAAAATTAGTATATACTTTTCCCTCGGTGACTTTTTCTTTTGTCATCACTAGGTGACAGCTGCCTTTAATTAACTGTCGTTTTTGATGATTTCAGTCTGTTCATATTTAAAGACTTGCTAGACTGTTCAATGTATTATGGTTAAACTTTATACATTTTTATTCATTTATAAATTTGTTTTTTAGAGTTTTTCTCTACTTTTTCGTCATTTAAGCACCTTTAAAAAAAGCTTTGCTTACGTTTTTTTGTTCAAAGGCTTATCTATTCCAATTTTATCCAAAATTTTCAGACCTTTTTGCTAAATGGGAAGCGAGCGGAATGGGAAGCGAGCGCAGCCAGGTACAGTATGCTACTCGCCCGACGGGAAGTTCATCGCAGCCGGCTGCGACGATGGCAGCATTCAGATGTGGAAGTACGGCAAGATGTTTGTCAGTCTCTTTGTCGCTATCTGGTGATTATTTGTCTTCTGTTGTGTTGTGCGCTTGCTTTTACTGAGGGCTCAAGAAGGTTTTAGACTATCAGTTTGCAAACTTCAGTGAAAATTTTTTTGTTATTTATTCGGGCGAGTGACACAAGAACTCCAGAGTAAAAGTTAGAAAGGGGGAAAATAGTTGAGATTATTATTGATCGTAGATCATGTTTAATATTTTAAAAAAGTGATCGATCAGTTGATCTCTGGATGTTATCCATTTATAACTCTAGCTAAATATGTATTAATAATCTTTTTCGCGCTTGTTCCCGCCTCGCGGCAGGGTACGCGCTCCCCTGAGATGCAGGTCAGACCTATCCTGGTAGAACCAGTGGCTGCCCGCTATATCACTGCTAGTGTGAACAGCGGCAGTGGGAAGAGTCAGATTAGTGCCAGAGCACTACCAACATTTCTTAACCCCCTTGGTTTGGGTGGATCTGTCCAGGGTGGGAGCAGGCGTTAAATGAGACCGGTCTAAAGCTTGTTTGTACGCGCCGAGCGAGTTGAAAAAAAAGGATGAGGAAAGGCAAAAATAGTGGAAATAGCAGTAGAGGAAAAGTGAAATAGAACGGAGGGAGAAAAGAATGTATATCATTTTCGGAGCGAACATGTATGCGCCAACATAGCTGGTCCGGTAACCATTCAACCCCTGGGTGGGAGTCGAACTCGGGACTCTTCGTACAATAGTTGAACACACTACCATCATGCCACGCCCGGACTAGCTGAATATGTATTATAGTGAAGAAATTGCGTTTTACAGGTGAACACAGCCTTTCTGGCTCGAGATGCGCATACGCGACCAGTGACTTCGATCGCGTTCTCCGCCGACAGCACGCGCATACTCTCGCGTTCACTCGACGACACACTGAAAATGTGGAGTGTCAAGGACCCCAAGAAGCCGCTTTTAGAGAAGAGGGAATTCGAAAATGATTATATCAAGTCGGTTTTGGTTTTGCTGAGAAGTTATTTCATGAATTAGAGTTGATCTAAATGAGTATGTGGTCTTTAAAACCGGGTGGCGGCTGTGTAAATATCTCCGCATGCGAGACAAGCAGCAGCGGCCGCAGTTTAGGAAACCCGCTGAGATGCCCCAGCACAAAAGTGTGGGCGGTCGGACACATTCTGGATCCACCCTGCACTCCTATGTAGCGCAGCAGATAGGAAAGGAGAGGAACAAGGACTTTCTCGCGGACACCGATGTCCGAGGAAGCATATTGAGACACGCGGAAGAGGTATCGGAACTTTTTTACTATTCTCGGCTTTCTTGCAGGTCGGAAAGATTGAGCTCCGCTATCTTGCCTCTGCTGATGGCAACCAAAACTAGGGTTTCGGTTCAAAAAACCGTCTAAGAATTAGATACTTTATAACAAGACCGAATCCGATTTTAGCTTCTTTTTTTCTGTCGACCCGCAATCAGGGGTTAAATGGAGCCGCTCAATTTGGGTTTACATGTATCCGCCGCTCAAAGTTTGGAGGAAAAAAGAAAAGGGGATGAAGGAAAAGGGTAAGAAAAGAGAGGGAGTTTTTTGTCAATAGTGTGTGTACATGTATCCGCCGACGGGACCGATCCGGTCACTATTTAACCCCTGTCCGCAATAACATTCTTGATTTGAATACTGAATTGTTTTTTTACTGATTAACCTTTGTTGTCGGATAGTCTACTATTTCTGGTATTTAGTTATTCAGGTTTTAAAAAAACTTAGTTTTCCATTCAAAAGTCGAGAAGTGGTCAATACGAATAAACAAAAAGTAAGTCGCGGTTTTTGCAGGCGGCTAAGAATCCAGAGTTCGTGGCAAAGGCTTACATGAAGAAACCAGCCGGTGCCGATCTTCTCGAAAGAGGAGAAGGACGATGATGAAGAAGATGAACTAGAGCCAGTCTACAAAATGCCTCGCTCCAACTTTTCACGAAATTGATTCGATGATCTCTCTCCATTGTATTATACATATAATTTCTGTTTCTCCTGTTTTTTGCTTGTTGTTCTCACATTTGCAAGAATAAATCATTGAAAGTTGGTGATTGGCGGAATTTCTCTCAACAGGACGATTATTTTAGTTATCAAGCATTCAGAAAAAGCTAATTATGAGCAGAAAGTTTCAAAATTAGAACATCAACGCTAGTGAAAATAGTAGTCCTAGACGAGAATACGGTGCTGTGATAGATCGTCTGAAGTAATTTTGATTGAAGATATTGACTAGGTTTGGTATCGGAGAGCAAAGATACATTTTTTTTCATCGAAAAGGCGTTGATTGAGAATGAGTTTGTGTGTGGAGATGAGAGTCGAAGGAGGATTCGGTCTAGTTGTAGATTCAAGCAGCATTGGCTCAACTCTCAGAAGGGGAAGTGACCGAATTGGAGAAGGAACTAGAAAAGGGGTGAGTTTACTTCACGTTTTAAAGACAAGGGGAAAATGTTTTCGCTGTCATTTGAGAAAGCGATGAAAATAGGAAGAGTTGTTGATGAAAGATCTTCATATTCAATTAATAACTTTTCATTGACTGGTCTTTAAAAATTATCTCAATGAGGCTTATTTAATTTGTTCAATTATTAGCCAGGTTGTTTCTTAGCACCCGCACAACTTTTTTCGAGCGCATATATTTTTGAAATTTTAGAGTTCGAACTTCAATTTTTTCGATGATTTGGTCTTTCCCTACGAAAATTCCGAAGAAATTTCTTATCCAAGCGCATAGATTTTAATGTTTTTCGTGGTTTTTGGAGAGCGCATAGATTTTTTTACCCGCGGTGTAATCGGGTCAGCATTGGCTCCTTTTTATTGAGAATAATATTTTCGGGGAGACTAAATTTTACATGTTTGATCTTTTTGGAGCAATTTTGTTTGCGTTAGTAAATAGGTGTTTTTTCTTCGTAAGTTGGTAGACGAAATTTGTATTTTTCGATTTATTTTTTTACTTTTTATCCAGTAAATAGCTGTGAACTCTAGCAATTATGTTCTAAATTTGGAAACCAGATGTTTTTCATTTAATTATTCATTTTCCTAATTGAAGTTTTTTTCCAGAATGACGTTGAAACGTTCAGTGTGAAGAAACGCATCAGATGCCTATAAAGTCACGGAAGCGAACTCACTTAGTGTGGAGGGGTGGAGAAATAACGGAGAAGATGAATAGGATTTGATTGTTAGATTTGTTATAACCTGTTGAAACTGTGATTCTGTTATTATTCAATCAGCCTATAAAGACAATTAAAAACAATTATGCAAAATTCTATTCACTAGAGATTGAATTTAGCTCAAACGATGTGAAGATTGAGCTTCTAGATAAAAGAAAAGAATAATAAATTTTAGTGTTGTTGGCCATCGATTACCCTGTGGCAAGATTCTTGCCTGGAGCAGACGAAACTTTTCATATTTTTTCGCCCGCCGTCATTATAAACTACGTGTATCGCTCAAATTATGTGGAGTTTTTTGTTGTTGTTGATTATCTCGACTCGCGTATTAAAAGTTTGATTTATTTGCAAGTAAATAAATAAAAGTCTCATTCAACAAAAAATTTTCTACTTAGAATTGCAATAAATAAAATAACGACAGGTGATAATCAACGAAAACAGAAATCAAAACAAAACAGTTCAATTTGTTAAACCACTTAGGTTTCGAAGCTTTGCAATTATTACAACAATAACAAATTTATTCTTCGCAGCACAAAATTACTTTTAAAAATGCATACAACGCTGTTATATTGTATTGAAAGATACTCCCATGATGAAACATTTTGTTCATAAGAAAGACTTAGGGATACTGTTTTAGCTGATGCTTGATAGTAGCTTAACAATAAAGCAAACGATATATCAACATATTACAGAAAATGAAACTCAAAGTGTAAATTCAGGGCGAATTTTTCAGTATGAACAAAATGTCTGCCCGATTCAAATTACCTAAAACTTGCTCAAAAACACATTGGATAACCGAATCTTCACAAGCTCCCCAACGTATGAATCAGTTGAGCAACAACAGAACCAAAGTGAAATGTCAAATGAATAAATGACTGAATCCAAGTAAAATATTAGTCAGTAAACATCGGTGATATATAACCATGTTGTAAGCATTTTTCTGCAGGATATAACTTCGCGAGTATACTTCTTATACGAATTACTCTTATTTCATCCCAATCAAAGCTATCAAAAACATTCCCGAAGATTTCAATTTGAGAACCTACCAATCAACAAGAAAGAATAAGCAGCAAGCGGATGAAAAAACTTGCTTCAGTCATACCACTGCCTTTCTATCGTTGAGCCTTCACTTGAATTTCCCCGTCTTTTGACTCGTACGATGCTTGTAAATCGATGCCATTAAAAAGCATTCAAGACCAGGGGTTAAATAGTGACCGGATTGGTCCCGTCGGCGGATACATGTACACACACTATTGATAAAAAACTCCTTTTTTCTTACCCTTTTCCTTCATCTCCTCTTCTTTTTTCCTCCAAACTTTGAGCGGTGGATACATGTAAACCCAAAGTGGGCGGCTCCATTCAACCCCTGTTCAAGACGAACAGGCGATAACACAATCAAGTCAGACAAATGATGAATTTGATCATAAATCAGAATGGAAATAACGCCTGTAGATACAAAACTAGAATCACAGCACGATCAATATAGAACTTGTGAACTTATCAAGATCAGGAGAGAATTGTTTGTCCCTTGAAAATTAGGAGAAAGTAGGAAAACTCAATAAAGGGGTTGCTGGACATCGATAAGCCCCCCTTATTTTCTTCCCTCGTTCAGGTGTAAAATGTGCCCGGTCTAAAAAGAACGGTCTTCATGAGTCCCCCTCCAAGCAGTCTCCTTCTTCATCTTATAAATAAATAAATAAAATCTTCCTCGGTGTCACTCTCACTCCCGGGCTCTTTGTCAGTTGAAGCGTCTCCCTGAATAAAAGTTGATCACTATGGAACTGTCTTAATCGGACTGAATAAGATTTTTTTTTCTTTTTGTAGTTGACAACGAAAGCCTGAGGCGGATTTTTCAGTAAATTCCGCAAGTTTACAAAATCTTAGTAAATTAGTCGAGGTCTTAATTTCTAAAAGCAAGTCTATAACTTTTTCGAGACTCCCTATCTGTAACCTCTAGACAATTTGAATTCCGAAAGTAACTTCAACTCAAATTATTTTCCTTCAAAAAATTCAACCGTCAGAATTGGATTGTTTACTTGCAACTTACGAGTAAGTCGCGAGCACAAGAACATCAAATCCTTCATTAACGCTGTGAGTTACCTTACCCTATAAGCTTAGAAGTAAAAGTTAGAAAAGTTATTTCTTTTAACGAATGGTTTCAAGTTTAAATATAAAAAAGTATAATTAAAATGTAACACTAACATCATTCCTTGTGTCTTGCAAGACCAGCCCTTCCCTGCACAATTCTTCAAGCCGATCGATGCCTTTACTTCTGTCTCTGCCGCCTGTGAATGTATACATTTTAAAGATTTATTACTAAGATAAAATTAAAACTTTTAATAATGTTTATTATCAAAAACTATTTGAAACCATGAAACTGAAAACATTTGTTACCTTTTCAAATATACACCAATAATTTAAATCTTTCGAGCTATTACTTTTCTGGAGGCGAAGCTCCTGATAAATCAAATTCATACGATTGAATGATTCTTTTTTGCCTATCGATACAAAGAAGTACCGAAAACATAATAAGTCAATGGAAAGAAGATTGAAGGTGTTATCAACAGCAATAGAAAGAAGAAAATTATTTTTACATCAGAAAAACATTAAATGATTTACATTAAATGATGAAATTGCATACATGATGAATACAAGAATACATTAATTGCATACATTAAATTAAATTGCATAAATGATGAAATTGCATACCTTCAATGCAAACTCTTTTCGAAGTCCCAAATCACCGAAACTCTTCTACACACATAATTGAAATAACCTGCGAACTCAAACTACTAAACGGAAAGTGCACTAGAGACAATATACAAAACAACGCTCTGCAAAATAACGCTCTGCAAGGTGTCGCTCTGCAAAGTGTCCGGTGTAAATGTCGCTCTGCAAGGTGTCGCTCTGCAAGCTTTCGCTCTGCAAGGTGTCGCTCTGCAAAGTGTCCGGTGCAAGGTGTCGCTCTGCAAGGTGTCGCTCTGCAAGGTGTCGCTCTGCAAAGTGTCATGGAACCACACCATAGACACTGGAGAGAGCGCACCCACTCGCCAGAATCCTCGGCCAGTGCCTTTGGGGTTACAGAAGGAGGTCAAAGAAAAGATGAAAGACATGTTGAGTCAAGGCATTATATCGGAAAGTTCGTCGCCTTGGATCTCTCCTCTAGTGATCGCACAGAAAAAGGACAATAGCTTAAGATTGTGTGTTGACTACAGGAAATTGAATGAAGTAACAAAAAGTGATGCTTTTCCGTTACCGTCAATCGACCTTACTCTACAAGCGTTGAAAGGAAAGAAGTTTTTATCAACGCTCGACATGATTGCGGGATATTGGCAAGTCCCACTGGCAGCAGAGTCTCGGGAAAAAACGGCATTCGCGACACTTAACGGACTTTATGAATTCAACGTCTTGCCGTTCGGACTCTCCACGTCGCCAGCGGTTTTTCAAAGGCTGATGACAAGAGTCCTCGATGGCGTCCTGGGAGAGAATGTGAAGGTATATTTGGATGACATCTTGATAGCCACGGAAGATGAGGAGACCCACGCAAAAGAGCTGAGTCGAGTTTTCATGGCTTTTAGGAAACACAATCTGAAACTGAAAGCTCAAAAGTGCGCTCTGGCTCAAGTCGAGGTCGAATACTTGGGACACCTTGTAACGAGAAGAGGCATTTCGGTTGATGGAGCAAAGATAGAAAGTATACACCCTCAAAAAGCCCCAAGAGATGTGCATGAACTGAGAAGATTCATCGGAATGTGCTCCTACTATCGAAAATTCATCCACAAGTTTGCAGAAAAGGTTGCGCCATTGACAAGACTCACATCGGAAAAGGTGAGGTGGGAATGGAATGAAGCTGAAGAAAGATATTTCAAGAGATGAAAGATGTACTGACTAGGGCTCCAGTACTTGGTCAGCCTGACATTGAAGGAGCGCAGAGAGGAAACAAACCGTTCATCATTTATACGGATGCGAGCAAGATTGCAATTGGAGCGGTTCTGTGTCAAGAAGGTGACGACGGCCAGGTACACCCGATATACTTTGCTTCAAAAGTTTGCACACCAGCAGAGAAAAACTACCACGCCACCGACTCAGAAGCATTAGCAGTGATGTTCGCCCTGAGAAAGTTCAGGTTCTTCATACTAGGGACGAAGACCATTGTACGCACAGATCACCAACCTTTGAAAGCGCTCTTCAACCAGATGAATAGTTCTGCTCGTATCATGAGATGGGCTATAGAGTTACAGAGTTACGATGTGACGATAGAATACGTGAAAGGAAGTGCTAACAAAGTAGCAGACGCGTTGAGCAGAAGTGAAGTTGTGAGAAGAGATGAAGAGGAAATATCCGCAGAAAAAACTGAGGTGGAGAGAGTGTTGAACAAGGTGACTTTCGAAAGTGTGAGAGACCAGTGGAAACAAATGACAGAAGAAGATGAGAAAGGAAAGTGGTGGATAGAGAGACTGCGAGGCGTCGTGGGACGCAGTATCAGAGAGAAAGGATTGAGATGGACCCTATCGGAAGAGGGAATACTTTTCGTCGAAGGAGCTAAAGGAGGAAAGAAATACTTTGTTCCGACAAAGTTGAGAGAAGAACTTATCAAAGAAAACCATGACGGGTTGTTGGCGGGCCATTGGGGGCTAGAGAAGACGCTAAAGAAAATGAAGGAGTACTATTGGGAAGGTATGAGAAAAGATGTGAAAAACAGGATCGACAGTTGCGTGAAATGTGCCTTGTTCAATCCAGCGGGGATTATGACTCCACCTCTCAAACCTATAGAAACCAATGTGCCATTCGAGATAATTGGTATAGACATTCTGGAAATTGGTGAGGCACTGTCGGGCAACAGATATGTGTTGAACGTGATAGATGCGTTTAGCAAGTACGGAGCGGCGTACCCAATAAAAGACAAGAAAGCAGATACAGTCGCCAAAGTGCTAGTTACGAGATGGATTATAGAAATGGGACGCATGCCGGAATCAATATTGTCGGACCAAGGACCGCATTCTGTTTATGCATTCTGTTTTCGGCGAGTTTAATGTTTTCGGACAGATTTTGGCGCTTGTACAGGTCATTCGAACGGGCAGTCGAACAGTTCGAACAAGTCTGAAAGGTCAGTCTACTTTCTCTCTTTTTGTGTTTAATGTGTTTAATATTTTGGCTCTTATATACTCACGGGCATACCCTGCGTCTTGTCTTGCAGACATTGGAATACTAGACGAAAAATTGAATTTAAACGCTACGTTCTCGTAATTCTTTCTCATATGTGATCATTTTGAGCATCAGAGACTCGGGTTCTTGAAAAAAAATAAATATTTTTACACCAAAAAAATTATTTTAACATTAAAAAATTTTTTAAATCAACAAATTCTTTTTATTAAAAAAACGCTTAGGCTTAGTAAAATTTTACGCTAACGAGGCCGTACGGCTTAGGCGAACGAGAAAGTATCAACAAAAAAATGCCTCTACACTGTCTGGCGTCTAGTATGCCCGTGAGTATATAATAGCCTAGATAATTTATTCGCCCCACATCACGGCATCGTATATCTGCTTACGTATTAACTGACTTCTGTCATAGTACTCCCCAATCACTCTTTTAAAAGAAACCCCTGCCCATCAACTTGTCTTGTGATCAGGATTTGAATCGAACTTTTGAGAGTGTATGTTGTCCTTATAAGTAGAAATCGATTGTTACATCATTTCTCTCGCACAAAAAAACAAATTTTTCACAGATCATTAAAGCAACTTTAAGCTCCCGGCCGAGCTTCTTTTTAATTTATTGGTTTTAGAACCTCTGCTCATCATCATTTCTGTTCGCCATTCTTACTTTTGGTTTGATAGGACTCATCCCTCGCTCTCCGGGTGGTAGGATAACCCTCTTCTTGCGGTTGGTCATAAACAAAAGTTTTTGTTTAGGCGAAGACGTCGTAGACACCGACGTCCCGACCGAATTCGAGGCGCGTGTGTTCAACAAAACGGGTGTGAAAGCTGTCTGGGTTCTGCTGCAGCCCTTCTTCTACGCCTTGCGGCCATTTGCCATCTACCCCAAAGGTTGGGTATATGATGCAGGAAATTGTAAATTCGTTTGGTTTTGATTTGGATATTGGGCTGGGCGACTTCATCCCCAAAGGCAGCACACACGAGTACTCGACCCACAATTGAACTTTCATTTGGTCTCTTGAAGCGTCGATTTTCGTGTCTGCTCAGTGGGCTACGAATGGACTTGAAGAATGTGCCCAATATTATTGTGGCATGCTTTCTCTTGCACAACATTGCAAGAGATATGAATTTGCCGGACTTTGCTGATGTCGATGTTAGCGAAATTGTCCCTGACACTAGGTTACCTCAGCCTGATGACAGCAGTTATCCTAAGAGATTTCGTGATGAGTTGATACAAAATTGTTTTTCCAATTCTTAAATTGAAACGTGAATTCGCTCAGTGCATGTTTGTTATCGAACTTGAAATTTTTCATTGTTTAAAACAACAAGTTATCGAACTAGAAATTTTTCACTGTAGAAATCGCTTTACTACAATTATTTTAGTTCTATGTGTTTGATAATGGTTAGAAAATATCGCCATCAATAAAATTGTGGATAAAAAATTGTGTTCAATTTCCACCATTGGAAACAATTCATTAAAAAAACAATCACCAAAGCAGTACGGTTTCATCATGCGAAAAATTCGATCTCCCATCATTTTTTCTTAAAGAATCAATGTGCATCAATCAAAAACATCAATGCGCGGAATAAAAAAATGAAATGAAATGATACGTGTTTAATGTCAGTCAAATAAAGGAAGACGAAAACCCCTTCATAATTTATTCGTGCAACGTAAGAATTTAATTAAACTTGCACCATTGAATTCGTCTTATCAAGACGTATGAAAACATGAGTTTTCTAATGATGTCTTGAAAATAATCAACTTACCCCGTAACTTACCCTGGTCTGGAGCAGGGTAAGCAAAAGGGCTACCCGGGTAACTTACCCGGGTAGCCTACCCAGCTCTATGAATACGAACTTGCTGGGTAGCTACCCAGGGTAGCCAGGGTAACCTACCCGGGGTAGGCTACCCAGCCACTATGAATATGGCCCCTGATGACGTTTATTACTCACGCCCAATATCCAAATTGTTTCACGCAGACGCGAGACAATCTCTTCGATCCACTCAACCTTTAGCAAGTAGCGTGCTTTACTAATGGCCAGGGTTTAATGGACTTCTTGTGAATTTTTTAAATGTATCTCAGGCCTCTTCTCAATCATATACATTCTCCATATCATTTCTCCAAGCAAAGTTCAGATGACCTATGAAGAAACCCGGAGCGGATAATAAAAATAATCGAAAAGAACCAGTAGATGACTGCTTCAGCGGAATTGGTGGGTTTTAGTGTGAGGGTTTGCACTCAAATGAAATAACATCTACGGTTAAGAGATCGGAACTTATGTCTGACAACAGACGTTGACAGTAGGTTCTTTTTGAAACATCTTCTTTCGTCTTTGCATAGTGAGAAGTTGCTAAAATATTTTTTATCGGTTTCCACTCATTTAATGTTTAAGCAAATTTTAATAAAAAGCGGCAAAACATCAGTTATATGTATGTATATATATATATATATATATATATATATATATATATATATATATATATATATATATATATATATATATATATATATATATATATATATATATATATATATATATATATATATATATATGTATAAGTTATAAGTAAAAACATTGAAAACATAAACAATGTTAACAGTAAAAAATGAAAAAAGAACATTTTATGAGAGAAAAAAACTAATAAAAATAATTCACTGTTCACAAAAAAGAATCTAAATTTTTTATTCAATTTGAAAAACTACCCGGAATTTCCACATGAATGCATGAGATCGACTTATAATTCTAGGCTATTAGCCAAATTTAACAATTATCGACAGGTATAATTAAAAACGCAACAATCAAAAAATATTATGATTAATAACTATGGCTTCCATAAAATAGGTCTTGGAAACTGAGAAGTAAAAAATGAATGATCAATCAATAATGAAAGAATATAGAAAAGAACTAAGCCTTTTTCTAAGAGGAAAACCATGTGGAACGCTTGATGAAAACTTTACAATCATCATTAGAATGCGACTTGCTTGGGACTCAACGGAGTCCTTTGAAGACGCACGCGAGTGAGAATGTCACGAGTACTGACATCGTGACTGAAAGAAGATTGACATTTATGTCAGTCCAGACCAGTAGGAGAGCCAAAATTTGTCCGAAAAAACATTAAACTCGCCGAAAACAGGATTCATAGTCGTGCGGGGACTGGCTAACTGAACACGTGTGACTTTGGCAGTTATGCATGTCCGCGGTACATGACTTGTTAACTGCCAAAGTGACTAAAACTTCTACGCGGTGACTGGTCAACTATACAAGAGCCAAAACGGGTCAGAAAACATTAAAATACATTCAAAAACTGATAAAAAATTCATTCAATTCTAGGCACTCGGAGAATTTTTTTTTTCGTCTTTCTACAAATCAGTTCTGACTCATTGCATATATAAAAAATTGGGTCAAAGTGAAAGAGAGAAAGAGAGAGAGAAAATTCCATTGAGTTTTCAAGCAGGCAGGTAAATTTTGATAGAACTAAGTAGAAAATATATATTTAAAATATGTTCAAAAAGTTGATGAATGTTAAAGAAATGATTTCCTACTACGATACTTTCCTTTACTGCGCTGCATGCTCGACCTACTATTTTTATTAGCTGCGCTTCACTCAAACTTATCCTGGGTATGCCTACCCAGGGTAAGGGTACCCGGGGTTGACTTACCCTTCCACTATGAATACGGATTTTGAGGGTAGGGTAGGTTAACCCCGGGTAGGCCTACCCTGGGTACCCTACCATTACCCAAGGACTATTAATATGGCCCCAGGAAGACAAAGTCATTCTGGAAGAGAAGGCTCACAACATCGTTTGGTCGGCATTCCGGAGGAGAGAAGAGAAGACGCCACGGATCAACGTGATGGAAAACATCTTGATTCTCTCGTTAGTGAACTCAATATACCTTCTCTCACTAATGCATTCAACCAAGGTTTCATCACTCATCGACGCTTCGGAAATGAAGAGAAAAAGAGAAGAATTCTTAAGATTCATTTTCCATCGCCATCTCTCCGAACAGAAGTACTTCGAAAACTACGAGTGCGTCGTCCTGAAGTCATTCGCAAATTTCCTCACGCGTACGCGAGAGAAGACCAGAGAAGGACTCCAACTCGAGAAGGACTGCAAGAAACTCGCTAAGGAAAGAAACGACAAAGCTGGATCGATGGAGTGGGGGTACAAGGAACAAGGCTCATTCGATTCTCTCATTCGCGTCCTCTATACACTCCGAAGACAGTCGCTGAGGCTAATGGTTCTCTTGAAAACGTGACGGTGACAAGGGGAAAAAGGATGGACGCAAACGATGTACAGAAATAGGTCAGTAGTGCTGATGGCCATAGCCTGTTCACTTCTTCTGATATTTGGAATAGTCAACATAGTATTAGAGGAAATTTTAGTTTTTACTATAGTAATTGAATAAATTGTACGATCTTAATCATTTATTATCTTCAACGCAATACAATGCTATTTGTTTTTCAGAAACTTGGTTTCACGATAGTGAACCTGATGTCATTTTCCATTCAAATAAACCATATTCTGTTTTTCGTTCTGATAGACACTCTAATATCAGTAACAGAGGTGGCGGAGTAGCAATTTTAGTACAATCTAGACTCAGTCCAGTAGCAATTTCGTCGATGTCAGTTTCAGAATGTGAAGCTATTACAGTTGAGTAACAATGTAGTGACAAAGATTCATATTTTTCTCGGGTTAGATTAATGTGTGTTTATCGATCTCCCAGTGCCCCAGACGATATCATGAATGAGTTATTAGCATACTTCTCTTTAAATACCATTCCCAAGGTCCCTTTCATAATCGTTGGTGATTTGAATTTGCCTTGTATTGATTACGACAAGTTGACGTGTTCTAAGAGCTATTCTTCTACTCAATTTCTTAATTACTGTTGTGATAACCATTTCACTCAGTACATTCTGATGCCGACTCGAAGTCAGAACATTCTTGATCTTCTTTTATGCAATCATCCGATTATCTCTTCTTCTAGTGTTATTGCTTCCTTCACATCCCAGTGCGATCATCTATTTGTTTCGATTGTATTACCTCCGAAGTATTCGATGACATAATCAAGCCTATAAAACTTTATTCTGAGGCAAACTGGCATATGATTGAGTACTTTATTTACTGTCATGATTGGACCTTGGCATTATCATCTCTTGACCCTAATCAAGCTTACAACTATATCGTTGATCTACTATGTGACCTTATCGATCGCTTTGTGCCAACTTTGTTCCTAATTCGTCCTCCAATAGATATCCAGCGCTTATTCAACGCTTATTCAATAAGCTTCAGAAAGTTTCAAATACTGCTCCTTACTCCGAATATTGTAAAAATCTGTCAAGAAATTTTTCTTCTGAGCTTTATGATTTTGAAACATCTAAGGAATCTTCTCTGATTGTTAAAGGCAACCGTAAACAGTTTTTCTCGTATTGTACAAATCGTATTAAATCTCAAAACGATTCATATGTTTTGTTTGACAGTAGTGGAACGGTAATGACGGACCCTTCCATAAAAGCTGAAATGTTTTCTTCTCAGTTCTCATCAACTTTCTCTGAACCGTCTCAGAATGTTCTTCCTGTCCCTATTTTAGCTCCATTCGATAAACACTGTTCTCTTGAAATAATTGATGATCAAATGATAATCGAGGCTGTTTCTAAGTTAGAGAATAAATGTAATACCTCACCCGATTCCATTCCGAACATTTTTATCAAAAAATGTAGATTTGCGTTGTTGAATCCTCTGCGTATTTTATTTAACAACTGTTTAATGACTGGAATCGTACCCGATATGTGGAAGTTTGCTATTGTAAAGCCTCTGCTCAAAAACAAAGGACCTCCTATGTATCTTATCAAATTACAGACCCATTTCTTTAACCTGCTCGATTTCTAAAGTGAGGGAAAAAGTTATTGTTAATTCTATTTCAAAATCTTAAAGAGCGTTCATTGCTCTCCCCTTTTCAAGCCGGTTTCCGACCTAATCGATCTACAATCACTTCTTTAGCCGAATCATATTCCTTCATAACCCACTCTCTGAGTTCAAGTATTGATATTAACGTAATTTTCCTAGACATCTCAAAAGCATTTGACTCTGTAGAAATTCGATTTCTATTGTTTAAATTGAATTCACTTGGTATTGTAGGGCATGCACTTAAATTTATCTCTTCTTTCCTCAACTCCCGTAAACAATCAGTGATCATCGATGGTATCAACTCAGTACCAGCTTCTGTTTTAAGTGGTGTTCCTCAAGGTTCTTCAATAGGCCCGTTGTTGTTTTTACTGTTCATTGACGACATCAAGAAAGTTATCCCTGCTACTATTCGCTTCAGTACTATTTTTGCCGATGATGTTAAGCTGCTAGCTCAAGTACCCTTATATTCAGATGACTTGCAAACTGCAGTCAACAATATATTTGACTAGTGCACTCAGTGGAACCTTACAACTCTATCAACTTCCAAATGTACTGGTCTTCATATAGGCAAGCAAGCGGTGTTTCACCCCTACTCTATCAACCATATTCCATTGATTGTTACCAACCAGGTTAAAGATTTAGGGGTTTTGTTTACTCATGATTTCCGTTTCAATTCACATATTGAGAAGATTTGTAAAAAAGCCTCTTCTACTGCAAACTTTATTCTGAAGGCTTTCAAGACCAAATCATGCGAAATGCTCATGCTTGCTTTTAATGTATACGTTAGACCGATCCTCGAATACGGGACTGAAATTTGGTCCCCTACCACGAAATACCTCATCAATGATTTAGAATATGTACAACGTAATTTTACTAGAAGGCTTTTATATAGATGTGGTAAGGTAAGCCTGTCTTATTCTCAGAGATTAAAACTGCTCAAAACTGAGTCATTAGAATATCGTCGAGCATTCAGAGATCTATGTTTTTTGCACAAATGTTTACATAACAAATGCTTTCTCGATTTTTCCTTTCTATACAATTTATCTCCCCCCAAGTATAATACAAGACAAGCGCACTCTCTCAGAATTTGTCTGCCTATCGTTTACCCGGCTAGGTTGTCTACGTTTGTTTCTAGATCAATAGCAATATGGAACTCCCTTCCGGAAGATATCGTTGTAATCGAAAGTTCTTCAAGTTTCGCGACAAGGCTTTAAAAAAATTCCATTTGAAGTTGTGCTTCCTTGTCCGAGTGTAACAGATTGACGATTATTTGTATTTACATACATATGTATAGGACACAATCTTCTGATTATAAATAACTATAGACAGCTTTTTCATATCATTTTTTTTTCTTAGATGGTATTTGGATTAGTTGAATGCCATTCAGCACTTTTGAATGAATGATTTTTTTTGTCTCCCTATCCTACGCGTCCATGCTAATTGGAACTACCATTCATAATTGTATTACAAGTTGTTGTTCTTGCATGGAATAAATGAATTGAATTGAATTGAATAACAAGAACGAATCCGATTTTAGCTTCTTTTTTTTCTGTCGACCCGCAATCAGGGGTTAAATGGAGCCGCCAAATTTGGGTTAACATGTATCCGCCGCTCAAAGTTTGGAGGAAAAAAGAAAAGGGGATGAAGGAAAAGGGTAAGAAAAGAGAGGGAGTTTTTTGTCAATAGTGTGTGTACATGTATCCGCCGACGGGACCGATCCGGTCACTATTTAACCCCTGTCCGCAATAACATTCTTGATTTGAATACTGAATTGTTTTTTTTACTGATTAACCTTTGTTGCCGGATAGTCTACTATTTCTGGTTAATACGAATAAACAAAAATTTTTGCAGGCGGCTAAGAATCCAGAGTTCGTGGCAAAGGCTTACATGAAGAACCAGTTGGTGCTGATCTTCTCGAAAGAGGAGGAGGACGATGATGAAGAAGATGAACTAGAGCCAGTCTACAAAAGGCCTCGCTCCAACTTTTCACGAAATTGATTCGATGATCTCTCTCCATTGTATTACATATACATATAATTTCTGTTTCTCCTGTTTTTTGCTTGTTGTTCTCACATTTGCAAGAAAAAATCATTGAAAGTTGGTGATTTGCGGAATTTCTCTCAACAGGACGATTATTTTAGTTATCAAGCATTCAGAAAAAGCAAATATTGAGCAGAAAGTTTCAAAATTAGAAAATTAGAACAATTAGAGCAAGGGAGAAGGAAACTGAGTAAAGTAGGAGAAAAGAATCAGTAGGAGGACGCATTTAACCGTAGAATAAGCCTATGAAATCGTGTCTTATGGTTAATAAGATTCTCGGTGAATGGGTCGTCTCATCTCCAGAAGAGAAGGAAATAGTACCGCCTTCTCCACCGCCGCCCTTCTTCGTCCCTTGGTACTTCTTCTGACGCGCCCGGGAGTTCTAAGAATATTTTCATTTACCTACCCTTATAAGCAATTTTTTCTCAGCAGGTATAACGATCGAAAGATTTTCCAGTGTTCCTTTTTTCAGTTTTATTGACTTGAGTATCTTTTCTCTCTCATTTTCAATTTTTCGCGACTGATTTTTCACAAGCCAGCTTTCTAGATCCATGAAAAGAAAGTAATGGAAGAGATAACCTGAAACCAGACTTGAGTCACCCGTTTGAAGAGTCCAGTCACATTGGCGATTCGCTCCAAATCTGCGCCATAAGGATTGGAGTCGACTTGAAAATGAGCCTGGCACAGGGAAAGATTCGATTATGATGGGGACGAGAGGCATACTGTAGAAGAGGGATAGATTGTTTGGGAAGCTGGCTCGAGGAGAACGGGCACTTATATCGAGAAAGAGATTAAAGGGAGAGAAAAAAGGGAGTGAGAACACGGAAGCAGTACAAGAACATGAAATAAAAGCCGAGAAGAGAAAAATGATGAAATCTAAAGAGAAAGCGAGAGAAATAGAGGACGAAGAGAGAGAAAGAGTTAAAAATAAATAGAGATATATATATATATATATATATATATATAAATAGATGGAGAAACAGAGAGTCAGAGAGAGATACCAAGATAAAGCCTAGAAAATGTGAAGTGGTAAGGTTAGCCATCTGTCGAGCAGTTACATATCATGTAGTTTAGCCTTCATACCATGGAATCATCAAGAAGATGAACCTGAAGAACTGCCAGTTGCTCTTCCGAAAAGGTGGTGCGGACTCTTTTGGTCTTGGCCTTGGACTGTCCGGTGTCGCCCTCGACCAACTCCAAGTACTGCTGCTTGCAGAGCAGTCGGTTCTCGTCTTGCAGAGCGAACTCCTTCCCCGTGCTGTGTAATCAGGGATCTAGTCAGGGGCACAACTGAATTGAGGACCTGTGAGAAAAATAGCAAAAAGTCTTGACTTTGGTGTGTTTAAAAAGACATAGAGACACGTGTATACATTTAATAGAATGCCCTAATAACTAACAAAGCTACATTCTTGTAGAGTTGTTGGAGAGGTACTCAAAAGAAAGAAGAATCTGAGCTGCCTCTTGCAGTGCTGACATGCAAAGCAGGCAATGTGGTATACATGTGAGCGAGCCCTTCTGAGTCAGTCACTTGCGGAGATGCTTCTTCTACATGCTGCGCATCTCGTACCAAACTCCCTGCACAGCAGTTTGTTGAGAGGGGAACGGGCTAGGGGGGAATTTTTTTTCCGCTTTCGGCGGGCCTCTGTTTTTCCAAATCGTAAGGGGGGACCCTTATGTGAAAAAAAATTTTTCGCCTTCGGTGGGCCTGTTTTTTTTCATAAGGGGGGACCCCCTATGAAAATTTTTTTTTATTTGAGGGGGGGGCACCCTTATGTGAATTTTTTTTCGGCGGGTTTCTGTTTGAAAAATCATAAGGGGGGACTCTTATGTGAAAAAAATTCCCGTCGGCGGGCGTCTGTCCCTTTTTCTTTCACACTAAAAAACCCCTGATTGCAGACGAAAATAGATGAATCGGTTCAGGGAGAGGGACGATAATTTGCCTCCAAAGCAAATACTACTATTTCTGTCCCCAGACAATATTTTTTTCCTGTCCCCAGACATATATAAAGGGGAGCACTGCCGTTTATTAACGCTTTTGTCCTCGGATCAATTCAAGTTCTCTATTCAACGCCCCACTCCAACCTATCTCACTCAACTCGTCATGGTCCGTGCTGTGAGTCTTACGTTTTTTTTCAATTTTTAGTGCATTGTGTGGCGGTAGTTCTGTTTGTGATTGGGTTATAAATGAATTCACAGTTTTCCCGTTTGGAGCGTGGAAAAGTAAAAAAAACGGAGTTCATTGAACTGTCAGTACCTGACCGCTGCGATTTCTCCCCTTTAATTTCTTTGCATTTGGTAGTTATAGAATCAAATCATATGTTGAGTGTCGAAGAAGCAGTAGTTATAGCCGGAATAAAAATTACCGGACAAGCGTCTAACCATCACACCAAGTGGGGTGTTGGTACAGGAGTCTCGAAAGAAACACTGAACTACAACATGACCGTTAAAAAGTATAGGGACATAGTTAGCACTTCTTTTACATACATGGAAAATTATAACCAAGCTAAGCTAGGACAGTCCTTGAAGCCAACTAGTCCCCTGACTGCTATTTTTCTGCTGCGTTTAAGCTGGAAACAAGGTCTATCCCAGTTCGAAACTGATCGCTTCGCTCAGAATGAACTATTTGAGCAATTACTACTCTCAAAAAACCATTTTTATGAGACCAAGAGATCAAGGACAAAGTGAATCACCTCTGGCTTTAGGTCCTTGTGCATGATGGTTCTTCTGTGGATGTGTGTCATTTCCTTCAGTATTTTATGCAAGATACTCTGCAGATCCAAATTGCTCATTTAATTCCGTTTTAGCTTATTTAATTTTCTTTTCGATAGTTTGAGATTTAGAAGAGAGATCGAGAACGTGTGTAAAGGATAGGGAATATGAACAGACATGAATTAAAGTCGATCATTTCATATTAATAACGAGTATTTTGAGAGTAAGAAAAGCTTTTGAATGAATTTAAACGTCAATTTGAACTGGAAAATAGCCAAAAGGTTTTGAAAAATTCTGACTTGTATATGAAGTTATTATGTTCATTTCTTTTGTTTTGGTGTACCTCTGTCGGCGCATCGCTGCAAGCAAAAGAGAACTGAACTACTTTAGCTTCGGATGCCGATCGTCAAATACCTGTCATGATCTTATACCTTACGTTTTCTTAAAAAACTGTTCTCGCTTTATCTGTGTACCATTATTAATGTTTCAGCGATTCTTATTGTACGGCAGAGTTCCTAAAATATGGCGTACAGCGATAGTCCGAACAGTTTACAAGTGTACAAACTCGCTTAATTATAGACCAATAAGGCTCACTACTTCCACATCTAAAATAATGGAGCGTACCTTCCATGATCGCTCACTTCGCGCACTCAATGACCGAAGGGTCACTGACTGTGCTTGGCTTGTTCAGGAAACTGCTCACGAGAGGCATCAATACAATGAAAACGAAGAACTGTATAAGAGTCCACGTAGCTGTTGAAAAAAGATGTATTGATCAGAGGTTAAATAGTCAGGTCAGACCTTCTGTCGGCGGGACTCTGTTTTTCCGAATCATAAGGGGGAACCCATGTGAAACAAAAAAAAATTTCGCGGGCGTTTGTTTTTTATCATAAGAGGGGGCACTTACGTGAAAAAATTTCCGCTTCTGGCGGGCGTCTGTACCTTTTTCTTGCACACTAAAAAACTCCTGGTAGTGATGATAAACAATAGAAAGTTATATATATTCATTCATTCTTTATTCCGTGCACACATGATATCAAAACAATGATGATTGCGGATATGCATGGACTATCTTTCTAGTGGCGGTGTGTTTATGAGCGAACGGTCGCTTCAGAATGAGGGGAAGGGAAAGGGAGGGGGGGGGAGGAATGATTGATAAATATGAATTAGTTATTCAACTATCAAAAACATGAGAAAGAGGCACAATAACATGAATAGGCGATGTCAGTACATTCTTTTTGAATATCTTGCTATTAGGTTCTTTTACCATTTCGTAATCCAAAGAATTCCATACTGATAATTGACGAGAAACACATGTAGATAAGAAAGACTGGTTGATATTATTAGGCATAACAAGACGCAGAGGATGAGAATGTCGGGAAAAGCGATCAACGGCAGATATCTGATATAAGTTATATATATATATATATATATATATATATATATATATATATATATAAATCAGGCCTTTTCTTACCAGCCACCTAAAAAATTTTCGAGCGGATAGATTTGAATTTTTCGAAGTGCGCATAGATTTTCTTTTAACCCGCCGCGCGGGTCTAAGAAAAAACCTGATATAAATTAGTTATAGTAAAAGCGGCATTTCTGCAGTTCATTCGATCAAGCAAAACTTTCATCAAATTACACTGATATTATTTATCTTCTGCTGATAATGTTTTTGTTTTTATAATGCATGTTGATTTTCGTATTTTTCGTGAAAGAATGTTGTTTTTTTATATGTTTAGACACTTTCAGACATCAGCAACGGAAAGTTTTCGGAAAAAAACGTATGAAGTTTTTCATGAAAGTCGTCTGGGTCGAAAGAGAAGAAAATTATCAAAATCGGTTTAATTTGAAGAGAGTTATGCTTGCCGAATAAACTGAATAGCCGAAAAAGCAATAGAAGTCAATGAAAAAAGGTCACTTTTTGCGTTCAGCCCCCCCCAATCCTTTACATATACGAAAAAACATTTTTACATTAAAGAAACGCTTAGCCTTAGGAAAAAGTTTACGCTAACGAGGCCGTACGGCTTAGGCTAACGAGATCAAAAAATACCACTCTCATCTGACCCAATCGAACCTCTGGTAGGGAGGGCCCTAAACGCAAAGTGCCGAAAAAAGATACCTATGAGCGAATCACCCGAACTTTGTGCCCGTGACCCTTTGTAGGGCGAAACTTCGTACCCGCGACACTTTTCACCCACCACCAAATCGACCAAAAATTGATATTGTAAGAAATTTTTTCAAGCGGTCTTTTTGCAAAGCTGTAAGTCATCGTTAGCGGGCACTTTTTGCGTTTAGTGCCCCCTACCAGAGTTTTAATTGGGTCATTTATTTACTGGCTTATTCACAATTACAAAGATTTTTTTACATAAAAAAACGCTTTGGTTTAAGAAACAGTTTACGCTAACGAGGTCGAACGGCATAGGTTAACGAGACCGTATCAAGAAAATGCCACTCTCATCTGACCCATTTGAAGCTCTGTTAGGGCGGAACTAAACGCAAAAAGTGCCCGTTAGCGTAATCTTGAACTGATGCTGAGCGAGAAACAAAGTGAAAAATTGTTTTTTTTTAATAACAATTTTTCGCGGTAAAAGTGTCCCGGGTACAAAATTACGCAAGTACATAGTGACTCGGTACAAAGTGTCACGGCTACAAAGTCTCAGAAACAGAAGATCGCGGTTAAAATGTGTCGTGATACGCCAATAAACTTACCATAAAACTTTGTATCAAAAGATCAGAAAAAAATTACTTTTTCATAGTTTTAGTGTCACGTTTGGAAAAGATAATCTTATTACACGGCTTTATCCCTTTTCATTTATTGCAACCTTATTCACAAAACAACGGCTTTTTTTAACTTGAAGGGCGCACTTTTTCTAGTGTATTTTTTAGTGAGCCACGACGTCTTCAAACGTATTACTAAGATTTTAAATATATACATATCATATAAATTCGCTGTCAACCGCATTTTCCAGTTTTTCGCAACGAATTTCAAAATCTTTGCGATAGAAATTTCGAATAGTCGTAGTGATGTTTGTAGATGATTGAGTAGATCGAGACTTATTCATAATATTTCTATATATCAAGCCATTAAATTATGAGACTCATTAACTATTCAAGTGAACCAAATACAGTATTTAAGTGAACCAATACAGATATAAAATATACATATTTTTTGGTTTTAAGCCCCCGATAATGTGAATATTTTCCGAGTAGTTCCATAGAGCCACAATTAGTTTATATCTGAAGGAAAGGAAACTTATGTACACAGTGTCCTTTTTGAGTCCTCAGCACATACCTTCATCACTCCATTTCTGCCTATGTGAACAACTCCAGCTCGATTGTAGTAGAAGTGAACAACTTGATCTGCAATTGTTCTAGACAGATCCATCCCTCCAATGAAGCGCCTCAAATTATGGTATTGAGTTTTTTTTTAATCGCTTAATTGGAGGAAAACCGTACTTAATATTTCGTTTATAACACTGAGCACCAGCGATAAATTAAAAAATTGCTTTAATTTGCAATGTACAAAAAAAGGTCATCTCTCATGAGAAAGTTATAGCAGGGTTAATGGGAACATTCAGTTAATGGGAACACACAGGAACATTCAATTTCGCCAACCATAAGTTTTCGAACTTTTTTTCGTCGAAACCCAAATTCAAAAGCTTGTTGAATGAAAGAGTTTAGAAAGACATTTAAAAACATTAATTTTTGAGGTGTTTAGAATTTTTAAGTGAAGTTGCTTTGAGCGTATTTACGTAGGGGAAACTTGGATGAGAATCCAGCGATAAATCAGGCAAAAAAAGTGTTCATCTGCTGTAAGATGAAGCACTACAACCTGCCGCGCACCGCGCGTATTGGTTCTGCATTGGTTACTCCCACATAAACTAGGAAGGGAAGGTCTGGAGTCGCAGCTCTTAAACGAATGTAGAAGCTCTCGTATGGATGCAGAGGACTGTGAAGTTCGTTTTTCATTAAAAAAAATTATTGATTAATGGACTCTTATCAATAAAATTATCATACAATTGAAATACACAAGGTTTAAAAAATAAACAATATGTACAAGTATCGGCGATGGTGATAAATTCGAAGAGCGCTTTCTTTCTCACTCTATCTCTCTCATTCTCTTTTTTTATGTGTTTTGTATTTGGAAGAAAATATGTGAGAAGAAACCGATGTGAGAAGACGAGTGCCCGCTCGAGGATTGGCCCGCTGCGAATAGCAACTGAGTCGTCGTTCCGAAGAGCGACGTTGTCGCTGTGGGAAGAATGAAACTTCTGTCAAAAAACTCAATATTGTGCAACGGTTGAGGTCTTGAGAAAGTTTGGCACAAATTTACTTGGTGGGGCGCTCCGCTTCACTGGGGGTGCTCTTTTCGGTGCGTTCAAAAAATGCGAAAAAATACAAAAAAATTAAAATTTTCTTATGCGGTCTCGTTCACCTAAGCCGTACGGCCTGTTAGCGCAAACTTTTTCCTAAGCCTAAGCGTTTTTTAATGTAAAAGTAATCTTTAAAAAAGTTATCTTTAAAAAGCCCCCCCCCCCAGTGAAGCAGCCCCCCCCCAAGTAAAAAAGAACTGAAAGTTTTATCATCAGTTTTTTCAGTACATGTAAGTTAAAGGAAGACAGGGAAATTTGAGGTTTCAACAAGAACTCACGACAAAAACTATGTATTCATTGAAAGCCAAATTGAATTTGAGCACCCTTGATCATTGTCAACATGGTACTTCAAAAAAGCTTGTTTTAAGGCCGACTTTCGTGCTCCCTGGGTAGGGTCATCAAAGGTTACTGGACAATGTTAAAGCGTTTTAAATGAGAAAAAAACAATGGAAAAAAAACATTAGGTGATATTACAGAAAGCGACATCGATTCTTAATATGTAAAAGCTATTTTCAAATTTTTTTTGGAAAAGCCATTTTCAATCACCTTTCCGAAACTTTCAAATATTAACAGCTACATATTGTCTAAAAAAAACAACAAACCATTATTTGGTGACCGTATCTTTGCGGGCAGTAACGGCTTACTGTAAATATGTCTTTAAAGTTTGAACGTTAAAAAAGTGTTTCAATCAAGATTAGTCTGCTTCAGCTGATTTAACCAGCAAGAAATTAATTGAAAAAATTCCGCCTTTTTAAAGTCCTAATTTTAATTATATCAGTAAATAGAAGAATTTTGAATATTTTGAAAATTCACTCATTATTGCTAGAACTTTTAGAGACAATTTAATATAGTATTGTACTTTAGCTTCCTCCGATAGAACTATTTTATGTTCAATCTCCTAGGAATCCCATCCATTATATTATAACTACGTGAAACGGTAGGTAAGTTTTTTCCAAAACGGATCAGAGTCTAAATTTATAGTTCTGTTTCCTTTAGTCTAACAACCCGAAAACTTGGATTGAAAACCTTGATTCGGTTGAATGTTTCGCGACTGATAGAAGATCTCACTTTGTATAAAAACCTGAGAGTCTGGTTCTTCTCCTTATTGTACTGGTACACAGACCAATCATGGATATGCTAAGAATAATAATACACAGGAGTGAGTTGGACATTTTGAAGCCCATCAACAGTATTCTTTTGACACAATACGTGAGAATTTCTAGAATGACGTCATAGTTCAGAGGAGATGATGTAGAAATATAATGCTTATGTTTTTTAAAATAAATTTTATCTGTTCACACGTATTGTACTTTGAAGTTCTAAAAGGTGAAGTTACATTTCATCCCATGACAACGATGACTAGTTTTACTGTATTGTTTTGTTTGTTTTGTTTTTAGTGTAAGTTTTACTGTTTTACTGTAGTTTTACTGTAGGATATGTATTGCGTGAGTAAATGTGAAAGAATTTTTGACTTGAAAAGTCTGAACGGGAAAGTTGTTATTATGTAGCGAGTGAGAATTTCTATGAAAGTAAAAAGTGGACAGAACTATGTATAAAAGATGTTAATTAAAAGAAAAGTTATTGAGCACTCCCGATAAGTTGTTTGCATTATCGCACGGAATTTCGAGAGTGAAGTTTTTGTTCGTGTTCGCGTCATTGGGCCGAAGAGTTTCGCTCAAGTAGGATGCAGGAGGAGGTGCGGGAGTGATTACTTCGCAATCCCAGCATTCTTTGCTAGCTTTGCAGGATTTTGGATTAAAGAGTACCAGGAGTTCGGGTATATTTGGATGGTAGTATTTTTTGAGAAGGAAGTGTGATCGAAGGCCTCAGGGCAGACGAGGTAAACCGTGTTACAAGAAGGCGCAAGGGTGATACCGGTAACGTACAGGCAAAAGGGTAAGACCGGTAACGTACAGGCACAAGAATAACACCTGTTCGTTGTATAGAGCGGTGACCCAGTTTTGAGCTCTGATATTGATTCATCGATATGTGTGGAAAACGTACTCCTCTTACCCCTCCCCAGTGCACACGTTGTCCTGATTATGAGAAGAAAATGAAAAAGATGATGGATAAAATCTCGCGACTCGAGAAGATCGTCGAGGAACTCGTTTCACGTCTTCCTCCTCGTAATTATTCGTCTTCGTCTTCTGATTTTCTCAAATCAAGTTCCACATCTCTCTCATGCCCTCCACATACAAATGCACCCAATCCTCCTCCACTTTCATCAGCTGAATATCTCTACTACGAGTCATCAAAAGAAATTCTTAATCGCCAGGAGAGATACAGATCTATTGTGCTTTTCAATCTTCCTGAGTCTAGGTCAAACTCAGCTACTCAGAGAGCGCATGATGACTTCTCAAGGGTAATTCGTATTCTGGACAGGATGCAAGTTCAGTGCTATCCCGCCAACGTGTATCGAATGCCTGCTCAGATGAGCAACAAGAACAGAGGGCCTAGACCAGTGAAAATTGTACTCCCGACTACTTCGTTCCAGCAAAAAGTTCTATCTTCACTCGACGTTTTATCTTCGTTCCATCCTGATCTACACATAAGACACAGCCAAACAGAATACGAAAGAAAATATCACAAAGCCTTCAATGCCTGGAAGTACGACTCGTCTCAGCCTAAACCTTTCATCTACCCTTCTTACATGAAACGTCAGTCTCTTCTGTCATGCAACCTAAAGTACCCTCCACTATCTCTTAGTAAAGTCTGCTCCTCGCTCTCCAACGAAAACATCTCGCCTACCACTACAATATCCAGAAACGCCGAAGAATCTACCTCATGCCCCAGAAAGTCAGACGAATTTGTCTCCAGAAGAAGAAATGTTAGGAAAACCTCTCGTTATTCACCATAGGATAAGTCGGATAAAGAGCTAGAGAAGAAGTAATCAAATGCTTGTCTTTCAACTGTAGATCAGTGATGAATAAGCTATATGATCTTTATTTTCTTCTTCGTTGCTGTAAATATCACATTCTCTTACTATCTGAGACATGGATGCACAGTGAGCTTCCCGACTCCATTCTAACCGATAGTTTACCCTTCACGGTATTCAGAGGTGACAGATTGGCACAAAGAGGAGGAGGCGTAGCCATTCTAGTAGATAATGCCATCTCCTCATCTTTAGTTGTTCAATATAGCAAGGCTCAGTGCGAGGGGTTAATAATAGATATTTATCCTAACACATCTTTCTCGTTTGCTTTCTCGGCCATTAGACTTATTAATATATATCGATCTCCTAGCTGTGGAGTAGAAAATACCAAGGATCTCTGCTCGTTTATCACCTCTCATGTTACTGAAGTACTTCCCACCATTCTGTGCGGAGACATGAACTTCCCCAAGATAGACTGGGCAAATCTCACCGCTCCCAATACATGTAGTATGTGTCTTGCGTTCTTAAACATGACATGCGACAACAATCTCAAACAACTCGTACTTTCTCCCACTAGACTTCAAAATACACTCGATTGCCTGCTCTGTAATTCAAATATCATAAAAGACTGTATTTTTAGGCCTCCCTTCTCCACCAGCGATCATGCCTCAATATACTTCGAAATCAGAGATAGAGCCAAGCGTATTATCACAAGCACCAGCTCATTGTTAGACTGGAAAAAGGCAGATTGGGAAATAATCAACTCAGACCTCTTTAGCATTACATGCTCTCAAACCTAACTATTGACGAAAGTGTCGATAAATTAACCAACATCATCCAATTCATAGTGTATAATAGGATTCCTAAAATTAAGAATTTCAAAACACATTTGAAGTATCCCCCCAAGATAAGAAGATTATACAGCTTCCTACAGAGAAGTAACAAACGCAACCCTCCCTCCATTACATCATTACGCACATCCAAGAAACTTCACAAAGAACTAGTCAAATTCGAGGTTCTTAGGGAAGACAAGCTTAAGTTCCCGAGAAACTATAAGGTATTCTTAAGAACTGTATCCAACCGCATTAAAAGCAACACATCTATTCCTGCTCTCATAGTGAACAATAAACCAACTACTATCCCCTTCGAACAAGCAACTCACTTCACCGAGTACTTTGTTAAGTTACAACCCTTACCAATCAGTGGACCCCTTCAAATCTCTCGCCCGAATTTTCACCTCGACCACATTAATGATATCTCCCCTTTTGAGGTGAACTCCATCCTGAAACGAATCGCTCCGAAACTGAACTCGTCCCCTGACTTTATTCCAAGTAGACTACTCAAAAATTGTCTGGACTCACTGGCCATACCTCTCTCCATCATTTTCACCAACTCACTAACCTTAGGGCACTACCCTCTGGCCTGGAAAAAAGAAATAATCAAACCAGTTCATAAAAAAGGGCCCCGCTTTCAGATCGAAAATTATCGTCCAATCACTATGGTGTGCTCTATGTCAAAGGTATTCGATAAACTGATCTTCAATATAACTTATCAATATCTGGAAACCAATGGCATACTACATCCCAAACAACATGGTTTCCGTCGGAGACGGTCCACGGTAACATCCCTGGTAGAGGCTCATTCCATTTACCTCACGCTTCAGAATAAAAAAAATAGACTTTGACATCTGTCTAGTCGACTTTTCACGGGCTTTCGACTGTAAACATAAGATTTCTTGTTCACAAACTTGAAAAAGTGGGAATAACGGGTAACCTCCTCTATCTTATCCGTTCTTTTCTCACGAGCAGGTCCTCGAAAGTCTCAATCGGAGATACATTATCAGGCTCTAAAGTATACAACAGTGGCGTTCCCCAGGGGAGTTGCCTTGGACCCTCCTCTTTTCAATATTTATAAATGATATCATGGAGCACATAGAGCCAGATATCCATGGTTTTCTATATGCTGATGACCTCAAATTTTTTTCCAAAAACAGAGACTCTCTTCAGAAAAGTCTGGATTCCATTTCCGATTACTCACTGACCTGGGGACTTGTGATATCAACTCAAAAATGCTTTATCATGCATGCACTGTGGTCCTAGGAATCCAAAAGTAACATATCACCTAGAAGAAAATATTATACCAACTACTTCATTAGTGAAAGATCTTGGAATTACATTTCAGGAAGATATCACATTCTCTAAACATATTGAACTAACCTCCCTAAAGTCCCAAAAATGTATAAACATGATCTTTAGAGCTTTTAAAACCAAATCAATTAAAGTTCTGCTCAGAATATACACCACATACATAAGACCCCTAATTGAATACGGGAGTGAGGTATGGTCCCCAGTAACTATCGGTCTCGTTAACTGCATAGAAAAAGTGCAAAGATCATTTACACGAAGGTTACTACAAAGGGCCGGATTACCCAAAATGAGTTATGTTGCTAGACTGAATTTTCTTTCCATCTCCTCGCTTGAATATAGAAGAAATGTGGCCGATCTTGTGTTCATCCATAAATGTCTGCACGGAAATATTCAAGTAGATTACTCAAATATGTTTAAACTTTGCCCATCGCCTTATTCGCTGAGAGAATCGAATAACTACAGAATATGCTTGCCGTGTAAATATCAAAGCAGAACAAGCACTTGTGCCTCAAGAATGATTAATGTCTGGAATAAGTTACCTTGTTCTTTGGTTTCTACAAGCTCTTCTAGCATTTTTAGAAATGAACTTATCAAGCTTGGTTGTGAGACCATTGTCACGAACTCTAGAATACATTTTTAATTCAAGTGCTTTGTTTCTTCAAATGTTTTGTTTCTCCTCTTTTTTTCTTTATATTTGTGTTCTCGGTTAGCTCTCAAATGATAAAGAGTGAGTTGAATATTTGGAATTTCAAGTTATTATTGCGGATGAATAGTTCTTAATTGCGGATGAATAGTTCATAACTGAAGATACAAGCTTTGCTTTCTTTGCTTTTTTGTGTGCTTTCCGATTTTCCTAAAATGAAATGTTCATGATTGTTCTTGTCATATTAAGACCATCTCACTTTCCATCACCTTCACTGAATTCACTGTTTTTGTGACAGTGTCATCTGTTTCGTCACTCAACATGATGTTTTGTTTCAAGCGGAATAAAGAATTGAAGAATTGAAAGAATTCGAAACAGAGATGCTTTCTTAAATCACAATTCAACTACCATCTTGTATACTTATATTTTCCCCCAGAACGCTCCTTGATTTGATGGCTCACCGTTTGATGTACATATGAATGAAAAAGAGAGTAATATGAGTGAATGAGTGGTTTGCAATAGTTTATTAACAGCGCGGAGAGAAATAAGGAAGGCTGAATTACTGGTCAGCTGAGCTTTCACCCTCAGAATCTTCCCGCAGCTGAGGCAGGGCCGTTCTGCGTGCAACACTCTCAGCTGCAATCAATCGGATCAATAATGATGTAGGAAGGATACAGTTTCTATGTCTGTTTTATCAACATTAATTGAGAAGAGCTCAAAATACTTTCCTACCGTAAATGTTGACTTCATCGGCAATGAACTGAACGACGCCGTAGATGACTCTCGACATGTTCAACCCAGAGTAGAATGACTCATGAAACAAAGAAAAGCTGCAGCGTTCATGTCTCTGCCACAAACAAACCGGTTTGGCCTAATTGAACTTTGAACTTTTTATTACGCGAAAAGAATCACGTGGTGGATACATATATTATACAAAAACAAATGAAAAAAAAACACATATATTATACAAAAAACACAACAAAAAAATTCCGTATTAAATACTCATGTATTACGTTTCTTGTGAGCAATAAAATATATACAGTAATGCTTCCCCTAACTACAAAAACTATTACTTGTTCGGTGTCAACATCAGTACGCGCCCAACATTCAAACTTTTTTCAAGGGATTTTTTTACCTAAATGATTTCTATAAAGTTTACAATTTGCCAGCAGAGTTGTACTAGCACAAATAATAACAAAAACCTAGAAATCAATTGTGTTGAAATTTTTTATTTCTGTTCTTTACAACGCGTTCAGGGAATAACGCAGGTTCACGTATACCTGCTGATACAGTATGATCACTGTAGCATTAATACAATGAACTCAACACTAATGAAATTTCTTGGTCTCGCAACGATATCAGTAAATCATCCTTCGTTTCATTCGTTCCAACAATTATTCATTCTTTCAATTACTTTTTCTTTTATTTATTCATTCATTCATTCTTTATTCCTGTTGTAAGTGATGGAAAAAAATCACAACGGATAACTGTCACCAAAGTGAGATCAGTGTTCACATAAATATGCAATAGTAATGAAACAATGTTCACAGGAGTGGTAAAACAATTCAAGTTGGCAAGAGTGTTAGTACAAGATCGAAAAGGCGTGTTAAAATCTTACGCGAGATACTGGAACGATGCTGGATGGTGGAAGTGACGTGATCTTCATTTTGAATGACATAGAAGATTTCATTGTGACTATTTCGTTGGGAATCTTGTTCCAGACTTCTATACATCGAGAGGCACATGTATTATAGTAACCTATAGCTGAGGTTTCATTCTTTATTCCAGGTTATATACAATTATGTTGATGAATGGGTATACAAAAAGGATCACTGTTACTTAAGTGAGCTCAGTTTTGGTGATACAAACTAACACCGAATGTTCGAGGGAAGTAAAAAAAAATTAACAACGAAAATATGACATGTTAACAGGAGAAAAGTCAATTAAGGCGAAGTTTCGAGGAAACGACAATCACAGAATCGGGGAGTTGGAGAAGAAATCTTTTAAAAGCACTAGGTGACTTACAAGATACAGCATTAGAAGGCAACGAGTTCCATACATTAATGGATCTAGATACACACGTACTGTGAGACTGAGGAAATTTGAAGGGGAGTACGAAGAATGTGTTTTGCGGTTTCCATAAGGAGAAGGAAGAATGCGGAACAGCATGCTCTTATCAAGCTTAATTGCATCATGAACAACTTTGTGAACGAAACACAGACCAGCTATCGATCGCCGATATTCTAGTGTGTTAAGAAATAGAAAACTCAGACGACAAAGGTAGTTCAAGTTGGGGAGGCCGGATCGAGCTAGAAGCCTTCTGGTAAAAGATCTTTGAACGCGTTCTAAGGCATTTATGAGGCCTATAGAAGTTGGGGACCAGATCTCAGATCCATACTCTAGGAGTGGCAGCACATAAGTCTTGTAAGCTTTGAGTAGTACTGGTATTGATGATTTTTTCAGAAATCGGAAGATGATATTCATGCACTTACTAGCTTTGCAGATAGTACATTCAATATGAGTGGAAAATGATAGTGAGCTTTCAAATAAAACTCCAAGGTCTCGAGCGTGAGACTGGGTCGGTAGTTTGTGATGATTAATATGGTATTCTATACCTGAGTTGTTAGGACCACAATGAATGATTAGACACTTTGCGAATGAGATGGAGAGAGACCATTTGAAGGCGTAGTCGGCTATTGCATTCAAAGCTATTTGTAGAGCAATAGGATCATCGGAGAAAATCTTAACATCATCGGTATAAAGAATACAATGTACATTCTCTGGAATCTTGTCAACAATATCATTTATGAATATCGAAAAGAACAAGGGACCTAAACAACTTCTCTGAGGAACACCGGTGGCCACTCTTTGTTCATCAGTAAGATTGTCATCAACATTCACACGAAAAGATCGCTGTGAGAGAAACGAAGAAACAAGGCACAATAGAGACGAGTGGATACCTGCACATTCAAGCTTGTAAAGAAGAAGTCGATGATCGACCATGTCGAATGCCTTTGCGAAGTCAATCATGTCAAATGGGATTTTCCCGGATAGGAAAAAAAGATACAAAGCGTGGGACTCAACAAGAGATGAAGTAGTCGACCGATTTCTACGAAAACCAGACTGATTGGAGTGTAAATTGGTATTCATTTCAAGATGCTGGTAAATTACATTGTAGAAATGCTTCTCGAATAGCTTATGGAGCGTTAGAATTCAACTTTTCACTTTGCAAAGTAATCTCTGCAAAGTGATCCCGTTGAACGCTCCATCACTCTAAAACCACGACGTAAACAACGAGCGTAAAGTTGGAGAAGTAGAAATTTTTTAACTTTACAGAGATTACTTTGCAAAGTGAAAAGTTGAATTCTAACGCTCCATTAGACAACGAACTGACGAGAGTGATAGGACGATGATTGTAAACATCACTTTTGCTAGCTTTCTTGTGAATCGGCTTAATCAAACCTGTTTTCCATGCCGCTGGGTAGTAACCAAGTGTTAAGCAGTTAGAAAATATTATGGCTAGTGGCAGTGACAAAGCGTCTTTGCAGTTCTTAATGAAAATGTTAGGTAAACCATCAGGGGACGTGTTAATTTTGGGAATAATACCCTTTATGAGATTGTGAATGTCTATCGGAGATAGAATGGAGTTGTACATAATAGGAGTTGAAAAATAGGAGTTGAATAACAGCTTAATGATAATGGACCTTAAACTGGATTTGAGATTACAGAAGCGAAAAATTTGGTGAATGTGTTAGAAATCTCAAGAGGACATGTTAATGGAACATCATTAACAATCAAAGACGAAATTGTGTTGTTAGGTTTAGTGCGGTTTGCAATGGTACGGTAGAATTGCATGAAATTCTTTGGAAAACTTAACAGATTCTCTCGTTCACATTCGAATTTGAAAATAGCCTTATTCAACTTTCTGCATGTTCTCATAGTACATGTTTCTGATGGATATTTTTTATAAGATCTTTGTAGAAAACTAAATATTCTTCGAATTTTTGAGGGGTATTTCAAATGAGGTTTACGGAGCTTCGATAATGGTACATATTGATGCACAAGAGAAGATAGGACATCTGTGAGATAAAAAACTCGAAAATTTTATTATTTTAAATTTTTTTTTCAATTATTAAATTAAATAAATAGTTATTCATCATCCAATCTAATCTCTATGGATCCATTTATGCCAATGCTAACGATTCCTGTGCGGTTGAAAAAACTTCTGTGGCATAAGCAATGTCACTTCCTCCAATGAACCCACTGTAATGGGTTGATGATAAAACTTTCTGTAACTATTATAATTGGTCGAAAAATCTCAAATTTCCTGACAAGAGGGCTTAGAGTCATCTAAACACAGAGAAAAATTGATCAGTTGTGATACATTTTCTGAACATTATAAAGGGTACGATGTGGTTAGTGCCCTTTATATTGTTCAGTCTGTAGTAAAACTCGCCCCACCTAGCGCTAATTCGCGAACTGCGAAACTGTTCACTTGTGGTCAATAATATTGTTCACTTGGAAAAAAGTGTGCTGTATTAAACCTCGCCCATAAATTGCGAGATTTTCTTCCTTTTTTTCTTTTTCTTGAGTTTTTTCTTTTTCTTTTTTTTCTTCCAAATTAAAACAAAAATTTCGCGTTTCTCTGGAATGTAATGAACACTTCAAATCAACAAACTTTTTTTTCCAACAAGCATACAAACAAAAAGATTCAAAGTTGAATTGGAAAAAATTCAAGGTCTATTATTTTCACTAGTTACACTGGTTTAGAAAAATTCTATTACACTGGTTTAAAAAAATTAAGCATGATGCGATGACACTTCAAATCAACAAACTTTTTTTTCCAACAAGCTTACATACAAAAGATTCAAAGTAGAATTTGAAAAAATTCAATGTCTATTATTTTCACTAGTTACACTGGTTTAGAAAAATTCTATTACACAGGTTTAAAAAAAATTAAGCATGATGCGATGACACTTCAAATCAACAAACTTCATTATCCTTTCGTATCGGAAACAAATGTTAAAACACTTCAAATACATAATAAAAAAACGAACAGTCGACTCCATGGTGGCATTGAGCGTGTATTTTCCAATTCCTAATGTTATGGAAGATTGGAAATGTCGCGCATATGCGACAGATTATTTCCTTTTCTCCTCGATGAGCTGAGTGAAAATGATAGAGAAGCAAAGTGGTAGACGAGAAGCTATCTTCACAGTTGGGAAATATGCAAGGAAGCAGCATGTCTAAAATTTATAGTTCAAAAGTTTGTGTATACATAGAAGTTTGCGAAGGTTTCACAAAAATGCTTAAAAAATCAGTAATGAAACCTTTTTGGTGCGAAAATACGCAATCTTCCTTGTTGAAATTAAAATACGGCTTAGGTAAAACATACTGATATATTGTTCAGTTCCTGCGCTCTCAGCGCAACCAAAAATGATCAAAATGTGATCAATATGCATTGAACCTTATTATTGGTGATCAATTTTTTTCTGTGTGTAAGTATACGCTTTCTTGGTTTCTTCGCCTGATGCTTCCAGTTTGCTTGTTTAAACCGTGAAAAGGTTTTACCTGCTCTGTATGGCAGGTGATGGGTCCTCATTTGTAACTCCAATGTAGAGAATTACGGGCAAATCCGGAATTTCATCTTTGACTTCGAAGCAGAATTTCTCAAACGGGTACAGAGGCCTGTTGCAAAGGAAAATTTCTGGAGTCATGAGGACTGCAATTTAAGAATATTGCTAAGGTTTATTAAGAAGCAGTCTTAGAATGCTGCTACATGTGGACAAAAATGAGCTCGATCAAGAAGGCGAAAACAGCATTTCAAAATTAAAAATAAAGAGATGACAAAAAAATCTATCGGGTGCATCAGAATCGAATTTTCAGAAACTTTTAATTAAAAGGCTGCACCGATGAGAGAAAACCGTTCCTCGGTCATTGGAGGTCTCGGCACGAAGGGCTCGAGTACGGTGATCCAGAAGAACGACATTGTCACTTCGGACATGATGGAATCTCTGAAAAAAAGATTTCTATGACAGGGAAAAGCAAGATTTAAAGGAAAAAAATAAGATAAAATGCAGTTGAAAAGACTTTAGGACGACTAATAAACGCATTGGAGGTTTAGTAATGTTCGTTCAATCCAATTCAAATGCTCTCTGAATGTTCAAGAACATTTAGCGCTAAACTCTCTAGACATTCGAGTAGTAAAAGAGAGTTGGTGTTCCTAAGAAAGCTCGGAGGTTCAGATGAACAACAACAAAAATTAAACTTTTTTTTCATTTCACTTGATGAGTAGGACTTCTATTCTCAAACTTTCCTATAAAACGGAACCCAAACTTTTCAGGAGATGGAATTTGCTAACCATTTTCTGAGAACTGTATCTTTGAGAGCAGAACGAAGCTACTGGAAGAATTTCACGTTAGAAATTTGATAGTATTTCAAAATTAAAATCAGTTTCTCATATACAGGGTGGTACATAAATAGTGTTACAAATGTTTGAGAACATTTCCTGGCGAAGTTTTCTCGTTTTTACGATTCCCCGTAATTTTTTATACGTGTCAAGTGAGTTGCGATTGAATCCATCGATGTTTAGGGTAATGACAGCGTCGAATCGCTTGCGAACTGCGATCATTCGCCTACACACTCTTGACAACGCCCCTGCTCGCATTGCTGAAACGCTTCGCCTGCCTCGCATGACAGTGTATCGAGCGATCATACGATTCGAGGAGCTTGGCACATCGTTGGACCGTCCAAGGCGAGGTCGTCCTCGCCCTGTTCGCACGACACCACTCATCGAAACCGTTCGGAGTCGGATCAACGGAAATGCACGACGAAGCATCAGACAGATGGCGCAGCAGCTCCTGATGAGTCGAACTTCTTGGAGCCTAATAGTCACGGAGAAGTTGGGACTCAGGTCGTATCGTACACGGAAGGCCGTCATGATTAGATCTGCAGTCTTCCGTCGGGCTTGCAGTTCGGGAAGTTCCAAGAGCTGCAGTCTTTCTTCGTAGGTCAACTGCAGACCGGCTCTCCTGCAAAATTGTTTTGTGAAATGACGTTGAACTTGTTCAATCATTTCTATGTGTTTCTTTAAGTGAGGAGACCAAATGACGGAGCAGTATTCCATTATGGGCCTAACGTAGGTAATCAATCAATCATTTATTCCAATTCACATGATAGAATAGCACATACGTACATGCATTGATGAACTTGGATTGCTGTCACGGATGTGAGTTCAGCTATATTCGAAAAAAAGGTAATGAATACTTGTTTGTAAAGTCTTACATCTTTCGACTTGAAGGTTCTCAGAATGTACCCGCATCTCATGCTTGCTTTACGACACATTTGTTCGATATGTCGAGAGTAGTCTAGACTATTAGAATACTCAATACCCAAATCTCGAATTTGATCAGACTCACAAAGGGCATTTCCGTCAAGTCAAAACTTCACTTCTGGGTGATGTTTACCCATTCGCATAACAGTTGTCTTTGAAGTAGAGATTGTTAATCCCCAACTCGTTGCCCAATCAGCTACAGCATTCAGCCCGCCTTGCAAACTTTTCACATAGTTAGTGGTGGTCAATTTCACGTCATCGGCGTAAATTGTCACGTCGCATCCTTTAGGTAGAACTCCCGGTAAATCGTTAATGTACAGAAGAAACAGTAAGGGCCCAAGGCAGCTCCCTTGCGGAACTCCAGATGGAGTCGCGTAGGAGTAGCATTGCTTTTCCCCTACTTGTACACTTTATTCTCGATTTTCAAGAAAACTTCTCAAAAAATTCAAAAGACAACCGGATATTCCAAATAGGGAGATTTTCCGAAGTAGAAGTGTTAGTGGCACCGCATCGAAGGCCCGTGAAAAATCTATGAGAGCGCAGCTGATAAAACTTTTATCATCCATTTGTTGATGCAAGTTAGTAAGCGACCTGAGCAAAGCAAGTTCGCATGAGTGTCGTGGCCTGAAACCAAACTGATGAGGACTGATTAGCTTGTGTTCTTGGAGATATTTCAAAATATCATGGCAAATCATACGCTCCATAACTTTTGACGTAGAGCAAGTGAGACTTATAGGCCTATAATTTTGGGACTCAGTGCGTTTTCCTTTTCTTTTGAAGACAGTCTTGACAATCGCAGTTCGCCATATTTGCGGACAGCTACCGTGAAGAAGACATTTATCGTAAACTATAGCTAATGGTAGTGCTAGAGAAAGTGCGGTTTGCTTGAGAAAGATGTTAGGAATGTGGTCCGGAGATGTGTTATTCTTGGATGAGAGACGCTTGAGATATGAGTAAACTGTGTGAGCGGGCATGTGTATGAAGTCGATATTGCATGCGGTAGTAGAGACAGAGATGTTAGTAGAAAAATTGCTAATATCGTAAAGAGATTCAAAGTGCTGAGCAAAAATAATTGCCTTCTCAGAGTCATCAGTAATCATCTCACCTTCGGAATTAACGATTGAGCCTATTATTGGATCTTCTTTGATGTTAGAGTTAGTGAAACGATATATGTATGTAGTTTTGACAGATTTTTACTCTTCAACAGAGTTTTCTCCATGTTTCTACGGTGACTGTCGAGCGCTTCCCGAAGTTTGCGATTCATTCTCGAAAATGGAGAAATTCCAATAACTTCCCTCCTCTTTTATAGACGTGCACATCTTGAGAAATTTTCCCCGGTGTCTTCTTGGTTAATTTGGACAATTTGGTTAGAGGAACGCGTTGTTCAATGACATCATGGACTGTAGATGAGAAAATTTCATACGTTTCGTCTATGTTCTGGCCCACAGAAAGGATGCATGGCCAGTCGATCGACGATAACAGTGAGTTAGCCAGTGCCTCATTAGTCTTTTTGAAATTGAAAATGTACCTTCTTTCTATTTTTGGTTTTTGGGGACAAGAAATTGTGAAAAAGTTCAAGTTATGATCGCAAGATGTTGGCGGGGGAGCGACCAGGCAGCTGGTAACGAGACTCGGTCGAGAAGATAGAACCAGATCCAGAGTATTCTGCAGCCTTGTAGGGGCCGAAACATGCTGTCTCAAGGACAGGAAGTTAGTGAGGTTAGAGAGAAGACGAGAATGGTGGTCTAAAGACAGTGAAAGAGAAACGGTGCCTTCAGGCCATGCAATTTCGGGTGAGTTGAAATCTCCCACAAGGACGTGGTCACAAGTGTTAGTGAGAATGATCTGCTGGAGAGAGGACAGCGCATCTCCAAAGGCAACATTTTCAGCTCTCGGACTTCGATATAAGCAGTGAAGAAGGATGTCGACACCACTCGACTGGTGGAGCTTAACTGAAACAAGTTGACAGAAAGGAGAAAAGCTTTGAGACAGAAATAGTGAAGAGTTTATGGACTTATGAACAAGGACAGCAACACCTCCGCCTGACAATGCCTCATCTCTATCGCACCGGAACACTGAATAAGTCTGATTAGAAGAAAGCATGGAATCATGAACGATAGATTGGTTAGCCTAGGTTTCTGTAAGTGCGACGATGTTGGCATCGTATTGTGAGATCAGATCTTCTACTATGTTAACTTTGTGAGAAACCGATCGAATGTTGATTAGTATACAATTCATGTAGGATGAATCAGAACATAAGGGGTTAGTGCTTGCAGCTTCTTCTGAAAAAGAGGTCAGTATTCGGTCATGCAGTAGAGTATCCTAGCGCTCAGAGACAACTGATTGTCTCTTACTGGATACTGTGTTGATTGTTTTCTCTCTTGTCTCCACATGTGTGCTAGTTGTTGCCATTCTAGAGACTGGAGCAGTAGAGATCGGTCGACGAGTGGCATTACCTCTTGCACGGCCTCTCACTCTGGTCACAGTGACGAAAGGGGGTTGAGAATCCGCGTATGATCGTGGTGATGCCCTAGCGTCGATTGAAGCAATTAGCTCAGCCTGGTTACCTTGTTTTGGATTTCTGGGAAGTTCTCTAGGATTGCGGAGCTGGAATATTTCGGGTCCGTTCCCTACGTCTCGTACAATGTGAACCAGGTGTCCTTCAGATTCATTCTTTTTCCCACATTCCCTACGTAACTCAGCATCAAATTTCAATTGATGTGCCATGTAGTCTGGGCGTGCATAAGCATGCACGTTTTTGCTACATCTAGGAACGCATCTAGAGCTACGTGTATCATGTAGGAACGAGTCCCGAGTCTTTTGATCCACGAACTGTATCTTGGCCGGTCTTGGGCGGTGAAGACTTCTCTCTGCGGTGTAACTGCTACCCGCGTGTCTATGGATTGAGACCAAATTCTTATTGAGCTTACCATCAGAAGTCAGAAGTGGACCTAGTTCTGGATCATCAGAAATCTTGAGAATTGACTCCAGAAGAGCTTCATCTTGCCGTATTGTTGCTTCATTGGACTCGGCTTCGGTAATACCCATCAAAACCGCACGAGTTGCCTTCTCCTTCGCTTGGGTGTCACTTGCGAGAGATCTTGTTACTGCCGACGGGACCGCTGCAAAGGACATGGGGGCGGCAGATGGTTTAACAAGTGGAGAAGAAGAGCCCGAGTGGGCAGACAGAAGATTGTTCACTGAAGAAACTAGGCTTGAAACTGTGGTGATCAAACTGTTTGTAACAGCTGCTTGTTGTGACACTACATCTCTCAGAGCATTGATAAATGAGGAGAGTAATGTGTTGTAAGATAGCTGCACCTTCAGGAGAAAGATTCGCTGAACTAGACATTGAGAGAGACATACATATATGGTCTCAAAACTGGCAGACTTTGAGTTTGTATACTCTGTGAAACGGACCAGAGTCAGTTACTGAAACCGAATCAACGGTACCAGCCTTTCCTACCAAAGTTTGTCCTCCGAGCGAGGCAGAACCCCTTTGGGGAAAATTTGAAACTGAAACAGTCGATAGAACACGAGTAGGCAAATCCTCAGTAAGGCCAAGCAGAGAAACGATAAGTATAAAGAAAGAAAGAGAGGAAACAGAAAGAAAACAAAAGAGAGAGTTAAAATCAATCAAAGAAAATGAAAACGAACGCTGACAATTTGCGGTGAGAGAGCGATTTGAAGACCGACTGCTCAGTGGCAAGAAAAGATTGCACTGATTGGCAAGAAAAGATTGCACTGAGAAAAGATTTGCAATTAAAGCGATCAACTAAATCATCGACAGAAAAGAAATCATCAAACAACATTGTCCAGTTAGTTTTGGACAGGGCATTGTTTATATTTCCATAATTTGCACGATAATAATCAAAAACCTCCTCAATAGGTTGCGGGGGAGAAAGAAAATTGACAGAGAAAGTGATAGAATTGTGATCTGAGTTGAAAAACGGAGAGCAAACTTTGCAGTTCGAGATACTTCCAGCATTAGCAAGTACATAATCTATAATTTTTTTACCATTTGTTGGTTCAGTGACGAACTGTTGTAGAGAAAAATCTTTACACATCTCAATCAAAGGTTCAGCAGAAGGATAATTATGATCAAAAATCACTTCTAAGTTAAAGTCACCACATACCAGCGAATTATGAGGTACTGCTAAGAGCTGAGTGAGAACATCGAAAAAGGCAATATTTTGGTCAGAGGTAATGTTTGGTGGTCGGTAACAGAGAATGATTGGGGTTCTCGACAAAGACATGTTGCATAAAATATCAAAAGCAATTACATCAGCTAAAATTTTAGTCTTTAGAGTAACACGAGGATAAACCATATGGTTTCGCACAAAAACACAAACACCTCCACCTCTTTTCGATATTCTATCACAACGAAGTACATTATAAGGTAAGTTTGCTACAAGAGATGAATCCGCTATGTTTTTATTCAACCAAGTTTCACAGCATAAGAGAATGTCAGGCTGGATAGACGATAGATAGTGATCCAAAAGAACAAGCTTATTGTTGAGAGAGTGAGCATTGAAAAACTGACAGAATAGGAATTGCACATAGGCTCATTCCGAATCAGTTTCCCCGATCAGCAACAGTTGTGAATGGAGATTTAGGTTGTTATCGCAGAGGAGGCGGAAGGGTCTTGCGCATTCCACCAGTTTCCTCTTTCTTCCATAGATCATCTTTTTATAGATCCCAGGTCGAGGAAGGGTTTGTCTGGCGAATTTCTTTCAACTGATCGCGTTTAGCGTTCCATGTCTTGAGTTCTTCTTGAGTCATAGATTTCCTTATGAAGACTCCTTTTCAACGGGGGTTCGAACGAATAGAAGATGCTTCGCGAAGGCCTGCTAGCATGAAGGAACGAACTGGGAACATTATTTTCCCAAGTCGACGATTCCCTTGTCCCATTCTGAATACAACTTCAGGTCGAACTTGGGGGTCATCCAAGAGAGATTTGACGATGGCATCATCATGTGCAACTCTTTCACTGGCAGTTTGAGAAGGACTTTTCAAAACTATTTTTTACCACTTTCGTTTTTTTCTATTTTTAGTTCACGAAGAATCGGTAAAAGTTTAACTCGGAAAATGAAACAAGTAAAAGCAGCCTTCTCGGAAGCGAACTGTACCATGCACCGGATAAAATGTGAAATTTTGAAGAAAAAAAGTTTTAATCAACCGTTGTTTTGTTAAGAAGAAAGCAGAAATTAAATAGGAAAAAGCCGTGTAATAAAGTTTTCTTTTCCAAACGTAACACTAAAACTATAAAAAAGGAACTTTTTTCTTCTCTTAATTTCAATATAAAATTTTATGAAAAGTTTATTCGCGTATCACGACACTTTGTTCCCGCGATGTTTTGTTTCTGACGCTCGGTACCCTCGACACTTCGTACCGCGACGCTCTATACTTGCGACATTTTGGACCCGTGACACTTTTTACCGCGAGAATTTTTTTCTTAATCATTTAAATTTTTTCTCATTCAGGCATAGGTGAAAATTACGATAACAATGCCATCCATACAGCTCAGAAAAGAGTCCATTTGAAAACATTTCGTACAATATCAATTTTTGCTGATTTGGCCATGGTTGCAGGTGTCGGGTAAAAAGTCTCGCGATAGAAAGTATCACTCGTACAAAGTGTCGGGTACAAACTTTCGGTGATTCGCCAATACGTATCTTTTTTTTCCTATGGCTTTAATTCCTATTGCTTTCCCGCTATTCTGCAGTTGATCCGGGCAAGCATAACTTTCTTCAAAATGAACCGATTTCAATAATTTTCATCTCTTTCGACTCTGACGTCTCTCATGGAAAGCTTCATTTAAACACTAAACTTGCAGAATAATTTCATTTTTTGAAACTTTTTCTCGAAAACTTTTCGTTATTGATGTCTGAAAGTGTCTCTACACATATATTTGCATGAAAAAACACCATTAAATCACGAAAAATACGAGAACCAACATAAACAATTGTAAAACTAAAATATTATTAGGAGAAGATAAATAATATCGGTTGTCTTTGAAGAAATTTATGCTTGCCCGAATAAACTGCAGAATTACCGCTTTTTCTAAAACTAACTTTCTATTGCACATCGTCAATACATCTTTTTTTTCAGCAGCAAATGTGTGCGTGATCTCCTATAAAGATCTTCGTTTTTATCGTAGTGTTGCCCATCGTACGCAGCTTCATCACGAAACGAAGCGTAGTCAGTGATCCTTGGGTCTTTGAGTGCGCGAAGGCCCTCAATATCACTCCCTCGCGCCTCGAAGAGCACATCTTCGATTGTAAAATATCGAAGTGGTTTTACACCAAGGCGAAAGAAGTTCAGGGGGACTTGATGAGCTGTATGGTACGAACAATGAGTGGATAAAAATCGTCCGGATGAAAAGGGGAAGTGGCAAGAGGAGAAAAAGGAGTAAATTTAAAGGAAGAGCAGAAGAAGTGCAAGAAGCAATGTAAAGAGGAGAGGAACGAAGACAAAGGGAAGAAAGCGGGAAGGCAACACAAAGCGGAGATGGATCAAGAGACGGAGAAGTGCCAGGAAGAAAAGAATATGGTGAAAGATGTGCTCGCACGGAACGGATGTGACCCGTCATTGAAGGCTTGAATGGGAAGGTACGAGAATCGTATCATGAAGAGAGTCTTCGCGTCGAGGTTGGTTTTTGAATCATATGTTTTTTTCTTCATATATTTAAAATCCTTAACGAAGTGCTTCTTTATATTATTATTAAATTTCACTTCCAATCGTTGATTTATTGCAGGTACTTATTTCTCTACTTTCTTGGCGTCTTTTTCAAGAACTTTTATCAAAGACATCAGATGGCAGCAACAACGGTAAAAGCGAAGATCATGTACGGTTAGTCTGAGTTTGTCTCCTTTAAATTTCCGAAAACAAGAACGGTTGAATTAACCAGAAAAAGTATTTCAGAATTTTTTTATTCTATATTTTTTATCACTCAAAATCAACAAAAAAAGAAAAAAATATATCTTCAGCGTACACGGTCCAGACGTTGGATTCGACTCCAGTTCCCCAGGCCGGAATAGAATACAACAAGTAGATGATGGTAAATATTTAAACATTTGGCTCTTAATTTCGAAGTACTCTCAACAAGAATGTTTCCAAAATTGTGACTTGCAACTGTTATTTTTGCAGGAAAACCAAGGTTTTCTTGAGTCAGCTGCTCAAGCTTTCATTTCGCGAGGATAAGGGGGAAGCCTGGTCCCCCAACACGACCTGCACCTGAACAGCCAAATAAGGAAGTGCCGGCCAGCAGCGAGGATCCTGATGGCCGCTCGTCAGCGCGAACAGTCCATCGACATCAGGGGCCTCGCGCCTCAATCCGCAGTTATTGAGGTAGAGAACCTCTTGGAGGCCTGAGTGAAGGAGCGAGGGGGGAAGGGGCGAGGCTGGAGGGAGCTTCGGGGAAAAGAGGTTGAGAGAGATGGAGGGGGAAATTATAGGCATTGGGGGGATGGAGAAGAAGGAGATTGGGAAGAAGGGGAGACAGAATGAAAGAGGATAGAGAGAGATAGCGAGGAAGAGGGATAAAGAGAGAGAGAGACAGGGAGAAAGATAGAGAGAGATAGGGCAAAATAGAAACCAATATCACTTTTTCTAGGAGAACGCGCCTCCAGAAGAGCGACCCTTCAGGGTTGGAAGTTTTTTTACCATTCTAACATTACTACATACATACTATAACAGTGACTGAGCTCTTTGTTTCTCACAGAGAAGAAAGCGAAAGCTGACAGACCTCGACAAGCAAGTGCGGAACAAGGCGAAGTGGAACAAATTCAAGGAACTTCTGGGGATACTCGACACGGAAATGGAGAAGCTGCCGAAGTCTGAATCTGAAACTGCAAAAGAATCCAAAACAGGGGAAATCCCGCAGAAACCGAAAGGGAAGCCAGTAGAAGCTGAGCCTTTGGTTGAGAAGGAAGACGTAACCCAGAAGAGCAGTTTGGCCAAGTGAGATCTTAGTTTTTCTCATGGAGGCCTGTTCAACTATATCTCAATCCTTAAGGATTGGAAGTTCCAATGTATCTGATTATTTTCTCTCATTTTGATGAGATAAAGTTGTTGGGCTAAATATATGAGAAAGCAGACTTATCGCGTAATTGAAGGGATCAAAATATAAGAAAACTTCGGTTTCAATCTTCAGAAACTAATTAATTGTGACCACTTTTGTACAAAAAGTATCATTTCCTGCATTATCATGATTGAGATTCCTTTCATTTTTTTCTCTCATTTTGATGAGATCTCTCATTCTCATCTTGAAGGTGTGTGCATCCTCATAGCAGTTCATCTCCTGATTACAAACATTTTTCACATCACTTGAGTCAAACCACAAGTACAAATCATCCACAACATTCCAATAGTTCGATGGAATTGCGGTACCGTATTCTAGATCACAGAGAATCGATAATACAATAAAACTAAACTCACAAAACATCATCAAGTAAAATCAGTTATACAAGCCCTCAATTTCTCCTGATCTAGGCTCCGTACTAAATTCCTATCATTTCATAATACAAATTTTCATTTTTAATCACCCATTCAGAAAATAGTTTTTAAAAGGATTACGAGTGATAGTGACATAGATCAACAATATAATTTTCAAATGCTTTCAAATGACAACTTCTCGATCATTCGATAAACTGTTTTTATAGATGAGAGAATTGAGAAAATATCCTATCCATGGAATTTTTAATATGCAGTTAATAGGTAGGAATTTACATTTGAGTCAATGAAAAGACCAGTGTACTTTGAGCATGCTTTTTCAAACATCTCACATTCTTTTTCAGTGAATGTTTTGTGACGAATTGAAGAAATCTAGTACTGAAACGTTGCATTTACATATCTATGTAATAGGCAACTTCAATTGCTCAAATTTTATTAGTCAAATACAGAGAGAGGGTGATAATTGAATTTAACTTGACTTAGAGAGAAATAGAAAGCAAAAAAGAGTGAAAAATTATTTCATTGAAGCATTAAATGCATGTGTTATGTAATCGAGATTCTTTGTACTATAACTATCACATATCACACTTTCATGTTATATATGTTATATATAACATCCACTTTCATGTTATATATAACATCCAAGGACTATAGCTCGACACTATTTTTTCATATTTAAAATTTACTTTACGTATGTTTGAACTTTGTTAGCTTCCTCTTTTTCTCCATCAGCTGCGAGAGGCTGTTTTACAGCGAGAAGCGGAATACTTCGGTATGACCTCGCTGCGAGAACTCTTAGAGGAGCGTTTGTCCGTTATGCAGCAGGAGAAAATGGACAAAGAGCATTCGCTCCACATTCTCAAGACGACTGTGGCACAGATATCTCAGTCTCTCTATGTGACAAGCTTCGCTCGCCAAAACTAGAAAATCCTTATTTTTAATCTGATACTTTCAAAGAAACTAACTACATATATGAATGGCTCAAAACAACCGTATGTTAAAGATCATTCTCAAAAGGCAAATTAGTTGTCAATTCTAACTATAACCAATTTTTCAGATCGTGTTTGTGATGTTTCATGATGAAATAGCCCAAATTGGAGTCTTTTGGGACTTGCCTACAAGTTATTCAGTTTAGCTACTTATCTTAACAGAAGGTCGGCCTATCCCCTGAGTGCATAGTTATCGTTAAACGTCTCTCATCTCTCATTGATGCCCTATCTCTCATTCTCTCTCTTTGTCTACCACTCAATCTGTCTCTGCCTTTTTCCCTTTCTCTACTTTTCTCGCTCTTTCTTCTCCCTTTTTAGAACTACTTTTTTCTTGAGCTATACATCTCTTTTTTGTGACAACTTGTTCTTGTTATCCACCCGTTTTTTTGTCTTAGAATCTCTCATGATTCTGTTGTGTTTTGATGACGTATTTTTGTACAGAGAAAGAATTTTCTTTTTACCCGTCTGTTGGTTTTACAATTCAATTTGTGAAAAGACGGGACAGACTATGTTGCTCCAACTTGAACGAAGACGAATCGTCTTTCCGGATGAAATTTTTTCGTTGAAACATAAAACCACCTACGAAAGTTTTTTTTTGTTGTTTCTAATGAACTTTACGCAGTTTAAATTAATGATAAACTGACTTTTTTTCTTCAAAATTACAGGACAATTTAAAACATTTCAATGGTTAAGACCTGCTTTTCATCGAGGTCGTGAAACATTGGCCCAATACCATCAACGTGCCATTGACTTGGTATCAGCTTTTTTGGCAGAAAAGAAGATAAAAGGCAAAATCTGAATAAAATTTCGATCATGGTGGAAACCGATGTTCCAAAAATGTCAGTGAGCTGAATCCAAAAATGTCTTACTCATTCAGACACTACAAATCTTAGTGAAAACTCGAACACGTCCGTCTAAAATATTTGAAATATTTTCTAGTGCGCGAAGAGCTGTGAAGAATGAATCAGAGACAGATGTCAAGACGAGAAGGCGGAAAAAAGAGAACAAATAACATGAAAGAAAGAGTAAGGAGAGACACAGAGAATTGTCTGCCGAGGGAAGACTACTAAGTAGATGACAGAAGGGGGGACCATGGCGTAACTGTGTCTTTATCTCACTCTGCGCTCTCACTATATGTGTATAGATCTCTTTCTCTCTTACTCACGATCTCTTTCTCTCTTACTCACGATCTCTTTCTCTCTTACTCACGATCTCTTTCTCTCTTACTCACGATCTCTTTCTCTCTTACTCACGATCTCTTTCTCTCTTACTCACGATCTCTTTCTCTCTTACTCACGATCTCTTTCTCCCTCACTAAGTATTCCTCTCCGAATTCTTAGCACCTATTAGGCAAACGTCAATGATTTGAAAATCAAATTTTGTTGGAGCCCTCTAGTGTGACTATCCGATTATAGGAGAGAATAGAAGAGGGAGACAACATAATCAAAAAGAAAGGTAGAGAGGGAGGAATAAAGAGAGAAAGAGACAGAGAGATGAAGAAAGAGAGAGAAAAGAAAGAAAAGTGTGATGTGAAAAATCGTCTTAAAATGAGATAACAGGAAAAATAGTAGAATATATATGAAAACAAAAAGAGGCAGTGTTTTTAAGAAGACTCCTACACACAAGAATGAATTCGGAAATTGAAAAAAACTTTTCCATACTTAGTATTGGTGATTTTAAAGATTTGAATAATGAGTAGTCAAAATTTGTTTTCACATACATATGACTTGAGCTGCATCAGTCACTACTTCTTCACAAAAAGTCTCTTGATAAAAACTCAATTAGTCTTATGATTATAATTGTGGTGAATGGTTGGATAAGGTGATTTGAGTAAATTGAGTGAGAATGATGAAACATTTATTAAATAATTAAAATCAATATAAAAGTGTTGTCTTTGAGAAAGAAAAAGATGCAGTTTTCATTCATATTGTAGAATAATGCCATACATATTCCCAAATTTCATTAACAAGTTTTGACTACATATTTATGCATAAATTTGGTAGATTACTAAGGCAATAAGGATGAAAATTCTCGATTTTTTACACAACAACTGACGCTACTAAAGAGGATGTCTTTTTCTTTAAGAGAAACAAAGGATAATACAGGGCGGAGTCAACTCGAGAGGATAGCTTAACTCGCTCTCTTAGATTACTGTAGGCATTGAGAACAAGGGAGACACAGAAGAAGGAGCAGAGTAATAGAGAGTTGCCCGAGAGAGTGCTTCGAAAGATAAGAGAAGTTAGTAGGGAAAGAAAAAAAGTGGGTTGAAGCTAGTTAAGAAGCTCCCAACCCCTCCTCTCTAACTCTCTCCCCCTCGTTAGGTTCCCTCTCTGCTTATCCAACGCAGATTACGCGCACACACACCAATCGGCAATCGGGTTCCGTTTGAGTCTCTCCAGCTCGTTAGGACTCGTTTCAAGAGAAGGCAACCTCCGGGCGAAGGCCTTGTATTTGGGGTGGCACTCTGGCCTTCGAAGAGCTTGAAGGAAGAGAGGAAGAATCAGGCGGGGGGGAAGGTGACGGCGGAGCAATCACGACTCGAGAGAGGCAGAGAAGTCAGACAGAGTGAGTCTGGCGAGAAGAGAGAGAATGGAGATTGAAAATCGCCGATTGCATCCGAGTCCCGTCTCCTCGCAACTGGTGACGACGACACACCGGCAGTGTAGAAGAGATGCTGGCGGAGGAAAGTTGGCAGGAGGAAGAGCGGTCGGGGGCAACTTTGGCGGGCCACCACTCAACTGCCCGCCTGAAGAGCTAGCCTTGTCCAGGCATCCCCTCATCTTGAGAGAAGCTCTTCTCGATGCGGAAACGAAAACTCCAGAGAATCTCAATGGTTCAGGTTACTGTTTAGCCGTCCTTAGTCAAAGATCAGGCTCATAGAAAATTCTAAAAGTTCGTTAAATGTATGTGATAGCATGGGTAAATAAGATTGCCTTTAAATGCCTTGTTGACAGAGCGACTCCTGCCACATTTCCATCTTCTCGAGAGGCAATCGGCACATTTGGAGCAGATATTGAATGAAGTAGACCAGGTTAGGGAAAAATTTTGAAAACATTTAGAGAAGGGAACATAGGAGAAGAGAACAAAGAAGAAAAATAAAGAAACCCAGATTAGAAACTGAAGAGAAAAAACAAATAGAGAGAGAGCGACGGAAAAGACAGAGTATGAGAGAAATAGGAAGAGAGAGAGAGAGAGAGAGAGAGAGAGAGAGAGAGAGAGAGAGAGAGAGAGAGAGAGAGAGAAAAAGAGCGAGACATGAGGTAAATAAGTTGTATAGAATGTGATAAAGAGAGAGTTCGTATAAAAGACAAGATTCCAATTAGTCACTTATTCATTCGTTAGTTTCTCAACTGAGGATGTATCGCAAGGAAGGTATTCTCAGACATATACTCAAATACGGCAGAAATATGAGTAATGATGTGAAGCCAAACATGAGGTTCTACTAGATATATTACAATAATAACGACAAGTAATGTAGTAACAAGAACACACATATCGAAACTACGATGAGTGTTTTAATTTATAAAAAAAGAGAAATTTTATGAGTCGATTTTAAAGTAAACTCAATGGGTGAAGAGTTAATTGAGAGCTAATGAGACTTAATAGCTACCGCTTTTTTCCTTGACTATGACTGGAAAAAACATTTGTTCGCAATTTATCTGCTATGAAATACATTTGTGGAATGGTCGTTAACTACTTTTTCGAGGCATAACATGAAAAGAAATGTCTGTTGATCATACGCAAAGAGAAGTTCATCACTTTCTGAACGCAAATGGAAAAATTGCAAGACTTTTTATTAGACCACATCGCATTCAAATGAATTTGAGAAGCCGCCGTTGTGCTGGACGGCGTCATGCAAGGGTTGCTCTCTGCCAATCAAGGATCGCATCCTCCTCTCCCTCGGAGCTTCGCTCACCTGGCACACGCAGTGCCTGAAATGCACCGCGTGCTCTCTTCCCATGGACTCCTTCAACTCTTGTTTCGTAAAGGAAGAAGTCGTCTACTGCAAGAACTGCTACCTTCAGTAAGTCGGTGTTTATCAACGAAATGAAAAGTGTCTTTGCGAGAAATGGTATCTTCCCTACATTTAACTTGACTTGTACTTGAAAAAAATTAGTATATACTTTTCCCTCGGTGACTTTTTCTTTTGTCATCACTAGGTGACAGCTGCCTTTAATTAACTGTCGTTTTTGATGATTTCAGTCTGTTCATATTTAAAGACTTGCTAGACTGTTCAATGTATTATGGTTAAACTTTATACATTTTTATTCATTTATAAATTTGTTTTTAGAGTTTTTTCTCTACTTTTTCGTCATTTAAGCACCTTAAAAAAAAGCTTTGCTTACGTTTTTTTGTTCAAAGGCTTATCTATTCCAATCCTATCCAAAATTTTCAGACCTTTTTGCTAAAAACCAATCATGTTCTTCGTCTTTCTCGATAATTTGATTTTCGCAGTTTAAAAAATCTATTTGATGTGTATTGCATTTTTACAACTGCCTATCACGTCCCTTTAACCTTATTGCGACCCCTATCGCAGCTACCACGCAAGTGGCGACATATGTAGCCCTTTTTCTCCGATTCGACACTCTCTCTTTGCGATTTAACTTCAAGCCAACCCAACTATGTCTCACTGTGTACATCTTTTCAGACAGTCTAGGGATAATAAATAAGACCTAGTAATCCTTAATCCTGTATCAAGAATAACATCTGTCATAGAATCCCCCAGCAGTTCCCCGCTACCTTTCCCATGTAATGCTGGGAGCGAAGCTCACAATTAACCCGTTCATGACCAGCCTCTGAGCCGCTTATTAGGATCAGCCGTGCGTTTTGTTTTGTGGAACAAATACATTAGAGCATCAAACAAGAAGAAATAAGAATAGGGAATGTTTAGAAATGAAAATCAAATGTTTAAAAACTATATTTTCATCTAAGACCTCAAAAACACAACAAAAAATTTTTTTTTGCTTCTCACTATCTCGAGAGGTTCGCTTACGATACTTTCTAAAATTACTGTTTCAAAAGATACTTTTTCCTTCAAATGTCTTTGAGCTACCCGATATATCTTCTCTCGTATCTCCAGAACAAAACTAGATGAACTAATTGTTAAATTATGTTTCGGACATTTGTCAGAAAGCGAATTTCAAATGTGCATTCATACTACGTACTTTCAAGTCGAGAAACCTCGACTCGTACAAAACGTTTTTCACAACCTACGGTCGACCTCAATTAGAGTACTGCTCGGTCATATTGAATCCTTGCTTCAAGAAACACATTGAAATTGTGGAAAAAGTTCGAAGTTCTTTCACAAAACGTCTCTGTGTTACAGCTGGTTTTACATTTGCAATATGAGGGTCGTTTACAGCTACTACAATTAACTTTTTCAAATGAGCGACGTTAAAAAGCCGACCTTGTTCTGACTTTCAAAAAATTCAAGGGTAGGACGCTTCTTTGTCCTTATTCCATTTTGAATCTACGTGCGCACCATTATGGAACTACATACATATGTCCCATAGTTGGGCCCTAAATGTCCCGTGTCTGAATACAGTTTATCACTCTAATATTTTACCGGTAAGAATTTGTGACGCCTGTATTAATCTTAGTATCAATGGGCTAGAAACAGAATCAGTCCAAATGTTCAAAAAGCTTCTTTGATTTAGTTGTAATCTAGTTAATATAAATTTAACAATTGTAAAAAATTTCAGAAAAATATTGAATTTTTGTCATCAATCAGTAATATCACGTTTTCTGAATTCTCAAATGATATTCAACAACATTACTGTTCAAGTGTACTGTTCAGCGCAAAAAGAAGGCTTGTTTTGATCATGTTCGCAATCTGATTCAACTGCGATTCGCTTTTTTCTCCCTTTGATTTTCAAAGTGACACGCTCGGGTCAAAATCTTCAACCTGTAACCAAATATCCCCTTACACCCAAACTCAACCCGTAGCGATATAGTATATACATACATAAATGTCAAATTTCTTAGTATGATCTACGCTTTTGCGATACTCTCAACTTCAGCTGATGAATTCTTTAAGATGATCTTATTGAAGAAGCTGTTTTTCTATATTTTTGGAACTACAAAAAGTTTGGATTCACTATTATATAATAGGAATATATCGATATGTCGCATATATCTCAATTGTTGCCACATCAATGTTCATTATCTCCTTTGTTTTCATTTTTAGAGTTGTTGGCAAATTTTTTTAATGCATCTTTTTTCTATATCTCTTTTCCTCTCTCTTTTTATAGAATTTTTCTCTCTTTTTTTGCTATAAATGCCTCGCCTTTCCAACTCTCCACCCTATCCATTCTTTTCTCAGAAGTCGGAATCGATCAAAAGCTTCTGCTTCCTTCAACAGAAATCGGCCATGTAAATTGAATCAAAAGAAGAGAAACTGAAAGCAGCGAAAGGAAGGAAAACACTCATGAGGGGAGTGAGATAAGAATAGGAGACAAAGAGATCGAGAGACAGAGACTAGTAGACAAAGTGAAAGAGTCAGAAGAATGTAAGGGAGAGACAAAGGAGAGAAGAAAGGAGAGACACGGAGGAGAGTTTGAAGAGGTTATGAACCGCCAAAGAGAAGATTAGTAGGAGAGGAAGTGACAGATGAAGTCAATGAGGAAGAGCAACAAGTCTCATCTGTTCACTGCCATTCAGTTCCTTTCATTCTTGAATTGGAGTCCTCTAACTCCATGTCTCACTTTCATTTGACTTCTTCGGCTCTATTTCTGCCTCGAATCGAACTATTTTTTCCCTCGAGCTCCGTTTATTTTGTTACGTCCGATTCTCCCCTAGCCCGTTCCCCTCTCAACAAGACTGCTTTGCAGGGAGTTTAGTACGAGATGCGCAGCATGTAGAAGAAGCATCTCCGCAAGTGACTGGGTCAGAAGGGCTCGCTCACATGTATACCACATTGCCTGCTTTGCATGTCAGCACTGCAAGAGGCAGCTCAGGTTCTTCTTTCTTTTGAGTACCTCTCCAACAACTCTACAAGAATGTAGCTTTGTTAGTTAATAGGGCATTCTATTAAATGTATAAACGTGTCTCTATGTCTTTTTAAACACACCAAAGTCAAGACTTTTTGCTAGTTTACTCCCAGGTTCTCAATTCAGTTGTGTCCCTGACTAGATTCCTGATTACACAGCACGGGGGAGGAGTTCGCTCTGCAAGACGAGAACCGACTGCTCTGCAAGCAGCACTACATGGAGTTGGTCGAGGGCGACACCGGACAGTCCAAGGCCAAGACCAAAAGAGTCCGCACCACCTTTTCGGAAGAGCAACTGGCAGTTCTTCAGGTTCATCTTCTTCTTGATGATTCCATGGTATGAAGGCTAAACTACATGATATGTAACTGCTCGACAGATGGCTAACCTTACCACTTCACATTTTCTCGGCTTTATCTTGGTATCTCTCTCTGACTCTCTGTTTCTCCATCTATTTATATATATCTCTCTATTTATTTTTACCTCTTTCTCTCTCATCGTCCTCTATCTCTCTCGCTTTCTCTTTAGATTTCATCATTTTCTCTTCTCGACTTTTATTTCCTGTTCTTGTACTGCTTCCGTGTTCTCACTCCCTTTTTTCTCTCCTTTTAATCTCTTTCTCGATATAAGTGCCCGTTCTCCTCGAGCCAGCTTCCCAAACAATCTATCCCTCTTCTACAGTATGCCTCTCGTCCCCATCGTAATCGAATCTTTCCCTGTGCCAGGCTCATTTTCAAGTCGACTCCAATCCTGATGGCGCAGATTTGGAGCGAATCGCCAATGTGACTGGACTCTCCAAACGGGTGACTCAAGTCTGGTTTCAGGTTATCTCTTCCATTACTTTCTTTTCATGGATCTAGAAAGCTGGCTTGTGAAAAATCAGTCGCGCAAAATTGAAAATGAGAGAGAAAAGATACTCAAGCCAATAAAACTGAAAAAAGGAACACTGGAAAATCTTTCGATCGTTATACATGCTGAGAAAAAAGTGCTTATAAGGGTAGGTAAATGAAAATATTCTTAGAACTCCCGGGCGCGTCAGAAGAAGTACCAAGGGACGAAGAAGGGCGGCGGTGGAGAAGGCGGTACTATTTCCTTCTCTTCTGGAGATGAGACGACCCATTCACCGAGAAGCGCAGGCAGCTCAGAGGATGGCATGATCTTCCCCACCTCTGTCACAACGAGGTCAAGCTCTGGCTTATCCTTCAAATGATTCCAAGGAAAACGAATATATTAGTATACCTATATATGGTAATAAATATACAACATGAATTCCCAATGTTGAGACATTCTCTTGAAGAAGCGCCTAGAATAATACATTTTAAGGCAGATAGGCGATCAGGGTGTGAAATTTTTAGTTTCATAACATCAAGTATCCAGAATTAATAGTCGACTAGATGTATGATAACAAAGGATGACCTAAGAGAAGCATAATACCAAGACGAATGCATATAAGAGCATTCTTTGAACACACTGAACAGCAAAAATGGAAGTCGTTGCAGTGCCGAAGAGGCTGCGATCTCCTCTGCGCCCGTCGCATCCCTTTCTCTGCAGCCAATTAATTACAACTGACTGCCGCGAAACCTCTGTAGCTAATCAAATGGACTAAGGCAGCTTTTCCGCCACGATTGATTCTTGCATATTCCTATTGTTTTTTTGGTATTCAACTATTAAGATCTCTGATCTGGCCAAACAATGTAAATTGGCGACTGTTCCAAACCATTAGATGATCTGAGTAGAATGAGTAGATTAACACTCACGGGTCTCAACTATAGCATCATCTTATCTCTACCGAATGAGTCGAATCAACAAACCTTGTACGATTATGTTTATTATTTCATTACTCTTATTAATCATAAGACACGATTTCATAGGCTTATTCTACGGTTAAATTCGTCCTCCTACTGATTCTTTTCTCCTACTTTATTCAGTTCTCTTCTCTCATGCGATGATGTTCTAATTTTGAAACTTTCTGCTCAATATTTGCTTTTTCTGAATGCTTGATAATTAAAATAATCGTCCTGTTGAGAGAAATTCCGCCAATCACCAACTTTCAATGATTTATTCTTGCAAATGTGAGAACAACAAGCAAAAAACAGGAGAAACAGAAATTATATGTATAATACAATGGAGAGAGATCATCGAATCAATTTCGTGAAAAGTTGGAGCGAGGCATTTTGTAGACTGGCTCTAGTTCATCTTCTTCATCATCGTCCTCCTCCTCTTTCGAGAAGATCGGCACCGGCTGGTTCTTCATGTAAGCCTTTGCCACGAACTCTGGATTCTTAGCCGCCTGCAAAAACCGCGACTTACTTTTTGTTTCTTCGTATTAACCACTTCCCAACTTTTGAATGAAACTAAGTTTTTTTTAAACCTGAATAACTAAATACCAGAAATAGTAGACTATCCGGCAACAAAGGTTAATCAGTAAAAAAAAACAATTCAGTATTCAGATCTAGAATGTTATTGCTGGTGGACAGAAAAAAGAAGCTCAAATCGGATTCAGTCTTGTCATAAAGTATCTAATTCTTCCACGGTTTTTTAACCGAAACCCTAGTTTTGGTTGCCATCAGCAAAGGCAAGATAGCGGAGCTCAATCTTTCCGACCTGCACAAAAGCCGAGAATAGCAAAAAGTTCCGATACCTCTTCCGCGTGTCTCAATATGCTTCCTCGGACATCGGTGTCCGCGAGAAAATCCTTGTTCCTCTCCTTTCCTATCTGCTGCGCTACATAGGAGTGCAGGGTGGATCCAGAATGTGTCCGACCGCCCACACTTTTGTCCTGGGGCATCTCAGCGGGTTTCCTAAACTGTGGCCGCTGCTGCTTGTCTCGCATGCGGAGATATTTACGCAGCCGCCACCCGGTGACCTCTTGCTCGTCTGGATTGTCACCGCGCGGTTGAAACATGTCAAGGCTGAGCGGCGACAGCGTGAGTTCTTCTCGGAGCACCTAAACAAGGGAACATTTACTTGTCTACAAATTTCTGCCAGTGAGAGTAGAAGCTATTATATTCGGTGAACGGAGAACATCTTGTAATAACGAAATAATATTATAGGAGAAGGAGAAAGCGGAATTTTTTTGTTACATCCGACAGTACTCACTTCGATTTGCGTTCTTTTGCTTATAAATTATTAATCCGGCGGCGAATCTTATTCCTTCAATTGAACTCATACTAGATCTTAATGTGTTTTTTACTCTCGGCATTCGAGAATATAATTCGGTGAGATATCCGAATTGGCAGGGGTATATTCAAACTTATGTTTCCTGAACCTCTTTCTGTGTTTTCTCAACGTACTTTTGTGAATTTGAGCCCAAAAGGGATTGTGATTTGCACCAACCTCGTTCTGGGTCTGTCTTCGCTTCGGCCTCTTAATGCAATTTAGTATTCCGCCCTGACTCATCAGGGGATCGTAGTAAACCTTTACTAATCCATCACTCAGCCCCACCAAAATCTGATTCAAACGGGCGTGCCATGCGATGCGGATCACGCTCTGCAATCCAAAATTGTTCTGGAACTTTTCGGAATCCGAAATAAGAAAGGGGCGAAACATAGAAGAGAGCAAGACGGAGAAAAAAGAATGACAAAAAGTAAGAGAAAATAATAGCGACAGTGAAATTTGGGACGGAAAAGGAAGTCACGAAAAGAACAAAGGAAAAAGAGAGAGAGAGAAAGAGGCAACGAACCACTTCGGGGTAGAGTATATTGTAGATGGGCTCGAAAGTGTCTGGATGGAGAAAGATGAGTTTGCCAGGGTTGTCTCCTCGATGACTCGTCCCCGTATACACCAATTCTCCTCTGGGTGAGAAGCCGCAGTCTGCGCTGCAAAAAAACACTTCATATGCTCTCAGCAGTCGCAGCATCTTGAATCTGGTTGGAAATTGTAAACCAATCGCGATGTCCGCAATTGATTCCTACAAATCTTTTTAATAACTTTTAGCTCTTCGTCTGTCAAACGGAAATTTCTCCGCACTCAAACACCCTCACCCTATTCCAAATCACTTTTACTCTTTCTTTTAAAAAAAACTCTTTTTACTCAACGGAGCCCCTTGGGTTAACAACAAAAATAATCCTTTTTTTTGAAGTAGGAATCAAAGGTTCAGCTTATTATGAGCACGTATAACTGAAATTTTGTACTCGAGAGTTTTGAATACCACATACAGTACCGCCCAAAATGTTAACATATATTGAATTATTGAACATAACTTTTTTTCAAAGATAAAATTCAAAGCTCAAATTTTCACAGAAGTTTTTTGGGGTGTCTGTACCGTACCGGACATGATTTGGAGTGATTTATTAATTATCTCCAAGAAATACACCAAAATTGGTATATCTTCCATTTTTCAGTTTTTTCTCCATGATTTTTTTGTTGATTTTTTTTTTTGTTTTTCGAACTTCATTCATAAAATTTTTGTTTCACGTCATGATTCGAACTGTTGGACATCGAAATACAAGTAAAAGAATGTAAGAACCTGTTGTTGCTGGGGCGAAACAGGGCCGGTCACAGAGCGAGCTCGCCCAGCAGTTTGGGGTAACTCAGAGCGCTATCTCCCGTATCCTCCGGCGTTTTCGAACCCAGGTAAACGAATTTTATACAACTGAATAACTTTGGAACACAAAAAAATGCAGGGACGAGTCATCGTGAAGACAAGTTCGGGGAGACCTTGCGTAACTTCGAGGTACATGGACCGAAGCATCCTGCGCGCATCTCGCGAAGACCCGAAACGCACTGCTAAAGACATTCAAGCTGTCATATCAAGGCCCGCGACTCCTGCTTCTTCAATAACTACCATCAAACGCCGTTTGCAAGCCGCTGGACTGAATGGAAGGCGGCCTGCAAAGAAGCCTTTCAGCAGCGAAAAAATCGTAAAGTTCGAGTTCAGTGGGCTAAGGATCACCTCAGTTGGACACGCCGTGAGTGGTCTCAGATTTTTTGGAGCGATGAATCCAAGTTTAATATGTTCTGCAGTGACGGTCTGAGGTGGGTAAGACGTCCAGCGGGCAAGCGTTTCCTGCCGCAATACCAGTCGCTCACAGTCAAACATGGCGGTGGTTCTGTGATGGTCTGGGGCTGTTTTTCCGCCAGCGGCATGGGTCCACTGAGACGTATTGTCGGAAATCTCGATCGTTACGGCTATGAGAACATAATGGAAAGCACTATGCGCCCTTGGGCCCTCTCCAAATTCGGTCGTGGGTTCACCTTTCAACAAGATAACGACCCGAAACATCGACCTCAGCACGTTCAGAACTGGTTTCGCCGTCGGCATGTGGATGTTTTGGACTGGCCGAGCCAGCCTTCCGATTTGAACATCATCGAACATTTATGGGAACATTTGCAACGAAAATTGACGGGAAAAACATGCAGAAATGCTGATGAAAAGTTTAAGCAGCTAGAGGAGGAATGGAAGGCGATTTCGCAGGTAACCATTAACTCTTTGATTGATTCTATGCCTCGTAGATGTCAGGCAGTCATTGACTCCAAAGGATATGCCACAAAATACTAGACTATATGTTTTAATACTTCGAAAAAAATTGAACATCTCTATAAGCACTTTTTACTATTTCCATTTTTTTAACGAATGAACCTAATAAAACATTTTCCAAAGTTGTTCTATCACTCGAAACATGTGAACTTGGCTTGTAAAAAATATCTGAAAATTTGAGCTTCATTCGTTTTTTTTGAAAAAAGTTATGTTCAATAATTCAATATATGTTAACATTTTGGGCGGTACTGTACTCATTCAGATCAACTCTAATTCATGAAATAATTTCTCAGCAAAACCAAACCGACTTGATCCAATCATTTTCCAATTCCCTCTTCTCTAAAAGCGGCTTCTTGGGGTCCTTGACACTCCACATTTTTAGTGTGTCGTCGAGTGAACGCGAGAGTATGCGCGTGCTGTCGGCGGAGAACGCGATCGAAGTCACTGGTCGCGTATGCGCATCCCGAGCCAGAAAGGCTGTGTTCACCTGTAAAAGGCAATTTCTTCACTATAATACATATTTAGCTATTTTATATAATACATATTCAGCTAGTCCGGGCGTGGCATAATGATAGTGTGTTCAACTATTGTACGAAGAGTCCCGAGTTCGATTCCCACCACGGACAGATCCACCCAAACCAAGGGGGTTAAGAAATGTTGGTAGTGCTCTGGCCCTAATCTGACTCTTACCACTGCCGCTATCCACACTAGCAGTGATCTAGCGGGCAGCCACTGGTTTTACCAGTATAGGTCTGTCCTGCATCTCAGGGGAGCGCGTACCCTGCCGCGAGGCGGGAACAAGCGCGAAGAAGATTATTAATACATATTTAGCTAGAATTATAAATGGATAACATCCAGAGATCAACTGATCGATCACTTTTTTAAAATATTAAACATGATCTACGATCAATCATAATCTCAACTATTTTCCCCCTTTCTAACTTTTACTCTGGAGTTCTTGTGTCACTCGCCCGAATAAATAACAAGACAATTTTTTTCACTGAAGTTTGCAAACTGATAGTCTAAAACCTTCTTGAGCCCTCAGTAAAAGCAAGCGCACAACACAACAGAAGACAAATAATCACCAGATAGCGACAGAGAGACTGACAAACATCTTGCCGTACTTCCACATCTGAATGCTGCCATCGTCGCAGCCGGCTGCGATGAACTTCCCGTCGGGCGAGTAGCATACTGTACCTGGCTGCGCTCGCTTCCCATTCCTGTTCTTCGTCTTGATCAGCTGCCAAAAAATCATTCTAATCATGCATTTATTCATTTATCAACTCATTTGTTTCATTCTGTTGATTTTTATATCAATAATTCATGCATTCCTCCTTCCTATTCTCCATGATCAGACAGACAATGCGGTCAGCGGACGTTCATCTTATTTTGATCCAAAAAAATTCGGTTAAAAGGTAAGCTTTCAATTGAGCGTAAAAGTGCCTCTCATTTAGTTTTATAAAGCCATACGCAGCCTGAATCTTCCAACAAAAATTTTTTAATTCAATTTTTTAACAGAAACAAAAATTATTTAGAACTTGCAAAAGGCTAAACCTAGAAGCTCTGGACTGTTCACATGCAGGTATAATATAGTCAGCTGCCACTCTTATGCGGCGGATACGAACACACAAGGAAAACTGTATGACTGAATAATGACACTACAGTAATCAGTTGGGAATGTCTCTTTTTTATCTCCAAAAGTCGTAGCCGGCGTTCTCAAAATAGAACGACTTCTTCGCGGAAAATTTTACGGTTCCAACGTGCTATCTCTTCGTAAACAACTAAACTATGTACAACTAAACTTCAAATTATTGTTCGGGGTTGAGTGGCGGATACGTACATACGCCCATTTGGAGCGACACATAATATTCCTGTTCTCATACATTCAGTAACATCGGCTAACCTTTGAATGAGTATTGATGCACTTCGTGATTACTTTGAAGTCGTCCGTCGTCCAAATGCGCAGAGTTCTAAGCAAGAATCAGATGGGCTATAGAGGAATTGTAGAATAACTCTAATTGAGACGCTTTTATCGACACCTTCCTTCAAGTGTTTGCGACTTTGAACCAGGCTGTTTCTTCTTACCATCAGATATATGTATGTATGTCAAGATATTCAATCATGAGGGAACGACAGGTCACGAGAGAGAAGAGAGCGTGTGATGTAAAGAGAGAATGCAGACGAACAGAGCATTTGTGACACTAGCATTTTTTGTATAGCGCATAGATTTCATACGCAGTGCGGATTAGAGAAACACATTGCTCGCATAATTATCATATTCACGAATCTGTCAAATATCTGATGGTGATCCTTTCTTTACTCGACAGATTACAATACCATACCTTGCTTCTTTAAGGGGACTAAGAAATCAATATGCGCAGGGGTCGGAATTTAATGGATAAAGCGCGAACGATAGACTGAAATTTAGCAAAAAGAGCGAGATGTGAGATAAAAAAGGAGGCTTTACGAGAATGAACCAGGAAATGATGCGTACATTAGGCAAAGCTCAAAATATTTGTTACGTTCTGATGACCGGTGTTTTTTCTCTTTTGAATTAACGCTGTAAAAGAGAGAGCTAGAAGACAAAATTTGCAAGAGCAGATAAGATTTTTTTAAAAGATAAAACAAGACAAACCCATCGTCAGCTGCTGTGATAAACTCTGTCTTGATAAGGGGATTCCATTGAATTGCGTTGATTGCCGCAACGTGTCCTTTTGTGTACGACATGTCCACAAGGTACTGTAAGAACCAGGTTATTTCTTTCCACCCACAGAAAAAGCCTGTATATTGAAATGACTAATCATGAGGGAACGACAGGCCTTTAAGGGAGCACAAGAGTGAATGCTGTAAAATAGAGGATGCAGACGAGCAGAGTATCAGCATTACCAGTGTCTTCAACTAATCCGCAGTGCGGATGAAGACACTGGCAAGGACAATACTTACAATTTAATGCAATTGAATATTGATTGGCTGATGAATAGAAACAGATCATTACTGGCCCACTATTTGCACATCAATCGATTCTATTTTTCCCTTATCTGAATTTATCTCTCAGAATAAACCCCTTGTCTCATCTGGATTGAATTTCTTGAAACCATAACGGGCAAACCAGTCAACTTTCTCTATCACTCCTACAGTAACTTGACCATTTTCTAATTAATTTCAGGTTTAGAACAGGGAGAAAAATTGCGCGCATGTCATGTGAAGCACCTGATCTCCTCTGACAGTCTCCGCCCATTGACTGCCCTTCCTATCAAGAAGTCGCAGTTGCGCATGAGCAGCTGCCACTGCCAGAATTTCACCGTTCGCATTGAATGCCAAACTGTTGATGATATGTCTGTAAAAATAATTCACAAATCAGCAACATTTGGTTAAACTTTCAAATCCTACACCTTGTTGACGGACCTCTTCTAAAAACAACTACTGGATACATACATGTCCGGCATTCAGCAAAAGTGCCACGGAATGACACGGAGTGGCATGACACTTGAGCCAACACCGAAAAGAAATGTGGTCAAAAATTAGTAAAGCACAGAAAATTTATTTTCGGTGTTGGCTCAAGTGTCATGTCACTACGTGGCACTTTCGTCCATGGTCATATGTTCTAACTTTGAGAGCAGACACTTTCATGAAAAATTCCTTCTTTATAATAGACAGAATAAACTCTTACTGCCTTTGGATGGTCTATGCTGAGAGGATTTCCCGCTTTTTTGGGCCTTTGTGTCCTTTTAAAAAGCACTGTTTTGTGGATCAATAAATTCTTCCTGGTAATGAGTTTTCCATCATCCAATGCTCACTGTCGCTGTCGACGATAAGAACTTATTAGTCTTTTGATAATTGAGTCTTAAATACCTATGTTAAACCATATTTAGAGTCTTCACCTTCAAAGATTCGAGAACCTTCAAGAAACAAAAAAAGCTTTTTTAAACTTCAGAGTGAAATTGATGTGTCGCGGGCCCAGAGAGATAAAGAACCGACGATTCACAAGGTGTTAGTTGCCTGTCCGGCCTCAGACTGCTGTCCATCTTTGCGAAGTCGAATATGTTCACTGCGTAGTCCTGTCCTCCTGTCACGAAACGCAGTCCTTGCTGATCAAATGCAAGCGCAGTGACCTGAAAGCCGCTAGTGAATAGCTTCTTCGTCTCTCTTAGAATCAGATGTATCCTATAGACTCAATAAGTATACCAAACACAAAAAACAACAGTTATGAAGAGTAATAGGCTAACAAGATCATCTTGCTTAGATAAAAGGACAAAAGTTTGATAAAAAAAACGAGAAGGCTGCTAGCGATAAGGACTTCAGATGAAATATCCTGAAGTACTCCACAGAAAAATGCTATGTTTCTCAGGGGCATAATCGAACCTATTCTCCTCTCCGTCTATGACCGGAAGTGCAAGCTTGTTACTGATTAGAGTACCAAAAAACCAAACAGCTAATTCATATCATAGAGCTATATGAGAAGCTCTGACACATTCCTCATATAATGAATCATCGTCTGTTTGTGTGATAAACTAATTAGATTGCAATTCAATCAGGTTCCCCTACTTTTAAACTGTGAATTGAATGCTTATTGATAAAATGTTTTGCTAAACTTTTTAACTCATGAAATGGGATCCAACCGGTTTTGGCCCATGAGAAAGTGTTGCTTCGCACGCAGTCGGAATGATTTTGACTGTCGGAACCTGGAATTATCCCATATTCTTTTAGTACTCTCAATGAGCCCAAATTTTTCAATTTATTTGCATTTAACTATGATCAGGAGTTGAATGGTCATGTAAGACCCTACGTCGGCGGGCCTCTGTTTTTTTCAAATCACAAGAAACCGAGAAACGAAACTGCAACAACAAAAAGTCAGGTTAATTTTGCAAAACTTTTTTCTCCAACCACGGGTCTCTGTTTGAAAATTCGTAAGGGGGACCCTTACGACTTTTCTTCTTTTTTTTTCAAATTTTGTGAAAAAAATGTGAAAAAAGTTTTTCCGCCTTTGGCGGGCGTCCGTAACTTTTTCTTGCACACTAAAAAACCATGACTATTATAAAGTTGCCATCTCAGTTGAACCTTCATTGGCATTTATTTCAATGAGTTCTATCATTCCTTGCCCTTCACCAAGTTTCGAAAACTTATTCGCTTTCAGAAAGTCGAGTTAATGGGTTTATTGGATAAAGAAGAACTTTTAAAAGCTTATCGAGACATTAAGAATGCAAGATTCTTTCTAATACAAGTTAACTCAGTAATATCGATTGCGCAATACACTTCAAATCATAGGTAAACTGCCTACTTGCAAAAAAATTATCTAGGGCGACCGACCTACCGACCCTCTCCCTCACTCGAAATGAAAGTATTTCGTTCTTTTTTTTCAGAGTTTTCATAGCTGAAATCGAAAGTAAAAAAACTTCATTCCTCTACATAAATATAACGTTTCATTAGCTATAACTCAGCCTCAGCCGGTTCCATAAAGTTTAAATTGAAACTTTTAACCTACTGCCGCGATCGACCTATTGAAAATTCAAGACATATTTTACCTATGCTTCAAATTAACTTTTAAACGAAACAGAGGGACTAAGTTGTAAGAATAATTGTGATTTCGAATGATAGTTATATATTCAATGAATACTCAAATCATAGAATGATGAATGAACAGATGAATGAATAACCCCTTCTCCGGAATAGTCGATAAACTCATCGTCTTCCTCTTCTTCTCCGCCGTTGAGGGCCTCCTTTCGCATTCTTTCAGCATCTTTCTCATCTTGAACGATTACGGTCTCGTCCGCCTTGAATCCCGGGGGAAGCATTGGAATGAAATCATCTCAAATTCATATATATTTAAATATATAAATATATGTATATGTATATGATGTTTATGTATATATTTGATAAACATGTTTGAGCTTTATAATTCATTCAACTCGATTTTGGAATGCATAAGTATTCTGAATTGAATTCTCACCATCATCATCGTCATCGCCACTCACACCACTGCTGCTATGTTCAGCTCCCGAAGAAGCCTGCAAAGCTAGGTAGGTTCGACACAATCTTCTATCGCCTCTCCACTCCAAAACCTCGCCCACTCCCCTAACAACTGCTGGAGAAATTTAGCTTACAGCTCCAAACGATCATTTATAAGCAGAGCTAACCAGCACTCTTAATATTTTTTTTCGAACGACCGCTGTGTTCATTGAAATAAATTATGCGAATGATAATCTGCTCAGGAAAAAATGGTCTAACATCAAGATTGACCTAAACTTGGAACTTGATTCCATTTTATGAGACACATGGAAGTAAAGTTTTCGGTACTTTCCAGATCGACATAGGCTCCGTTCCTCTTCCCTCTCGGGTGGCGGATTCACTGAATAATTTTTTGATACGGTCTCGTAAGGCCAAGCCGTACGGCCTCGTTAGCGTAAACAATTACTAAGCCTAAGCGTATTTTAAAGTATAAAAAAACAACAGGGAGAGGTATGAGAAAGAATAGGAGCAACATCGTGCAATAAAATGCAGGGGAGAGTTGCCTACGTCGAACTAGACAAGTGCCAAGTTTTCTTCCTAAGAAATTCCACCTTTTAGTGAAATTGTGGTAAATTGAGCCCATATTAACCTTGTTATCTTTTCGCTGGAGACTGAGGCTCTTTGCAAAATCTTGATATGTATTCGCGGCTTCCTTTTCGGTTTTCTGCTTCTCTTCCACTTCGAGACTGCGAGCCTGGGCAGCCTTCCGGGTTTGCAGCACGATCTCTTCGAGATTGAAGGTTCGCGCACGCTTTTGACTGTTTTTGTTTCTGATGAATGTTTCTGAAGAAAACTATTTTTTAACGAAAATTTAAAAATCAATCTAATGAAACAAATTTTGAAAAAAAACCTTCAAAAACAAAAAAACTCTTATGAAAAAGACTGAGAAATATGGGAGACAATCAAACTTGAACGAAAATTAAAAACCTTTATCACGAGGATTGGTTTCTTTCTCTTCTTTGCTTTCACAAGGAGAGATCGTTTCCGGACCATCGCTCATACTGCAAAATAAAGAATTAACAGACTTCGTCAGTGCTCTCTTAAAAAAAGTTTCGATCAGTCCGTAATTTTAGTAAACCTCTTCTCAGTTAGGCACTCAGTAAAACGCTGACTCAAAGCTTAATTGTCAACTTCACCAGTAATCACTTTGCGAAAATTTTCTTGAATTTTTGTAAATTCACTAAAATTCCGATTTTAAGATATAATAGCGAGAGAGCGATAATTCGTAAACTCAAATAAATTAAAAGGCACGTGGAAAAAGTGGTCCAGAAATATTCCTAAGCTCAAAAAACAAATCGAAGCATCTCTGGAGCCATTAATATTCGTGTGAGTTATTTTACTCTCGAGTTAGTGTGATATATTGGGCGTGTGAGTGAGAAGCTGCGGTTATTTCGTCATCGTTCATAGATGAACAGTCGTTGCTCTGTCAAAAAAAAAAAATCTCGTCGGGTCCGAAAAGAGTTCGGCTGCCCCTACTCGTTCAGATCGGACTAATACATGTGACGGCTTCTTTGTAGTGGCTGAGCGGTCGATGATTCATCTGATGAATAAGACTTACCCCTTTCGTATCATCTCATACTCGCGAGAAAAAATTATTCAGGAAAGATTGGCAAGTTCTTAGATTTGCTTAACAGTAAAATATTTTTTATATAGTTTTTTTTATATGGTATAATTAAAATTTCTCAAAACAATAGTTAAATTGAAATCCTAAAAAAACAAGAAGTTCTCCCTAGAATCTCTGCACTCATTCTTACTTTTTTTTTTACCGTCAGCCGATGTCTGAATGCAATACACAGTAAGTTCTGGAGTGAGAGCTTCTGCTTCACTATATACAGTGTGGGGGCGTATATAGCACGACAAATGCTTTCACCAGAATTTAGGTTAGATGCGTAGCGATCGAGCCGAAATTCATAACCTTTATTCATAACATATATGTCGTGGGAGTATCGAAATCACTTGATTCTGTCACTACACTCTCGATATATAGCATGTAGTCTCTCAGAGTATTCACCGGTGCACACAAAAAAGCGTATTAATAGCCATACTTTTGAAAGTATGATAATGGAACTATATACTTTTAAAGTATTCCAAATCGTTCCGCACATAAGTGTTACTATTCATACTTTAAAAGTATGAATAGTTATAAAATGAATACTTTGAAAGTGTGCTGTACGAAAACAAAAAAAGGACTCTTGCCGCTGAAACAGATGGCTCCCCAGACTATAACACGAGCTGGATGTCTAGTTATTTTGACGGTTCTGTCTTCAACGTCTGCCAGAGATGATGATACTGCCAATAAGCGTGTATTTTAAAAGTCGAATGCAGATTAAACAGTAAAAAGCCTCGCAGGCTCTTCATGAAATATACATAGTAAAGCATTTAACTGTATCAAACTTATTGAAAATTGGCTTTTTACATGGTAAATGTCTGTCAATGTCTCTAAATGTGCAGTACTACACTTCGGAAAATCTAATCCACGTACTAGCCTATCCAAACCCCTGTGTTAATTAAAGATCTTGGAGTAATGACTTCTGAAAACCTTTCTTTTTCTAACCATATCAGTGCAATTGTTAGCGATGCCACTAAGCCTGTCCACTTCCTTTTTATAGCAATAAAGTCATGTAATACTAAAGTTCTGATACATGTTTACAAATCTTGTATAAATGATTGAACTATCGCACAGGAAAAAAGCTAGTTCACCGGGCGGGATCGAACCCAGCCATCTCGACTCAAACCGGGAGCGCGCGTTACCATTACACCACGGAGACACATTGCTATTTCGTGCGATAGTGTTATATGAAAGGCTCGTATGCCTTGTTCTCTCAGTCACGCACGCTTATTAAGCGATTGCGTCGTGAATGGAGCGTAACTCCAGAATTCACGATTAAGACAGAAGAGAAATGGAAGAGGGATGATAAATCTTCAGACGTCACTGCCTTTTAACTGTATTAACTTAGAATTTGAAAATCTTATATACGTTCAAAGGTTTTTATTTTCCTGTATTTGATTCATATTTACTTTACGAAAAAGGCACTCTAGAAAATGTGCAGTATCTCTTTTTACGACTCCTTTTCTATCGCTGTAAGATACCATGGAGTAACTAACTATACGTTAGCATGTGAAAAGTTCGATATGCAATCCTCACTAGATAGAAGACAAATAGCAACTTTCCGATTATTGCATTCTATTTTGATTGGCTGCTCTGATGCTCCAATGAGTGAGTTTTCCTTTACAAAAAATTCAAATACTCGCGGCACTTTTAGATAAATTGTTTCCTGTTGTCAAAGCTAGTGATAAAATTAGTGCTAATTCGTTTGCAAACCGTACATATGCAATAGTCAATAATATGAATGATAGCAGTCTAAGAATGTCTTCTGAATCATATTTTAACCATATAAAGTCTATGCTTCCTTGTCAGTACTGTAAATTAAATTGAGAATTTTTTGTTTTTCTAATTAGTTAAAAAAAATTTCTAAATATGAAAGCAATGTAAGTGCTAAGCCTTTTGCTGGAAAATATGTGAATGTTTTCAACATCTGCAACGATCATATGATGAAGATATATATATATATATATATATATATATATATATATATATATATATATATATATATATATGTATATATATGTAAATCACTGGAGATGGTATATGTGTTCAAGTTGCCTGTGCGTGCATCGGGCATCGGTGTGCAATGAGACGATTGCAGTGCGCATCGGATAGGCGGCCCCATTTTTCTTCAATTCCGCGCAACATAATGAACTTAATGAAAAAATAGAGAGAATATGTATGATTAAGAAAAACACATACACAAAAAAAAAAGAATATGTATGATTAAGAAAAACACATACACAAAAAATATCGAGTGAAAAGCACTTGTTCTTTAAACTTCTTTTTTTCGGAGAAATTCAACGAGTGTATGGGTAAGAGCTTGCCCACGTGGTTTGTAAAATCCAGTTTCTTTTTTCTTAAGGGCAGCGTCCGCCCTATTGTACTGACGAATTAAGACCTTGAGAGAATTAAGAGCTCGCGAGAATATAAAGTTCGAGAGTGAAGGGCTCGAGAGAATTAAGACCTTGGGAGAATTAAGAGCTCGCGAGAATATAAAGTTCGAGAGTGAAGGGCTCGAGAGAATTAAGACCGTAAGAGAATTAAGAGCTCGCGAGAATATAAAGTTCGAGAGTGAAGGGCTCGAGAGAATTAAGACCTTGGGAGAATTAAGAGCTCGCGAGAATATAAAGTTCGAGAGTGAAGGGCTCGAGAGAATCAAGACCTTGGGAGAATTGAGAGCTCGCGAGAATATAAAGTTCGAGAGTGAAGGGCTCGAGAGAACTAAGACCTTGGGAGAATTAAGAGCTCGCGAGAATATAAAGTTCGAGAGTGAAAGGCTCGAGAGAATTAAGACCTTGGGAGAATTAAGAGCTCGCGAGAATATAAAGTTCGAGAGTGAAGGGCTCGAGAGAATTAAGACCTTGGGAGAATTAAGAGCTCGCGAGAATATAAAGTTCGAGAGGTAAGGGCTCGAGAGAACTAAGACCTTGGGAGAATTAAGATCTCGCGAGAATATAAAGTTCGAGAGTGAAGGGCTCGAGAGAATTAAGACCTTGGGAGAATTAAGAGCTCGCGAGAATATAAAGTTCGAGAGTGAAGGGCTCGAGAGAATTAAGACCGTAAGAGAATTAAGAGCTCGCGAGAATATAAAGTTCGAGAGTGAAGGGCTCGAGAGAATTAAGACCTTGGGAGAATTAAGAGCTCGCGAGAATATAAAGTTCGAGAGTGAAGGGCTCGAGAGAACTAAGACCTTGGGAGAATTAAGAGCTCGCGAGAATATAAAGTTCGAGAGTGAAGGGCTCGAGAGAATTAAGACCGTAAGAGAATCAAGAGCTCGCGAGAATATAAATTTCGAGAGTGAAGGGCTCGAGAGAATTAAGACCTTGGGAGAATTAAGAGCTCTAAAGAATGAAAAGTTCTAATTGACAGAGCGGGGCTCTGCCAGTGAGAATTCTTGTTTAGTTTATTTGTTGATTTATTCGAATCAAAAGCACATTGTTTTCTCCTCGCTCACTTGTTGATTCATTCAAATTAGAAATCCATGATAACGAAAATTTTTAACTTTAATTATCACTTATAATTAATGTATACGAAAATGAGCTATTTATAGCATACATACAGGGTGCGTAAGAAGTATTGTAACACGGATATTGATCCATATCTCGATTTTCATAAAAGCTATGAAATGAAAATTGACAGGTTTTATTCATAGCACCGGTAAGTACGATGTGAATAAAATTCATTCGAATCGGCTTCCATGTTCACGAATGACAGCACGAAGTCTGCCTTGGTACTAGTCAACGCATGCGCGCAAGGGTGAGATGCACTGCACCATATTCAGCGACGAGAAGCTTTTCACCGTTGATAGCTGCCTTCAACAGCCAGAATGTGCGCGTATTGGCTAAGACACCTACGCTGGCAGACCTTGGAGGCAGAATCGTGAACCGGACACAACATCCATCGCAGGTGATGGTCTGGGGAGCGATCTGCTCCAGCGGCAAAAGTCCACTCGTCTTCATCGAGCCCCACGTCAAGGTCGACCGTCACGTCTACCTAAAAACCTTCCTCAAAGATACTCTGAAACCCTGGGCAGATGCCCACTTCTACGGAGGCCATTACGTCTTCCAGCAGGACAGAGCCCCTTCACACACTGTCAAAACCGTTGAAGAGTGGTGCAAACTCTCGCTATTCGCCTTCATCGCAAAGGAAGAATGGCCCGCGTCGTCACCCGATCTGAACCCGCAAGATTACGCGATCTGAGGCGAAATGCAGGCCAAAGTGTGTGCTACCGCCCACCGAAGTTTGGATTCCCTCAAAGCCGATCTCGAGAAGTACTGGGACTCTCTCTCTCCGCAGTACTTGCGCGCATGCGTCGACCAGTACCAAGGCAGACTTCGTGCTGTCATTCGTGAACATGGAAGCCGATTCGAATGACTTTTATACACATCGTACATACCGGTGCTATGAATAAAACCTGTTAATTTTCATTTCATAGCTTTTATGAAACCAAGATATGGATCAATATCCGTGTTAC